>JALAZF010000440.1:3132500-4332500 GCA_022829125.1 Lathyrus tuberosus
AGATCATATTATCATCAACAATTCACATATGCAAGAGAAGACCAAAACATGGAGCAATATGCACTAAAGAAAGTCCATAAAAGTAAGCTCAAAGTTTCAACACTTAGGCAACACCAAACAAGATCCACAAAGTGTAAAATTAAATCCCAAAGGACCTCCACCAGGGGTACGCATTATATCAAAAGTAAATACAAAGAGCCAGCAAGAAACTCAAGCAAATGGACATGGTAAATCAACTTGTACAAAGAAGTGTCAAGATATGGTCATGCATAATTCACTTAAGCACAAAAAATCAAACATGCATCAAATGACATTCTAAAATTGTGAAATCAGAACATAAATGACCTAAGTCAGGTACTAATCACATGACAAAAGATCTCACAAAAATTCACATGTTAAGCACCTCAAACAATTAGGCAAAGTCCACATAAGAAACATGATTCAATATGCAAAAGAGGAGGACCAAAATGCAATATGGAAAAGTTTTAAAAATGAAACAAAAATGTTTTTATGCACCACAACATGTCATCTAACAAATGCAAAAAGAATGAGATGCAGATCATGTATAGATGATGAGAAATAAAATCAACAAGTGGAAGTGTGCAAATGAGGAACAATTCACAAAGAAAATAATCAATTAATGAAATCAGAAACCACAAATAAAATAAAATAAGAAAATAAAATTTGGCAAAATTTTATAAAACGAAAAACTAGCTTCATGAATTTTTTTGGGATTTTTGAATGCATAAAAATAATTTTAGAAAATAAAATGCAAACACTACATGAAAATAAAATAAAACAAATGAAATAAGCATGGGTGGGTTCAGCTAGCAACACAAACACGTTCAAATAATAAAGGCCCAAAAGAGGGGGGGGAGGGGGGGGTGTGAGTAACAAGTCCTGTAACATCCCCAATCATAACCCCTAATTAATATAAAGCAGTAAAAGAAAATTCAAAATTTCGTCAGAGTATATTTAAATTATCATGGCATAGACCGAGGGGTCGCATCAAATTGAAACAAAACATACAACACCTGCTCATAAAGATATGCAACAGTGGGATAGCAATCAACAGAGGAACTCAGTTCCTTACACCCACATTTCAGAATTTAGAATAAAAGCGGAAAATCTAAAACTGAATAACATACATATATATCACATGAAAAGTTTGTCATACATCAAGTTGTACATGCGCAAGCCAAAAGTTTTTATATAAAGAATACACAATAATCACTAACGGCCTCCCTAACTACCCGGTGTCACATATCAGAGCCGACCGACAAAAGAATGAAGACACAAAGCTTCACAAAAATACCTCCAGCAACTCTAATCTGCAATGCCTCATAGAGCATTATAAAATAGCAGAAGGGTGAGAAAAACAATCATAATACAGTTGCATAAAATTATATATAACACAAAAATACACATATATACGGTTCTCACCACAACTCACACCATAATTCAAACACAAGGCAACACAAGGTATAATTCATATTTCCATCACCAACACATATCCATATATAAATTTCATCCACAATTCCACACATAAAACAACCATAATGATTTATGCAATGCAAGAGACCGACACAACGACTCCATGCATATGCACATGCGGTACCGACTTCCATTGTTTCTCATCACAAGTTCACTCAGGAACTCTGCTGGAATCATCGCTCGTTACATCACTGTAACTCCCCGTCGGGCCTACGATGTTCCCCACCGCTCACACCCCACATGGGCACACGGTGTTTATGGATCGCTCACACCCCACACGGGCACACGACCCGATCGCTCACACCCCACATGGGCACACGATCGTCTATAATCATCGCTCACACCCCACATGGGCACACGAAGTCATAGCGAATTCCCTCTGGAATCCAAACCGCCACTCAGGGCGTCTCAACAATGCATATCATGATGCTTGGCATACAAGGACTCGTGACATTTAATATGCACACGCATACATGCATTCATCTACACCAACAAAATCACACTTTGCACTTATGCCCAAAAGAATGCATTTAATTGCCATACGGCCACAAATCATCTCAACCCCATCTAAACACATATATATTTACATCATACAACAGCACCTTGCTCAATACATATCAATTATGCCTCACTACAACGAAAAAAGTCGACGACCGACACTATTCCTGATTTTCTGACATAATTAAATCGGCTAACAATTTTTAAATCATCATAACAAGAAAGTACAGCTCAATAGCTATGCAACGATACCAAGAATGTAAAAATCGGATAAACGGAACACAAGTTACGAAAGAAAACGAAAAATGATATTTTAAAAAGTTCCATTTTGCAATTGTCCTGTCCATACGCGTATTGCCTTGAGCCATACGCGTATGAGCAGAGACTCATTTTTCCCAAAGTTCACGTGTAAAAGTCCGTACGCATAATGCCCAACCTCGTACGCGTATTGCCCTGAAATGCTACGCGTATCATACGCAAATGGGCAGATGGCCGAGTGAAATCCCATCTCATACGCGTATTGGCCCATGACTCGCCCTCCATACGCGTATTGCCAAGGTCCATACGCGTATGAACATGCCCCATACGCGTATGACCTGGAAAAACCAGAAAAATTTCTTCTGCATAATTTTGCTTACGGGTTCCAATCCAAAACACCTTAAATTTCACCTACACACCAGAAAATTGCCAATACAATGTCCAATAACAAGTATCTATCATGTACCAACAATTATGGATACTAAAAACATGATTTTAACCACATTTAATCAATTTCTAATCAATTTTACCAAAAAATGGGTTTTACTAAATTTCTTCATTTCAATCCAACAAACATCACAAATACACATACATAATCATACACAATCATACAATAATTGAGTTTCGCACCCTTACCCGATTAAACCGATTCTAGGAGTTGATTTCTTTGATTTTCCCAAGTTTTCTCACTATTTCTCTTCTTCTTCTCTTTTCTCCTCTTTTTCTTTCTTTCCCCTTTCTTTCTTTCTATTTTTCTCTCTTTCTATTTTCTATTTTCTTACTTAGTGAAAAATATCCTAAAATGACCAAAATACCCCTACACTCAAATATCTCGCAAACGATCCCAAACCCGATAAAATATCACAACATTGAAAAATAATGTAACTTCAGATAAAAGTTGAAAATTAAATAAAATAATAATAAAATAATCAAACGACTCGATTAAATAAAACTCACACAAAAACTGGGTCGTTACAACTCTCCCCCACTTAGAAATTTTCGCCCTCGAAAATATTACCTGAGATGAACAACTCTGGATACGACTCCCGCATCCGACTCTCCAACTCCCAAGTCAAATTGCCCTCAGCAGCGCCGCCCCACGCCACTTTCACAAGTGCAATGTCCTTGCCTCTCAACCTCTTCACCTCGCGATCCAAAACCCTAACTGGTAATGCCTAAACTGTAAGGTTCTCCCTTACCTCGACCTCATCCATCAGAATCACATGCGACGGATCTGGAACATACTTCCGAAGCTGTGAAACATGAAACACGTCGTTCAAATTCGACAGATTCGGCGGCAACGCCACCCTATAAGCCACAGCACCCACTCTCGCGGATATCTGGTAAGGACCAATAAACCGAGAAGTAAGTTTCTTCGATTTCAATGCACGACCCACACCTGTTACCGGCGTAACCCTCAGAAATACATGATCGCCCTCCTGAAACTCAAGATCTTTCCGTCTCCGATCATGATAAATTTTTTGTCTACTCTGAGAAGCTTTCATTTTCTCACGAATAAACTTCACTTTCTCCGTCGTCTGTTGTACCAACTCCGGTCCAACTACCGTTCTCTCACCAGATTCGTGCCAACACAATGGTGTCCGACACCTTCGTCCATACAGTGCTTGAAACGGTTCCATTCCAATACTAGATGAAAACTGTTATTATACGTAAACTCAATCAATGCAAGGTAACTATCCCACGCCCCACCTTGTTCCAAAACACAAGCCCTCAACAAATCTTCCAACGACTGAATCGTTCTCTCCGTCTGACCATCCGTTTGCGGATGATAAGCCGAACTCAATCTCAATTTAGAACCCAAAGCCTTCTGTAAACTTTCCCAAAATCTCGAGGTAAATCTAGGATCTCGATCCGAAACAATACTCAATGGAACCCCATGTAATTTCACAATCACACTGATGTAAATCTCGGCTAACCGCTCCAAAGAAAAACTGATGTCAATCGGAATAAAATGAGCCGATTTAGTCAGTCTATCAACAACCACCCAAATAGCATTATGCCCTCGTTGAGTATTCGGTAACCCTGTTACAAAATCCATGGAAATGCTATCCCACTTCCACTCCGAAATATCCAACGGTTGCAACAAACCACTAGGCCTCAGATGTTCCGCCTTCGATTTCTGACAAGTCAAACATGCATAAACAAACTGAGCCACATCTCTTTTCAACCCAGACCACCAGAAAATCTTCTTCAAATCTTGGTACATCTTATTCGCTCCCGGATGTATACTCAAATTACTCTAGTGTCCTTCCTCCAAAATCATCTTTTTCAACTCCGCATCGTCCGGAATACAAATCCTACCTCGGAACCTCAAAACACCATTAATATCCACTTGAAAATCCCTATCCGCATCTTTTTCTCCAACCAACATCAAATCCACAAATTTCACATCCAGCTTTTGCTTCTCACTAACCGTCTTCAGAAAATCATTAGTAATCGTTAGCATACCAAGTCTAACGCTATCCGACATCACTTCACATACCAAACTCAGGTCTCTAAACGATTCCAAAAGTTCCCACTCCTTAACCATTAAAGCGGACATATGTAACGATTTCCGGCTCAAGGCATCAGCTACCACATTAGCTTTACCAGGATGGTAATTCAAGCCAAAGTCGTAGTCCTTCAAGAATTCCAACCATCTACGTTGCCTCATATTTAGGTCTTTCTGATCAAACAAATATTTCAAACTTTTATGATCACTAAAGACTTCAAACCTTGCACCGTAGAGATAATGCCTCCAGATCTTCAACACAAATACCACCGCCGCTAACTCAAGATCATGAGTAGGATAATTCTTCTCATGAACTCTTAACTGCCTTGAAGCATAAGCCACAACCTTACCTTCCTGCATCAGAACACCACCTAGACCAATTAAAGAAGCATCACAAAAAACCACAAATGGTTCATTAGGATTCGGCAAAATCAAAATTGGAGCTGTCGTCAATCTTCTATTCAGCTCATTAAAACTTTCCTCACACTGAATATCCCAAATGAACGCTTGCCCTTTACAAGTCAACTGGGTCAAGGGAAGTGCTAGCTTAGAAAAACCTTCAATGAACCTGCGATAATAACCGGCCAAACCCAAAAAGCTTCGAATTTCTGTAACGGATCTCAGAGCCTCCCATTGTAGAACTGCTTCTACTTTAGATGGATCCACAACAATACCATTACCTGAAATTACGTGTCCAAGAAAACTCACCTCCGACAACCAGAATTCACACTTGGACAATTTGGCAAAAAGCTTCCTTTCCTTCAAAACCTGCAAAACAATACGCAAATGTTCTGCATGCTCCTCCCGAGACTTAGAATAAATCAAAATGTCATCAATAAACACAACAACAAATCGATCCAGATTGTCATGAAAAATACGATTCATGTATTCCATAAACACACCTGGCGCATTAGAAACCCTGAACGACATCACAGAATATTCATAATGACCGTATCGTGTCCTAAAAGCCATTTTCTGAATGTCTTCCTCCTTCACCCTTATCTGATGATACCCTGACCTCAACTCAATCTTACTGAACACACACGCACCAACTAACTGATCCATCAGATCATCAATCCTTGGAAGAGGATACTTATTTTTGATCGTCACCTTATTCAATTGGCGATAATCAATACACAACCGCATACTGCCATCCTTCTTTTTCACCAATAAAACTGGAACACCCCAAGGCGACACACTTGGTCTCACGAACCTCTTCTCCAACAACTCATTCAACTGTCTCTTTAACTCAACCAACTCCGATGCCGACATACGATAAGGTGCCATAGAAACAGGTCTAGTACCAGGAACTAGATCTATAGAAAACTCCACCTCTCCCTCTGGCGGCAAGTCTGAAATATCCTCAGGAAACACTTCCGGAAATTCACACACAACAGGAAACACCTCAATTGAAACTTTACTATCCACAGTTAACGACGCAAACAATCCAAACAACTGAGCTTCCTCCGCCAAAAGTTTCTTCAACTCTTTGGTAGATAAGAAACTCGAGTCTTCGTCTCCCTCAAGAGAAGGAAACCTTACTAGCTTATGATAACAATCAATGTGAACTCGATTGAATTGCAACCAATTCATACCCAGAACCACATCTAATCCCTCCAACGGCAAACACACTAAATCCATCTCAAATTCTTTACCATAAATGGTCAAAGGACATCTTAGACAAACCAAGGAAGTAGTTACTGACCCCATTACTGGAGTGTCAATAACCATCTCACCACCCATCACAGACAACACAAGATTCAAACGCTTCGCGCACTCGGACGAAATAAATGAATGAGTCGCTCCAGTATCAATAATAGCAATCAAAGGAGTACTATTAATAAAATAAGTACCTCGAATCAGACGATCTGCACTTGAAGTCTGAGTTCCCGATAATGCAAACACTTTTCCACCAGCTGGAGCCTACTTCGGTTTCGGACACTTCGTACTAATATGCCCAGGTTGACCACAGTTGTAACATTTCACCACATTCTTCCTGGCACAATCAGCTGCAACATGTCCTACACCTCCACAATTAGTACACTTCCTCAAATCTTTCCTGCACTCAAACTGACGATGCCCCAACTCACCACATTTATAACACCTCAAAGGACCAGACATACCCCCTTCATCTGACCTTTTCTCTAAATTCCCTCTTTGTTTACCTTTATTGGCTAGTGTCACATACGGACCACCACGGAACTGTTGCTTCCCTTTCCTCTCGCTCACACTCTTGTAATGTGTAGCACGAGCTTTACTGTCTTCTTCATAAATCCTACAACAATCTACCAAATCAGAAAACCTCCGAATCCTCTGATATCCAATCGCCTGCTTTATCTCAGGACGCAAGCCATTCTCATACTTCACACACTTAGAGAATTCCGCAGTCGCTTCAGCATAATGAGGATAAAACTGCACAAGTTCCACAACCTTAGCAGTATAATCGACAACAGACATATTACCTTGTTTTAGTTCCAGAAACTCAATTTCCTTCTTTCCTCTCACATCTTCAGGAAAATACCTCCTCATAAACTCCATGCTAAACACGACCTAAGTAATCTCCTCCTCTGCAGCTTCCAACACACGACGAGTACTAACCCACCAGTCATCAGCTTCTTCCAATAACATGTGAGTACCCAATCTCACCTTTTGATCTTCAGCATAATCCATCACTCGGAAAATCCTTTCAATCTCTTTCAGCCAAATCTGTGCACCATCTGGATCATATCTTCCTTTGAAGACAGGCGGTTTGTTCTTCCTGAACTCATCATTACCCGCAGCATGAGGTGCACCCTGCACAGCACGAGCCATAGCTTGCATAGCAGCAGCCAAAGCAGCATTGTTCCTACCAGCCATATTCTGTTCATTTCCAATAATAGAAACTATGGTTAAACAAACAACTCATCCAACCACAACGACCAACAAGGACTGACACAACTGACACGGACTGACACAAACTGACACAAACTGGCTCTGATACCACTTAATGTAACACCCCCAATCATAACCCCCAATTAATATAAAGCAGTAAAAGAAAATTCAAAATTTCGTCAGAGTATATTTAAATTATCATGGCATAGACCGAGGGGTCGCATCAAATTGAAATAAAACATACAACACCTGCTCATAAAGATATGCAACAGTGGGGTAGCAATCAACAGAGGAACTCAGTTCCTTACACCCACATTTCAGAATTTAGAATAAAAGCGGAAAATCTAAAACTGAATAACATACATATATATCACATGAAAAGTTTGTCATACATCAAGTTGTACATGCGCAAGCCAAAAGTTTATATATACAGAGCACACAATAATCACTAACGGCCTCCCTAACTACCCGGTGTCACATATCAAAGCCGACCGACAAAATAATGAAGACGCAAAGCTTCACAAAACTACCTCCAGCAACTCTAATCTGCAATACCTCATAGAGCATTATAAAACAGCAGAAGGGTGAGAAAAACAATCATAATACAGTTGCATATAATTATATATAACACAAAAATACACATATATACGGTTCTCACCACAACTCACACCATAATTCAAACACAAGGCAACACAAGGTATAATTCATATTTCCATCACCGACACATATCCATATATCAATTTCATCCACAATTCCACACATAAAACAACCATAATGATTTATACAATGCAAGAGACCGACCCAACGACTCCATGCATATGCACATGCGGTACCGACTTCCATTGTTTCTCATCACTAGTTCACTCAGGAACTCTGCTGGAATCATTGCTCGTTACATCACTGTAACTCCCCGTCGGGCCTACGATGTTCCCCACCGCTCACACCCCACACGGGCACACGGTGTTTATGGATCGCTCACACCCAACACGGGCATAGGGCCCGATCGCTCACACCCCACATGGGCACACGATCGTCTATAATCATCGCTCACACCCCACATGGGCACACGAAGTCATAGCGAATTCCCTCTGGAATCCAAACCGCCACTCAGTGCGTCTCAACAATGCATATCATGATGCTTGGCATACAAGGACTCATGACATTTAATATGCACACGCATACATGCATTCATCTACACCAACAAAATCACACTTTGCACTTATGCCCAAAACAATGCATTTAATTGCCATACGGCCACAAATCATCTCAACCCCATCTAAACACATATATATTTACATCATACAACAGCACCTTGCTCAATACATATCAATTATGCCTCACTACAATGACAAAAGTCGATGACCAACACTATTCTCAATTTTATGACATAATTAAATCGGCTAACAATTTCTAAATCATCATAACAAGAAAGTACAGCTCAATAGCTACGCAACGATACCAAGAATGTAAAAATCGGATAAACGGAACACAAGTTACGAAAGAAAACGAAAAACGATATTTTGAAAAGTTCCATTTTGCAATTGTCCTGTCCATACGCTTATTGCCCTGAGCCATACGCGTATGAGCAGAGACTCATTTTTCCCAAAGTTCACGTGTAAAAGTCCGTACGCGTAATGCCCAACCTCGTACGCGTATTGCCCTGAAATGCTACGCGTATCATACGCAAATGGGCAGATGGCCGAGTGAAATACCATCTCATACGTGTATTGGCCCATGACTCGCCCTCCATACGCCTATTGCCAAGGTCCATACGCGTATGAACATGCCCCATACGCGTATGACCTGGAAAAACCAGAAAAATTTCTTCTGCATAATTTTGTTTACGGGTTCCAATCCAAAACACCCTAAATTTCACCTACACACCAGAAAATTGCCAATACAATGTCCAATAACAAGTATCTATCATGTACCAACAATTATGGATACTAAAAACATGATTTTAACTACATTTAATCAATTTCTAATCAATTTTACCAAAAAATGGGTTTTACTAAATTTCTTCATTTCAATCCAACAAACATCACAATTACACATACATAATCATACACAATCATACAATAATTGAGTTTCGCACCCTTACCCGATTAAACCGATTCTAGGAGTTGATTTCTTTGATTTTCCCAAGTTTTCTCACTATTTCTCTTCTTCTTCTCTTTTCTCCTCTTTTTCTTTCTTTCCCCTTTATTTCTTTCTATTTTTCTCTCTTTCTATTTTCTATTTTCTTACTTAATGAAAAATATCCTAAAATGGCCAAAATACCCCCACACTCAAATATCTCGCAAACGATCCCAAACCCGATAAAATATCACAACATTGAAAAATAATGTAATTTCAGATAAAAGTCGAAAATAAAATAAAATAATAATAAAATAATCAAACGACTCGATTAAATAAAACTCACAAAAACTGGGTCGTTACAAGTCCAAACCAAAACAGTCCAATTCAAAAGTCAGCGCAGTCAAACAATGGCACACATGGAAATAGTCAACATGCAGACTCAATAATGACCATAGGATCAATCATACGCTTCACAACAAGTCAACATATCAAAAAAAGCAATCATGATTAACGGACCAAATTCACAGGCCCACCACAATCAAGTAACACGCACACACACAATCAGTCAGACCACAATACAAATCCCACGTGAGCAGCATGTGACTTTTTAATGTGTTGTCAAAACTTCATCCACACGATTAATCAGACGCATCATAATAAGTCAACAAGATAACAAGTACGCATGATGAAAAGCTATGATCAGAGGGTACATGGCAATAATCATGGACTAACACACACACACACACACACAAAAATAAAATCAGAAAATAATGAAACGTGGCACACTAAGAACCAACGGATCAAACGAACGGACGACTGAGATTATGTCTTCCTCGTCTAAACCCTTCACCGGCCGGAGCAATAACCAGTCGCCGGAGCTAGGCTCCGGTCACCCTCTCCGGTGAGCTATAACCAAAACTTGTCCAGAAATTTCGTACGAGTACATCATTTTGACCAGAAAATCATGAGGAACTCAAATATCATGCTCATTTTATCAAACAACAAACACACAATGCAAATCGAATGAAAACATTTTCAGATCTAAAACTTCAAACTCAAAATTCATCCATGATACACGTCCAAACTTCAAATAAAATAGATCAACATGTTCAGTGAAGTCCATAGATCATAATGCACACAATAAAACTGAGTTCTATGAGTATGAAAAATTCACCAACCTGAACCTTGTAGAACTTGAAATCCTCCAAGAAATCCCTCCAAAAACTGCAGATCTACTCCTTGGAACCTCTAGATGCAAAATAAATGCAACTAGAGCTTGAAATCTTGCTAGATCTTGAGATTTAAGTTTGAATCCTCTTAAATGGAACTTGGTGAAATCCTCAGTATGAGCTCCAACCAGTGATGGATTCTTGCTCTATTCTCTTCACTGATCAAGAATATGAAGAGAAAACTCAAAGAAACTCCAAGGAGAGTGAGTTTCAAAGAGAGGAAGTGTGAGAGCAAAAAACCAAAACTGAGCAAATGAGAGTCTCTGACCTAGCTGTGAGGGTATGAGTAAGCTTATATACTCTTGATTATTCCACTGATTAGGATTAAGAAGTGATTAGAACCTTGGTTAATGAGATTTGGATGAAATTGCAAATTTGCATTTTGTACCACCACCACTAATCCACACATGATAAGCCCTTGTAATCAGCATGATTCACCTCCAATTTACTTATGGATCACCTCTGAATAGAATTTGGGCCTTGCAATGACTTGGTTCATAAGATTTGAATCCATTTGCAATTTTGCATAATGTGAAAATAATGAGAAATATGGCATGGAATGAATTGATTCAAAGGCCACAAATGATCCTCCTGACTTGTATTTTGATGTTGTAATGTGACATGAAGCAATTGGGAACATTACAAGTCCTTTGGAGTGAAAATGCAAATGGTGGAAAATTTGACATATAAGAAATCCAAGAAATGCACCTTCCATTGTTTTGGCCATAACTAGAGTTCCACAAATGATATGGAAAGTTCTAGTACTTTTTGGAAATGGGAGAGAAAGATCTTCAACTTTCCTGTTGGAGGAAAATTCATTTGAAGCTTCCTTGGTGATGAAAAGTCAAGTTGAATGTGGTGAAAATTTGCCAAAAATGGAAAGTTTTCATTATAGGTCATTTTCCAAATTTAGTAACTTTTACACAAACTCTTGATTCTTGATGAATGGCATGAATCTTGACATTTGAAGGCCATATGAGGATGTGAGACCTTGAAAACCATGAAAAGAACCTCAAAATTCCACAGTTGACTTTCTCCTTTACAGTTGACTTTTGCTTAGTTCACAAGCAACTGATCCACTGAACATCCTCCACAATAAATCAATAACCAAACCCTCATCCATGAACACTTGTGAGCATAAAGAATACCATAAGAACATGCTCGAATCCACAAAGCCCTTCAGGAAGTCTTTTGATTGACAAACCCTAATTGGTCCCTCTGGTTAGGAGAAAAAGATGCACTTGAAATCCTTTGCCAATCTTAACCTTATGAAGACATGATGAACTCCTCAAACCATCTTGAAGCTTGAGACTTGAGAAAATGGGCCAAGTACCTTGATACCATGCTAAGAACCAATGCTATGCACAATGCAAAAATGCAAGAAATGAAAAGAAACATAAGCCAATTAGTATATAAACAAAAGGGCAAATTTTGGGGTGTTACACTCCCCGTCGGGCAAACGATGTTCCCCGTCGCTTTAGGTCCTCTTTGTATAAGGCACACTATGTTTATGGATCGCTTTAGGTCCTCTTTGTATAAGGCACACGATCCGATCGCTTTAGGTCCTCTTTGTATAAGGCACACGATCGTCTATAACGTCGCTTTAGGTCCTCTTTGTATAAGGCACACGACCGTTACAGGAGATTCCCTCAGGAATCATTCCGTCGCTCACACCCACTAGGGCACATGACATCACAAGAATGCATATCATGATGCTTGGCATACAATGACTCATGACAATCAAATGCATACACATATACAACCATGTGAACCATTTCAACATCCATAATCATGCATATACAATCAAACATAACACAATGCATTTATTTTCCATAAGGCCACAAACCATCATCACAACATTTCATCACATGCATTCACATCATACAACAGCACACAAGCTATACGATATATATGTATTAAAAGCATACCACATGATAACACATCAATCGCACACAATTACGACGGTAAAAGTCGACAAAATGACACTATTCTAATTCCCGACACAATTAAATCAACCACTAGTCTCAAAACCATTTTATAAGAAAGAACATCTTATTAGCTTTCCAACGCATCCAATCGCGCCTCAATCCGACTCACGACCCAAAAGTTATGACAAGAACAAAATGGAAAATTTGTCATGTTCGCTTTCCTATTCGCAATGCGAACCCCCAGCGAACCATGGCAGAGAAAAAACAGCATAAAGTTCACAATGCGAACACCCAACGAACCTTCGCTTTCCCCTTTGCAATGCGAATTCCCTGCGAACCGTGGCAGAGAAAAAATAGCAGAAAGTTCTCAATGCGAACACCCTGCGAACCTTCGCTGCCCTATTCGCAGTGCGAACCCAGAAAATCTCAGCAGCGCTGTTGTTCACTCAAACCCAACATTTCATCCACAAAAACACTTCCAACCCATAACATAACATCCAAAACATATCCCAATCATAGTAACAAGTATTCTACAACATTTATACCGCATTTCAACCGCGAAAACATCGATTTCTATCGTTTTCTCTCATTTCGACCTAGAATTGAAAAGTTAGGAAAAACCAGCAAACATTCCAACACACACATACACAATCATACACAAGCATAGCATAACCGAGTTTCGCACCCTTACCCGATTAGTCGCGCTTCGAAGTGTCGGTTGAATCGGTTTCTTACACTCCAAGTTTTCCTCTTTTTCTTCTTCTCCTTCTCTATTTCTCTTAACTTCTTTTTCTCTCTTTTTCTTTTTATGTTTCTATTTTAAATGAAAAACAATATCTAACTAAGCCAAAAAGACCAAAATACCCCTACACTCAATTTTCTCGCAAACGTTCCCAAAACGCGATAAAACATAATAACGATAAACATAACACATTTACCAAATAAAAACCAAGAATAAAATAATATAAAGACCAAAATAATTAAATCGACTCGATTAAATAAATCTAACAAAAACCGGGGCGTTACAACTCTCCCTCACTTAGACATTTTTGTCCTCGAAAATATACTGATACGAACAACTCCGGATACGACTCTCGCATCCGACTAACCCACTCTCAAGCCAACAAAAGGAACACCACGAATAACACAAACTGACAAACCACCTTGCTAACAGCAACAACTACAACGACACGACAACAGCGACAACTACAACGACAAGATGCAATGCCCATACAATGCACTTGACGACCAACCCACGACTCAAAGAATACCCAAGGTACGAACACACACAGGTTCACTCTTGAACCGAAACACAACAAGATCGTTACCCTCACCATAGGTAACACTCCCCTAATTCCCCACACAGGAATTAGCTACCCGCACTTGAACCATCACGATGGAAACAAGGCAACAACACAAACAAGAACATAAAGTTCCACGACCCAACATCGATTCAACAACCTCTACATAACCACAATACCAACATCCTTGTCACACAACATTATTACAATAATGCTACGATTCCTCAATCGAACATACAACCAAAACATCCATCTACATAGTAGCCCATGAATAATATTTAAACCTTTCACCTAACACTTCCATTCTGAAACGTCCAATGGTCTCATCATTCCTACATGTTCCCAATGTTCAACCTATGAACCCTTACAAGTCACACATGCATATACGAAATGTGCCACCTCACACTTTCGATGCGTACTCTGATGACTCGTAACCATCAAATCCACCAATTTCATATCCAACTTCTGACCCTCTCTAATATTCACCAGAAAAATCATAGTTCACTTTTAATATACTCAACCTCACACTCTACCGTGTTATCTCACACACCAGACACAAGTCACTGAACTGCTCAAATAATTCTAACTCCCTGACCATCAAAACAGACATGTATAAAAACTTTCGACTTAACTCATCATGCACGACATTAACTTTACCAATAGGATAATTCGAGCCAAGGTCATAACTAATCAGGAATTCCAACCATCCTCGTTGTCTCCTACTTTATTCTTTCTGACCAAACAAGTACTCTAAACCCTTGTGATTACCAAACACCTTGAACCTAAAACCCTCAAAATAATACCTCTAGATTCTCAACACAAAAGTAACCGAAGCCATCTTGAAATCATGAATCCCCAATTGTCGTAAAGCATAAGAAATGACTTTACCCTCTCGCATTAGCACACTAACTACACTCATCAAGGACACATCCCAATATTCCATAAACAACTTATTAGGATCAAGTAGAATCAAAATTGGAGCCGTATTCAATCTCTACTTCAGCTCACCAAAACTTACTCACAACGCACATCCCAAACAAACGACTCACCCTTTGCAAGTCAACTGAGATAACAAAAGTACTAACTTAGCAAAGTCTTCTATAACCTGCAGTAACAACCAACTAAGCCCAAAAGTTTCTAATCTCCTTAACCGACTTTGGAGTCTCTCAATGTAGAACTACATCTACTTCCGATGGATCCTTAACCATACTCTCATCTGAAATAACATATCCAAGAAAACTAACCTTTTTCAACCAAAATTCTCACTCGATAATTTAGCAGAAAGCTCCCTCTCTTCAACCCTTGTAACTCAATCCTCAAATACACTACATACTCATCCTTTGATTTAAAATAAATCAGAATATCATCTAATAAACATCACTATTAACTTATCCACACAAGTATGGAAGATACGATTCATATACTCCACAACCATAACATATACAACCTTCAAAATTCATTCTGAGCTCGAAACAATTTATCCAAAATAGCTTAACAATCTATGGCTACCACATTCCATATCAATCCTTCTTACGGGGTTCCAACTCACTCGAGGTTTCTGTTGACATGATATCTCAACCCATAACAAAAGTAATACCATCAAGGAACTTCAAATCATTTGCAATTCGTCACAATTCAAAACTCAAGCTATCCCGAACACAACCGCAAGTTTCCATACTACTCACTGATTAACACGCAACCTCATACTATCATCCTTTTCCTTACCAACCATGCTGGACCTTTTCAAGTCGACACACTAATGTTTCATCCAAAAACACATCTGAAAGCCATGCACAGCTGACGGCCCATCATTGTGGCTTCCCTGCCAATTTCCAGAACACTATCATCACAAACATGACAAACATCTGAGTTTCACTTCCCAAAAGTTCTTCTACTTACTTAGAAGATCCAAACCTCAAATCCTCACCTTTGTCAAATTTGAGTTCACACTCTACTCTCTGAGAAGCAGCCATTAATAATACCCAATCAATCTCCCTCTGAGACATTCCAATTTGACCAACATACAAAAACCTCAAATCCGTCTTATCTTCTGATATTAGAATCTTCATCGACTCACCAAAACAATCTGTAACCAATTTCTTAATTCCAAACAATTCATTACACACTCTATCAAGGCTGGAAAGACACGTCTATTCCATCCAACATAATTCCCGTCTGCTATCAACAAGAGATTAAGGGTGATCAGTTCCTCAATTTGTCAATAGACAGGCGATAATCATGATGGGGCATAAACCGTCTTTACCAAACTATAATAGCATTTCTTGCATCTTCTGCACAAAACTACCTAAGGCACAAATCCTTAGTTGACATAAACCTTACCTCCGCATTCCCTCTGGAATCGGGAACAACACTGTCCAAACAACACTTACAATCTTGCAACCAACGGCACACTGAGTCAACACTCCACAACTGAAGCAACTTGGAGAAGCACCAGCTTCTGCCCCACTTATCTCATTATAAATCCTGCAGACAAAGGACTAGAAAGACCAGAAAGTACTGACAGTGTTTCACACACATATCACATACTAAGGAACAAACAATATTGACAATATTCAACTGACTCAACAACTTGGCCGGACGGACCGACCTGCTCTGATACCACTTATGTAACACCCCAATTCCCATCGCGAATAAATAATACATAAATAAATCAGAGTAAATAAAAATAAATTCTTTTCGACAGAAATAAGGATGCCACATTTGAGAAAAACACAATCCCTGCTCATAAATTTGATACATAACACAAAATGGAATAAACATAAAAGGGAAACTTTTTCCAACAAAAAGGAAAGTTCAATTATGGAATAAAGCGGAAAGATCCATAACTGACTTGTTTTACAAAATAAATTATTTTATAACATCAAAATATTAATACAAAGGTAATACAAAATAGATCCAACAAATGTATACATATATAACAAAAGCGTTCCCCGACTCCCGTGTTACGTATCAGAGCAGACAGACTGACAACCGGATGGAGAACTAATCTTCACAAAAGCCTCCAAGACTACTAATCTGCAATTGCCTCATAGGGCAACAAACCACCGTAGAAGGGTGAGAAACACAATTATAATATAGTTGCATACGATTATATAATAACACGAAATACACATGTAAAACATTCTCACCACAAGCATCACATACTAATACATATAGCATATCATAGATAATTAATACAATCATTGTAATGTACAACATCCCCACAAAACATAGCATATGTCTATATATAAAACATATCATCCATAATCCATACATTTATCATGAATGCATATCAAATCACAAATGCTATCACAAGCTCAACACATAATCAATCAATTCACAATTTTCCAATCATAATCAATCAATTCACAATTTTCCACACATAATCAATCCATTCATGATTTTCCACACATAATCAATCCATTCATGATTTTTCCACACATAATCAATCCATTCATGATTTTTCCATACATAATCAATCCATTCATGATTTATCCAAATGCAAAGAGACCGACACAACGACTTTATGCAAATGCGGTACCAATCCATCCATCATTCTCATCATTAATTTACTCAGGAATTATTGGAATCATCGCTTGTTACTTAGTGTAACTCCCCGTCGGGCAAACGATGTTCCCTGTCGCTTTAGGTCCTCTTTGTAAAAAGGCACACGACCTTTATGGATCGCTTTATGTCCTCTTTGTATAAGGCACACGATCCGATCTCTTTAGGTCCTCTTTGTATAAGGCACACGATCGTCTATAACGTCGCTTTAGGTCCTCTTTGTATAAGGCACACGACCGTTACAACAGATTCCTCAGGAATCATTTCGTCGCTCACACCCACTAGGGCACACTACATCACAAGAATGCATATCATGATGCTTGGCATACAATGACTCATGACAATCAAATGCATACACATATACAACCATGTGAACCATTTCAACATCCATAATCATGCATATACAATAAAAAATAACATAATGCATTTATTTGCCATAAGGCCACAAACCATCATCACAACATTTCATCACATGCATTCACATCATACAACAGCACACAAGCTATACGATATATATATATATATATTAAAAGCATACCATATGATAACACATCAATTGCACACAATTACGACGGTAAAAGTCGACAAAACGACACTATTCCAATTCCCGACATGATTAAATCGGCCACTAGTCTCAAAACCATTTTATAAGAAAGAACATCTTATTAGCTTTCCAACGCATCCAACCGCGCCTGAATCCGACTCACGACCCAAAAGTTATGACAAGAACAAAATGGAAAATCTGTCATGTTCGCTTTCCTATTCGCAATGCGAACCCCTAGCAAACCATGGCAGAGAAAAAATAGCATAAAGTTCGCAATGCGAACACCCAGCAAACCTTCGCTTTCCCCTTTGCAATACGGATTCCCTGTGAACCGTGGCAGAGAAAAAATAGTAGAAAGTTCGCAATGCAAACACCTAGCGAACCTTCGCTGCCCTATTCGCAGTGCGAACCTGCTAACCCAGAAAATCTCAGCAGCACTGTTGTTCACTCCAACCCAACATTTCATCCACCAAAACACTTCCAACCCATAACATAACAACCATAACATATCCCAATCATAGTAACAAGTATTCTACAACATTTATACCGCATTTCAACCGCGAAAACATCGATTTCTATCGTTTTATCTCATTTCTACCTAGAATTGAAAAGCTAGGAAAAATCAGCAAACATTCCAACACACACATACACAATCATACAGAAGCATAGCATAACTTAGTTTCGCACCCTTACCCGATTAATCGCGCTTCGAAGTGTCGGTTGAATCGGTTTCTTACACTCCAAGTTTTCCTCTTTTTCTTCTTCACCTACTCTATTTCTCTTAACTTCTTTTTCTCTCATTTTCTTTCTATGTTTCTATTTTAAATGAAAAACAATATCTAACCAAGCCAAAAACGCGATAAAACATAATAACGATAAACATAACACATTTACCAAATAAAAACCAAAAATAAAATAATATAAAGACCAAAATAATTAAATAGACTCGATTAAATAAATCTAACAAAAACTGGGGCGTTACACATTGCGCTTCAGGCTTAGGTACTACCACATTATTCGCATCGGTCATGGTTATTTCCAATTGGACCATTTTGTATAATGCTCCATACCTTCCTATCAATAGAATTGATGTGAACACGCAAATAATCCTTCCAGTAACTATAATTCTCACCATTAAAAACAGGTGCTCTATTATAAGCCCTTTTCGGTTCGTTTGCCATTTTCTAAAAAGTTATACTTGAAGCACTAGAATTAACCGGTGCCCTTGATACCACTTGTTAGACGAAGGCAATTGATCTAAAAGGGGGGGGGGTGAATAGATAACTTCTTTTTAAGTGACTAAAATTTGATTTTAAAAATATTTTGCTGAAGCGGCCGAGGATAATTCGTCTGCACGAACCGAGTTACTGAGAGGATCGGATATACGTAAGCCAAATAGAACGAAAGGCTCGTAGAGAAAAATAGAATCGCAACTTAACAATTAATCAATTTTCCAAAAGCACTTAATATAGTGCAATCTCCAATGAGCAGTCAAAAATTAAACCAAACTTGACAATATATCAAACACCTTGCAAGCGTTCAATTTATCGAGCACTTGGAGTGCATAAAACTCCAAGTTAAACCTTCTATGATAGTTGATGCAGAATTTTCACTAAGCACAATCCAAAAATGATTGTGCAATGGTTTTAAAATTAATTTTCTGCACAAAACTATACCATAATTTTTTATCGATCAATTGAACGATCACAAGCGTAAAGAGTTCGAAATATAAATGAGATAAGGAAAGAGAAACGACACCAGGTTTGTTTAGGTAGTTCCCCTTTCGTCCTCGCTTCGGGTACGTCTGCCCCCAATTCTAAAACTAGAATTGAGATATCTATAACTTGTTTGCAAATGTTTTTACAAGATAAAACTTAGTTATCCCACACTCAAGAAACTTCGTTGATGCAGATACTTTGTCTTCTCTTCCCTTGATTCGAGTTGAATCAAGTGCCTTGAACTTGTTAGAAGAACCTCCGTTTACCGTTACTAGATTGGAAGGACACACAGGTCTTCAATCACCTTCACTCGGCTGATTCGAATCCACACACAGTTCGATCCCCAAACCTTGTTGCACAATCCTCCCATTAACACTACTTGATCGGCAAAACCCTCCGTTCTTCGATCACCTTTTCTCGGCTGAATTCAATGCACACAAGATATGATCCAAAACCCCCCAAATCCAACTGATCTTGGAGGACAAAACCCTAGAGGTTTTATTCAAGAACAAACCCACTGAAACACTCACCCCAAACCAAGATACAACTCTTTGCTTTGGACGTTATCAATTTATGATGCAGAAAAAAAAATGATTATGTGTATTTATTGAGAAAGATGCAAGATGAAGATGAAGGTGATGAGTGAAAAGTTTCAATGTATTTCTTTCACTTGTTCTTGTTGTTCATGTAAAAAATGAGGAACCATGTATTTATATGATGCAAAGATCAATAACCAATCATAACAACATTTTGAACATAGAAAAAATCAGAAAATTTGTTACTAACAGCGAGCGGTCGACCAAACACTTAATGAGGGTCAGCCTGCGCTGACCCGTGAGCAATTCTTCGCATGTTGGAAGACCATGCGTCGACCGCTACAAGGGTCATGCGTCGACGCATGGCTGAGAAAAATGCATAATCAAAAATCCCAGTAGCATGCGTCGACCGCAGGGTAGGCGTGCGCTTACCCGAGCAAAACACACACACTGTCAACACTCCATGAGTCGACCGGACCTCAGCTTAGGTCGACTCAAGCTTCAAAAACTCTCAAAAAATGGTTTTTTGACACGTTTTCATCTATTTAGACACAGTTTATGCATGCCTAACACTAATACCATGATCACACACATGTAAGGGATATGCAAGACTCCACAATATGTTTAGACTCATGATTATGCAATGCAAAATCAGAATGCCGACACTAATGAGATGATACCGTCCAAATTACAAACTACTAGCTAGTATACATTTTGACATCATTAAAATAAAGCTTAAATGAGAGGGACACCTTGCCCTCACATGTAAAACTCTCCTAACAGATTTTTGTTCTTATTGTATCTAAATCTTCTCATGGTTTTGAACAATCTATAACAATATATAAATACAAAACTTAATTTTGGTGTAACCTATTTTCTGTTTCCCTAATACGGTAATCCTAACCACTAAATTATTCCACTCACATTATTTATTTGCTTGAAAAAATTGGTTGAATAAAGCCACGTCACAATGCGATTTTCTGAATTCAAACAAAATATATTGCGTGAATATTACTTATTGCAAACAAAACTTAATATGTATCTGAATAAATACAATATTTTTCATCATATAAATAGTTTATATTAAAATCAAACTTATAAAAAAAAGGCGTTGTTAATATTTTTACATGTTAGCACAATAAAAAAAGCGGACAAACAGACACGGAGTGTCTGTTTAGACGCTAGTATCTATTTATATATATTAAATCTAATGCATCAAATAATTTTGCAACACATAACACTAACTTTAAAAATTATCCACATCATCCTAATTGCTTATGTGTACATCATCTATTAAACTACCAATCAAAACACTATTATCCGCCAGCACATCTATTTGACTCTTTCCCTACCAAAACTCTCTTTCCACCTTCCCTAATTCTCTAATATCTACTCATCTTTCCAATATCTCATCCTCTTTTCACCTTCCATAATTCTCCAATATCTACTTATCTTTCCAATATCTCACAAAGCTTTGAGTTTCCCCTTCATACAATTTTCCACAATTCAATTTGGGTTGTAAGATTGCAACAATCATTATGCGTGGGACTGTGCGAATTTCCCCTGCCTACAATTTCCGACAAATCAATTTGGGTGTGCAGCTGTTCTTGCAGAATTCAAGTTTGGATATCTCCGATTCCGGTTTAATTTCCCTTTCCCTAAATATCCAATAGTTGGTTATAATTTTCTTAGATTACATTTGATTATGTGTGTGTGGCTGTATCAAAACTGTATAATATACACATCGATTCCAGTTTGATTTCCCTTTCTCTAAAACTCCAATAGTTTGTTATAATTTTCGACAAATCAATTTTAGATTACATTTGATTATGTGTGTGTTATAATATACACATAGATAGATTTAGGAGGAAACCTGACTGTTCTACGATTACGACTGTTCGTGTTTACCCTCCTTACCATTTTCTTTTCATTTTTATAATAATCAGTAATGTTCCTTTTATTTTTATGCAATGACCAAAGATCAAACTTTTAAGATTAAAAAGTGCCAAAGACGGCTATGTTTAACCGTTTTACATGAAATGTTTGAAATTAGCCAAGATAGCAAGATTGAAGAGGCGCATAAAGTTAGTCTCCGATAAAGCAGTACTGCATTTGTCCTATATGCAGAAGAGACTACAAATTTTAGGTGAGTTAAGCGAGTTTTTGTCATGTTAGATAGAAAATTATTTGTACAGCATTTTGTACAATCAATATAAAAGTGATCATTTTGTACAACATTTTATTCATCTTTATAATTAATCATATTTATTATTTTGAATAATCAAAATAATAATAAATTATATTCTTCAAAGCTTTTTGGTTTAAAAATAAATAAAAATTATATTCTTCATATTGTTGTTAAATTATAAATAATAAATATAAATATTAAATTACTAATTAAATTATATACAATAAAAAATATTTATTTGTGATACTAATAAAAGAAACTAAATCTTGATAAAATATTTACAATTAATTATATTTAAAGTTGTTTATAATTAAATTTGATAATAAAAATGGTAAATATTTAAATTTTATATTATTACTGAAAATTAAAAAATTCATTCGAATATTAAATATGCTATTTTATTTTACTTGAACATTAAAAAATATAAGTCATATAATATTTTATCCCAAATATTAATAACACATTATAAAATGTCAAAAAATTAATTTTATTCTCTATAAAAAATGAAATTTATTTGTCAAAATAATAGAAAACTACCAACTATTTTGAAAGTTCATTGTAAAATGTTTTTTAAAACATTAATGTCATAAGAATTAATGCTATGATTAAAAAAACATATGTTGGTATAATATTTCTAATAAATTATATTTAAAGTTGTTCCAATTAAATGCAATAATAATTATATAACATATATAAAATTTATATTATTAACAAAAATTGAAAACCTAATTGAATTCTATTACATAGATCCGCGCGATATGTGAGCCTTAGACGAG
The DNA here is from genome assembly GCA_022829125.1 of Lathyrus tuberosus. Lineage (NCBI taxonomy): Eukaryota > Viridiplantae > Streptophyta > Magnoliopsida > Fabales > Fabaceae > Lathyrus > Lathyrus tuberosus. The sequence goes on from JALAZF010000440.1 coordinate 3,155,997, forward strand.
TTTATTTACATAATATTATAAAATTTAGAATTTATATTATTAAATAATATTATTAACATTTTATTTATAATTTAACAATACATTATAGGATAATGTTAACAAATGAATTATAAATTATAGTGGTTAAATTATATATAATAAATATAAATATTAAATTATATACAATAAAAAAAAAGTTATTTGTGATACTAATAAAAGAAATCAAATCTTGATAAAATATTTACAATTAACTATACTTAAAGTTGTTCATAATTAAATTCGATAGTAAAAATAATAAATATTTAAAATTTATATTATTACTGAAAATAAAAAAATACATACGAATAATAAATATACTATTTTATTTTACTTGAACATTAAAACATATAAGTCATATAATATTTTCTGTCAAAAAAAGTCATATAATATTTTATTCTAAATATTAAAAACACATAATAAAATTATAAAAAAAATTAATTTTATTCTTTAAAAAATGTCATGATTAAAAAAACATATGTTGGTATAATATTTCTAATAAAGTATATTTAAAGATGTTCCTGATTAAATGTAATAACGATTATAATAAATATTTAATATTTATATTATTAACATTATTACTGAAAATTGAAAAACTAATTGAATTCTATTATATTAAACTTTTGACTAACCATCTGTAAGTTAATTTAATTTTTAATTTTATTACTGAACAATACAATCACATCAAATTTATAACTATTTATTTTATAACTATTTATTTTATAAGAGATTTTCTTTACAGTTTCAGCAACTATAAATGAAATTGATGATACATTTGGAAGGAATTACATTGGATGTGAAAAATGTATGAAGAAACTTAAACAAGAAGTCCATGAATTGAAATGTCCTTCATTTCAAACACCTTCCAAGTATCCAAAACCAAGGTTAGACATTTGCAATCATAAACCATCTTATCAAAAAAATTATTAGTAACATAATATAAAAAATGTGTAATCACAGGTTTAAGATAATCCTAAAAGTGTCTGATGAGACCGCTAAAGCAACTTTGACATTGTTTGGTCAAGAGGCACAAAAGCTACTCAATACAACAGCTCAAATGCTCTTGCAACAACAAACTAACACGTCTACACCATCAATACTACAAAACCTCTGTCTTCGGACTCTTATTTTTGAAATAAAGTTGTTTGCAAAAAAATTTAAAAGAAAGGTAGCAAATATACACGGTATTATGAACTTTTGTACCAACTGGTATTCTACAAGAACCAATTCTGAAAACTCCTATTAAACAGGTAATTAACTTTGTACTATAATCATAAAAATACACTAATAATTTTATAAATACTAACAATATACTTATTACATATAGGAGTCCATATCACCACCAATGATTCAAAATAAAGAAGACCACTGAGAAGAACAAAAAGAAAAAGAAGAAAAAGAAGAAAGAGAAGAAGAAGAAGAAGAAAAAGAAGAACATGGAAGAGGAAATGATGATGACAACATCAATGATAAACCATACAAGAAAAGAAAAATAAAAACTCGCAGTGCTAAACGAATGCTAATCATAACATAATTAGATGATGAAACACATATTAAAGGGAATTCAAATGACAACGAGTCACTTCTCATACACAAATTAAAGACTCGAAAGTTCATAAAAGGAAAACAAAGGAACAACAAAGCCTCATCTAAAAAAAAAAATTAACCAAAAACCATAAAAATTGATTTCATTTTGAAGACATCTATCATATTTTAGCATTTAATTTTATGTCTCATCTTGCATTTCCATTATTTATAAATATATTATTTTCAATTAAAATTAAACTATTTTCTTTTGTTATGCTAATCTTATTATCTATATTATACAGTTTTTAACAACTTCTATTTACCACCTGCACGATTTACTGATGCGCGGGTCCTATTCTAGTATATATAAAAGTAATTCTCTAATCTTATGAAATCTCACATCAATATTTTTAATCTTGGCATAGTACACATGATTATTTATTAAATAAATGTCATTCTAATTATCACAATATCACAATGCAACGGATCTCTACCTTACTTAAATATTCTATTCAAGAACAACTAAATATGTCAAATTTAATTTTATAAATTCAAAATTAATTATGGGTGTTCGAAATATAAAATCAAACATACACTAAATCAAATTACATGTGATAATTTATTTTTTTCATCAAATATTATTTTAATTAAGAATTAATCTTTACCTCAACTCAAGTATCTTACTAAGAGAAACTATCTAAAAAAAGTGAAAAAAAATATGCATGACTTTTTTTAGATAAATAATAATAGAAAAACGGATGAACATATATAAGAAAATATCAAGGCTACCATGATATAGGACATCACAAAAAATATGTTCCCCCTAATTGGTTCTTTAAAAACAAAAATTATTTTTTATAAAACAATAAGTGAAATGTCGACCAACCTTGGTTACATGCCAATGCTACCACTAGTTGAACAGTCTCCAGTCTTGCTATTAGAGTAAATACTTCAGAGTAGTCAAGTCCTTCTCTTTGAAGAAACCCTCGAGCTACTAATCTTGCTCTATGTCTTGTTATCGACCCATCAACATTGTGTTTCAACTTGAACACCCACTTTACTTCGATAGCTTTTGTATGTTCTGGCAATTCGACTAACTCCCATGTGTTGTTTCTTTCGACTTTCTGTAACTCTTCGACCATAACTAACTTCCACTGTTGAATTTTTAAACCTTCGTTATGGTTGATTAGTTCGGCACCTGCAAGTAAAGCAAAATGAACTAATTCTCCATCTGGTGTGACTTCATCATTACCAGTCACTTCATAATCATGAAGTCTTGTTGGAGGAACTCTATTTCACCGAGGTCTTTGACTTGTTTCAGCCACAACCTCTGTGTCGGGAATGTCATCAATTGCTTCTACTTCGATTTTGACTGGATTCTCAGCAATTCCTTCAACTTTGACTTCATCAATTTCTTTGTCGAAATCAGAGCTCATCAATGGCTTGTTAATCGAATTACTAAAATTCCAATCCCATGCAGAATTTTCATCAATCAGAATATCTCGACTCAACATAATCTTCTCATTAATTAGATTGAATAGCCTGTATGCACCAGTCTTATGATATCCTACCAGAATCATAGGTTCACTCTTGTCATCAAGCTTCCTTCTTCTTGCATCAGGAACATCCTTGTAACACATAGAGCCAAACACCTTCAGATGACTCACTGGTGGTTGTTTGCCACTCCACACTTCTTCAGGAACCTTTTTCTTCAATTGCTTGGTAGGGCACCTGTTCAGGATATAAACTATAGTCGAAATAGCTTCACCCCATAAAGATTTTGGCAAATTCTTCTGCTTGAGCATACATCTCTCCATATCCAATATGGTTCTGTTTCTTCTTTCAACAATTCCATTATGTTGAGGAGTATAAGGAGCAGTTACCTCATAATCAACACCATGTTCTGCACATAATTTTTAAACATCTTCGAAGTGTATTCGCCTCCTCCATCGGTTCGCAGAACTTTAATCCTCTTCTCACTCTGGTTTTCGACAAGCATCTTGAATCTCTTAAAGATTTCAAATACTTCATCCTTTCTCTTGATCACATAGATCCACAGCTTTCGACTAAACTCATCGACAAACGAAACAAATTATCTATTTCCACCAATGGTATGTTCTTCGAAAGACCACATATATCTGAATGTACGACTTTGAGTATGTAGGATGATCTCATTGGCATAGTCGAAACGAAATAATTTATGGATTGCTTTCCGACTAAACAACCTTCACAGAGTTTGTCTGGCATCTCAAGACTTGAAATACCAGATACCATATCTTGAGTAATCAACTGATTGAGTGATCGAAAGTTCAAATGTCCAAACCTCAAATGCCACAACCAACTATCCTTGTGGTCGACAACAGTTTTTAGACATTGTATTTCATTCGAACTGATCATGGTCTTAAATGTCCCGTTCTTCGACAACGGAGATTTCAAGACCAAATTGTTCTGGGTGTCGAACAATTTAAAAAATCCATCTTTCATGACAACTGAGGAGCCTTTTTCGACCAGATGTCCAACATTTAACAGGTTGCACTTCATTCCAGGTACATAGAACACATCTCTGATAATAGCTTTCGCTCCATTACTCAGTTGAAAAACTATGTTGTCAGTACCTTCTGCTTGCAACGAACTATTATCAACAAGTTTTACCTTGCTCTTCTCGACTCGTTAAAATCTGGCAACCACTCCTTTCGACCAGTCATGTGATTTGAGCAATCTGAGTCGAGGAACCAGATCTTGGATTTGACATGGTTATCTGCCACTGCAGCCATAACCACCATACCACCTTCAGAATCATCTGAATCTTGGCGTGCAAGGTTCGCTCCTTCGTCCTTGCCTTTTTTCGATCCATTGTCTTTCCTGTACCAACAATGTTTGGCCAAATGACCCCACTTTTCATAGTTATAACACTGCATACCTTTCTTATCTTCTTTGTCCTTTCGATAGTTTCCTCCATTTCTTTTCGAGGATTCAGAAGCTCTATCTTTGACTTGATTCTTGTGAGGGTTCGACCAAAACTTCTTTCCTTGAGTCTTGTCGACTTTGCCTTTGGATTTGTTAGAACCACCATTCCTTTTCCATCACAGAGCCTACAGTGCTTGTATCGAATCCTGAACTCCCTTTCTTTCGACAATCCTCATCTCATGCGCCTCCAACGAACTAACCAAATCTTCCACTTTTAGGGTTTCAAGATTTTAGGATTCTTGAATAGCTACGATAACGTGATCAAAGTGAGATGTCAATGTTCTCATTACCTTCTCAACTATCATCTTATCAGTTATGGTTTAGCCCTAACCCTTCATGAAATGGACGAGTTTTTGAACCTTCGACACATATTCTGCAAATTTTTCATCTTTTCCCATCGACAACAACTCATATTGTCGACCCAAGGTTTGCAACTTGACAACCTTGACTTTCTCACCTCCTTCATAATACTTCACCAGAATATCCCATGCCTCCTTCGCCGTTTCAGCATGAGTGATTCTGTAGCAGCATCGACCGCCATCTGAATGCAATAAGCAGCCTTGCAATCTTTCTTCTTGACTTCGTTGTGGGCTTTTTTCTGTTCTTCGGTTGCATTTTCATCCGACACATGAACACCAATGGTAACCACTTCTAGGGTATCATGGAAGCCAAATAAGAATTGCATCTATTTTTTCCATCAGATCCAATTCTTGCCATCAAGCATTAGAAGGGAATTTGGAATTCTCTTATCACCAATCATTTTCACAGTGGTTGATTCACTTGCCCTGGAAACACGATCTTTGACGTGAAGTTCTTGAAAACTCGATCAATAACAATAACCGGAAGCTCTAGATACCAATTTGTTAGTGCGTGAGGCACTTTTAGTGAGGAGAGAATAGAGAGAATAAGGAAATAAGGATTTGTATTATTGAATTGTGTAAATAATGATACAAACTAGGACTATTTATATACAACCCTCATTGGGTTTGGGCTAACACAACTTGGATTATATTTAAGTATTAAATATAATCAAATCTAATCTAATATTTCAACAATAACACCATAGTAATATATGATTTGTAGCAAGCTTCGATCCCCAACAAATACACATTTTCAATTTTTTAGACTACATTAAGCGTGTGTCACTTAAGTCCATTATTTAAAAATTAAATTGTAAATGATTTTACAACAGTTAATAAACCAACCGTTGTTATAGGACTTTTAAAAAAATAGAAAATTGAAAATTATGTAACCAAGATATTTAACCACGGAGTTACTAAACAACCGTTGTAAAATTTGAAAATTTCATGACGGTTTTAATTTCAAACCGTGATAAAAAGTGATATTTTTTAGTATATAAGCGAAAGTATCCATCGTTCAGTACATAGCAGCCGTTTCTCTCAAAATAAAACCCTAACATATTTCACTCCTCCCTCTCATAACATAACTCTAAACATACTTCAACCTTCAGATACGTCTTTAGATTCGTCTTCACTAATTGCTAACTTGAGGTTCATTCATTACACTTATGCTTCGATTTCGTTTACTTGTTTTGTTAAAAATTGGTTCTAATTTTTTTTCTTGAATGTTCTCACCTTTTCAGATCCATCATCACCACCTTAACAAATACAAGAAGTATACTTTTTCTATGTTACATATGGTTTGTGTAGCTATGAAGAAAAATACAAGAAGTATGAAGCCATTGTGTTAACTTTATTCGACTTGTACTTTTTTTCATAGCTTCATGAACTAGATGAATTAGGAAAGTGTCTCAGCAAATCATTCCATAAAGTTTCACCGTATACTTTTTTTTATTCTTTTACATAAAGTTTCCATAAAATCTTTCCATTAAATTATCTCAGCAATCCGCCTGTAGCCATGGAAGCATGTCCTCAAGTTGTTCAAGGTACGTATGCAAGTGTGGTCTCAATGCTCCATTGATGACAACATGAACCGACTCAAACCCAGGCCTCCGTTTCTATGATTGTGGGATGTATAAGATTCAAGGATACAAACAATGCTCTCACTTTGCTTGGTTGGATGACGAGATGGATCCTAGAGCAAAACAAATAATTTCTTCACTAGTAAAGAACTTGAATGAGGAGAAGGGAATGGTTAACACCTACAAAGTCAAGGAGGACAAATTGATGTAGAAGGTGAAGATCCTGAAGAAACAGTTGAAGATTACCTGGATTCTTTATTTATTTTTAGTGTTCATTGCATTTGTTGTAATGACAAATTAGGTTATAGTTGACTAGGTTTGTATGTTTACTGATGGTATAATGGTTGATGTATTTGTTACATAAGATTCGTGATGATGTTATGGTGTATCATGAATATGATACAATTAATATTATTATAACTTTATCACAAATCTGTGTTGTATTTTCTGTTGTGATATGGTGAACAATAATATAGGTTAAAATTGGTATAAATTATAAAAGCAGGATATAATTGTAAATTCTGCAGAAAATTTAACAACGTTTATTTATCATAACCGTTATAATAACTCGCGCGCAGTCTAGTAAAACATTAAAAACAAAACTGTGCAGCTGAGAATCTAACCTAGGACCATCACTTTATCACAAAGGTTTTTTGGATAAACCGTTGTGATAGGGCGTGCGCTTTCCAGTTTATAACAACGGTTAAAGGGCCGTAATTGTAAGTATCATATATACAACCCACTATACATAACAACGCCTGGTCCTGCGTGGTTATATATCTTTGCCAACCGTTGTTAAAGGTCTGTTCCGTAGTAGTAGTAGTAATATATATATATATATATATATATATATATATATATATATATATATATATATATATATATATATATATTAAAACTCAATTTCCAATAATACTATGGAACTGTATTACAGGAGTTACCACCCCAACACCTCTTAGTTGTTGCAGTGTTATATTTGTGAGAGTCCCAAACAAGGGTGATTATAGCGTCCCCGCTTAAGAGTGACATCGCCTGAGTGACATCCAAACAAAATAGGGGACTCGTCCTTGAGAATGATGACGTGTACAATACAGTTGTATCCCGTTAGTTAGAAGAGAAAAAGTCCCAAACGATTCCTTGAAGAATGTTGGTCAAAAACTCCTTTAATCATGAGGGACCGGTTGCCGCCCCTAAGGGTTTCCTAAGTTCTAGGCCCAAAAGGCCTATATAAATACTTCTCCTTTAGAGGGGGAGAGAACATATCCTAATTGATACACTTACACCTAAGCACAAAACACATATACAAAGTCTTTCACCTCACATGCGCAAGTACTCTAGACCACCATAAACATCACTATACATGGCTTCTTGCCGTGGGAAAACTCTAATCACAAAAATTTGTTATAAACCTACTATGACCTCTGAGTTCCCCTGCCCTTGCAGAGGTAACATGCATACATGTACTTTTTGATTAGTACAGCGTCACCCATCGTGTGCCCTAATGAAATTATCCTGAGATTTATGCATGTTGTAACGCCCCCGACTTTAGTTAATTATTTTATTTTAAGTTTATATTAATTTATTCTATGTTATTAAGTGATTTATGGGTATTTGGGTAATTTAGTTAATATTAAGAAAATAATAGAGATATGCTAGAATTAAGAAAAAAAATAGATTTTTTAATTATATTAGAAAGAGAGAGGTGTTTGGAGTAAAAGTTAGGGTGTGGTGAGGATTAGTGAGGATAATATAGTTATTATTTTAAGTGAATAATTTTATTATTGGAATTATTAGAATAATTATTATTTTAAATAATTTAGATAATATTTGAATTGAAAATAAAACAATAAAAATAAAGGTTTAGTGAGGGTGTAGAGAGAGTTCGAGGGTGAGGAAAGTAATTGGACTTTTAGGTTATTTAAATAGAAAAGTTAAAAGGGATTTCTGGATAGAACGTGAAATTGTGGAAAAGAGGAAAGCGACAGAAAAACCTAAGAAGAGTAATGGAATAAAGGAGAGTGAGGCTGAATCTCAACAGCAGGAGAACTCAATGATCATCACTTTAAAGGTAAGGGGTAATTTTTTATATGTGGGGTGTTTAGGTAGTCGGATGGCGAGGGGTTCTAACCTTCATGTCTTTTTATTCCCTACTTCGTGTTTTGTGTGATAGTATGTTTGTGGCCAAAAAGGTTTGTTTCAAATCCTTTTGAATTAAAAATTTGATTATATTACAATGAATTGAATTGTTTGAGTACATGATTGATATTGTGGATACTATTGATATAGCTGTTATTAATTTGTGGCTATGCCCCTTTGTAGATTTTTTTGATAATCTGAGTATTGCTCTGTCTGCGCTGTATAATTGATATTTTCTTCTGAGCAATCAATAACTAGAATACCAAATAACCTAATTTTCATGAAAAATCCTAAATATCACTTATTTTCAAAAAAAAAAAAAGTTGGTTGAAAAAGTCGAATAAGTTACAAAATAGGGTTGGCATTTGGGTTTGCTGTCCAGTCAGCTAGTTTTTTTTTGTAATTTTGAGTTCAGTGACCTTTCGCTACCCATTTAATAAGTTTGAGAGTCAAATTATGACTATATGGTGATAGTTTTATTATTACTTGAGTCAGGGTGTCAGCCAATATAGTTCATAAAATTTATCTTTATATACAAGGGTTGTATTTTGAGCACTTTATTGTACTTTAGAGTTGTTTTAGAGATGCAGAGATTTATGTAGAGCTGTTTGGATTTCCTTTTAGGACTCTGTTGAGTAATAGTTAAGGGTTGTTACCCTTTTGATGAGTTGCAAGTATGAAATATAACTATTACTCTGTCAATATGTTTTTAAGTAATTTTATGAGCAGATAAGGACAATTGAGTCGCCTTGGGGAACACCAGTGTTGTTGGTAAAGAAGAAGGATGGTAGTATGAGGTTATGTGTTGATTATGGACACTTGAATAAGGTAACTATAAAGAACAAGTACCCTCTTCCCAGAATCAACGACCTCATGGATCAGTTAGTTGGTGCTTGTGTGTTCAACAAAATCAATTTGAGACCGAGCTATCACCAGACTAGAGTGAAGGTTGAAGATATTCTGAAGATAGCATTTAGGACTCAATAAGGTCACTATGAGTATTCAGTGATGTTGTTCAGTGTTTCTAATGCTCCATGTGTGTTCATGGAATACATGAATATGATCTTCCATTCTTACTTGGACTAGTTCGTTGTGGTGTTCATAGACGACATCCTAGTGTACTCTAAATCAAATTAAGAGCATGTGGGACATCTACGAGCTATGCTTCAAGTTTTGGAAGAGAGGAACTTGTATGCCAAGATATCCAAGTGTGAGTTTTAGTTACAAGAAGTGGATTTTCTTGGCCATGTGATTTCCATTGGTGGGATAGAAGCGGATTTGTCCAAAATAGACGCGGTACTATGATGGAAGGCTCCTAAGTCAGTTACATAAATTAGAAGTTTTCTAGGTTTAGCTGGTTACTTCAAAATATTTATTGAAGGTTTTTCGAACTTAGCTCTGCCTTTGACCTAATTGACTCAAAAAGGCCAAGCTTTTGTGTGGGATGTCCAGTGCGATGAAAGTTTTAGGGAACTGAAGAAGAAGTTGACAAAGACAGTAATTCTAATCTTACCAGATGCGAAAGAGCCTTTTTTGACATATTGTGATGCGTCCAAGATGGATTTAGGTAGTGTGCTTAGGCAGAATAGCCAAGTGGTCGCTTATGCTTTGTGTCAGCTAAAGATTCATGAGAGGAGTTATCCTACCCATGATTTAAAGTTGGAGGCTGTGGTGTTTGTGCTGAAGGTGTGGAGGAACTATCTATATGGTTTTAGGTTTGAGATGTTCAGTGACCATAAGAGTCTGAAGTATTTGTTTGACCATAAATAATTGAATATAAGGTAGAGGAGGCGGGTGGGATTCTTGAAGGACTATGATTTTGGTTTGAATTACCATCCTGGTAAAGCCAATGTAGTAGCAGTTGCTTTGAGTCAAAAGTCCTTGCTTATGTCGGCATTAATGGTTAGAGAGTTTGATTTGATTGAGAAGTTTCAAGGTCTTATCTTGGCATGTGAGATGACTCCTGATAGTGTGAAATTGGGGATGCTGAGGTTGACCAACAATTTCTTTGATGAAATATGAGAAGGTCAGAAGTTAGACGTGGAATGTATTGATCGTTGAGTGTTAGTTAACCAAGGTAAAAAGGTGGACTTTAGGGCTGATGAGAATGTGATTTTGAAGTTTCGGGACAAAGTTTGTGTACCTGATGTACCGGAACTTAAGTAGGTGATTTTGGTGGAGAGCCAAAAAACAGTTTGAGTATTCATCCATGAGCCAATAAGCTGTACCACGATATGAAGAAAATATTTTCGTGGTTTGGTATGAGGAAGGAGGTCACAGAGTTTGTTCATGCTTATTTCACTTGTCAAAAGTAAAAGATTGAGCATTTGAAGTCGTCTAACCTAATGCAAGCGTTAAGTATTCCTGAATAGAAATGGGATAACATTTTTATTGATTTCGCGATAAGTTTTCCAAGACCCCAAGGGGGAACGATTCATTTTGGATGGTTGTGGATAGACTGACTAAGTCAGCTTATTTTATTCTGATTAAGACCATTTTTCTGTTAGAGAAGTTAGCTGAGATCAACATTAGTGTGGTCGTGAAGCTGCATGGTGTAGCACCCCAAAATTTGCCCTCATGTTTCTAACCCTTTTTGGCTTATGCTTCGTTCCGTTTGCATCGTCATTTATGCATTTGCATGTTTCTTTTGGGCATGGGATCAAGGTATTTTCCAGCAGCTCATGGGGTCATCAGTTCCAGTATTATTTTCAATAGTGTTCAGAGTCAAGCAAATAGCTTTCAAAGTCTTTTTGAGCTTTTATTTTGCTCATTAGATGATTTGATGATCAGAAGCTCCGGCAGTCATGTTTGATCAAGCGATCCGACACCAGACATTATTAATTTAGCAGGATATTTTGAGGTGTCAGGAAGAATTTGTGTTTCATTTCAGGTGTTACTCAGTAGCAATGTCAAGTTTTGAGTTTCGGAGGCTTAATGGGGTTCAAAACAGCAGTCAGAGGTTACTTTTCCAATTTTCCCTCCAAAAAGCGCCAAAATCTAAAATTTGAACTGAGTAACCGGTTACAGCATATCTGGTAACCGATTACTCCTTTGTTTTTCTGCGCATTTTTAGGGTTTTTGAACTAAGTAACCGGTTAGCATATATGCTGTAACCGGTTACTCTGGGCACAATTTGAAAAAATTAAGTTTGCATCATTTGTGATCATGTGTTTATCTTATGCATGTGTAGGAAGGATCTAGAACTGATCTATTTTCATCATTTTACACCCAAAATCTAAATTCCTTCCAACATTTTCCACTCTAATTCCTCATTTCCTTTCCTAATTCATTTTTCACCCAAATTTCCACCTACTAAACCTTACTCCAAACCCAAACTTAACTCCTAACCTAGGGGTTATTTAATCTAATCAACTCCAAACCTCTCATAACCTTGATTCATTTTCTGAATTTTCTACACATCTCACTCCATTTTCTCTCCCATTTTCAAAACCCTTACTCAAAGTTCCTTTATCAAAGTTCAACAAATTTTGCATTAAAATTTGTTGATCTTGGAAGTATACCTTCATCCATTCACTAATTATGGAAAAAATCTTCAATTTGCTACTGTTTTATTCTTGGATTTGAGTTTTTGGTACTGATTTTGGAGAAAGCTCGAAGCAAAAATCATCACATTGTTTGGATCTTGAAGTTTCTTGCTAGGATCTTGAAGTTTCTTGCATAAATCTTGGATTTCTTACTTGGATTCATCAATTTTCGTTTGCAACAATCACCAAAGCAAATCTCAGCTTTATAGGTTGGTTTTCCTTAGATCTATACTTAATTTAGCTTATTTACAACTTATTCAATGTAGATCTTTGGTTGTTGTTGATTTGGATCCATTTTGCTTAAATTTGATTCTTAATGTTGATGATTATTGGATCTAATTGGTGTTTGATTACTGATATTTGATGTGAATTTCGTGATTAATTGATTGCATGATCATTTGGATGTTTGGAGAAGTGATAAGCTGCTGAAAAGTGATTTTGGAAACTGTTTTTTTGAATTCTGTTGCAGAGTAACCGGTTACAACATATCTGATAACCGGTTACCCTGTTCTTTTTCAGCGTATTTTGGTAATTTTGAACTGAGTAACCGGTTACAGCATATCTGATAACCGGTTACCACTGCTGCAAAATGTAATTTTCTTGTATTTTTCTTCTTTATTTGAGATCCTTTGCATGTCTAAACTTCATGGATTAATATGTTGATGATTTGTGGATTATTCTTGAGCTGTTTCACCTGACACCATTGCATGTACATGATTCTTCGACACGCGATTCTTGGTTTTTATAGATGAATGTTTATGTTTGCGTTGTTGATTAATTGATGCGATAAACACGATGCACACACATTTGAATCATGTTAATTCTTGATTAATGCTCAATTTGCTGGATATGTGATGCATGATTGTTATTTGTTTCCGTGGTTGCTTACGCTTGATGTTTTGATCAATGTTTGAGTTGTGCAATGTTGTTGAGTAATTGTTCTTAAATTGTTAACATGATCATGTTGTTCGTTCTTGATGCTTGCAACCTTTATGATTGGTTTGCCATGCTTTGTATGCCTATTTGCAATCGTTGTTTGCATGAGTACTTGCTTAGATGCTTTGCATGCTGCCCTGTTTTTTTACAGCTGCTGTTTTGAATTGTTTATGTGCTGTCAATTGTTTACCCTTGCTGCGTGCTGCCTTTTACACCTGTTTTGTGCTGGGAACTTAAGCTGTTAAATATTGTTTGGAGTTTTTTTGCTGGATTTTATCGCTGTGCAGGTGCTGGAGCGCTGTTGTAGCCGCTGTTTTTTTGGTTTATTTCTTTGGTTTTTGCTTTGTTTTTGTATCTCCCTTAGGGCTCCCTAGTCCAACTTAATCTATGATTAAACTTGGAGTAGGGTAGACATTAGGATTCAAACCATGCTTGCTAACTTAGGTAGATGTTTCCCCTTTGAACTCAACCATAGGGCCATCTTTGCATGACAACATTAGGTTAGAATTCCCTCAGTGTTTTCTTTTCGACTTGAGTCTTCTCTTCTCATCTCATAACAATTCTAAGACACTTAATAAACGTAACGTGTATTGCGCATGAGCCTTGTATGTGGGAAATGAGAAATGAAGGGTTTCCTCTCATTTTTCAAGAGTGTTTAATGGACGTCCCATCTTGGGACGATTTGCTATACATTCATTCCTACGTCACAGACTTCGGTGCAATGCAAGTTACGAACTAACTTCAATCCACATGTGAGATGGGTTGGGTGTTTCCAGGTTTGCGGGTGACCTTAACCTTTAACCTAAATGGTTTTCTAAATTTCTCGTCAGTGTATAGTTATCTACCTGATTTTCTGGTTATCTCAGTGATCTGATGTTCTGGTATTCTGGGTTTCTGGGTTTGAGGTCTTTGATCAGTTAACAGTGTAGCACCCCCAATCTATACCCCCAATTAAATAAAGCGGTAAAAGAAAATTCAAAATTATATCAGAGTATATTTAAAAAATTCACAGCATAGACCGAGGGGTCACATCAACTTAAAACAAACACAATAAACCTGCCCATAAAGATATGCAACATCTCAGATAGTAATGCACCCACAATCCAATTACAGAATATAAGCGGAAAATCCGTAACTGAATATCAACATATATATATATATATATATATATATATATATATATATATATATATATATATATATATATATATATCATGAAAGTTTGTCATACATCAAGTCATACGTGTACAATCCAAAAGGTACATATACATAATACAAAATAATCGCAAACGGCCTCCCTAACTACCCGGTGTCACATATTAGAGCCGAACGACAAAAGAATGAAGACCCTAGCTTAACAAAAAGACCTCCAGCAACTCTAATTTGCAATGCCTCATAGAGCATTATAAAACAGCAGAAGGGTGAGAAAAACAATCATAATATAATTGCATACAATTATATATAACACCAAAAATACACATATAGAGTGTTCTCACCACAAATCATACCAGTATTCAAACACAAAATAACACAATGTATAATTCACATTTCCCTCACCAAGGTATACCAACCATGCATAATACAAGTATCACCAACACATATCCATATATCAATTTATCAATTTTATCCACAATTCCACACATAAACCAACCATTAATGATTTATGCAAATGCAAGAGACCGACGCAACGACTCTATGCATATGCACATGCGGTACCGACTTCCAATGTTTCTCATCACTAGTTCACTCAGGAACTCTGTTGGAATCATCGCTCGTTACATCACTGTAACTCCCCGCCGGGCATACGATGTTCCCCTCCGCTCACACCCCACACGGGCACAGGACGTTTATGCATCGCTCACACCCCACACGGGCACACGACCCAATCGGTCACACCCCACATGGGCACACGATCGTCTATAACCATCGCTTTCGGTCCTATTATTTTTAAGGCGATTCATACCTCTTATTTTTAAGGCTCACGATGTTATAGCAGATTCCTTCTGGAATCCATTCGTCACTCAGGACGTTACAACAATGCATATCATGATGCTTGGCATACAAGGACTCATGACATTCACATGCACACATATATGCAATCATCTCATTCAACATAAATCATGCTTTGCAATTTAAGCCCAAAAAAATGCATTTATACCAAACAACAGCTCGCAAATCATACCATATCCATATCAACGGCACACTGCATGATACATACCAGTTACACACAATTAAAATGATTAAAGTCGACAAAACAACACTATTCCAAATTCCCGACATAATTAAATTGGCTAACAATCTCAAAATTATTATCATAAGAAAGTACATGCTACAAGCTTTCTAACGCATCAAACCACGCCTCAAACCAACTCACGGATCAAAAGTTATAGAGAAAACAAATTGGAATAAACTGTCATGTTCGCAGTGCGAAGCTCCTAGCGAGTCCTTCGCTTCTTCATTCGCTGTGCGAATGTCCAAGCGAACAGTGGCTGAAGAAAAATAGCCTAGAAAATTCCCAACGTTCGCAGTGCGAACCATCCAGCGAATGCTTGCTACCCCATTCGCAATGCGAATCCTCCAGCGAACAGTGGCAGAATGAAAAATAATACAACATTCGTAGTGCGAACCTCATGCGAACGCTCGCCACCAATTCGCTGGCCATTCGCGGTGTGAACCTGCGATTTTAGCAAAACCCAACAGCGCACCAGATCACCCAAAAATGATATTTTCTCAACCAAAACATTTCCAAACCAACATATAACAATTAGAACATAACTCAATCATGGTAGCAAGTATTCTACTACGTTTACACCGATTTTCGACCGTGAAACCATCGATTTCTCATTATTTTTCTCATTTCAACCTAGAATCCAAAACTAGAGAAAGACAATAGCATATGCAAACACATACATACATAATCATACACAAGCATAAGATAATCGAATTTCACACCCTTACCCGATTTAATCGTGTTCTAGAAAGTCGGTTGATTGATTTCCAAGTTTTCCAAATTCTCTCTTTTTCTTCTTTTCTCCTCTTATTTTCTTATTCTCTTCTTTTTCTTTCTCTTACTATTTTTCTCTCTTTCTATTTTCTATTATATTCTAACTTAACAAAATAAATCAAAATGCCCAAAATACCCATACACTCAAATATCTCGCAAATGTTCCCAAACGCGATAAAATATAGTCACGATAAAAATAACATATTTTCACATAAAAGTCAGAAATAAAATAATATAATAATAAAATAATAAAAAACGACTCGATTAAATAAAAATTGACAAAACTGGGGCATTACAACTCTCCCCCACTTAGAAATTTTCGTCCTCGAAAATATACCTGAGACGAACAACTCTGGATACGACTCCCGCATCCGACTCTCCAACTCCCAAGTCAAATTTCCCTCAGCAGCGCCTCCCCACGCCACTTTCACCAGGGTAATATCCTTGCCTCTCAACCGCTTCACCTCGCGATCCAAAATCGTAACTGGTAACGCCTCAACCGTAAGGTTCTCCCTTACCTCAACCTCATCCATCGGAATCACATGCGACAGATCCGAAATATTCCTCCGAAGCTGTGAAACATGGAACACATCGTGCAAATTTGACAGATTCGGCGGCAACGCCACCCTATAAGCCACAACACCCACTCTCGCGGATATCTGGTAAGGACCAATAAATTGAGAAGTAAGTTTCTTCGACTTTAATGCACGACCCACACCCGTTACCGGCGTAAGCCTAAAAAATACATGATCGCCCTCTTGGAAATCAAGATCTTTCCGTCTCCGATCATGATAACTCTTTTGTCTACTCTGAGCAGCCTTCATTTTCTCACGAATAAGCTTCACTTTTTCCGTAGTCTGTTGAACCAACTCTGGTCCAACCACCGAACTCTCGCCAGATTCATGCCAACACAACGGTGTCCGACATCTTCGTCCATACAGTGCTTCAAACGGTGCCATTCCAATACTAGAATGGAAACTGTTATTATACGTGAATTCAATCAACGCAAGATAACTATCCCACGCACCACCTTGTTCCAAAACACACGCTCTCAACAAATCTTCCAACGACTGAATCGTTCTCTCCGTCTGTCCATCCGTCTGCGGATGATAAGCCAAACTCAATCTCAATTTAGAACCAAGTGCCTTCTGTAAACTTTCCCAAAATCTCAAAGTAAACCTCGGATCTCGATCCGAAACAATACTCAATGGAATCCCATGCAACTTCACAATCACACTGATGTAAATCTCAGCCAACCTCTCCAAAGTAAAACTGATGTTAATCGGAATGAAATGAGCCAATTTAGTCAGCCTATCTACGACCACCCAAATAGCATTATGCCCTCGTTGTGTATTCAGTAATCCCGTTACAAAATCCATAGAAATGCTATCCCATTTCCATTCCGGAATATCCAACGGTTGCAACAAACCACTAGGCCTCAGATGTTCCACCTTTGATTTCTGACAAGCCAAACATGCATAAACAAACTGGTCCATATCTCTTTTCAATCCAGACCACCAGAAAATCTTCTTCAAATCTTGGTACATCTTATTCGCTCCCGGATGTATACTCAAATTACTCCGGCGTCCTTCCTCCAAAATCATCTTTTTCAACTCCGCATCATCAGGAATACAAATCCTACCTCAGAATCTCAAAACACCATTTATATCCACTTTAAAATCACTATTTGCATCTTTTTTTCCCCCAACATCAAATCCACTAATTTCACATCCAGCTTCTGTTTCTCACTAACTGACATTAGAAAATCATTAGTAATCATTAGCATTCCAAGCCTCACGCTATCCGACGTCACTTCACATACCAAACTCAAATCTCTAAACGATTCCAAAAGTTCCCACTCCTTAACCATTAAAGCGGACATATGCAAAGATTTCCGACTCAATGCATCGGCTACCACATTAGCTTTACCAGGATGGTAATTCAAGCCAAAGTCGCAGTCCTTCAAAAATTCCAACCATCTACGTTGCCTCATATTCAGCTCTTTCTGATCAAACAAATATTTCAAACTTTTATGATCACTAAAGACTTCAAACCTTGCACCGTAGAGATAATGCCTCCAAATCTTCAACACAAAAACCACAGCCGCTAACTCAAGATCATGAGTAGGATAATTTTTCTCATGCACTCTCAACTGCCTCGAAGCATAAGCAACGACCTTACCTTCTTGCATCAGAACACCACCTAGACCAATCAAAGACGCATCACAATAAACCACAAATGGTTCATTAGGATTCGGCAAAATCAAAATCAGAGCTGTCGTCAATCTTCTCTTTATCTCATTAAAACTTTCCTCGCACCGAATAATCCAAATGAACGCTTGCCCTTTGCACGTCAACTGGGTCAAAGGAAGTGCTAGCTTAGAAAAACCTTCAATAAACCTTCGATAATTACCGGCCAAACCCAAAAAGGTTCGAATTTCAGTAACAAATCTCGGAGCCTCCCATTGTAGAACTGCTTCTACTTTAGATGGATCCACAGAAATACCATTACCTGAAATTACGTGCCCAAGAAAACTCACCTCCGACAACCAAAACTCACACTTGGACAATTTGGCAAAAAGCTTCCTTTCTTTCAAAACCTGCAAAACAATACGCAAATGCTCCGCGTGCTCCTCCCGAGACTTAGAATAAATCAATATGTCATCAATAAACACAACAACAAATCGATCCAAATGCTCATGGAAAATACGATTCATGTACTCCATAAACACACCTGGCGCATTAGAAACCCTGAACGACATCACAGAATATTCATAATGACCATAGCGTGTCCTAAAGGCCGTCTTCTGAATATCTTCCTCTTTCACCCTTATCTGATGATACCCGGACCTCAAGTCAATCTTACTGAACACACACGCACCAACTAACTGATCCATCAGATCATCAATCCTTGGAAGAGGATACTTATTCTTAACCATCACCTTATTCAATTGGCGATAATCAATACACAACCGCATACTTCCATCTTTCTTTTTCACCAATAAAACTGGAGCACCCCAAGGAGAAACGCTTGGCCTTACAAACCTCATTTCCAACAACTCACTCAACTGTTTCTTTAACTCAACCAACTCAAATGCCGACATACGATAAGGTGCCATAGAAACAGGTCTAGTACCAGGAACTAGATCTATCGAAAACTCCACCGCTCTCTCTGGCGGCAAGTCTGAAATATCCTCGGGAAACACTTCCGGAAATTCACACACAACAGGAAACACATCAAGTGAAACTTGACTATCCACAGTCAAAGATGCAAACAACCCAAACAACTGAGCTTCATCCGCCAAAAGTCTCTTAAACTCTTTGGTAGATAAGAAACTCGAGTCTTCGTCTTCCTCAAGAGAAGGAAACCTTACCAACTTATGATAACAATCAATATGAACCCTATTGAATTGTAACCAATTCATTCCCAGAACCACATCTAAACCCTCCAACGGTAAACACACCAAATCCATCTCAAAGTCTTTACCATAAATGGTCAAAGGACAACTCAAACAAACCAAAGAAGTAGTTACTGGCCCCATTGCTGGAGTATCAATAACAATTTCTCCACCCATCGAAGACAACACAAGATTCAAACGCTTCGCACACTCAGACAAAATAAATGAATGAGTCGCTCCAGTATCAATAATAGCAACTAAAGGAGCACTATTAATAAAACAAGTACCTCTGATCAGACGATCTGCACTTGAAGTCTGAGTTCCTGCTAATGCAAATACTTTCCCACCAGTTGGAGCCTGCTTCGGTTTCGGACACTTCGTACTAATATGACCAGGTTCACCACAGTTGAAACACTTCACCACATTCTTCCTGGCACAATCAGCTGGAACATGTCCTAAACCTCCATAATTAGTACACTTCCCCATATCTTTCCTGCACTCAAACTGACAATTCCCCAACTCACCACATTTATAACACCTCAGAGGACCAGACATTCCTCCACCACTTGACCTTCGATCAAAAGTACCCCTTTGTTTACCCTTATCAGCTGGTGTTACATACGAACCACCACGGAACTGTTGCTTCCCCTTCCTGTCACTCACACTCTTATAGTGAGTAGAATGAGCCTTACTATCCTCCTCATAAATCCTACAACAATCCACCAAATCAGAAAACCTCCGAATCCTTTGATATCCAATTGCCTGCTTTATCTCAGGACGCAATCCGTTCTCAAACTTTACACACTTAGAAAATTCCGCGGTCGCTTCAGCATAATGAGGATAAAACTGCACAAGTTCCACAAACTTAGCAGTATAATCAACAACAGACATATTACCTTGTTTTAACTCCAAGAACTCAATTTCCTTTTTTCCTCTTACATCTTCAGGAAAATACCTCCTCAGAAACTCAATGCTAAACACAGCCCAAGTGATCTCTTCCTCTGCAACTTCCAACACACGACGAGTACTAACCCACCAATCATCAGCTTCTTCTAGTAACATGTGAGTACCCAGTCTCACCCTCTGATCCTCAGCACAATCCATCACTCGAAAAATCCTTTCAATCTCTTTCAGCCATATTTGAGCACCATCAGGATCATATCTTCCTTTGAAGACAAGCGGTTTGTTCTTCCTGAACTCATCATTACCCGCAGCATTAGGTGCACCCTGTACAGCTCGAGCCATAGCTTGCATAGCAGCAGCCAAAGCAGCTTCATTACTACCATCCATGTTCTGTTCATTTCCAATAACAACAACTATGGTTAAACAAATAGCTCCTCCAACACCAAGATCGACAAGGACTGACACAACTGACACAGACTGACACTGATACCACTTAATGTAACACCCCCAATTAAATAAAGCGGTAAAAGAAAATTCAAAATTATATCAGAGTATATTTAAAAAATTCACAGCATAGACCGAGGGGTCACATCAACTTAAAACAAACACAATAAACCTGCCCATAAAGATATGCAACATCTCAGATAGTAATACACCCACAATCCAATTACAGAATATAAGCGGAAAATCCGTAACTGAATATCAACATATATATATATATATATATATATATATATATATATATCATGAAAGTTTGTCATACATCAAGTCATACGTGTACAATCCAAAAGGTACATATACATAATACAAAATAATCGCAAACGGCCTCCCTAACTACCCGGTGTCACATATCAGAGCCGACCGACAAAAGAATGAAGACCTTAGCTTCACAAAAAGACCTCCAGCAACTCTAATCTGCAATGCCTCATAGAGCATTATAAAACAGCAGAAGGGTGAGAAAAACAATCATAATATAATTGCATACAATTATATATAACACCAAAAATACACATATAGACTGTTCTCACCACAAATCATACCAGTATTCAAACACAAAACAACACAATGTATAATTCACATTTCCCTCACCAAGGTATACCAACCATGCATAATACAAGTATCACCAACACATATCCATATATCAATTTATCAATTTTATCGACAATTCCACACATAAACCAACCATTAATGATTTATGCAAATGCAAGAGACCGACACAACAACTCTATGCATATGCACATGCGGTACCGACTTCCAATATTTCTCATCACTACTTCACTCAAGAACTCTGCTGGAATCATCGTTCGTTACATCACTGTAACTCCACGTCAGGTATACAATGTTCCCCGTCGCTCACACCCCACACGGGCACACGACGTTTATGGATCGCTCACACCCCACACGGGCACACGACCCGATCGCTCATACCCCACATGGGCACATGATCGTCTATAACCATCGCTTTCGGTCCTCTTATTTTTAAGGCGATTCATACCTCTTATTTTTAAGGCTCACGATGTTATAGTAGATTCCCTCTGGAATCCATCCGTCACTCAAGACGTCACGACAATGCATATCATGATGCTTGGCATACAAGGACTCATGACATTCTTATGCACACATATATGCAATCATCTCATTCAACATAAATCATGCTTTGCAATTTAAGCCCAAAACAATACATTTATACCAAACAACAGCACGCAAATCATATCATATCCATATCAACGGCACACTGCATGATACACCCCAGTTACACACAATTAAAACGACCAAAGTCGACAAAATGACACTATTCCAAATTCCCGACATAATTAAATCGGCTAACAATCTCAAAATTATTATCATAAGAAAGTACATGCTACAAGCTTTCTAACGCATCAAACCACGCCTCAAACCGACTCACGGATCAAAAGTTACAGAGAAAACAAATTGGAATAAACTGTCATGTTCGCAGTGCGAAGCTCCTAGCGAGTCCTTGGCTTCTTCATTCGCAGTGCGAATGTCCCAGCGAATAGTGGCAGAATAAAAATAGCCTAGAAAATTCCCAACGTTCGTAGTGCGAACCATCCAGCGAATGCTCGCTACCCCATTCGCAATGCGAATCCTCCAGCGAACAGTGGCAGAATGAAAAATAATACAACGTTCGCAGTACGAAGCTCACGCGAACGCTCGCCACCCAGCAGCGTACCAAATCACCCAAAAATGATATTTTCTCAACCAAAACATTTCCAAACCAACATATAACAATTAGAACATAACTCAATCATGGTAGCAAGTATTCTACTACGTTTTCACCGATTTTCAACCGTGAAACCATCGATTTCTCATTATTTTTCTCATTTCAACCTAGAATCCAAAACTAGAGAAAGACAATAGCATATGCAAACACATACATACATAATCATACACAAGCATAAGATAATCGAATTTCACACCCTTACCCGATTTAATCGTGTTCTAGAAAATCGGTTGATTGATTTCCAAGTTTTTCAAATTCTCTCTTTTTCTTCTCTTCTCCTCTTCTTTTCTTCTTCTCTTCTTTTTCTTTCTCTTACTATTTTTCTCTCTTTCTATTTTCTATTATATTCTAACTTAACAAAATAAATCAAAATGCCCAAAATACCCCTACACTCAAATATCTCGCAAATGTTCCCAAACGCGATAAAATATATTCACGATAAAAATAACATATTTTCACATAGAAGTCAGAAATAAAATAATCTAATAATAAAATAATAAAAAACTACTCGATTAAATAAAAACTGACAAAACTGGGGTGTTACAAACAGCACATCAGATGTTCAGAGCAGTTTGATACCTTGATCCCATGTTTGCATTTGCATCATCTCTTGCATTCTAACATGTTTGACATTTTTCAGGGCTTTCATCTTACCCTTGATTCCGGTTGTTTAAGTTTTCTTATCATGGATGCTCAGAGGAAGAAGAACGTAGCGTACACGTTCCCAGACCCAACTCTGAATTTGATTCACAAAATGATTAGTATGACTAATCCCGGGGTTCACAGTAAATTCAACGATGAATATGGGAAGATATTGAAGGTTGTCCGTTATATCTCAAGGAACGAGCGTGATTCCATTCATACGCTCCTACAATTCTATGACCCTCCTTTGCGCTGTTTCACTTTCCCGGATTATATATTGGCTCCAACCTTGGAAGTGTTCTCATTTATTTTGGGAATCTCCATCAAGCCGAAGATACCTTTCTTCTTTGAAGAACATCCAGGCCTGGAAGAAATGGCAGCTGCTCTTCACATTGGAGAATCCATTCTGAGTGATAACATTATTGACAAGCAAGGATTTAAAGGTTTCCCTTTGAATTTTCTGTTTGATCAAGCTAGCTTATATGCTAAGGCGAGAAGTTGGTCCGCTTTCAACGCTATACTAGCTCTTTGCATTTATAGAATTGTCTTATTCCCTAACATCCCTGATCTTGTTGATATGCACGCGGTTCAGATTTTTATCTTGAGAAATCCTGTACCTACTCTTCTTGGTGATGTATACCATTAGTTCACTACAAGAACGAGAATAGGAAATGAAGGACTGTAAGTTGTTGCGCGCCACTCCTATCTACATGGTTTTTGAGTCATCTCCCTGAAACTGGGGCTTTCGTTGATACGAGGGATTCCTTGAAGTGGTCTAAGAGGTTGATGGGGTTGACCGCTAATAATATTGTTTAGTTTAATCACAGTTTACTGGGAATATTGTTTGGTTTAATAATATTGTGGAGAATTCCCAAATGTACCTTTAGTAGGGAGGAAAGGAGGAATTAATTATAACCCTTCCCTTGCTATCAGGCAGTTTGGGTATGCATTTAGAGTTCCCCCTGAGGATCAAGATATCAGAGAGTCCCTGTTTTTCAATGGCACTGAAGACCAAGAGATGTTAAGGAAAGTTGT
The DNA here is from genome assembly GCA_022829125.1 of Lathyrus tuberosus. Lineage (NCBI taxonomy): Eukaryota > Viridiplantae > Streptophyta > Magnoliopsida > Fabales > Fabaceae > Lathyrus > Lathyrus tuberosus. Next base: position 3,180,288 of record JALAZF010000440.1, read on the forward strand.
GAATGCTTGGAAACAAGTTTTTAAGAGAGGAAAGACATTCTTTGGGAAGTGTAACAACAAGGCTTTCTCTCCGTATGTGGAGTGGATCTGGAAAATAGCGGAAGAGGAGCTCCTTCCTTTCTCAGTAGAGCCACCCTTGTATCCTCTGATGATTGAGCCACCTACTATAGTAAAGATAGCAAGGTATAATAAACTGTGGGCTGAGACAGAGAAGCTGCGAGAAGATAATCGGGAATTGAGTAGAGAAATTAGCCAGCTGAAGCATGAGCAAGGTGAGGCTATGTATACTGCCAAGATAAAGACAAAGCTTCTCGCCAAGAAGGAAAAAGAGTTAGCTGATGAGGTCACATCCAGAAAGAAGGTAGGGCAAGCTCTAAAGGGTGTTGGCAGGGTTCTCAAGTCCAAAAAGGAAGACTTGCCCAAAGCTTTGTAAAAAATTCACAAGTTCAACTCTTACCGAAACACTGCATTGACTGCTAACAAGCAGAAAGAAGATAGGTATCTAGAGCAGATCAAGAGTTTGAAAGAGAAGAAGTTGTATGCAAAGCTGTCGAAGTGTGAGTTCTGGTTGAAGGAGGTGAGCTTCCTTGGCCATGTGATTTCTAGTGGTGGTGTTGATGTTGATCCTTCTAAGATTGATGCCGTGTTGCAATGGGAGACTCCGAAGCCTGCTACTGAGATACAAAGTTTTTTGGGATTAGCGGGTTATTATCGCAAGTTTATTGAGGGCTTTTCTAAGTTGGCACTACCGTTGACTCAGTTGGCTCGAAAGGGTCAAACTTTTGTGTGGGATGTAACTTGTGAAGAGAGTTTTGTAGAGTTGAAGAAGAGATTGACTACTGCTCCAGTGTTGATTTTGCCTAATTCGAGTGAGTCTTTTGTAGTGTATTGTGATGTGTCGAAGATGGGTCTTGGTGGATCATTGATGTAGAATGGACAAGTTGTTGCCTATGCTTCGAGACAATTGCGAGTTCATGAGAGGAATTATCCTACACATGACTTGGAATTAGCCGTGGTGGTGTTTGTGTTGAAGATTTGGAGACATTATCTGTTTGGCTCTAAATTTGAGGTGTTCAGTGATCATAAAAGTCTGAAGTACTTATTTAATCAGAAGGAATTGAATATGAGGCAGAGAAGGTAGTTAGAGTTGTTGAAGGATTTCGATTTTGATTTGAGTTATCATCAAGGCAAATCAAATGTAGTGGCCGATGCATTGAGCATGAAGTCATTACATATGTCAATGCTTATGGTGAAAGAGTTGGAACTAATTGAGCAATTCAGAGATTTGAGTTTGGTATGTGAAGCGACTCCTGACAGTGTGAAGTTGGGAATGTTGAGGTTGACTAGTAGTATTCTGGAAGAAATTAGAGTGGGACAACAATCCGATTTAAAGTTGGTTGACCAATTTACTTAGATTAACCAAGGTAACGAAGGTGACTTCCGGATTAATGAGAATGGTGTGATGAGGTTTCGAGATAGAGTATGTGTTCCAGATGTTCCAGAAATCAAGAAGAGTATTCTAGAAGAAGGACATCGAAGTAGACTGAGTATCCATCCTGGTGCTACGAAGATGTATCAGGATCTACATAAGTTATTTTGGTGGCCAGGTATAAAGAGAGACATTGCTGAATTTGTGTGTGCATGTTTGCCTTGTCAGAAGTCAAAGGTTGAGCATCAGAAGCCTTTAGGTATAATGCAGCCATTGAGGATTCTAGAATGGAAATGGGATAGTATTTCCATGGATTTTGTGGTGGGATTGCCAAAGACTACTAAAGGAAATGATTCAATATGGGTGATTGTAGATAGATTAACTAAGTCGGCTCAGTTCTTACTGATGAAGATTAATCATTCCATGCAGAAATTAATAGAGTTATACATCGATGAAATTGTGAAGTTACATAGGTACCTTCGAGTATTGTGTCGGATAGAGATCTGAGGTTTACATCGAGGTTTTGGAAGAGTTTTCAAGATGCTTTGGGTACTAAGTTAAGGATGAGTTCTGCCTATCATCCGCAGACGGACGGTCAGACAGAAAGGACTATCTAATCTTTAGAAGGTTTGCTGAGGGCTTGTGTGTTGGATCAGGAGGATCGTGGGATAGCCATTTTCCGTTGATTGAGTTCACGTACAATAATAGTTTTCATGCTAGCATTGGAATGGTGCCTTATGAAGCTTTGTATGGGAGAAGGTGTAGGACTCCGTTGTGTTGGTATGAATCGGGCGAGAGTGTTGTACTCGGACCTGAAATTGTGCAAGAGACAACTGAGAAGATTAGGGAGATCCAAGAGAGGATGAAAGCTTCACAGAGTCGTCAAAAGAGCTGCCATGATAAGAGGAGGAAAGAACTTAAATTCCAAGAGGGAGATCACGTGTTTTTGAGAGTGACGCCAGTGACTGGTGTGGGTCGAGCTTTGAAGTCTAGGAAGCTCACTCCACGTTTTGTTGGTCCATATCAGATATCGCAGAGGATATGAGAGGTAGCCTATCGAATTGCTTTACTGCCGTCACATGCGAATTTGCATGACGTGTTCCATGTGTCTCAATTGAGGAAGTACATTCCGGATCCGTCGCATGTGATTCAGATGGATGATGTATAAGTGAGGGATAACCTGACTATGGAAGTATTACCGGTGCGTCTCGATGGTCGAGAAATGAAACAACTGCGAGGTAAAGAGATTGCTTTGGTGAAAGTTATATGGGGAGGACCAGCTGTCATACCCCAAATTTTGACCACTAAGATTTCCCATCATTGTGCAAATCATTATCACAATATGGATGAACCATCATGCCTCATCAAATGCCTCAAGGGTTGTTGAGCATTGACTACAATCAAGCTTAGGGTTTCAAACCCTCTCAGAGCCTTTAGACAAATGATCAATCAAGGAATGACATGATCTTCAACTTGTCTAACCTCTTAAACACCCACAAAGGATCAAGAGGACTCCCACATCAAGAATTAGGCACAAGAGTGCAAAATTCCAGGTGGATCAAGCCTCAAGTTCATCTAATACAAGGTCAACTGACGCAGAAAGTCAAAGTTTGACTTTTTGGTCAACTATGAGCTTCACAAGCCATTACTCAAGAAAATATGATGGATGATTTTATTTGATCAAATTTAAATCAAGAAATCACGCAAAATTGCAAAATTGATCAAATTGAAAGAAACTTAGAAATTTTTTCTAAGTTAAAATCATGTTCAAGTGCACAACTTTTCAAGGTTGTAACTATTGATCCATGCATCCATTGATTTTGAGTAAAAGCTACTTTTAAAGAGGGTATTTGATACTTCAACATTGTAGAAGGAATCAACTCAAAATATCATAAGGATTGAAAGATATAAGTGATCAAAGTTTGGAATTCTTAATGTCTGATGTTCTGACATTGCATAGGACATCATTAATATTTTTTCAGCAAGAATGTCCCAACTTCAAGGATGTTTTTCTCCATGATCCAAGTTGATTCAAGCCAAACCTTGAACATCAAAGTTGAAGTACGTTATCTCAGCTTTCCAGGAAGTTGTAGAACGTCCTTGTAGCATACTCGAGCAAGGAGATATGATTTTTTCAAAAAGCATTGATAAAGCAGAATTTTCATGACAGCTTTTTAGGACAGATTTGACTACACAAGTTCAAGACCATTTTTGATGACTTTGCAAGCTGAACCGAGACGAAAGTCAAACATCAAAGTTAAAGTATGTCATTAGGGCTTTCCAAAATGTATAAGAACTCCCATTATTTCAACTTGAGCAAGGAGTTATGAACCTCACAACAGGCCTTGCTCGAGCTGATTTTTTAGGACAGATTTTGTGCACTTTTCCTGTGCCACCCAATTTTCAAACTTTGTCACCATGCAAGACAAGCATCAAAGAGGCAATTCACTTCAACTCAAAATATCATAGTGGATTAAAAGATACAAGTGATTGAAGTTTGGAATTATTAATGTTCTTAATGTCTGATGTTCCAACATTGCATAGGACATCATTAATATTTTTTCCAGCAAGAATGTCCAACCTTTAAGGGTGTTTTTCTTCATGATCCAAGTTGATTCAAGCCAAACATTGAACATCAAAGTTGAAGTACATCATCTCAGCTTTCCAGAAAGTCCTAGAACGTCCATGTAGCATACTCGAGCAGGGAGTAATGGATTTTACAAAAAGGCTTGCTGCAGCTGAATTTTTCATGGGACAGATTTGCACATTTCTTGTGCCACACGAATTTTCAAGCCTTGTTATCATCTTGGACACATCTGAGGATAAAATCTAAAGGGGACAATCACTGAGCCAAGCCTCCAAAGTCCTTGGAATAAGAAGTAGCATGCTATTCCTAAAAACCCCTAAAAGAGGGACAAGACTCCAATTTTGGATTGGAACATTCAATGGAAGCATCAAGGTGGCATGGACTGAGCCATTCTCAACTGAATTCAGTCAAGACTTATCCAAGACCAAGGGAACCACAGCCCTATGCCCTAACCTCTAGTCAATGGCTAGAGGAGACTTGAATTCTCATTGGACAACACTGGCCAAACCTTTATTGCAGCCACCATTCACTATTGCTGCGAAAACAAACTTGCTCTACTATAAATAAAGCTCATTTGTGCTCAGTTTGAGTACACCAAAGCCATCAAACAGATGCTTTCCTCAAAATCTCTTCTTTCACCTCAAATTTGCCTTCCAAAGCAAGTAATTCTGAGTTTTTCAGCTTGAGAGATTTTCCATCATAATCAATCACACACACACCTCATATATATCATATGTAAGCTGTGCAAACTATCACAAGTGACCTGTAATCACAAAATCACAAAGTCACCTCTCAAAACCTCAAAATGGCACTTTTTTGCATTTTTCAAGCCATGTCTTGATTCAGTCACTTACCAAACCAGATAAAACCTCAAACACACTCCAAATATCATCCTTGAACTATCCCAAATGGTTCCCAACATCTGGAACACCATTTGAGGGAGTTGCTATTTTGGTCACTTTTAACCCCTTTTGCAACAAAGGGACAGTTTGTGTTTTTGCAGGTACCAGCTGATTCCAACCATCCTAAAAGCTTCTAAGAGGTCATTTGAGGGTGTCCAAAGCATCAAATCATTTCTGGAACAAAGCACTTGGTAGGTTGCACAAAATCTCCAACAAAAGAGGTAAAATTCATAACTTGAATTCTTTGAATCATGATTTCCTTCGATGTCCACATACATGCATCATATTGAACAATTCTTGAAGTAAAAATGTAGTCCTTAATGTGTATGTTATGATCCTCCTACTGTTTGCACTTTAACATGTTTATATATGGAGTTTATGTTGTTTTAAACTTAAGGTGCAGATCTGGTTTTTTTCCTTGTGTGTGTTGTACATTAAGTTTCAGTATGTATGAGTAATACTATTGGATTCCTTGAGAAAAATTGGTCAAGATAGGTTCTTACGGATTTCAATTTCGTTAAAAATTGAGAGAGTTATGAATGTTTGAAAATTTGATAAGCAAAGATGTTTAAACTTAAGGTGCAGATCTGGTTTTTTGCCTTGTGTGTGCTTTACATTAAGTTTCAGTATGTATGAGTGATACCATTGGATTCCTTGCGAAAAATTGGTCAAGATAGGCTCTTCCGGATCTTAATTCCGTTAAAAATTGAGAGAGTTATGAATGTTTGAAGTTTGATAAAAAGATGTTGAAAATCAAGGTGCAGTTCTGGTTTTTGTCTGATGTCGAATGTGATGTTGTGACATATTTCCTTGTTCTCTTATCTTCAAAACTCATGAGTGATGTCGAATGTGATGTTATGACATCACATTCCTCTTTTTCTTAGTTTATCTTCAAAACTCAACCAATTCTTTCACATAGCAAAAATTATCATTTTCCAAATCTGTTTTACACACTTCTTATTCATACTCCATAATATTTTAATCCACCAAAAAATCACAAAAAATATTATTATTTGATATATTTTTAATATATTCAAAAATATTGTTTTAAATTGTTTTAAATGCTTTTAAAATGATTTCTTTTTCTTGATTTTTAAAACCAAAATGACTTTAAATATTCATGTGGATAAAATACTTTTTCATAAACCTTAATCACTATTTATAACATGATTAATGATTTTATTTGATATTTTTTATCATTTTTTACTTGATTTTTCTTCGAAAAATGCCCTTTAAAAAATGAAATTAGGGTTTTTGATTAATTCAACCCTCATCAAACTTTTTCAAATACTCATGGGCCTCTAATAGAGTGTAAGACCCAATCCTTTTTTTGAGCAAATCATTTTTGGGCCTCAGTGTATTGTAAAAGTCCCGATACCGTCAAAAACAAACGGCGCGATCATCGCCTTTTGAAAAATAACAACTGGGCCTCTCCTTGAGCTATAAGACCCATTCAAAACTTTTGGGCCTCTATTAGAGTGTAAGACCCAATCCCTTTTTAACCAAAACATTTTGGGCCTCACTTATTGTATAAGTCCCTCTGCGTTAAAAGAAAACCTCGGCGCGATCGCCATTTTAAACGAAAAAATCAACTGGGCCTACCCTCGTGTTATAAGCCCCACTCTTTTTCTTTAAACCTTTTGGGCCACTTGAGAGAGTGTAAGACCCATCCCTTTGTACAGAAAACCTTTTTTGGGCCTCAGTCACTTGTATAAGTCCCTCTGTACAAATTCAACAGTGCGCTCACTGATAAAACCCTGGGCCTCTCATTGAGCTGTAAGCCCCAAATCTTTCTTTTTCAAAGCACTTTCTCCTTTGATTTTGAATATACTGTTGTTTTCAATCTTTCTTTGTTGAACAACTAACCAAACAACATGGAAGCTCTACAACCGAGTAAGTGTTTATCCGCTTTCATTTACCGCTTTCATATACATATAACTGTATTGTGGGGCTGTTTTGCTGTAAGTTTTCTTTCATAAACTCATATCAATAGTGTAATAATAGTATAGATATTTAGAGTTTCCCCGGCAACTACTTCTAGAACTAGGTGACGCCGTTTCATTTATTCATAGAAATAGACAACTAGATCCCCAATAGGATCACCAGATACAGTCTTCTCTTCAGCTGTCCTCATTAGGAATTGTCAAGAAACTCTACTCCCAGAGATGAATGTATTCTCCGTGAATGGCATCTTTGAGTTTCTTCAAAATTCTCGAACTTTCCTGGCTTGATCTATTCTTCGTGAATAGCCTGTCTTGAATTTCTCGGGGTTTGGGGACCCACGGGCTTCTTAAAAGCATCGGCCTCCTCTTGGGCATCGTACAAGGACCCACAGGCTTCCTAAAAGCAACCCCGCCTCCTTTTGGGCTTAGTGCAAGGACCCGCCAGCTTCTTAGAAGTATTCACAGCCTCCTCTTAGGCCTCGTATAATGATCTCTTCCTCCGGGAATGATAGCCTCCTCTTGGGCTTCGTACAAATTGTCCCGATGACCTCCTAAAGGTATAGGAACAGAACTTTCTCATCATCATAGAACAGTCCTGTCAAAGAGTCTACTACTGTTTCTCAAAGCATAGTACAAAAGATGAAACTCTAGACTTGGACAATCTAATCTCCTTGAGTCTTTAAGACATTCTCAAGTGACCCCTTCGTTAAATAGGAAGGAAACCCGCAGACTCAGACAGTCTCACTACCCTTCGAATTTCCCACTTCCTTAAAGAACAGGAAATATCCCTGATCCTCGAATCAAAATCCCTGAGTACAGTGTTACTCATATAAGAACTGATTTTCTCTTTAAATCAGAATACTGGACCTGTCACTCAACTGAAACAGTAACCATAGCCTCCTCTTAGGCTTTGTATAATGATCCTTCTCCAGTGAAGTTAGCCTCTCTCTTGGGCTTTATACAATGATTCTCCCCAGCGGAGTCAAACAACGTTTAGCCTCTCTCTCGGGCTTTGTACGAGACACATAAGAGACTCCCTCGTTGAGTCAATCACCCTTTCGCCTCCATCTCGGGCTTTGCACGAGATACAAAAACTCTCTTGTTGAGTCAAATAGTCTCCATCTCGGGCTTTATATGAGATACCAAAAGATTCCCTTGTCGAGTCAAACCTTTTAGCCTCTCTATCGGGCTTTGTACGAGATACAAAAACACGCTCTTGTTGAGTATAAAAGATCCTCTTGTAAGATCAACCCCTTTTAGCCTCTCTCTCGGGCTTTGTACGAGACACATATTAGCCTCCTCTTAGGCTTTGTATAAGAAAACCACTGGTTGATCCAATCAACCTTTTAGCATCAAAGTTGTGCCTCGTTCACAGTACACAAACATCAACAACTCCTTCCCCTTCATCTAATCGCTGTAAGCGGCAAGCCTCTGGATCATCTACATCCATGCCACTGTCCCTCTTTTAGCATGAGAAATTCCTAAGAAAAGATGGCATTGCTCTAAACTGAGTTAAAGTCTTCCCCTTCAGGTTGGAAATCCCCTATAAAGGAAATTATGGCATTGTCGGATTCACAAATCCCGGTTAAAGTAATTTTCCTTTATAAACAGTTGTGACGGACAAACCCCTCTATAGAGATGACAAATTCTCTCTAAAGACAACACCTTTTAGCTTCACATCATGAGCTTCAAACAAGATACAAACTACCTTCAGCTTCACATCTTGGGCTTTGAACAAGATACAAACCACCTTCAGCTTCACATCTTGGGCTTTGAACAAGATACAAACCACCTTTAGCTTTACGTCTTGGGCTTTGAACAAGACACCAAAACACCATTTCCTCCCGTAGAATAGGAGAAACTATGATCGCTCTGATTTCCCTGTTTCGGAAAAAACGGGAATACGTAGGCATAAGATTGAAAGAAAAATCTTAGCGAGCACACTAAACAAAAACCCAAAATCCCATACTTTCATATATCTGTCCTAACATCCTAACCGATAGCCTAAAGCACCCCTTTTCAACAAAATAACCTAGGAGAGACCCCGAATCTTTGTAGCATCTGTAAACCAACAATTTTGACTATTTAACCTCAGTATGCAAGCAAGGTTAATTGGAGACATCTATTTCCCTTCCTTCATCAGCTTTAATAGGATAAAAAATGAATCGAGCTGTAGTACCAGAGCGATCGTGCTTCGCAACCACATCCAAAAATCACTCGCTACAGAAAAATGGCGACTCTGCTGGGGACAATCTTTAGGGATCTCGTTCTCTTCTCGTCTCCTAGGTAGAAATCTTGGAAGGGGGTACCACAAAAATGGCGCCTTTCATGGCATTTTGTTCCTCTTATCTCTTGAAACCTTGACGTCACTAGGATCTTAGGTCAAAATGCCGTTAAACCACAGGATGGTGACTCCGCCGGGAAACCATTTTCTGTCAGGAACTTAAGATTCTTAGCTTTTAAAAGTCTAGGACATTAGGACAAATATATATACTACTTTTCCTAATTAATATCTGTGTTTATTTTTATGCTAATGGAAATGCGTGTGATGCCGCATGTGGAAAGATTGAGTATACACTTAAGATAAGTGATGGCGACGAGGTCGACCATCAACCTCAGTGGAGGCTTCCCAATGCAACCCATTCCCTCTCATAGGCAATGGGCCGATTGTGATGTCTGAGAAGCTGAGGAGCCAACCCTTTTGTAGTGCGGAAGCTATCAGAAATAGTTGTCACGCGATACTACCCTCATTTGAGGCTGATGATCTATTCTCGGTGAATAGAATTTACTCTAAGATTTCATACAGCTCGCTGGCGATCTGCTTGCTGTTTGTTATCCTGGGAGGAGCTGATGATTTTGAGTACAGGTACAAAAAATCACCCTAGTATAAACCTTTGGGGATGGGTAGAGCCTTGACTTCATGACAACGACCCTTTGACCCCATGTTTTTTCTATGTTTTTGTGTGCTGTATTCATGCATTCATTTAAAAAACATTAAAACATTCAAAAAAAATTTCTCTTCTAGTATCTCTGTTTTTCAAATTAAACTAAGACTGTGATTGCAAATATCAGAGAAAAGAATTACGCTAATGGATTTCGATAGAAGGAGAACTCATAAGTACACCTTCAGGATTCCAAAACTAGAGGATTTAAGAGGTTTGGCAAGGATGATCACAAACCAAGAGGCTTTCAGAGCCAAGTACGGAGGTTTGCTATCTCTGCTAAGAGTCCATGTGATTGAGGGAATCATGGATGCGCTCATTCAGTTATACGATCTGGTCTATCACTGTTTCACATTCTCGGATTACCAGCTAGCACCAACGCTGGGGGAATACTCTTATCTGATTGATCTACATATTACAGATCAAGCTCCATTTTTTGGACTGGAAGAAATTCCAAAGAATCAGACCAATGCAAGAGCAATTCATTTGGACGAGTCTGAGGTCAAGACTCACATGACCACTAAGGGTGGCATACAAGGTTTGCCAGCCCAGTTCTTGAAAAAGAAAGCCCTGTACTTCGCTAGTATCGGGAACGTGACTGCTTTTGAAAGCATCTTTGTTTTACTCACCTACGGGTTATTTTTGTTGCCTAACATTAATAACTTCGTCGATATCAACGCCATTAAGGTTTTTCTCATTGGAAACCCTGTTCCGACTTTGCTCGCATATGCGTATCATTCTGTACACTTGGGAAATTTGTACAGCGGAGGGGAGATCACGTGCTGTGTACCTCTGCTATACAAATGGTTTATCTCCCATTTGCCCAAGTCTGCTGCTTTTGGGGATCACAAGAGTGCCTTACGTTTGTCGCAGAAAATCATGTCCCTCGCCAACTCTGACATTGACTGGTGTAATAGAATTTATGACGGAATCAGGATCATTTACCGTTGTGGAAACTTCCCCAACGTACCCCTTATAGGAACTAAGGGAGGAATCAATTACCATCTAGTTCTTGTTCGTCGTCAACTTGGATACCTGATGAGGCACGGCCCTTGGGGTGTTCATTTGGAAGGTCTTTTCTTCAAGGAAGGAGAAAGTGACAGACCACTAAAGACGGAAATAGTGCACGCTTGGAAACATGTTCATAAGAAAGGACGGGAGTCTCTAGGAAAACCGGACTGTGTCTCGGTGGAGCCTTATCTCCACTGGGTGCAAACTAGAGCTCTCAAGCTAAAGATGCCTTATCCTCGTCATGGAGTTTTTCCACCGAGGGAGTCTGTCATGTACTTCATGACTGAGACTGAAAAGCTTCAGGTTACTCTCAACAAAGTTCAACGGGAGAAGAGGTCTTGGAAGAACAAGTACCGCACCCTCAACGTTGAGTGCATCAAAATACAGCAACTACAGAAATATAAGGACAATCTGATTGAAATTTTGGAGCAACATGCTATAGAGGATCAAGATGACCAAGGGAATTTGCTCACTCCTTTCCCTAGCAAAGGAATGACAACCCGACAACGGCCCAAGAGCCCCGGTCAAAGAAAAGGAAAGTACCAGAATCAACACCCGATTTCTCTTCAGAGAGGACTCGGGACCCATTAGCTTAGGTTTCTGTTTCTGCACCTTGTAATCTATTGTATTTCCATTTCTGTAATCCTTTGAATTCAATAAAAAGGGGTTTCCCCACTGTTTGATATTTGAAATCTAATTGTCGAAGTTTATTTTGATTAAACCAAAAAACAATTAATATAATCATTGCATTCATCATTCTCACATCGCGTATTCTTCTTACCTACGAATCTCACGTTTGTGTCTCGGTTCTAGAGTCAAACTGTCTCATTCGTACAATACTCGGGCCAATCGTCAGAAAAAGATGGCTGATCTTGAGGAAGAAAACAGAGAGTTGAAAGAAGAGATCGACGCTCTGAGAGAGGATATGAGAAAGCTTCGTAACGACATGCAAGCCATGGCAGAAGCTCAGCTACAAAGGACTGTGATCTCAGAGATCACCTCAACGCCCATAGTGGAGAAGTATGATCCTAGGTATCAAATGCCGAAAGATCGTCCTTGGGGCATGCCTGTTAACTATATCCCGGAAGGATATGTTCCGCCGATCACTGATGATCAGGGAATCATAACAGAAGCCGCTGGGCCTGAAGGTTACAAACTTCGGGAAAGCGAAGATGCTAGGGGCATACTGAAGACTCTTGAAAGTTACAAACTTCGGGAAACGCCAAGATTCACTGCCGTAGTCACGGTCCCACCCCCTGTGGTGCACACTATCCCGGAAGGACAGATTCCGCCGATACCTTCTGGTAAGAAGGAAACTATGTTCGATAGAATGGATGAATTCCAGGAACAGTTATTGGAAATGCAGAAAGAACTGCAAGCCATCAGCGGTCAGGATTTTTTTGGAAAGGACGCCGCAGACATCTGCTTGGTCCCCAATGTGAAAGTTCCACCCAAATTTCAAGTGCTCGACATTGAAAAATACAAGGGTAACTCTTGCCCTCAGAGCCATCTGGTGATGTACGCTTGAAGAATGTCAACTCAGATGGAGAATCAGGACCTACTGATTCACTACTTTCAGGATAGTCTAATCGGTGCCGCCTTAAAATGGTACATGGGTTTAAACCGTGCTACGATTAGCACATTCAGAGATCTTGGTACTGCCTTCATCCAACAATACAAATACAATTTGGACATGGCACCGGACAGAGATCAACTCAGATCAATGTCACAAAAGGACAAGGAAACCTTTAAGGAGTATGCTCAAAGGTGGCGTGAAATTGCCGCTCAAATTTGTCCACCTCTTAAGGAAAAAGAGATGACAAAGATCTTCGTAAAGACCTTAAGCTCATTTTACTATGACCGAATGGTTGCCAGTGCACCCAGTGATTTCACCGAGATGGTGGGCATGGGTGTACGTCTTGAGGAAGTCGTCCGAGAAGGACGTTTGGTAAAAGACACTGGATCGACGAGCGGTACTAAAAAATACGGTAGTGCTCTCCCTAAGAAAAAAGAGCAGGATATTGGGAATATCTCTCTCGGAAAGCAAAGGCGACGTTATCAGCCAGTGGCAGCTGTAATTCCTGCTATCAGCCCTGCGCCTATTCCTACGTATCAACCTCAGGTTGCACAGAGCCAACCTAATCAGCAAAGGACACAACAGCCTCTTCAGCAGGCTCGTCCTCCATATAACAACAACCGTACAACATGACCATCAGGGTTTGATCCTATACCCATGTTGTACGCAGAACTATTTCCATTACTACTGGCTAAGGGGCACATCCAGACTAAGTCTCCTCTTACAGTACCGGAAAATCCGCCTTTTTGGTGCAAAGCAGATCAGACATGCCCTTATCATCAAGGAGGATCAGGGCATAACATAGAGAATTGTCTCAATTTCAAATCCGACGTGCAAAAGCTTGTTAGGAGCGGGCTCCTATCTTTCAAAGATACGAATCTCAATGTTCTCACGAACCTGCTGCCTCAACATGAGAAAGCTGCAGTCAACTTGATTGAGAAAGAATTTAACAATATCTATCAAATTCACGATGTACTCTTATTGAGGACCAATCTGGTCAAGATGCATTGTGGACAGAGTGGATATGGCCATGTGCCACCTCATAATTATCACCAGTGTGATATCTGCTCTAAAAGTAATCAAGCAGCTCACAGGAACAGTTGGATCTCGGATGGATCCAAGAGCACCGAGTTCGTGGAGTTAACATGGTTTACATGAATTCCAACGTCATTTAGAACCACGACATCCGTGCGGTGAATGCCAACTTGGTGGCAATGCACTCAAGGCAAAACCAGTATCATAATCTGCCGCGACACGATTACAGTTCTTGTCTGACTTGCTCGGTAAATAAACAAAGATGCTCTTTCATATAGGAGGCCCTCCAACATCAGATGGATCTCGGATAGATCCAGGACTACCATGATAGGAATCCCTATCAGATCAACATGGTTCAAATATTCAACATTCGCTTGATGAATACCAACTTGGTAGAGTTGCATGCTGAGCAGGTCCAACTCGGATTCTTGATATCACTTAATTATCACAGCTGTAAAGCGGGTTGTGAAAACGATCAGGGATGTGCCCTTGTCCAGGAAGCACTTCAGCACTTGTTAAATCACTGGTGGATGCCAATCTACATGGATGAAGATACTCAGCAGATTAGTATCAATAACAGAAACCCCACTCGGCGTCAAAGTTAGGATGTCCGACTCGTGGAAGCTAACCTAGTGAGGTTACATTGTATTCAAAGTGGGCGTGGCCAGGTGCCACCACACAACTATGAACGTTGTAGTGTCTGTTCGGAAAGTAACCAAGGGTGTTACCTTGTGAGAGCGGCTCTTCAGGGTCAGGTGGATCATGGAGAGATTCACCCATATCCGGGTTCTGGACCCATCAACTGGACGCCGAACTACCTTGCCAATCAAGTCAAGGATGTTGTCACCATCTCTGGTCGTCAGCAGACCAGGGATGTTTTCACCATCATTCCTCTACTTGACGAATCTAGAATTCCCAACCGGGAACGGATCGAGATTACTTACGATGGTCAGAAAAATCAGAAGGTTCCCATAGTCATCTATCTACCGGGACCCCTACCGTATGAATCAACTAAGGCTATCCCTTACAAGTACGGTGCAACAACCATTGAAAATGGAAAGGAAATTCCATTACCCTCCGTCGTGAACATTGCAGACATCAGTCGAGTAACGCGGAGTGGTAGAATCTTCAACCGAGGGGTTAGGGAACTTAACAAAGAAAAGGAACCTCAGACAGAAGTTCCTAATCCATCAGTCGGTCAATCCAGTAATCCCGACCTTTCGAAAAATGACGATGAGATGCTGAAGCTCATCCAAAGGAGTGAATACAACATTGTCGATCAACTGTTATAGACTCCTTCAAAGATCTCAGTATTATCACTGTTACTCAGTTCAGAAGCCCATAGGGAGGCTCTACAGAAAGGCTTGGAGCAAGCCTTTGTGGAACGGGATGTAACAATCAGACAGTTCGATAGCATTGTCTCTAACATCACTTCCTGCAATAATTTGGGATTTAGTGATGAGGAATTACCCGAAGAGGGTCGCTGTCATAACATGGTGCTCAATATTACAGTTAACTGCTAGGACGATGCTTTAGCCATCGTACTGGTAGACACAGGGTCAGCCTTGAATGTTATGCCGAAGTCCACTTTGATGCAATTATCATTCAAAAGCCCTCCGATGAGAATCAGCGAGGTCGTCGTCAAAACGTTCAACGGATCCAAAAAAACAGTTATCGGCGAAGTTGACCTTCCCATAACTATCGGTCCTCACACTTTCCAAGTCACTTTCCAGGTCATGGACATCCGGGCAACATACAGTTGTTTATTAGGAAGACCTTGGATACATCAGGCTGGAGCAGTCACTTCGACCCTCCACCAAAAGCTAAAGTTCGTTCAGAACGATCAACTTGTCACAGTCTATGGAGAAGAGGCCTTACTCGTGAGTAACTTATCATCATCTACTTGTGTAGAACCCGAGGAGGTTATTGGAACGCAGTTCCAAGCACTGTCGGTAAGCAAGAACAATCAATTCAAAGAAGGAACTTCCATTTCTTCATACAACGATGCTATCAAAGCAGTTGAGAGTACCGATACGATAGGATGGGGACAACTTGTCATTCCTATTGACAATAAAACAAAGAAGGGTCTTGGTTTTTCTGCAACCTATACCCAGACTGCTGCTAACGATGAAAGTCTTCATCCCATTCAGGATTTCTTCCACAGTGGAGGTTTCCTTCACCCAGTATCTCAAATAGTTCATGCTATCAATGAGGAGGATCCCTCTGACACAGAGGAAGAGTGGAAGTCCTACCTCAACGAGGACAGTTATATATCTCAAGACGAAACGCAAACTCCTTTTTGCTTTCCTACATAGAGTCCGAGATTTATACCCAGGTCAGACGTCGAAATGACATATGGAGATTGTGATCCGGAAGGATGCCGCGCTCCACCAAATTCATTAGAGGAAGACACTCCGATGAAAGACAATTTTGACTACACCTACTATGGCCCAATGGATGGTCTGCCAATGTGGCAACCTTATCCAGGAGACTTTGGGCAAGAGAGTTAGCCGAACAATGAAAATTAGCTGACCGTCATTGAACAGAATACCTGTGTCCCCACCATGTCATGGGATCAACACTCAGGTTATTCAGAAACTAATCAACATAACGATGAATTTGCAACTTTTGCAGGACTTGAATTCATCAACTATGCTTTTCCTGAGGTCAACGTCATCGAGAGGGATGACTCCTCCAGTTCCAAAGAAGTGTGGGACACCTTGGGACAACCGAGTGGAAAATTTGACTATAAGGTCCAGTACACCGCTCCCGAAAGCTCTCGTATCAGGCTCGAAGATATGCAGCCAATTGGATGGGGAGGTACAGCTGAGAGCATAAATTCTATGCAAAATGCAACAGAGGAATTCTCCTACGACAACTCTGCCTGAGAAACAGATTCCAATGATCCTGCTCCACCAGAAATCAGCGTCATTTCTGAAGACAAATCAAGGAAGGTGCCAGACTTTGTGATTCACTGAGGAGTTCGCCGCCAATGGGTTGCCGTCGAGGTTCCGAAGGTCGTTCATCAGTCAAAGTAATTGCCATCTTTAACCTTTCACCCTGCCCAGGTGAAACGGATGTTTTGATAGGGATCGCTTTCTGTAAATTTCCCTCTTCGCTTTGCCCGAAGCGACAGAGTTTTGTTTTATAGGGCTTTAGTTTCAAGGATCGACTTGTTCATTAATAAAATAACGTCGTTCTGTAATTTCCGCATTAATTGTTGTTTTCTCTTTTCGTTTTTTTCAGAAAATGGTAATCCTAAAAAACAAATAATAAAAACAAGCAGTAAAATAAATAAACTGCACACACTCACATTTTCTCTATCTCTTCTAAACACGAATCATCACGTCATGCAGATTGCTTGTTTTAAACCCCGTTGAAACATACGATCCGATGCCTTCTCCCAACTTTGAGTTCCCGGTATTTGGGGCTAAAGAAGAAGTTGACAACGAAATTCCATAAGAGATCTCCCGACTACTCAGATGAGAGGAAAGGTCCATTGAGCCTCACAAAGAACCATTGGAAACGGTAAACTTGGGTTCAGAAAAAGAGAGAAAAGAAATCAGGATTGGGGCACTGCTCAGTCCACCTGCCAGAGAGGGTTTGATAAAGCTTCTTAGAGAATTTCCCGATGTATTCACTTGGTCCTATTAGGATATGCCAGGGTTGGATACTAGTATCGTGAAACATCACTTACCATTAAGATCGGAATGTCTGCCGGTAAAGCAAAGGTTGAGACGGACTCACCCGGACATGGCCATCAAAATCAAAGAGGAGGTACAGAAACAGATTGACGCGGGTTTCCTCGCTACATCTGAATATCCTCAATGGTTAGCCAACATCGTACCCGTTCCCAAAAAGGATGGAAAGGTTAGAATGTGTGTTGATTACAGGGATCTAAACAAGGCAAGTCCAAAGGACAACTTTCCTTTGCCACACATTGACATGCTGGTTGACAGTACGACAAAGTTTAAAGTCTTCTCCTTCATGGATGGATTCTCGGGCTATAACCAGATCAAAATGGCGCCGAAAGACATGGAGAAAACTTCATTCATTACCCCATGGAGCACCTTTTGTTACAAGGTAATGTCGTTCGGCTTGAAGAACGCCGGGGTAACCTATCAAAGGGCCATGACTACTCAGTTTCATGACATGATACACAAAGAAATCGAGGTATATGTCGATGATATGATTGCAAAATCAAAAACAGAGAGTGAGAACGTTGAACATCTGTCAAAATTGTTCGTATGTCTAAGAAAATTCAAGCTTCGCTTGAATCCTAACAAGTGCACCTTCGGTGTCCGTTCGGGGAAACTCTTAGGTTCATCGTCAGCCAGAAAGGGATTGAGGCTGATCCTGACAAGGTCAAGGCCATTCAAGAAATGCCTTCTCCGAAAACTGAAAAACAAGTCAGAGGATTCTTGGGACGTTTGAACTACATCTCCAGATTCATATTCCTTATGACCGCCACATGTGCGCCGATTTTCAAATTACTCAAGAAGAACCAGGATTGCGTTTGGTCTGAAGATTGCAAAACTGCCTTCGACAATATTAAGGAATACCTGTTGAATCTGCCGATTCTATCACCTCCAGTGGAAGGAAGACCACTGATCATTTACCTCACATTTTTAGAGGACTTAATGGGATGTGTACTTGGCCAACAAGACGAAACCAAAAGGAAAGAGTCTGCCATCTACTATCTGAACAAGAAATTCACCGACTGCGAGACTCGGTACACTACGCTTGAGAAAACTTGCTGCGCCTTGGCTTGGGCAGCCAAACGTCTTCGCCAATACATGATTCTTCATACTACTTGGTTAGTTTCCGAGATGGATCCAATCAAGTATGTCTTTGAAAACCTGCTCTCACGGGAAGAATTGCTCGTTGGCAGATGTTGTTATCAGAATATGACATAGAGTACCACGCTCAAAAAGCTGTTAAAGGAAGTATTTTGGCCGATCATTTGGCTCATCAACCGATTGACGATCAAGAATCAATCAGATTTGACTTCCCAGACGAAGATGTCATGTATCTAAAGATGAAAGACTGCGATGAACCGTTACCCAGTGAAGGGCCAGAACCAGGTTCCCAATGGGGACTTATCTTTGACGGAGCAGTTAATCATTATGGAAACGGAATTAGGGCAATCACTGTTACCCCTCAGAGTACCCACATTCCTTTCACCACTCGACTTATGTTAAAATGTACGAACAACGAGGCCGGATACGAAGCTTGTATCATGGGTCTCGAAGAAGCGATTGATTTAAGGATAAAAAACTTGGACGTATATGGCGACTCAGCCTTGGTTATCAATCAGATAAAAGGAGATTAGAACACGTACCAATCAGGATTGATTCTTTACAAAGACTATGCAAGAAGGTTGCTACCGTTCTTCAACAGAGTTGAGTTTCATAATATCCCTCGTGATGAGAATCACATGGCTGATGCATTAGCCTCTATCTCTTCCATGATTAGTGTAGGTCAATGGAATGACATACCTAAGATCGACATAATGCGCCTTGAACGGCCCGCTTACATCTTCACGATTGAAGCAGTCCTAGACGACAAACCTTGGTATCACGATATCAAATGCTTCCTTCAGAAACAAGAGTACCCATCTGAGGCACTCAGAAAAGACAGGAAAACCCTCAGAAGACTGGCTGGAAACTTCTTCCTGAGCGGTGACACTCTTTATAAGAGGAATTTTGACTTGGTCTTGCTCCGATGCGTAGACAGACCAGAAGCAGACATGCTTATGAAAGAAATTCATGAAGGATCCTTTGGAACTCATGCCAACGGACATACAATGGCGAGAAAAATTCTCAGAGCAGGGTACTACTGGTTAACCATGGAATCCAACTGCTACAAGTACATGAGGAGGTGTCACAAATGTCAGATATACTCCGACAAAATTCACGTACCGCCATCACATCTCAAAGTTCTTTCTTCCCCGTGGCCTTTTTCCATATGGGGAATCGACTTAATTGGCTTGATTGAACCTAAGGCTTCAAACGGACATCGGTTCATCGTGGTAGCCATTGACTATTTCACCAAGTGGGTCGAAGCAGCGTCGTACGCTAATGTAACCCGGCAAGTGGTGGTCCGATTTATCAAAAACAATATCATCTGCCGTTATGGTGTTCCGAGCCAGTTCATTACAGATAATGGATCTAACATGAACAACAAGATGATGAAAGAGTTGTGTGCAGAGTTCAAGATCGAACACCATAACTCATCTCCCTACCGACCCAAGATGAACGGAGCGGTAGAAGCGGCTAACAAGAACATCAAGAGGATCGTTCAAAAGATGGTTGTAACCTATAAAGATTGGCACGAGATGCTACCCTTTGCTCTTCACGGTTATCGAACATCTGTCCGCACTTCAACAGGGGCAACCCCTTTATCTCTAGTATATGGCATGGAGGCAGTTCTCCCCATAGAAGTAGAGATCTCATCAATACGAGTATTGATGGAAGCTAAGCTCACCGAAGCTGAATGGTGTCAAAGTCGACACGACGAACTGAATCTGATAGAAGAAAAGAGAATAACGGCACTATGCCATGGTCAATTGTATCAACAGATAATGAAGAAGGCGTTTGACAAAAAGGTCCGACCTCATGTCTTCAGGAAATGAGACCTTGTGCTTAAGAAGATACAATCGTTTCTCACAGACTCTCGGGGCAAATGGACCCCAAATTATGATGGCCCCTATGTGGTGACGAAAGCTTTCTTAAAGTGCAGAATCAAAGTGCAGAATCAAAGTACTCCTTCTAAACCAGAACGCCTGAATGAAGGGATCAATTGTGTCAGAGACCTTGTTTCGTCTGACACGCCTCGACCGAGTTCTTATCTCCTAAGCCCGATCAACGGTATTCCGCGCAGGGACTATCTCTCCTAAGCAAGGTAGAATTGCTACTTTTTTGACCAACGGTACTTCTTCGCCCCACGATGGCCGAGTATCCAGTCGTGTTCACTCGTCAGTCTGTATGTCGCGTCAGTTTTGTCAGCATATACATACATACATCATGCATTATTGATTTACATTTGCATTCATATTGCATGACTATCACTCTAGTCGGTCTTATCCCCTAGTGATAACAGTCCTCTCAATCGGGTTGTCAGTTCTTGCCTCGTCAGGAAACGCTGCGTTAGAACAACCTCGCCTCCAGTTTATTTCTGGAAGGAAGTTGGCCCTTGACCACTTTGATAACTTGAACCTCTAAAAAAATAAAGGAACGTTCAACAAAAATCACTCTTCGCCATTGAAGATGATACCCTTGATTTCCCGGATTAAGGAAAATCCACAGAGAAATCCTCGTAATCAGAGATTCGGCAGCACGTCAGTTTCGCTCCGAAAAAAACCGCTGACGAAAAGATCATCGGCACCTCAAAATTGGACCCCATCATATGGCATTTCTCCGGGAAGATCCCGAGAAAAGTATGATGTAAGATCCCCAAGCGAAGGAAGTCTCTCAAGAGACTCGCATTCTCCAAATAGAGTCAACAAATGGCGTCTCCAACAGAGAAGTTTGTACACCTCTACAACTCAGATGACTGGGTCCCCCCAGCGAGTCTGACATCAGAGTTTTTCCGTCAAATGGCATCTCCCCAGGAAAATCCGGCGAGAAGTTTGAGGAAAACCGCTACGCATAGTGCCCCTTGTCAATTAAGTTTATTGACAACAGAAACTGAGACCAGTTCCTTGGTAGGAAACTAGGATCGAGGGGAAGTTTAATTCAGAAACTGAGACCAGTTCCTTGGTTGGAAACCAGGATCGAGGGGAAGTTTAATTCATAAACTGAGACCAGTTCCTTGGTAGGAAACTAGGATCGAGGGGAAGTTGAAATCAGAAACTAAGACCAGTTCCAGGAAACCAGGATCGAGGGGAAGTTCATCTAAAAAGAAAACTGAGACCAGTTCCTTGGTAGGAAACCAGGATCGAGGGGAAGTCTACCTTTTCTAAGCATCATTGCTTAGTAAAAGAAGATGAATGCGCAAGCTGCCATTCACCACCATCAAAATTTCGGGTATTCCGATATTTAATCCTCTTGCACCCCGAATGCCCGAATACCTTCGTCATTCACACCTTCGGGTCCAAGAAGATTAAATAGGGGCATCTGTCATACCCCAAATTTTGACCACTAAGATTTCCCATCATTGTGCAAATCATCATCACAATATGGATGAACCATCATGCCTCATCAAATGCCTCAAGGGTTATTGAGCATTCACTACAATCAAGCTTAGGGTTTCAAACCCTCTCAGAGCCTTTAGACAAATGATCAATCAAGGAATGACATGATCTTCAACTTGTCTAACCTCTTAAACACCCACAAAGGATCAAGAGGACTCCCACATCAAGAATTAGGCACAAGAGTGCAAAATTCCAGGTGGCATACTCGAGCAAGGAGATATGATTTTTGCAAAAAGCATTGATAAAGCAGAATTTTCATGACAGCTTTTAGGACAGATTTGACTACACAAGTTCAAGACCATTTTTGATGACTTTGCAAGCTGAACCAAGACCAAAGTCAAACATCAAAGTTAAAGTATGTCATTAGGACTTTCCAAAATGTATAAGAACTCCCATTAATTCAACTTGAGCAAGGAGTTATGAACCTCACAACAGGCCTTGCTCGAGGTGATTTTTTAGGACAGATTTTGTGCACTTTTCTTGTGCCACCCAATTTTCAAACTTTGTCACCATGCAAGACAAGCATCAAAGAGGCAATTCACTTCAACTCAAAATATCATAGTGGATTAAAAGATACAAGTGATTGAAGTTTGCAATTATTAATGTTCTTAATGTCTGATGTTCCAACATTGCATAGGACATCACTAATATTTTTTCCAGCAAGAATGTCCTAACTTCAAGGGTGTTTTTCTTCATGATCCAAGTTGATTCAAGCCAAACCTTGAACATCCAAGTTGAAGTACATTATCTCAGCTTTCCAGAAAGTCCTAGAACGTCCATGTAGCATACTCGAGTAGGGAGTTATGGATTTTACAAAAAGGCTTGTTGCAGCTGAATTTTTCATGGGACAGATTTGCACATTTCTTGTGCCACACGAAATTCCAAGCTTGTCATCATCTTGGACACATCTGAGGATCAAATCTAAAGGGGACAATCCCTGAGCCAAGCCTCCAAAGTCCTTGGAACAAGAAGTAGCATGCTATTCCTAAAAATCCCTAAAAGAGGGACAAGACTCTAATTTTTGATTGGAGCATTCAATGGAAGCATCAAGGTGGCATGGACTGAGCCATTCTCAACTAAATTCAGTCAAGAATTATCCAAGGCCAAGGGAACCACAACCCTGTGCCCTAACCTCTAGTCAATGGCTAGAGGAGACTTGGATTCTCATTGGACAACATTGGCCAAACCTCTGCTGCAGCCACCATTCACTATTGCTGTGAAAACAAACTTGCTCTAATATAAATAGAGCTCATTTGTGCTCAGTTTGAGTACACCAAAGCCATCAAACAGATGCTTTCCTCAAAATCTCTTCTTTCACCTCAAATTTGCCTTCCAAAGCAAGTAATTCTGAGTTTTTGAGCTTGAGAGCTTTTCCATCACAATCAATCACACACACACCTCATATATATCATATGTAAGCTGTGCAAACTATCACAAGTGACCTGTAATCACAAAATCACAAAGTCACCTCTCAAAACCTCAAAATGGCACTTTTTTGCATTTTTCAAGCCATGTCTTGATTCAGTCACTTACCAAACCAGATAAAACCTCAAAAACACTCCAAATATCATCCTTAAACTATCCTAAATGGTTCCCAACATCTGGAACACCATTTGAGGGAGTTGCTATTTTGGTCACTTTTAACCCCTTTTGCAAGAAATGGACAGTTTGTGCTTTTGCAGGTACCATCTGATTCCAACCATCCTAAAAACTTCTAAGAGGTCATTTGAGGGTGTCCAAAGCATCAAATCATTTTTGAAACAAAGCACTTGGTAGGTTGCACAAAATCTCCAAAAAAAGAGGTAAAATTCATAACTTGAATTCTTTGAATCATGCTTTCCTTTGATGTCCACATACATGCATCATATTGAACAATTCTTGAAGCAAAAATGTAGTCCTTAATGTGTATGTTATGATCCTCCTACTGTTTGCACTTTAACATGTTTATATGTGGAGTTTATGTTGTTTTAAACTTAAGGTGTATATCTGGTTTTTTGCCTTGTGTGTGTCGTACATTAAGTTACAGTATGTATGAGTAATAACATTGGATTCCTTGCGAAAAATTGGTCAAGATAGGTTCTTACGGATTTCAATTTCGTTAAAAATTGAGAGAGTTATGAATGTTTGAAAATTTGATAAGCAAAGATGTTTAAACTTAAGGTGCAGATCTGTTTTTTGCCTTGTGTGCTCTGTACATTAAGTTTCAGTATGTATGAGTGATACCATTGGATTCCTTGCAAAAAATTGGTCAACATAGGCTCTTCCGGATCTTAATTCCGATACAAATTGAGAGAGTTATGAATGTTTGAAGTTTGATAAAAAGATGTTGAAAATCAAGGTTCAGTTCTGGTTTTTGTCTGATGTCGAATGTGATGTTGTGACATATTCCCTTGTTCTCTTATCTTCAAAACTCATGAGTGATGTCGAATGTGATGTTGTGACATCACATTCCTCTTTTTCTTAGTTTATCTTCAAAACTCAACCAATTCTTTCACATAGCAAAAATTATCATTTTCCAAATCTGTTTTACACACTTCTTATTCATACTCCATAATATTTTAATCCACCAAAAAATCACAAAAAATATTATTATTTGATATATTTTTAATATATTCAAAAATATTGTTTTAAATTGTTTTAAATGCTTTTAAAATGATTTCTTTTTCTTGATTTTTAAAATCAAAATGATTTTAAATATTCATGTGGATAAGATACTTTTTCATAAACCTTAATCACTGTTTATAACATGATTAATGATTTTATTTGATATTTTTTATCATTTTTTACTTGATTTTCCTTCGAAAAATGCCCTTTAAAAAATGAAATTAGGGTTTTTGATTAATTCAACCCTCATCAAACTTTTTCAAACACTCATGGGCCTCTAATAGAGTATAAGACCCAATCCTTTTTTTGACCAAATCATTTTTGGGCCTCAGTGTATTGTATAAGTCCCTATACCGTCAAAAACAAACGTTGCGATCATCGCCTTTTGAAAATAACAACTGGGCCTCTCCTTGAGCTATAAGACCCATTCAAAACTTTTGGGCCTCTATTAGAGTGTAAGACCCAATCCCCTTTTAACCAAAACATTTTGGGCCTCACTTATTGTGTAAGTCCCTCTGTGTTAAAAGAAAACCTCGGCGCGATCGCCATTTTAAACAAAAAAATCAACTGGGCCTACCCTCGTGTTATAAGCCCCACTCTTTTTCTTTAAACCTTTTGGGCCTCTTGAGAGAGTGTAAGACCCATCCCTTTGTACCGAAAACCTTTTTTGGGCCTCAGTCACTTGTATAAGTCCCTCTGTACAAATTCAACAGTGCGCTCACTGATAAAACCCTGGGCCTCTTCTTGAGCTATAAGCCCCAAATCTTTCTTTTTCAAAGCACTTTCTCCTTTGATTTTGAATATACTGTTGTTTTCAATCTTTCTTTGTTGAACAACTAACCAAACAGCATGGAAGCTCTACAACCGAGTAAGTGTTTATCCGCTTTCATTTACCGCTTTCATATACATATAACTGTATTGTGGGGCTGTTTCGCTGTAAGTTTTCTTTCATAAACTCATATCAACTGTGTAATAATAGTATAGATATTTAGAGTTTCCCCGGCAACTACGTCTAGAACTAGGTGACGCCGTTTTGTTTATTCGGAGAAATAGAAAACTAGATCCCCAATAGGATCACCAGATACAGTCTTCTCTTCGGCTGTCCTCATTAGGAATTGTCAAGAAACTCTACTCCCAGAGATGAATGTATTCTCCGTGAATGGCATCTTTGAGTTTCTTCCAAATTCTCAAACTTTCCTGGCTTGATCTATTCTTCGTGAATAGCCTGTCTTGAATTTCTCGGGGTTTGGGGACCCATGGGCTTCTTAAAAGCATCGTCCTCCTCTTGGGCATCGTACAAGGACCCACAGGCTTCCTAAAAGCAACCCCGCCTCCTCTTGGGCTTAGTACAAGGACCCGCCGGCTTCTTAGAAGTATTCACAGCCTCCTCTTAGGCTTCGTATAATGATCTCTTCCTCCGGGAATGATAGCCTCCTCTTGGGCTTAGTACAAGGACTCGTCGGCTTCTTAAAAGTCTCTAGCCTCCTCTTGGGCTTCGTACAAATTGTCCCGACGACCTCCTAGAGGTATAGGAACAGAACTTACTCATCATCATAGAACAATCCTGTCAAAGAGTCTACTACTGTTTCTCAAAGCATAGTACAAAAGATGAAACTCTAGACTTGGACAGTCTAATCTCCTTGAGTCTTTAAGATATTCTCAAATGACCCCTTCGTTAAATAGGAAGGAAACCCGCAGACTCGGACAGTCTCACTACCCTTCGGATTTCCCACTTCCTTAAAGAACATGAAATATCCCTGATCCTCAAATGAAAATCCCTGAGTACAGTGTTACTCATATAAGAACTGATTTTCTCTTTTGAAATTCTGGTGTATGTGCAGAATTCAAATGTACTAGAACATGTCGTTCGACATCTGGTCTGACATGATCATAAATGGCAAGGTATAATCCAATAAACATGGTACTAAAAAGAAATAAGAGCAAGACACACAGAATTGTTAACCCAGATCGGATCTAACTATCCTACATCTGGGGGCTAACAAGCCAGGGATGAAGTCCACTATTAGTAGTATCAATTCAAAGCTAAACAACCCGTTTGCAGCTTATCACTTAATCACTACTGTAGCACCCCAAAATTTGCCCTACCTTTTTTCTGGCTTATGTTTCTTTCTCATTTTTTATCTTCACTAGGTCATAACTGCATTATTCATTTGCATTGGTCTTTTAAGGCATGGGATTACGGCATTTCTTTAAATTAGGGTTTTCTATTTGCAAGAGTTTGAAGTCCGGTCCTTGTAATATTTTCTTATTCAGAGAATTCATCAAAGGTGTTGGGTCAGAGGTGCATTGGTGTGAATCAGGGTTTAATTTTTTCTCAGTTCAAGTCATCTTCTTCAAGATTTATCAGTGTACATCAAGGTGAATCAGGATTTGTCATTCAAGGTTGGGTTTGTGGACAGTCATCAATTGAAAATCGTGTGATTAGGGTTTCCAGTTAAGAGGTTCAATGGTTATCAGGACCAAGCAGTTGTGGATTGATTTAAAGGGCAATAGGTCATGGTCAATTGAGCTTACTAATTGAATTGTTGGGATTCAATGAAGATGTGAGTTTGGTGTGGATTGAGAGTGTGATTGGAATTAGAGATTAGTTGTGTGGGCTATTTGGAATTCAAATTTCTTCCATAAACCCATTATTCATTTCCATTTTTATAACCATTTTGATCCAATTTCATATCTAAATTTGTCCATATTCATTTTGTTTCCAACCAAATATCCATCTTTCATTCTTTATCCACATCATTCTCATTTTGTTCATTTACCAAATTAATTGTCCATTTTTTTATCCATTTTAAATCCATCACCAATTTAATTCAACCAAACCATAAATCATTTATCCATTTAGATCCACATTCCAATTATCCCTTTTTAATTTTCAAATTCTATGTCCATGTTCATATCCATTATCCAATTTCTAATTATCACTTCCATGCCCATTTTTTATCCTTTTTTTTAATTCATTCTCCAAACTCAGAGTTAGTCAAAATTAAAGGAGAAACATTAAAAATAAGTCATTTTTAGAGATAAATCAAGACTGAGGATCATGACTGCCTTTTAAGCTCAATTCCAGCAAAATCCAAGATTACCCGATGCGGCACTATTTGAGTTGCGCCTAGAATGGCTCTAACATTTCTTGGCAGCACATCCATAACAGGTGCAAAGTATGTGCGCAGGAAAATTGGAAGAAAGCAGTGAAAACTCAATGATAGAATTTCTTTCCTCAAAAAAACTTTTCATAAATTCAAAAAAATCTCACTCTAACAAAATTGGAAAGAAAGAAGTTTTATTAGAAACCCATCACGTGAGCTGTAAAGTGGAAGATTGCAAACAGAAAACCAAATCACAAATTATACCAATACAGGTGAACAAATCGTGACACACAAAGATCAGGATCACAATTGCTACTCAACAAATATCCTAACAGAATTTCATTGTAAATACTATCCTACCCCTCCTAATTTCTGATATAAGAAGCTGCAAAAACTCGTGAGCAAGGACACTCCTCTACTGCCAAAATTTCCAGCTGCATACATTTCCCTCACAAAAACTTGCCCTCATTCATCTGTAAATCAATCTCATCACCATCTTCATTTAACCTTCATCTTCATTCACAAAGCTGCAGAAAACCACTGATACGCTACTGATTCCACCTACTTGTTCGTCTTTCCATTTCAAAAAATCACGAACCATCCCAACCATATTCTTTAACATCATCTCTTCAATTTCATTTCCAATAATCTTCTAAGTTTTCTGCAAAACCCACCACAAAGCAGCATCAATAAGTTTCTCAGAATCTGCAACAAGCTCATCAAATGCTTCAATAAAACCTCATCAATTTTTAACCTCAGAATAATGTCAGATTTGCAAGCAGGGAGAAACGGAAGGCAACAACAGAACCACACAACAGCAACTTTCTCAGAAGAAGAAGAATACGCACGGAGGACTCAGAAGCAAAACTAACAACAACGACTGAAGTTATGAAGAGAAGGAGAAGTGCCATTACCTCTGATTTTTTATTCAACTTCTTTCAATTTGAAGAGCCATCGGAGCGACTCCGATAGGTATTCTGAATCTCTTCCTCTTTGCTGATGGTTTTTGAATTTGTTTTTTTGAGCAAGTTGTGTTGTTGATGTTGAATGAGCTACGAATCTTGACCATATGCTTCTCTTTGTGATTGCTTGATTTATTGAGATATTTGTGCCTTGTTTGTTTGAATCTGATTTGTGTCGCATTTGTTGAACGAGTCTGGATGTTGACGTCATGACGAAACCGTATGTTTAGCCAGAAGGATGATGTAGTGTTGGTGTTGTGAGGATTTTCCGTCACCGGCGTGATGTGTCGAGGGAGGAGGGTGAGCGTAGGTTTTCGTATCACCGACGACGCGAAGAGTTGAATGCGACGATGCTGTTGTAATGTTGTGTATCAGTGGCGGGTATTTTCAGTGTAAGGAAGCTAATGTGGTGGTTGATTGAGAGCGAGATGGAGAAGCGATGAATAGTTGCGACGGCGATTTTGAGCGATCGGAGAAGATGAGGAGAAATGGAAGACGACGAAGTGATGATGAAACGAAGATGGTACAAATGAAGGTTAGAGACGGCGGCGAATTTCAAGATGAAGGAGAAATTTATGGTGATGAGCGAACAAAGTAAGGATTATGGCCGCGATTTGTGAGACGAGTGAGGGCGGAGTTGCGGTGAAGGAGATGGCGACGAAGCCGACGGTGGTGCACGGAATTTGGTTGAGTTTATGAGCAGAGATTGAGAAGAGCGTTGTGGCTAGAGCGTGGTGTTGGAGGTTGTTGGCTCGCGATGACGGAAGGAGAAGAACTGAGAGCCGACAGAGCTTCGTTGCAAAGGAGAAGAAGAAGTAGGTTGAGAATGAAGAAAACGGTGCAGGGAGAAGAAGGGGACGGGTTTTGAGGATGGTGTAACCTAATTTCTGAGTTGCAATGGATTGGGCTCTTAAGCCCTGAGTTCTTTTAATTCTTTTCACACCCCGCACCCCCCTCTGGAATTTAATGAATTCATTGGGATTAAGACTTCAGCCCACACGCCTTTTTTCTGCTGCACCCCCTCAAGTTGTTTGTTTTTATTATTAATAGTTTAGTTTTTGGTTTCAAATTAATTCTAACTTTTTAATTTTGTTTAACTAGATAATTGGTTAATTGTTTTAGTTAATTAATTTAGGATAACTAGTTTAGTTATTAATTTTAGAATTAGAGTTTAATTTTAGAATTAATCTTGTTTCTAATTTTTCTAATTAACTTTTAACTTTGGTTTTGATTAATTGTTTTTAATTAGATTTTAATTTAGATTATTCTTGACTTAGAACTAGTTTTCTAGAAGTTTAATTTTAGTATTAATTTTTAGATTAACTCGTTTACTTAGAATTTAATCTTCTTTTTAATTAGCACTTTAATTTTGACTTGGATGTTTTGAGTCATTGTTGAGCTTGATTTTGGATGCTTATTCCGACTAATTCCTGATTAAATACTTGACTTGTCTCTTGTGTGATTCTCTCTTTGTGATTGAGCTGCTTTGTGTTTACTTTTTGATTACCTCTGTATTCACATGCTCCCTTAAGGCTCCTAGTCCGACTTAATTTCTGATTAAGATCGGAGTAGGATAGACATTAGGCTCTCAATCCGAGCATGACAACATTAAGTTAGCTCCCTTCTAATCCTTGACCTTAGGGCCACTTTGCATGATAACTTGTAGGACCGAGTTTCCCCCTTAGACTTTCTGTGAGTCCCGACTCTTTTCTCTCGCACCCGTGCGATCGAGACCGATCCTGCTTTCCCAATCCGTGGTCGTTGCAACGAACTACGGACGCTCTGACTTCCTCTCTCTCGTCTAATTGAGGATACGTAGGCACGAGGATCCCTATCCTTGGCGAGCACTCTTCTCTCGCACCCTTACGATTGAGACCCTTCTCTCGCACCCGTGCGATTGAGACCCTTCCATCCTTTCCTTTCTTCCCTAGTTAGGGGAACTACATCGCTCTGATTCTCGCGTGTGAGCGAGATACGTAGGTAGGAGATCGTGCGAGATCTCTCCGAGCACAACCTTTCTTTATCATCTCTTTGTCCCTTTTCGACCCGTAGGTCGAACTACGACTGCTCTGATTTCCTCTTTCTCGTCCGATTGAGGATACGTAGGCACAAGACGACGATGTCTTGGCGAGCAACCACCCCCCTTAGTTCGTGTCCGAACTACGTTGACTCTGACTTTCCCATTGCACTGAGGGAGTACGTAGGCCTAGGACAACGATACTGTCCTATCGAGTCACTTCTTTTTTCTTTTCCGTTTCTCCGTTCTTTCCGTTCTCGTTCCTTCTCCGGTCCAGTAGGAGTGGAGCTCCAGACGACGACACCCTTTGATCGAGACAAGCAAGCGTGGATCCCATCGGGTACGATGGACGCGTGGGGGTGCTAATACCTTCCTCACGCGTAACCGACTCCTGAACCCAGATCTCTTGGTCGCAAGACCATGCTTTTTCCTTCCTTCTCTTCAGGTTTATGCAGTGTTTCCTTTCCCTCTCTTGGGATAAATACACATTGTTGGCGACTCTGTTTCGGTGCCACTTTCGCGTTTGTACTTGGATGAAAATCCTGGGAATATGAAACACAATCTGGATGTGGTTCTCTCTAGAGAATTCTGCGTTGTGGATTTCCCACGATGGTAGAGCTATCTGGAAGAGCTGCTAAGTCTGGATGACCTGTTAGGATGACCCCTCTTTATTTTGAAGTGAATCAGCGGACGACCTCTTTGATTGGCAATAGCATTGTATCCTTCGGGCTGAATGTGCTATTGCTTCTCAAACCTCTGAAGCTGAGGATCTTTCGTTTTTGTGAATCAGTTGAGGCCTCCTCGATTGATGATGATGCCAAACCAGAAATAGTGAACGTATCATCATTTCTCGACCTGAGAGCCCGGGATACTGAGGATCTTAGCACCCACATGTGAGAGGGACGGGTGTTTGCAGGTTTGCAGGTAACCTTGACTTTCATCCTACCTGGTATTCTGGTTCTCTTATCAGTGTGGACTCATCAGCCTGGTATTATGGTATTCTGATTATTCCGGCACCCTGATTATGCCGATATTCTGGCATTCCCGTATTCTGATTATGCCGATATGCTGGTATTCTAGTATTCTGGTCATCCGGTATTCTGGTATTCTGCTATTCTCTTCAGAGCAAACCGTTGAACTTATTCAGTCAGCAGCACAGCAGTAATTCAGATTTTGTGGAAGCTTTGATCCCATGTCTGCTGCATTCATATTGCATTGCATTTGCATCTTGCATCATTTTTGCATATCTGTCTCCGGCCTGATCAGAGTGCTCATCCATCCTTTGTCTGAACCGCAGTTGATTTCTAGACTTTCTCATTAGACTTGAATCAGCTTTTGGGGAGATCATCATGAACTCTGAAGAACAGAATCAGTTTGTAACTAGGGCCGATGTTGAATTGATGAAGAGTCAGTTGGATCAACTTATGGAAGCTATGACAGCCATAAATAGGGGAGGAGCCAATGTTCAGAGGACTTCTGTGATTGGGAATGTCATTCCACCTCCAGTGAACAATGTTGCTCAAGCTCAGCCTATTCGAATCCATGTTGAGGATCAAGCTATACACGAGCGTACCATCGTCCGAGACGGACATTCTTCTTCTCTTGATGCCACAGACTATCAGAGCTTTGCCTTCTCTATACCAGATTTCCAAGGGGTAGTTCCAAAGATGAAGCCTAAGGATCCACGATTTATTGATGACGAAAGATACCGTGTGTTGGAGGAAAAGATTACAGCCCTGGAGAGGCGTGATATTCTTGATTTGAATGCTTCGAGCATGTGCCTGGTACCTGGCCTTGTGTTGCCTCCAAAGTTTAAGATGCCGAAGTTTGAAAAATACAAAGGAGATAGCTGTCCGAGGCTACATTTGGTGATGTTCTGCAGAAGGATAACCTCACATGTCGACAATGACAAGCTCATGATCCACTGTTTCCAAGACAGACTGAGTGGGGCATCTTTGTATTGGTATATGCAGTTGGAAAGTGGTAGCATCCGATCATGGACAGATCTAGCCAACGCCTTTGTGAAGCAATACAACTATAATCTTGACATGGCTCCCAGCCGAATGCATTTGCAAGACTTGTCTCAAGCAGATAATGAATCATTCCGAGAGTATGCTCAAAGATGGAGAGAGTTAGCTGCTCGTGTTCAACCGCCACTTTCGGATAGAGAATTGGTTGATTTGTTCATGGATACCTTGCAAGGACCGTACTTGGAAAAGATGATTGTCAATGGGGCAGCCAAATTTTCTGACCTGATAATGGTGGGAGAACGTATCGAGAGCCTGATCAAGTGTGGAAAGCTCCAAGGCGTCTTGAACTTCCAAGCTAATGAAAATGAATCAGTTGTCAGTTCTCAGGAAGAATTCGAGGAAGAAAATAGTTCCATTCAAGAATCTTCACTACCTCGTTCTCAGTGTTCAGACATATCAACTGTTCAGAGTCAACAGTCTTATGGATCTTCATATCAGGGACAATATTCTTCTGCAAATCAGAGACCTCCTCAGAGTCAACGATCATATTGCCGTCAGCCGCGTCAGCACGCCCGACAAAGACCAAGGAAGCCCGAGAGGCATTTTGCTCAGCTGCCAATGTCGTACGGTCAGATGCTGCCAGATTTAATCAGAGGTGGACTTATAGTGCCGAAGGAATTGAAGCCAATGCCTTTTCCTTATCCACCAGGTTTTGATGTCAACGCCCGTTGTGACTACCATGCTGGGGCACAGGGGCATTCAACTGAAGACTTTAAGGTGCTTAGGAGCAAGATTCAGACTCTGCTTGACTCCAACATGTTCTCATTCACGCCTCAGGGTATTCAGATCCACAATTCTCCTTCATCTAGTCATGTGGGTAGTGGTGCAAGTTTTTATCAGACTGACTTCGATGAGCAATCCTGAAGATGGCTAGTTCAGTAGCAAGTCAAGCTTGGAAAGCCCAGTTCCCCGAAGCTGGCATTTTTTAGATCATGTCATTTCTTCGCATTTGTAGTTTCTTTTCTGTAAAAGTGCAAACTCATTTGTAAAACTCGTCTGTTCTCAGTTGATAATGATAATGAAATGAATATGCATGTTTTGTTTAAATCCATCTGTGTTCACTCATATTTTCTTTATTGATATCTAACCCTTGTTTAAGCAGGATCTGAGGGAGGATGATGAAATTCAAAGACGCAGAACTCCTGATGGTATGCTTTTGGGACAAAACCTTGCTGATGATGTACAAGCATTGTTTCAAATCCCTAAACACCGGAGATATAAGGAAGATAATCCCTTGCCAACCCCTTTGAGCCTAGAAGTAGGAGTTTCTTTCTGAAAACGAAAAAACCCTCAATCTTAACCTGGGGCGGGGTAGGTGTCAGTTAATTTGACCAATCGTTCAAATTTCAAAAGGAGCGTTCAATTCGAGGATCAAATTTATGGTTATCTCTCACCAACCGAAGAGTGAGGCAGCCACATCCCTTTCGAACAAGTCAGACAAGCCAGTCACACGATTTGTTCAAAAAAAAAAGGAGAAAAAGAATCGAAAGAAAAAGAAAGCCCGCTAAGTCAAAACTTGAAAACAAGTGACTTAGGCAAAAGTTAGGGCATCCCGCTGGACTTCAAAGTCGGAAAATTCAGAAGAATTAGTCCAGGCAAAATTAGGGAAACAAAAGAACGAAAAGTGAAAAGGATTACAAAAGAAAAATCCTCGAATAAAGAACAAGTCGTGTGTTTACAGACACCAAAGGCAAAAGGGGTGGCTGTCACTCTAAAAGCCGTGTGGGTCTTTCTATCCTCCTACCATTCATTAACCTTTTTGATAGGTGAGAGCTTGTGTCGAGTTAGCTGAACGTAGGACTGGAGAACATCAAGGAGAATGGGTGGGTTAAAACAAAATTTTGAGCCTTATATCCTTTCTTTCTCAAACCATGAACCAAGCCATGTTACAACCTTTAAAAGACCTAATTGAAGCAGGGTTGTTTCGAAAGCATACTTCGGTAAAGATCGTGTCGAAGTTGACTCCTAAAAGGATCTTCTTACCATTCATGTTGGTATCAGTGACATTTTGATTAGTGTTTCATTCACTATATGTCACAACATTTTTCCAGTGAACAGACTTGGATTTCAAATCTGTCATGCATTGCATCAAAATTATCTTTTCAAAACGGATTGTTTTACTTGCGAGCAAGTGCTCGATCAGGAAAGTTTCTACAATGGAAAGATTAATTAATCTAAGGTGCAAAGTGCTCGAGCACTCTGTTGAGCCGGGCAAGTCATACCAAATGGCCAATTCATTCCAAGATTCAGCTAATCTGGGGCAATCAGGTCGAGATTCGACAAATCTCTCTAAGGTCAGTCAGTCAGAGGTACTCCTTCACAGACCAGCCAGACAGGGGCACAAATCATTTCAAGGCTGGGGCAGGCCATCCCAATAGCATGAGAAGTTAGTCTATCCAGACGAATGGTCAGCCTATACAGGGTTCAGAGTATTGAGGCAGAATATCTCACGGTTATATGAGATGGTTCCTGAATCTTCTCGAGGCGAATTTCTCTGTAGACCGTACAGTCGGAGGCAGTTACTTCGAGACCCAACGAATTTCTCCAAGAGTTTGAAGACATTGAGGCGTTTTGGATGTTAAGTCTTCTGTAAAATCCTCTTGAGGCAATTTCTTTTGGTGGACCATGTTGGTCTGGGGCAAGTGAAAAAGAAAAAAAAACTGTTGTTCACGCATATGCAGTCAGTCAGCCAGAAGGTTTGAAACAAAAAGGGGCAGTCCAACCCAAGGCATTTGTGGTCCCCCGTCTTCAGCAGGCTTCATTAATAATGTTCCCAGCCAGAGATGCATCAAAACCTCTCTCCCCAACAAGTGGTGGTTCAGAGTTAGATTTTCTCCGTTGCAGAAGTCATATCCAGCTTGGGGCATGTGTGCATATCCTTTTGTTTGCAAGTAGCAGCCTCGTACTAAGCTCAAAGGCAAGATTGAAGCCTTTTCGAGATCATGGATCGTCTCTCCAAGACGGGTAATCACTTATTCCCGCGCAGGAGACTGGGGCAATTAGGTTCAGGGAAGGGTTCACTTGTCACCCTTTTGTCACAACGCTTACTGATTGAGTCCATCATTCAGTTGACGGTCGTTCACGACGTCTCGATATCAGTGAATTGAGTTCTACTGGGTATCGTCGTATCTTATTAAGTCGATTCTCTCGTTCAGTACTTCCAACAGTTACAAGCTTTTCTGTGTCGATAACGGTTGCGAATCCCCAGTAGAGTTACTTCGCAGACACCGAAGTTGATGGTCAATCCCTAGTGAAATCGCCAGGAGTTTAAAAATGCTTAATCTTCTGTAAAATCCTCTTATGACGTTTCTTCAGGTAAGCCTTGTATCATGGAGCAGGAAGCAAGTTGTTGACCTTTCCAAGCATGGGGCATTTTGATTTCCCCAGCAGGAGATGTTCCAGATTTATTAGCCCGAGTAGAGTTTGAAGACGCTTGGTCTTCTGTAAAATCCTCTCAAAAGGCATTCCCCAGCACGAGATGCTTAGAAGCGGTTTTCCCCAGCAGGGTATTGTAAACTCATTATTCCCAACGGAATCGTCAAAGGGAAAGTTTGCCTAACATGGGGCATTGTGACACTTATCTTAGGCTCAACAGTCTTAAGCCTTGGCAGATTACTGTGGAGTTGCTTTGGGTTTCCCCAGCAGATCTAAGGACTCTCTCCCAGCGTGTTGTAGCAGAACGTGTTCTAACCCGGATTTGCATATCCCCGACAGAGTAGCCTTGATTCCCAGCAAGATCGTATCTCTGGTATTGGTTTCCCCACAGAGTTCAGCATTGAATCTTGTCAACAGTATTCCCCAGCTGAGTTTGTTTTTCTCCCCGCAAGAGGCTTATCGATCAACATAATCTATTCCTCAGCAAGGTGATAGTACATGCTTTCCCCAGCCGGGTTAGAAGGTTGATTCTCCCTACAAAGTATCTAGGGTTTGATGGATCCCCAAGTAGAGTTTTAATGACTTTTCTTCCCTAGCAGAATGTCATTCAAAAATTCTCATCCCCAGCGGAGTCGCTATGACCAGAATTCATCCCCAAGCAGATGAAGTAATTCCTGACAGAATCATTAATCCCCTCAATTCCCAAAGTCCAATTTATTTTTGGCAAACTTGACAATTTAAAGCAGATGGATTGTTCATTCATTCTCCAGCAGAGATACCATCCTTTCGGGAGTCGCTAAAGTCAAATCATTGATCATTGTTCCTCAGCAGAGTCAGCAGAGATGTCTGACACGGATGCAGAGATCTAGTATTGGAAGTTTTAAAGTCCAACCGTAGATTGGAAAAAGGTCTATCCAAGGGAGGCAAATTCTTAAAGTCCAACCGTAGATTGGCAAAAGGTTCATCCAAGGGTGGTAAATTCTTAAAGTCCAACCGTAGATTGGCAAAAGGTCCATCCAAGGGTGGCAAATTCTTAAAGTCCAACCGTAGATTGGCAAAAGGTCCATCCAAGGGTGACAAAGCAAGGCAAAGTCCAACCGTAGATTTCCGAAAGTCCACCCGTAGTGTGGCAGGCCAGTAGTCGTCTGGCGTTGTACTAAAAGACGTTGTTAAAGTCCACCCGTAGTGTGGCAAGCCAGTAGTCATCTGGCGTTGTACAAAAGACATTGTTAAAGTCCACCCGTAGTGTGGCAGGCCAGTAGTCGTCTGGCGTTGTACAAAAGACATTGTTAAAGTCTACCCGTAGTGTGACAGGCCAGTAGTCGTCTGCCGCTGTACAAAAGACATTGCCAAAAAAGACATCCCTTCAGTGTTATGCTTCCCATCAGAGTTTTATTCAGCGAGAGTTCATATTACTGTACAGGATAAGAGTGTTGTGAGTATTGGATTTGTGCTTCCTCAGTTTGCTGTAAAGTTTTTTGTCTCCCCAACAGAATAAGGGTAGAAGGTAAATTTCCAGCAGAGGAGTAAGTCTGATCTTGATCCCTAGCAGGGCTGACATCATCAACCTTTGTCCCCCAAGCATATTTTTGGGTGGTGGTTAGTGTTCCCCGGCAAGTCAAAGGTTGATTGTCATTGGAACTTTTCTTCGGCAAGATTCCTGGGATGTTTCCTCCATCAGAAGTTTGTTATTCATACTTTTCTGCCGAATGAAGGCTTGGTCGGGATCTTGAGCAGTTATGACACTGAAGATGATTCAGTTTGTTATCCCCCGGCGGAGTTAGCCTCGTCTCTTCAGCATTTATTTTGCTAGAGTGCTCCTGTTGCATATCATGAACATCATTGCATAATCATCATCGCATATCATTAGCATAATATTGCATGAAGCCTTGTAAAACCGAACAGGAATCCATCGCCCAACCTTGCTCGGCATCCTTCCATAACCCACTTTGCTGGTATATTTCAAAAACCTGAAACCCTATCCCTTTTGGTGTTCCCTTCAAACCTGAAGTCCAATCCCTATTGGCACTTCATATAAAATCCAATCCCCATTGGTACCCAGAAAGATTTCTCCTTTGAAAAAACAGTCACCATCAGGTTTCACCTGTCCCAGCCAGCAAAGTCCAATTATACTTGGCACATCCTTCTTTTTCCGGTAGCCCGAGCATGCGTCGGCATTTTGCATATAGTAATCATTGCATCCTCAAAACGCGTAGCATTTCCATTTCGTATGGAGCATTACGCCATAGAAAGAAAATTCAAACATATGCATGCGAAGCATAACCCAGATTTGATACCTTGCACGAAAGCCCGAATCAACTTTCAATCAAGACGGTGACATATCCCAGCAGACATTATAATCATTCCCTCTGCTTACCTTTCTTTTGGGTCATAGATCATACGTCGATCTTACCCTCGACCATTCATTGTCCATCAACCCCTTGATGACGACATTTCGGCCAGGTTTCCTTTCTGTCATCCCCATGACAATGTGTTTTCTTCGTTCAGGTCTTCTTCCTGTCATCCCCATGACAATGTGTTTTCTTCGTTCAGGTCTTCTTCCTGTCATCCCCATGACAGTGTGTCCCTACGGTGGAATTTTCTCCCTGTCATCCCTATGACAGTGGGTTATCTTCAGTCAGGTTTTCTTTCTGTCATCCCTATGACAATGTGTTTCCTTTGGTTGAGTCGTCTTTCTGTCATCCATATGATAACGTGTTTCTCTTGGTCGGGTTTTTTTTCTGTCATCACCTATGACGATGTGTCCTTTTAGTCGGTTTCCATTTTTCTTCCCGTCCAACCCTTTTGACGATGTGGTTCTCTGGGTATGTTGTCTTTCTGTCAAATTCCTTTGATGAGGTGTGACTGAGATCCAATAATATTTTCTCTCCTCGCGGTTTGCAAATTTTGCGGTTCTTTTTGTATTCAATCACCTTGTACCTTGAATTACTAAAAGCCGTTGCTATCATCCTTTCAGCTCCAAGTTGATTGAATAGGGGCAGCTGTAGTACCCCAAAATTTGCCCTACCTTTTTTCTGGCTTATGTTTCTTTTTCATTTTGCATCTTCACTAGGTCATAACTGCATTATTCATTTGCATTGGTCTTCTAAGGCATGGGATTACGACATTTCTTTAAATTAGGGTTTTCTATTTGTAAGAGTTTGAAGTCCAGTCCTTGTAATATTTTCTTATTCAGAGAATTCATCAAAGGTGTTGGGTCAGAGGTGCATTGGTGTGAATAAGGGTTTAATTTCTTCTCATCTCAAGTCATCTTCTTCAAGATTTATCAGTGTACATCAAGGTGAATCAGGATTTGTCATTCAAGGTTGGGTTTGTGGACAGTCATCAATTGAAAATCGTGTTATTAGGGTTTCCGGTTAAGAGGTTCAATGCTTATCAGGACCAAGCAGTTGTGGATTGATTTAAAGGGCATTAGGTCATGGTAAATTGAGCTTACTGATTGAATTGTTGGGATTCAATGAAGATGTGAGTTTGGTGTGGATTAAGAGTGTGATTGGAATTAGAGATTAGTTGTGTGGGCTATTTGGAATTCAAATTTCTTCCATAAACCCATTATTCATTTCCATTTTTATAACCATTTTGATCCAATTTCATATCTAAATTTGTCCATATTCATTTTGTTTCCAACCAAATATCCATCTTTCATTCTTTATCCACATCATTCTCATTTTGTTCATTTACCAAATTAATTGTCCATTTTTTTATCCATTTTAAATCCATCACCAATTTAATTCATCCAAACCATAAATCATTTATCCATTTAGATCCACATTCCAATTATCCCTTTTTAATTTTCAAATTCTATGTCCATGTTCATATCCATTATCCAATTTCTAATTATCACTTCCATGCCCATTTTTTATCCTTTTTTTTAATTCATTCTCCAAACTCAGAGTTAGTCAAAATTAAAGGAGAAACATTAAAAATAAGTCATTTTTAGAGATAAATCAAGACTGAGGATCATGACTGCCTTTTAAGCTCAATTCCAGCAAAATCCAAGATTACCCGATGCGGCACTATTTGAGTTGCGCCTAGAATGGCTCTAACATTTCTTGGCAGCACATTCATGACAGGTGCAAAGTATGTGCGCAGGAAAATTGGAAGAAAGCAGTGAAAACTAAATGATAGAATTTCTTTCCTCAAAAAAACTTTTCATAAATTCAAAAAAATCTCACTCTAACAAAATTGGAAAGAAAGAAGTTTTATTAGAAACCCATCACGTGAGCTGTAAAGTGGAAGATTGCAAACAGAAAACCAAATCACAAATTATACCAATACAGGTGTACAAATCATGACACACAAAGATCAGGATCACAATTGCTACTCAATAAATATCCTAACAGAATTTCATTGTAAATACTATCTTACCCCTCCTAATTTCTGATATAAGAAGCTGCAAAAACTCGTGAGCAAGGACACTCCTCTACTGCCAAAATTTCCAGCTGCATACATTTCCCTCACAAAAACTTGCCCTCATTCATCTGTAAATCAATCTCATCACCATCTTCATTTAACCTTCATCTTCATTCACAAAGCTGCAGAAAACCACTGATACGCTACTGATTCCACCTACTTGTTCGTCTTTCCATTTCAAAAAATCACGAAGCATCCCAACCATATTCTTCAACATCATCTTTTCA
Organism: Lathyrus tuberosus; assembly: GCA_022829125.1. Taxonomy (NCBI): domain Eukaryota; kingdom Viridiplantae; phylum Streptophyta; class Magnoliopsida; order Fabales; family Fabaceae; genus Lathyrus; species Lathyrus tuberosus. The sequence goes on from JALAZF010000440.1 coordinate 3,220,663, forward strand.
ATTTCATTTCCAATAATCTTCTAAGTTTTCTACGAAAACCACCACAAAGCAGCATCAATAAGTTTCTCAGAATCTGCAACAAGCTCATCAAATGCTTCAATAAAACCTCATCAATTTTTAACCTCAGAATAATGTCAGATTTGCAAGCAGGGAGAAACGGAAGGCAACAACAGAACCACGCAACAACAACGTTCTCAGAAGAAGAAGAATACGCACGGAGGACTCAGAAGAAAAACTAACAACAACGACTGAAGTTATGAAGAGAAGGAGAAGCGACATTACCTCTGATTTTTTATTCAACTTCTTTCGATTTGAAAAGCCATCGGAGCGACTCCGATAGGTATTCTGAATCTCTTCCTCTTTGCTGATGGTTTTTGAATTTGTTTTTTGAGCAAGTTGTGCTGTTGATGTTGAATGAGCTACGAATCTTGACCATATGCTTCTCTTTGTGATTCCTTGATTTATTGAGATATTTGTGGCTTGTTTGTTTGAATCTGATTTGTGTCGCATTTGTTGAACGAGTCTGGATGTTGACGTCATGACGAAACCGTATGTTTAGCCAGAAGGACGATGTAGTGTTGGTGTTGTGAGGATTTTCCGTCACCGGCGTGATGTGTCGAGGGAGGAGGGTGAGCGTAGGTTTTCGTATCACCGACGACGCGAAGAGTTAAATACGACGATGCTGTTGTAATGTTATGTATTAGCGACGGGTATTTTCAGTGTAAGGAAGCTAATGTGGTGGTTGATTGAGAGCGAGACGGAGAAGCGATGAATAGTTGCGACGGCGATTTTGAGCGATCGGAGAAGATGAGGAGATATGGAAGGCGACGAAGTGATGATGAAACGAAGACGGTACAGATGAAGGTTAGAGACGATGGAGAATTTTAAGATGAAGGAGAAATTCATGGCGATGAGCGAACAAAGTAAGGATTATGGCCGCGATTTGTGAGACGAGTGAGGGCGGAGTTGCGGTGAAGGAGACGGCGACGAAGCCGACGGTGGTGCACGGAATTTGGTTGAGTTTATGAGCAGAGATTGAGAAGAGTGTTGTGGCTAGAGCGTGGTGTTGGAGGTTGTTGGCTCGCGATGACAGAAGGAGAAGAACTGAGAGCCGACGGAGCTTCGTTGCAAAGGAGAAGAAGAAGTAGGTTGAGAATGAAGAAAACGATGCAGGGAGAAGAAGGGGACGGATTTTGAGGATGGTGTAACCTAATTTCTGAGTTGCAATGGATTGGGCTCTTAAGCCCTAAGTTCTTTTAATTCTTTTCACACCCCGCACCCCCCTCTGGTATTTAATGAATTCATTGGGATTAAGACTTCAGCCCACACGCCTTTTTTCTGCTGCACCCCCTCAAGTTGTTTGTTTTTATTATTAATAGTTTAGTTTTTGGTTTCAAATTAATTCTAACTTTTTAATTTTGTTTAACTAGATAATTGGTTAATTGTTGTAGTTAATTAATTTAGGATAACTAGTTTAGTTATTAATTTTAGAATTAGAGTTTAATTTTAGAATTAATCTTGTTTCTAATTTTTCTAATTAACTTTTAACTTTGGTTTTGATTAATTGTTTTTAATTAGATTTTAATTTAGATTAATCTTGACTTAGAACTAGTTTTCTAGAAGTTTAATTTTAGTATTAATTTTTAGATTAACTCTTTTACTTAGAATTTAATCTTGTTTTTAATTAGCACTTTAATTTTAACTTGGATGTTTTGAGTCATTATTGAGCTTGATTTTGGATGCTTATTCCGACTAATTCCTGATTAAATACTTGACTTGTCTATTGTGTGATTCTCTCTTTGTGATTGAGCTACTTTGTGTTTACTTTTTGATTACCTCTGTATTCACATGCTCCCTTAAGGCTCCTAGTCCGACTTAATTTCTGATTAAGCTCGGAGTAGGATAGACATTAGGCTCTCAATCCGAGCATGACAACATTAGGTTAGCTCCCTTCTAATCCTTGACCTTAGGGCCACTTTGCATGATAACTTGTAGGACCGAGTTTCCCCCTTAGACTTTCTGTGAGTCCCGACTCTTTTCTCTCGCACCCGTGCGATCGAGACCGATCCCGCTTTCCCAATCCGTGGTCGTTACCACGAACTACGGACGCTCTGACTTCCTCTCTCTCGTCCGATTGACGATACGTAGGCACGAGGATCCCTATCCTTGGTGAGCACTCTTCTCTCGCACCCTTGCGATTGAGACCCTTCTCTCGCACCCGTGCGATTGAGACCCTTCCATCCTTTCCTTTCTTCCCTAGTTAGGGGAACTACGTCGCTCTGATTCTCGCGTGCGAGCGAGATACGTAGGCAGGAGATCGTGCGAGATCTCACCGAGCACAACCTTTCTTTATCATCTCTTTGTCCCTTTTCGACCCGTAGGTCGAACTACGACTGCTCTTTCTCATCCGATTGAGGATACGTAGGCACAAGACGGCGATGTCTTGGCGAGCAACCTCCCCCCTTAGTTCGTGTCCGAACTACGTTGACTATAACTTTCCCATTTCACTGAGGGAGTACGTAGGCCTAGGACAACGATACCGTCCTATCGAGTCACTTCTTTTTTCTTTTCCGTTTCCCTGTTCTTTCCGTTCTCGTTCCTTCTCCGGTCCAGTAGCAGTGGTGCTCCAGACAACGACACCCTTTGATCGAGACAAGCAAGCGTGGATCCCATCGGGTACGATGGATGCGTGGGGGTGCTAATACTTTCCTCACGCGTAACCGACTCCCGAACCCAGATCTCTTGGTCGCAAGACCATGCTCTTTCCTTCCTTCTCTTCAAGTTTATGCAGTGTTTCCTTTCCCTCTCTTGGGATAAATACACATTGCTGGCGACTCTGTTTCGGTGCCACTTTCGCGTTTGTACTTGGATGAAAATCCCGGGAGCGACAACTACCCAATGACCCTTCTACCTAGATCCTCTCTAGATATGAGAAACCCTTCTCACTCCCAATCATCGCAATGATGTCTAGCAGTTGACAACCTGCCACTGCATCAACGACTCTTTACCTATACAATAGTTCACCAACAACGACACCTTTCCAAGACACAACTTGAAGTTACTTAAAAGCTTCCTCCAAGAACAATACTCCTCTTACTTAACAGTTTCGAGGATCACACTAACAAACTGTCCAACTCACTGGTCGAGTGGTACAGGAACCAACCCTAATAATAGAACTTTTACATCTTTGGTTGAGTTGCCAAACTAGGTTACAAATCATCTATTTATAACCTATTCCCAACTGGATTTGGGCCTACAAAAACCTAGCAAATGAGCTGCTACAAATCAGCAGAAACTTCTGCTACATAATAGGACTTCAATCTTTAACTTCCTAAAATATCTCCATATTTAGATAGTGCATATTTTCCCATATTCTTCTCAAATTCAGACTTGAATCTTCAAACCTTTTAATTCAGCACCACCTGGAATTTGCATATTATTTCCTGAAACTTCTGCATCTGTTAGAATATAACAGAATTATACATTCTCTTTAGTTCTGGCGCGATGTCGAATGAACCTGCATGGGACATCTTGATAGGACATGTTGTTCCAGATGTTAACACTACTTCAGCTCAACATGTTCCAATGCACACTAGGACTTCTTGCTCAACCTGTTCTTCTTTACCAAGATGAACAAAACTTTCTAACATATTGCTGCTATTATTTGTTTTACAAAATTAATGCCAACCCTTAAAATTAAAGAATTAACATTCTCCCCCTTTGGCAAATTTTGGCTAAAACAAATACATAAACATTACAACTCAGACTTTAGCAGCAATCACACTACTATACTACTGTCAGTAGTCATCAGCAACTACTGAACCTACCAGTAACCATCAGTAGTTACTTTGAACAGCAATCCTGGAGAAACATCTTCTAGGGAATATTTGAATAATGTTAGGACATCATGTCTGACAACTCTTTTGGCAGCACATTTCTATGAGCTCCATAACATCACCTTCGAGCATCCCACCACAATCACTTCAGGCAGCACATCAGGAGGTAAGAAGTAGAAAGTCCCGAAGTTATGCACATGAGGAAGAAGATATCCAATACTCCCCCTCAAATCAGGAATCTGAGGAACGTTCTTCAACACATTTCTTTTTCCTTTCAAGAAGGATCCAGCTACATAGAAGAAGACTCCTCCAGAAAAGAAGCGTCTGTCTTAACACAAAGGACCAAAGGTGGCATACGAGGTTTCTGCACACCTTGCTTGATCAGACGCCCCCAGTCAACCTGTGGCATAAGATGAAACATAGGAAGTATCAATCTATTAACCCAGGTAACTCAGAACACAAGTCACAACTGTGTTCATAACTCAGGACACATGTCACAATTGGAACTCAACACCAACTCAAGAATTTTAACACTCTCTTCGCAAACAATTGGAACTGCAAACTCAGTGCAGACTCAGAACAAGGCATCTGCATAACCCATTTCACACACCCTTTCTCCCCCTTTTTAGCCAAAACTTGGCAAAGAAGGCCCTCACAGAACCAAACCCAAGTGACACTTACCCAAATACGAACAAACGCCATAAGACTAGTGAAACAAGTTACTCACTTGGCAGGAGGAGAAGAGAGCAGCCCCTATAAATAGCTGACTAGTAACTTAGGAATTAATGAGCCTAGAATATGTCAAGGTTCTTGGTCAAAGAAACGCTATTTTAGGTATCAAAAACTCCATTCAACATTCAATACCTACCTTCCAAAAACTGCCTTGACTGCCTTAAATGTTTCTCAACTGAATCTTACCATAAATTAGGCCAATAACGCTTCATGCATAGGCAGTGACACTTGTTTTGCCTTATCCTTATACCACCGTCCAGAGTAATTCCTTGTTTGGCTCAAGATAGAAAAAAAAACATGTCCTGTACCATGTTCTGACATCTTATCAGACAATGTCTGCTTGCTCAGCCCAAGACTCCACAGACCCTTATACAAACCCATCTTCTTATCTGATGGATACTGAGATGACTTCTCTCAATCCCTTCTAGATTCCTTTAAGGCAGCAGAGTAAAAATAAAGTCACCTAAAACCACCAAATCTGCTTTTTAGACCTCTTCTACACAGCTATGATGTATCCCATCATGAAGATCGACATCACACTGCACAAACTTGACCAGCACACATGCTACACAGAAATCTACACCCTTGCAGTAGTAGACCATAGATGACAGCCTTAACTTCCCCTGACCAAAGCTCCTTATGAAGATGAACACTTGACACCAGATGATAACACAATGATATTTTGCCATATTCTCAACATCAAGAACTACCACTTCTTGTATTTGTTGAGCATAATCTCGCCAAGTCCAACATAAAATCCCACTTGATTCACACATTCCATAACAAATGTCTTCAGATTACTTGCAACACAAGATAAGGATTGCCACCACCTTTTACTTGTATTAGAAGAACCTTCAGCCATTCTGATCAGATCACACCACTGACAACAACCTTCTGTCCTTACATTCACAAGCACTTAAGAAGTCTTCATCATGAAAGTAGTCATGTATTGCCAGAACAAACTACTTAACATCAAGATCAGAATCTGCCCATTCTAATCCACATTATGTCAGAACTGCCACTTCAGACAATAATGCTGCTTCTTCCAACTCCACAAGCACAGTCCCAGACCTTCATCCAGGATACACAATAACCAATGATGTTATAACATTATGTAGGACATCAGCCTTGGATAAAAGATCACACCTTCTGCATTTTATTCAGGTAATCACACCCACCTGATCACAACAGTGAGAAATAAACTCTCACACAATTCAGAAATCTGAATTGCATCCACACATCAGATAACTACCAAGCTCCCAACAAGGTCTTTACCATCAGTCACATACACATCTCCATCAGACTCATACCTAGCTCTCGACAAGGTATATGTTATCCAAGAAAGATTCACAAACAAACAGCAGATGATGCTCACTTCTTCATTCACACACTTTTCATACAGTTAGCTGATAAGGCTATCTCATGTTGTCATCAACCACAACCACTCAGAAAGAATAAATTCCTGAACCATAATATCCAGACTGCAGACTTGCATAATTCTCTAGACAAATACTTAGTCTCTCGTCAAAGTATTTACCCTTATGCATAACATCAATAATAGACAAATACTAAGTCTCCCGTCAAAGTATCTACTATTAGTCAGAAAAATATTACCTTCTCACACAAGGTATGACAATTTGTTTGACATCTTCTTCTGCACACGTCTGACAACTTCTGATTCTTCTTTATGACAAATTGTCATGACATTTATTCACAAGTTACTTTACCTTGGATCAGTGGCTTGATCTTGAACTTCTTTCTGCGCAAAAACAATCTTGGCTGAACAAGCAACAACCACCAGAATTGATGTTCCAACATCAATCTCAGTCACACATCTTCACGATATCATCTATAGTAAAGCTCTGGCAGAGGACCACACGAGGAGCAACCATTAGTGGCTGATCAAGCTTCCAGGTCATATCACAAACGCATTTAGCAGCAGGAACATCTCAAGGGTCTTCTCCTTAAATCACAGCATCTTGTCTGATTTTGGATGTCATCAACATTCCATAACTAATCTGCCTCTTCTAATCCTTCAGCCAAACTCATCCCAGATAATTTGGTTGATAATCCAAGCACATAGTCACCAACCAACCCCACCGGTTGATTCAACTCCACAGTGCATAACCCTTGAAAGTTCTCCACTACACCGGAATAAGAGTTCCATGCTCTCATAGACTTGATAAATGTCATCAAGTTTGAGTAACCAACCTCCATCCTGATTCAGAGAAACATCATCCAGACAGCTTGAGACAATAAATTCTTAATGCATCAGGTCAGAATCTGCCAAGAACACTACAGAGAATCATACATTCTCCCCTTTAATAATAGCACAGACTGTGATTAGATCATATCAATCCTAAGCACACACAGTCAATACTTATCTAGCTTCACAAGATCATTCAGAACATGCTTCCAAGTAACAGAGTAAAAACATGACCTTTTGATCTTTGACCTTCATGTCCAAGAAGTCTGCTAGAGATAATACTTCTTGAAACTCAAGTTTTCTACTCCTGCAGCAAGGACCAGAAATAAACTGACCTCAGGAGTATGTTGATCACACCTTGACCAACACACACAACTAAGATAAGTTCCAGGGCCAGAACCTTCTTAGACATACCACCCAGATGCCTCCTCTTCCAGATCAGGAGTAGGCTCCAAACTCATGTGATCAAACCACATTAGTTTAGCACCCAGAGCATCTGCTGTGCCTTTCCTTCAGACAACAGAATTCAGCACAATTCAGGCGTGATGTTCTAACACAAGATAGGACATCATTCCAATGAACACACCAAGAGATCAAAGACTGGAGATTAGTCCTCTTAGGAGTAGAAGCAAAAGTAAATTACTTCTATTCCTCACACCTTCACTTATCAATGCCTTTATGAGTGGACTTGAACAATAATCTTCAAGTATCGTTAACACTGTAAGTTGAAGCAGTCTTGCATAAATCCCATCACCATAGGATATACATTCAGAGAAGAACAACCTTCTCAGTTACAACCTTAGGAGTTTTCAGATAGATACACAGCGGATCAAAACACAAACTCCTCAAAACCTTCAGGTTTCACATATCAGCCCTATCATCATAATCCAGATGACACCACAATACCACAGGTTTGAAAATAAATCAAACCTAACATAACCACAACACAGCAGCTTGTCAACCAAACCTCCAAGCTTTCAGCACACGCTACTGTCTGTCACGAACAGTCCATCCTCCACTTCTAGGGACCATTCTCACACCTATATGAACTACTCCAAGTTCAAACATCTTTTCAGTAGAAAGCTTCTACCTTGACCATGAACCCGAAAGTATCTTCCCTGGGATCTCATCCAGATACAGAACAGAATGACCTGCTCTGATACCAATTGAAATTCTGGTGCATGTGCAGAATTCCGATGTCCTAGAACATACCGTTCGACATCTGGTCTGACATGATCATAAATGGCAAGGTATGATCCAATAAACATGGTACTGAAAAGAAATAAGAGCAAGACACACGGAATTGTTAACCCAGTTCGGATCTAACTATCCTACATCTGGGGGCTACCAAGCCAGGGATGAAGTCCACTATTAGGAGTATCAATTCAAAGCTAAATAACCCGTTTACAGCTTATCACTTAATCACAATCCAATGACCCTTCTACCTAGATCCTCTCTTGATATGAGAAACCCTTCTCACTCCCAATCATCGCAATGATGTCTAGCAGTTGACAACCTGCCACTGCATCAACGGCTCTTTACCTATACAATAGTTCACCAACAACGACACCTTTCCAAGACACAACTTGAAGTTACTTAAAAGCTTCCTCCAAGAACAATACTCCTCTTACTTAACAGTTTCGAGGATCACACTAACAAACTGTCCAACTCACTGGTCGAGTGGTACAGGAACCAACCCTAATAATAGAACTTTTACATCTTTGGTTGAGTTGCCAAACTAGGTTACAAATCATCTATTTATAACCTATTCCCAACTGGATTTGGGCCTACAAAAACCTAGCAAATGAGCTGCTACAAATCAGCAGAAACTTCTGCTACATAATAGGACTTCAATCTTTAACTTCCTAAAATATCTCCATATTTAGATAGTGCATATTTTCCCATATTCTTCTCAAATTCAGACTTGAATCTTCAAACCTTTTAATTCAGCACCACCTGGAATTTGCATATTATTTCCTGAAACTTCTGCATCTGTTAGAATATAACAGAATTATACATTCTCTTTAGTTCTGGCGCGATGTCGAATGAACCTGCATGGGACATCTCGATAGGACATGTTGTTCCAGATGTTAACACTACTTCAGCTCAACATGTTCCAATGCACACTAGGACTTCTTGCTCAACCTGTTCTTCTTTACCAAGATGAACAAAACTTTCTAACATATTGCTGCTATTATTTGTTTTACAAAATTAATGCCAACCCTTAAAATTAAAGAACTAACATCTTTAAATCAGCATACTGGACCTGCCACTCAACTGAAACAGTAACCATAGCCTCCTCTTAGGCTTTGTATAATGATCCTTCTCCAGTGAAGTTAGCCTCTCTCTTGGGCTTTATACAATGATTCTCCCCAGCGGAGTCAAACAACGTTTAGCCTCTCTCTCGGGCTTTGTACGAGACACATAAGAGACTCCCTCATTGAGTCAATCACCCTTTCGCCTCCATCTCGGGCTTTGCACGAGATACAAAAACTCTCTTGTTGAGTCAAATAGCCTCCATCTCGGGCTTTATACGAGATACCAAAAGATTCCCTTGTCGAGTCAAACCTTTTAGCCTCTCTCTCGGGCTTTGTACGAGATACAAAAACACGCTCTTGTTGAGTATAAAAGATCCTCTTGTAGGATCAACCCCTTTTAGCCTCTCTCTCAGGCTTTGTACGAGACACATATTAGCTTTCTCTTAGGCTTTGTATAAGAAAACCACTGGTTGATCCAATCAACCTTTTAGCATCAAAGTTGTGCCTCGTTCACAGTACACAAACATCAACAACTCCTTCCCCTTCATCTAATCGCTGTAAGCGGCAAGCCTCTGGATCATCTACTTCCATGCCACTGTCCCTCTTTTAGCATAAGAAATTCCTAAGGAAAGATGGCATTGCTCTAAACTGAGTTAAAGTCTTCCCTTTCAGGTTGGAAATCCCCTATAAAGGAAATTATGGCATTGCCGGATTCACAAATCCCGGTTAAAGTAATTTTCCTTTATAAACAGTTGTGACGGACAAACCCCTCTTTAGAGATGACAAATTCTCTCTAAAGACAACACCTTTTAGCTTCACATCTTGGGCTTCGAACAAGATACAAACTACCTTCAGCTTCACATCTTGGGCTTTGAACAAGATACAAACCACCTTCAGCTTCACATCTTGGGCTTTGAACAAGATACAAACCACCTTTAGCTTCACGTCTTGGGCTTTGAACAAGACACCAAAACACCATTTCCTCCCGTAGAATAGGAGAAACTACGATCGCTCTGATTTCCTTGTTTCGGAAAAAACGGGAATACGTAGGCATAAGATTGAAAGAAAAATCTTAGCGAGCACACTAAACAAAAACCCAAAATCCTATACTTTCATATATCTGTCCTAACATCCTAACTGATAGCCTAAAGCACCCCTTTTCAGCAAAATAACCTAGGAGAGACCCCAAATCTTTGTAGCATCTGTAAACCAATAGTTTTGACTGTTTAACCTCAGTATGCAAGCAGGGTTAATTGGAGACATCTATTTCCCTTCCTTCATCAGCTTTAATAGGATAAAAATTGAATTGAGTTGTAGTACCAGAGCAATCATGCTTCGCAACCACATCCAAAAATCACTCGCTACACCAGCTGGTGAAAGTTGGACTTGGGAGCGCGAAGACCAGATGAAGGAGTCATATCCGACTCTATTTGCTTCAGGTAAATTTTCGAGATCGAAAATTCCTTAAGTAGGGGAGAGTTGTAACACCCCAAATTCGATTATGATTAATTGTTGCTTATTTGAGGATATAAGGTGATTTTGACGATATGTGGTTATGTGGCACGATGCAATATGGTGAAATTATTTTAATAATATTAATAGTAAGAATAATCATACAGTATTATTCAGATTATTGTTTATTATTTAAAATAATAGAAGTGGGAGTATTGAGGGTATGTTGGTCTTTTGGGATGGATAAGAGAGGGTATAATGAGAAGAGCACATTTAGGGGTATTTTAAGAGAGAATAGTGAAAGGAACTCATTATTCGTATTATTTTGAGGAAGAGGCAAAGGTGCTCTAAAGAACAAGTGAGAAGGAGGCTAGGGCATAGAAGAATTCTGGCGAAACTTCAAGAGAGGTCGAAGAAGACAATATTCTAAGGTATGGGGAGTATCGCTTTGCAATATTTTGATATAAAGATTAGGTGTTGGTGGGTGATTGGGGTTTTGGGGGAAAACCTAGGAATTGGGGGTTAGGGATGATGGATTTTTGATGATTTACTATGGGATGATTGTTGTTATTGATGTATATGTGATAGTTCTAGGTTATAATAACATAATTTGTGGTAATTTAAGGAAAAAACCTGGTTTAGGGGTGTTGAATCGCAGATGGAGAAGTGCTGTTATCGCAGGGTTTTTCTGCCAAAATCGTAGAGGGCACTTAGCGCGGCCTAGCGCGCTTAGTGCGGTCTGGAAGAATTTCGCCTTCTCGGGGTAGTGAGTAGCGCGCTTAGCGCGGGTGGGGCTCGCCTAGCGCGACCTGGGGCTGAAAAATATTATTTTTATGGACTTAAAATTCATGGAAAATATCTGTTTTATATTATATTACTGCTGTGATGTTGCTGTAAATTGCTGCTATGTGTTGACGTGTTATATGATGATTTTTCATGATGTTACTGATGAGAATACGATGATGTTTTGATGATTGTTTGACGAATATGTGATGATATGACATATATGAGGATTGATGAATGATGATGCATATTATGATGTTTAATTGATGATGATGATTAGTGATGTTGTGTATCATACATTCATATGCATACTCTATGACGACGCTTCATTCCCATTGTGCGGATATGAGGTAATTATGACGTGCTTCGGTTCCAAATGCAGGATCGATCCTATTGACGGGGATCTTTGAAGGGTTGATGGCCTAGTTTCCATTATTATGACGATTTGGTACCACATGCATTTTTATGATGTTGCATTTCTTTCTTGGTGGCATTGCATGATTGCACATGAGTGAAATTGGTGATGTGATGTTTATATGATGTTTTGGGTGAGTCGTTGTATTATTTGATAAAAACAACTGTTGCCCTGTTAATGTCTTTTCTTTATATGATTTATATTGAACTGTAATTACTCACCCTGCCAGTTTGAATGTTGCCTCTATGTGGGTAACGTGCAGATAACCAAGAATAGTTTGCGGTGCGTGAAAAGTTAGCTTTGGAGTCATTTTCTTTTCGGTTGAGTAGAGGGTGTGTCTTGCTCTGATTATGTAACATCGGGGTTGGGAACACTTTTGTTTGAAATATTGTGTTACCTTTATTAACATGTTTCATGAGGATTTTTGAAGATGTTGAGTTGTTTAAAATTCCAATTTTGATGAGATTAAATTATTATGAGTTATTTTATAAAGGAGATTTATTTTTATGACAATAATTCCGCTGCGACGTTTTTGTTTTAGAGGAGGTGTTGATCCAAAATAAGTTGTTATTCTTATATGTTGTAACCCGTGTTATGGAGCAGGAAAATAATTATGATGCCTTTGTGAAGTGTGACATCCTTGAGCGGTGATTTTATTTGATATAATTTCCATACGAATGTGGAATAATTGTTGGGTTAGAAGGGTGTTACATTAGTGGTATCAGAGCAGGTCGGTCCATCCGGCCAGGTTTTTACTTGATGTCTGTCCTCGTATTATTTTGTTGGGTAGTCCGCCTTCGGCCGGTCTTCCTTTTCGAGTTTGCCTTCGGCCGTCCTCATATTCTTTTGTTGGGTAGTCAGCCTTTGGCCGGTCTTCCTTTTCGAGTTTGCCTTCGGCCGTCCTCGTATTCTTTTGTAGGGTAGTCTGCCTTCAGCCGGTCTTTCTTTTCGAGTTCGCCTTCGGCCGTCCTCGTATTATTTTGTTGGTTAGTCCGCCTTCGGCCGGTCTTCCGTTTCGAGTTCGCCTTCCACCGTCCTCGTATTCTTTTGTTGGGTAGTCCGCCTTTGGCCTGTCTTCCTTTTCGAGTTCTCCTTCGGTCGTCCTCGTATTCTTTTGTTGGGTTGTTCGCCTTCGACCGGTCTTCCTTTTCGAGTTCGCCTTCCGCCTTCCTCGTATTCTTTTGTTGGGTAGTCCGCCTTCGACTCGTCTTCCTTTTTGAGTTCGCCTTCGTCCGTCATCGTATTCTTTTGTTGGGTCGTCTGCCTTCGGCCGGTCTTCCTTTTCGAGTTTGCCTTCCTTCGTCCTCGTATTCTTTTGTTGGTTAGCCCGCCTTCGGCAGGTCTTGTTTTCCTAGCATAGTCCACCTTTGGCTGGCAAATACTCTATTTCATTATCCCCACAGGTTGCAAATTTCCGGGTTCTATTGGTATTCAATCTCTGTGTATCTCAATTGTCTGGAAGCCTTCGCTTCCATACCCTCGGATCCAAGAAGTTTGAATAGGGACAGCTGTAACACCCCAAAATTTGCCCTCATGTTTCTAAACCTTTTTGGCTTATGCTTCGTTCCGTTTGCATCGTCATTTCTGCATTTGCATGTTTCTTTTGGGGATGGGATCAAGGTATTTTCCAGCAGTTCATGGCATCATCAGTTCCAGTATTATTTTTAATAGTGTTCAGAGTCAAGCAGATAACTTTAAACGTCTTTTTGAGCTTTTATTTTGCTCATTAGATGATTTGATGATCAGAAGCTCCGACATTCATGTTTGATCAAGCGATCCGACACCAGACATTATTAATTCAGCAGGATATTTTCAGGTGTCAGGAAGAATTTGTGTTTCATTTCAGGTGTTACTCAGTAGCAATATCAAGTTTTGAGTTGCGGAGGCTTAACGGGGTTCAAAACAGCAGTCAGAGGTAACTTTTCCAATTTTCCTTCCAAAAGGCGCCAAAATCCAAAATTTCAACTGAGTAACCGGTTACTCCTTTGTTTTTCTGCGCATTTTCAGGGTTTTTGAACTAAGTAACCGGTTAGCATATATGTTGTAACCGGTTACTCTGGGCACAATTTGAAAAATTTAAGTTTGCATCATTTGTGATCATGTGTTTGGCTTGTGCATGTGTAGGAAAGATCTAGAAATGATCTATTTTCATCATTTTCCATCCAAAATCCAAATTCCTTCCAACATTTTCTACTCTAATTCCTCATTTCCTTTCCTAATTCATTTTTCACCCCAATTTCCACCTACTAAACCTCACTCCAAACCCAAACTTAACTCCTAACCTAGGGGTTATTTCATCTAATCAACTCCAAACCTCTCATAACCTTGACTAATTTTCTGAATTTTCTACACATCTCACTCCATTTTCTCTCTCATTTTCAAAACCCTTACACAAAGTTCCTTCATCAAAATTCAACAAATTTTGCATTGAAATTTGTTGATCTTGGAACTAAACCTTCATCCATTCACTAATTCTTGAAAGAATCTTGAATTTGCTACTATTTTATTCTTGGATTTGAGTTTTTGGAACTGATTTTGGAGAAAGCTCGAAGCAAAAATCATCACATTGTTTGGATCTTGAAGTTTCTTGCTAGGATCTTGAAGTTTCTTGCATAAATCTTGGATTTCTTGCTTGGATTCATCAATTTTCGTTTGCAACAATCACCAAAGAAAATCCCAGCTTTGTAGGTTGGATTTCCTTAGATGTATACGTAATTTAGCTTATTTACAACTTATTCAAAGTAGATCTTTGGTTGTTGTTGATTTGGATCCATTTTGCTTGAATTTGATTCTTAATGTTGATGATTATTGGATCTAATTGGTGTTTGATTACTGATATTTGATGTGAATTTCGTGATTAATTGATTGCATGATCATTTGGATGTTGGAGAAGTGATAAGCTGCTGAAAAGTGATTTTGGAAATTGTTTTTTTTTTTAATTTAGTTGCAGAGTAACCGGTTACAGCATATCTGATAACCGGTTACCCAGTTGTTTTTCAGCGTATTTTGGCTATTTTGAACTGAGTAACTGGTTACAGCATATCTGATAACCGGTTACCACTGCTACAGAACGTGATTTTCTTGCATTTTCTTGTTTGTTTGAGATCCTTTGCATGTCTAAACTTCATGGGTTAATATGTTGATGATTTGTGGATTATTCTTGAGTTGTTTCACCTCACACCATTGCATGGACACGATTCTTCGACACGTGATTCTTGGTTTTTATCGATGAATGTTTATGTTTGCGTTGTTGATTAATTGACGCGATAAACACGATGCACACAAATTTGAATCATGTTAATTCTTGATTAATGCTCAACTTGCTGGATATGTGATGATGATTGTTATTTGTTTTTGTGGTTGCTAACGCTTGATGTTTTGATCAATGTTTGAGTTGTGCAACTTTGTTGAGTAATTGTTCTTAAATTGTTAACATGATCATGTTGTTCGTTCTTGATGCTTGCAACCTTTATGATTGGTTTGCCATGCTTTGTGTGTCTATTTGCAATCATTGCTTGCGTGAGTACTTGCTTAGATGCTTTGTATACTGCCCTGTTTTTTTTACAGCTGCTGTTTTGAATTGTTTATGTGCTGTCAATTGTATACCCTTGCTGCCTACTGCCATTTACACCTGTTTTGTGCTGGGAACTTAAGCTGTTAAATATTGTTTGGAGTTTTTTTGCTGGATTTTATCGCTGTGCAGGTGCTGGAGCGCTGTTGTAGCCGCTATTTTTTTTTGGTTTATTTCTTTGGTTTTTGCTTTGTTTTTGTATCTCCTTTAGGGCTCCCTAGTCCAACTTAATCTATGATTAAGCTTGGAGTAGGGTAGACATTAGGATTCAAACCATGCATGCTAACTTAGGTAGATGTTTCCCCTTTGAACTCAACCATAGGGCCATCTTTGCATGACAACATTAGGTTAGAATTCCCTCAGTGTTTTCTTTTCGACTTGAGTCTTCTCTTCTCATCTCATAACAATTCTAAAACACTTAATAAAGGTAACATGTATTGCGCATGAGCCTTATATGTGGGAAATGAGAAGGAGGGGTTTCCTCTCATTTTTCTAGAGTGTTTAGTGGACGTCCCATCTTGGGACGAGTTGCTATACATTCGTTCCTACGTAATAGACTTCGGTACAATGCAAGTTACGAACTAACTTCAATCCACTTTTGTCTAAAAAACACAAAACAAATTCAAATCTTTTTCATCCTTTGGGATTGTTGGGTTTCAAATCATTTTTAGAAAAGAGCACGTTATTTTCCATTTTGTCACAAACAGGCATCGACCCTAACTGCCGGACGCGAACTTAACGTCGCTCATAAAAAACACTAAGACCTTGATAGGTCGAACTACGACTACTCTGATTTCCTCTCTCTCTCGTCCGATTGAGGATATGTAGGCACGAGATGTGATATCTCGGCGAGCAACCTCCCCCTATCCACCCGTAGTCCTCCGAACAACGTTGACTCTGACTTTCCCATTGCACAAGGGAATACGTATGCCTAGGACGATGATGTCCTGCCGAGTCACTTTTTCTCTCCTTTTCTCCGTCTTTGCTTCCCCCTCCCCCGTTTCTGTTTAGCCGTAGATTTTAGATAACTCACCCTTTAGACATAGACAATAAGCGTGGATCCCATTGAGTACGATGGACGCGTGGGAGTGCTAATAACTTCCCCTCGCATAACCGACTCCCGAACCCAGACTATGGTTGCGATGACCATGTCTTTCCCTCTCTTCTAGGTTTTCTTCGATCGTTTCCTTTCCCTTCATAGGGATAAATGACGTTCGGTGGCGACTCTTCTGTTCCTATTTTCGCCGGTTGTTTTTTCGCAGTTGCGACTCATGGTATTCCGTCAAGTATTGTTTTTGATAGAGACTCGAGGTTCACGTCGAGGTTTTGGGAGAGTTTGCTGTAAGTTATGTGACTTATGGATTGGCTTCATTTTGGTAAAACAACATGCTATTAGCAAGATGATAAACCAGATGTTCTGCTATGACAGTCAGACATCATGTTCAGTATGATGTTGTGACATGTGCCAGGACATGTTATACCAGAAAGTTAGGGCATGACTATTTTGGTATTTTTAGTGTGATTTTGGAGTGTGTTTTGACTCACACACGTGCGTTATTCATGGGAGTATATTGGGGGAATTTCTATTATGACAGATTATGTTAGTTTTCGTAAAAAATATCCTTGAGCCTTTTTAGGAAAGTTTGTATTTTGTTCCTCTTATCGTGCAGGATGATTTACAGTGGATAAAACTGATTACTGCTATTTTTTTGCACTTCAAGAGCCAATGCCCAAGTGGACAAAACTCTATTTAAAGAGAAGACCTAACCCTATTGAAAGATGTACATCATGTGAAGATTGAAGCATTAAAATTAGCCGTGTTTTGGTTGGCCTTTAGGGTTTAGTGCTTGGTAATTGTATGTCACTCATGTATCTTCTGATGTATTGAGGTTGACTGATTGTTCATTGTTAATTGTCCACTCTAAAGCATTTTAGCAATAGTGTATTGTTCTTAGTTGAAGATTTTAAGAAAAATCAAGTATTGTCTTGGAAGTGTGCTACTTCTATTTGTGGTAATTGTTGAATTGTCACTAGGAATATGACTGATTAGGAAGTTAGAGGGGGATCTCATATCTAGAGGGTGTCTAGGTAGAAGTTTCACAAGGTAGGGATTAGGTGAGAAGTTGTAAACGAGGGAGTTTAGCTTTGAACTAATACTATCATAGTGAATTTCCTTACTGGTTTGGTAGCCCCCAGATGTAGGAGAGTTGCACCGAATTGGGTTAACAATTACTGGTGTTAATTTTACTTTTATGCCATTTAAATCTCTGTATTTGTATTTGTGTGATCAAGCTGTTTTGATCCCACTGTTGTGACATCTGTCTCGACATCTAGTATCTGCGTGCCAGAATTTCAATTGGTATTAGAGCAAGTCACCTTGTTCTGTTTTTGGGTGAGCTCTAGGGAGTTTGTATTTTGGTACGATGGAAAAGGTAAGAACTGAAGTAAAATCCATTCAAGGAAAAAGGAATCAATGTCATGGATGTAAAGGATTTGGCCACATTATAGATGAATGCCCTACACACCTCAAGGAACAGAAGAAGGTGTTCTCTGTATGTTGGTCTGATGATGACTCTAAAAGTGGGGCTGATAAAGAGTATGCCAAGCATGTAAATGTCTTGACTGAAATGTGTGATTTTGATGAAGGCTCTTGTGATGAAGAAGTGCCTTATGATGAGTTAGCTGCTTCATACAAGGAATTATGTATTAAAACTAAAGAAGTCTGCCAAATGATAGAAAGACAAAAGAGAATCATATCCAAATTGCAGACTGAAAACGAAAAGCACATGTTAATTATCTCTGTGCTGGAAAATGAAGTGACCTTTCTATCTTTAAAACTTGACAACATGACCAAGTCTTTTAGAATGTTGAACAATGGTACTGACACATTAGATGAAATTCTTCAGGTTGGAAAAGTGGCTGGAGACATGAATGGAATAGGTTTTAATAACCAAACTAAAAAAGGGAAAGATCTTACTACATACTTTATTCCTTCTAAACCTGAATCAAGGATGTTGAATCAAATGTCTCAACAACATAGCAAAAACCACCATAGAGGCAAATTCCATCGCTGGAGATGTCATTATTGTGGTCTGTTTGGTCACATGAAATCTTTCTGCTTCAATTTGTATGGATATTCTAAGTCTGTTCATCAACCCAGACCTAAAAAGGATATTATTAAACAGTGGATTCTCAAGGCTGCTAATTGTCTTGTAGCTCACCCTTCTCTCAGAGAAGACTTGGACTTAGACAGTGGGTGCTCCAGGCTTATAACAGGTGACAAGAGTTTCTTGGTAGACATTAGATCTTAATCTACTAGCTATGTTACTTTTGGTGATGGGGCTAAAGAGGGAAACAAAGTTCTAGTGAAGGGAGTTAGATCTAAGGACAATTGCTACTTGCGGGCTCCTCAAGAAACGAGTTGTCTCTCCACATATCTTCTATTCAAAGAAGATAAAGTTAAACTATTGTACCAAAAACTTGGCCACTTGCATTATAAAGGTATGAAGAAGATCATCACTAAGGGAGTTCTTGGAGGCATTGTGATCGCGACTTTATGAGTCTATCGGGTTTACTAACTACAAGCGTACAGTCTATCGCGTAGTTTTAAAAGATATCGAATCCACAGGGACCGATAATCAAACTAGTGCTATCGGGTTGTTACTATGTTTAGCTAAGGTGGATGATTCTTATGTTAAGGTGCAAACGGGAAACTAAAAGTAAGCTGGAATTTAGATTTGATTAAAGTATAACGGAATATCGGTACATAACTCATCAATCATCGGGGATCCAACAGATCGTCAGCTTATTAGTCAAAATAGTTTTTAGTAGAAAAATACAAATTTAAAAGTCTTTACCTCGCACTCCCGTGTTATTGACTCTGACTATACTCCTAAATCAGAATGTCTGCACTCGCTAGCCCATTTAAATTTAAAAATACTTTTTGAAAATTAATAAGTCCTAATTGATTTTAAAGCTCTCTCGCAGTATTTAAAACCAATGCCCAGTTTCAGCTATCCGGTTAAAATCTCAAACTCCCGTTTTATTCATCGTAACCTTCTTTACTTTCTTACTCTCGTAACAAAAGTCAATTAAAATAAGAAATTGGAATCAGAAAATTAAAGTGTCAAAGTTTACCTACGATCGATCGGACCCCTTTCCGATCGACTTAATTACATACCGATATAAATAATTTAGCCGGACATTTTAACAGACATACACAAACATAAACAATAAAACATTAATGCGGACATGATATTTAAAGGTAAAGGGCAATTATATTAATTGATTAAAAACCTGGAAACAATGAATTTTGAGTACACGATCCTCCACAAGCCTGCAGGATTCGCTTTGCTCGAACAATAAAACTTAAAGTGAAATAACTACTAACTAAAGTGCAATAGCCCCCCGGTGTTGGAAGCTATTGCTTTTTTAGTACTGAGAAAACAAAGAATGGAAAAACAAAGGAAAGGGAATTAAAAGCTTCGACTGCAGAAAATGGCATAAACTAGGTATCCAGAGAGAGCGAAGAGACCCTTTGTGTGGCAAACTGCTTCTTTTTATAACTTGAGAAGTTGGCATGAAACCGGGAGAAATTATCTCCAGGTGGGTGTTAGTGGCCGATACTTTCTGAAGACTCGTTGAATGTGGTTTGAGTTGAATTGATACCGTTGAGTGGTCCATGTAACGTAAACTTGAATTCTGGGAATTATGCTTGTGTCGGTCGCCATAGTCATGTGATGAGGGTCACAACTTAAAGTACCTTGACGGTCGCCATGGTGATGTGACAAGGGTCACAACTTAAAGTACCATGACGGTCGCCATGGACCTGTGACGGTCGCCACGCGCCCTGAGTGCAGAATCTGGTTTTTGCTGTCAAATGCCTTATTTTTTTCTCCTTTCTTCTCTTTTCTCTTCTTTTCTTATACAAGTCACTTGAGATAAAATACCTGGAAATAAGCTTAACACTTGCGAAATAATATGTAAATAAACGAAAATGATTAAATAATTCAATGTAAATCGAGCCAAATATGTAGTGTAAAATCGTATTATCACATTCCAAAACTCAAGATTAAATAATATGAGAACTGTATGAGTGCGGATAAAAGTCTTTACAAGAGTGTTAATTGGGCAAGTAGTGATTATGATAGGAAGAGCACATCAGGAAGTTGTTTCTCCCTTGGGAACACTCTTATATCTTGGTTCAGCAAGAAGAAAAATGTGTCAACTTGTCCACTACTAAGGATGTGTATATAGGAAGCAGTTGTTGTCAGCTGGTATGGATGAAACAAATGTTGGCAAAATATAATGTCAAGAAAGATGTCATGACATTATATCTTAGTGCTATGAGCATTTCAAAAATTTTCATTCATCACTGCATTGATATTTGTCATCATTTCATCAGAAAACCTGTAGAGAACAAGATTGGTGCCCTTGAACACTTGACGACTGGTCAATAACTGGCAGCCACTTTCACTAAAGTGTTGAATGTTAATCAGTTTAAAAAGCTAAAGGGTAAATTAGGAATATGCATGTTTGAAGATCCATATCAATTATCAAGCGTGCCAATAAAGTTTTCTCTTTCTTCAATCAAGTGGCACACATCTATCTAAGGAAATCATTTCAAACATTTTAAATTTGTTCTCCCTCTTGTCATCTCTCCTCTATGTTTTCACCCTCTGGTTTGTTCATCTTCCAACTCAACAAGGATATCATTTTCTATTCTCTTCAAAACATCTACATTCAACTATCTTTCAAGATGTCTCAACATTACGTTCCATCCACAACAAATGCTCCTGAAGATTTGTCTCCTTCAAAGGTTAGGGCTGATCCTCTCTCGGCTATGGGAACTACAAATGAGGAAGTGCTTGATGTAATGTCGCTGTCAATGGCACCTTGCACTGATAACATGCAAAGAAGAGATGGAACCCCCTTCCAAGACTACGAAGAGCCATGCTATGAGTAAGTCTTCTACATCTTCCTCTGGGGTTAATAAGGTTCACACTATGACTAACCTATATATTGACCCTATTAAAACTGGGACCACTAAGGTGGATGCTAAGAAAATCTTTGAACCTGTGACTGAAAACCCTAATAAAGATGAATAGGAGAAAAGAGCTATTGATAGAAATATTTGTAAGCTTGTTGCGTCTGTGTTGAAAGAAGTTAGGACAAAAAATATGCCAGAAGTTGAAACATCTATGACACAAGAAAATGCTACTGTTGTTGCCACCATCATTAGTCCTACTGGTGATGTGTCTGGTTCTTCTAAAGAATACGATCCAGATTGTGTTAAAGACCAAGGTGTGCCTGAAAAAGAGAAGATTCCAAGTAGGAGGAAGGATGTTCCTACTGATGCCGTCAACCTTGATGAAACCGTATCTGATGAAGAAGTCATTACTAAAAAATATTGCCCCGGGTATTGCCAAAAGGCTGAAGACTAGGAAAGGTAAAGTTGTTGTTATTGAGAATACACCCTCAAGGAGTATTAAGAAGAAATCTGTTGTTGGCCCTGCAAAATCTTGGAGTAAAGTAGTTACTCCCACTATGAAGAGGAATGTTGTCTTTGCTAGTGAGTCAGAATATGATGTCGAGGATGATGTCTAGGACATCACTCATGCTAAGAGATATATGGTCAAGAGAGCCTCTGTGAATGTGCCTGATGCACCCTCGGACAACATCTCTTTTCACTCTATTGAAAATGTAGAGAGATGGAAATATGTGTATCAAAGGAGGATAGCTCTAAAACGAGAGTTAGGCCAGGATGCCTTAAAGTGCAAGGAAGTAATGGAGCTTATAGAACATGCTGGGCTGATCAGATCAGTAACTAGTTTTGGAAAATGCTATGAGGTTTTGGTGAAAGAATTTATGGTAAATATCCCTTCTGAATGTGCTGACAGGAGGAGTAAAGACTTTAGAAACGTGTTTGTTAGAGGAAAGTGTGTAGAGTTCTCTCCCTCCATAATTAACAGGTACTTGGGAAGAAGTGAAGACCCTCAAGCTAAGCTTGAAGAATCAGACAAGATTTGCAAGGAAATAACTGCAAATCAGGTTGAACATTGGCCTAGGAAAGGTAAACTCTCTGCTGGGAAACTTAGTGTGAAGTATGCCATTCTGCATAGAATTGGAGCTGTTAATTGGGTGCCCACCAACCACACCTCAACCATTTCTACCATTTTGGGTAAGTTCATCTATGCTGTTGGGATAAGGGCCAATTTTGATTATGGGGCTTACATTTGTGACCAAACCTTATAGCATGATGGAACTTGTGCAGTAAAGATGCCAATAGCTTTTCCTTCCCTTATCTGTGGTATCATCCTAAATCAGCATCCTGGTCTATTGACTAGTGCTAGCAGTGCTTACAAAAGGGAATCTACCTTCTCCCTCCACTATAAACTGTTTGTAGGAACACATGTCCCAGACATTGTTCTCATATCTGCTAAGGAGAATTGGCATTCAACTTCAAAGGATGGAATTATAGCTAAGCTGAAAGAAGCTTGCAAGGAGCTAGATGATGTTATTTGTGCAAGCACCGAGAGGAAGCTCAAGTTTAAGAGGATGATTATGTCTCGACTGAAGAAGTGCATGCTACTAGTAATGATGTTGAAAGGGAAAATGATGATAATGATGATACAAGTCATGCTAGTTCTAGTACAGATGATTCCACTAGCAACTGATGAATGGTTCTGTTTGGTTTGTTATTTCTGTTATTTTGGGGCTTTGCCCAGGGTTATTTTAGCAGCTTATGTAATTGGTTTGTAAATCTGTTTTGCTTGCTACCTTAAAGAGGGAGCAGGGTTAGTAGCATTTAATGTTTGTTTCCATCAGTGTTTATGCTTTATGCATTATTTTGGTGTGCTTCCATTTGTTACATTTGTGCTTCCATTTGTGTGTTTGCTTTATACATGTGTGGTTCCATTTATTATTGTTTACATTTACTCTGTTTTTTTTTTCTTTTTGTTAAATTTTGGCTAAAAAGGGGGAGTAAAGTGTTAGTTTGTTTGTTGTTTCTAATGTTGGATCAAATGTCATGACTTCATGTCATGTGTTTACTACTGCTTAGGAAGAGTTGTTTTCATTGTTGTTGCTGTTGTATGCAACTATTTTGGAGGAGCATGATAATTTGTTGTGTATCTGTGCTGAAAAGTAAGATTCACTGTTGTTGGTGTACAAGAATATAATGTTTGATTCTTGTGTTTGGTTGTATGTAAGTTGGAGTAATGGTGTTGCTGTGTTTAGGAGAATGCATTATTCTCTACAGTAGGTTGTGATGTTCAGGGGGAATGTGCTTATGTTTGGTGTTTTTTTTTTGTTTGGTTCCTTTGTAAGAACCTGCAAGAGTTCATGTGTATTTTTCTTATGATTTTGGTTTTTCCCTTCAGGGGAAGTACTGGTTATGTATGACAGGGGGAGTTGTGTACCTGTCTGATCTGTTGCTGTAGAGTTGCAGTTTGTATAAAGCTCATATGTTCTCATGTAGCTTGTGTTGTTATGTTTATGATGTCAGACTAGCTGTCTTTACATTGATTGTGCTGTCAGGTGTGTTCTATTGTTTTGACAACATTGTGCTTGGG
Organism: Lathyrus tuberosus; assembly: GCA_022829125.1. Classification (NCBI taxonomy): domain Eukaryota; kingdom Viridiplantae; phylum Streptophyta; class Magnoliopsida; order Fabales; family Fabaceae; genus Lathyrus; species Lathyrus tuberosus. The sequence continues at coordinate 3,244,489 of JALAZF010000440.1, forward strand.
TTTGTGGTTCTTGCTGGCTGGGTTTCTTTGTTTCTGTTTTGATTCTGTTGTGCATGCCTCTGATATGTGCTAAGGTTATTTTAGCCAAAATTTACCAAAGGGGGAGATTGTAAGTTCTATGATTTTTGGATTGACTACATTTTGGTAAAACAACATGTTGTTAGCAAGATGTTAAACCAGATGTTCTGCCATGATAGTCAGACATCATGTTCAGCATGATGTTGTGACATGTGCTAGGACATGTTATACCAGAAAGTTAGGGCATGACTATTTTGGTATATTTAGTGTGATTTTTGAGTGTGTTCCCACTCACACGTGTGCGTTATTCATGGGAGTATATTGTGGTAATTTCTGTTATGACAAACTATGTTAGTTTTCATAAAAAGAACCATTGAACCTTTTTTTGGAAAGTTTGTATTTTGTTCCTATTATTGTGCAGGATGATTTGCAGTGAGATAAAACTGATTGCTGCTATTTTTTTTGCACTTCAAGAGCCCAGGCCCAAATGGACATAAGGTTATTTAAAGCGAAAACCTGACCCTATTGAAAGATGTACATCACGTGAATATTGAAGCATTATGATTAGCCGTGATTTTGTTGGTCTTTAGGGTTTAGTGTTTGGTAATTGTATGTTACTCATGTATCTTTTGATGCTTTGAGGTTGACTGATTGTTCATTGTTAATTGTCCACTCTAAATCTTTTTAGCAAGATTGTATTGTTCTTGGTTGAAGCTTTTAATCAAAATTAAGTATTGTCTTGGAAGTGTGCTACTTCTATTTATGGTAATTGTGGTATTGTCACTGGGATTGTGACTGATTAGGAAGTGAGAGGGGGATTTCATATCTAGAGGGTATCTAGGTAGAAGTTACACAAGGCAGGGATTAGGTGAGAAGTTGTAAATGGGGGAGTTTAGCTTTGAACTAATACTATCATAGTGAAGTTCCTGCCTGGTTTGGTAGCCCCCATATGTAGGTGAGTTACACCGAACTAGGTTAACAATTACTGGTGTTAATTTTACTTCTCTGTCATTTAAATATGTGCATTTGTATTTGTGTGTTCAAGCTGTTTTTATCCCAGTGTTGTGACATCCGCTCGACATCTAGTATCTGTGGGCCAGAATTTCCTGTGCAGACAACCTTAGGAACATAATTGAAGTTAAGTTCTGCCTACCATCCGTAGATGGACAATAAGACTAAGGGGACTATTCAATCTTTGGAGGATTTTTTTAGAGCTTATGTCTTAGAGCAAGGAGGTGCTTAGGATGGTTTCTTGTCATTTATTGAGTTTACTTACAATAAGAGTTACAATTCTAGTATTAGAATGATACCTTTTGAGGCTTTGTATGGCAGGAGATTCAGGACGCTTTTCTGTTGGTATGAACCCAGAGAGAGTTTGGTACTTGGACCTGAGATTGTTCAGTAGACTACCAAAAATTTAAAGATGATTCAAGAGAAGATGAATGCATCTTAGAGGAGAAAAAAGAGTTACCATGACAAGTGGAGGAAGCCTCATGAGTTTCAAGAAGGTGACCATGTGTTCTTGAGAGTCACTCATGTGGCTGATGTTGGAAGTGCGCTGAAGTCTAAGAAGCTTACACCTCGCTTCATTGGTCCTTATTAGATTATCCAGAGAGTTGGAGTTGTTGCCTACCAAGTGGCCTTATGACCATATCTTTAAAACCTTCATGATGCTTTTCATGTGTCTCAGCTTCAAAAGTATATTCATGATCCGTCTCATATGGTCCAAATGGATGATGTGCAAGTGAGAGACAAATCTACTATTGTGGCATCACCTTTGGGGATCAAGGATTAAGAAGTGAAGCATCTAAGAGGTAAGGATATTGCTCTGGTGAAGTTAGTGTAGGGAGGACATGTTGGAGGGATCATGACGTGGGATCTAGAGAGCCGAATGAGAGAGTTTTAAGTGGGGAGAGTTATAACACCCCGACTTTAGTTAATTATTTAAATTAAAGTTTATATTAATTTATTCTATGTTTTTGAGTGATTTATGTGAATTGTGTGATTTATGGGTATTTTGGTAATTTAGTTAATATTAAAAAAAAATTAGAGATATGTTAGAATTAAGAGAAAATAGAATTTTTAATTAAATTAGAAAGAGATGTGTGTTTGGAGTAAGAGTTATGGTGTGGCGAGGATTAGTGAGGATAATAGAATTATTATTTTAAGTGAATAATTGTATTATTTGAATAATCAAAATAATTATTATTTTAAATAATTTAGATAATATTTTAATTAAAAATAGAACAATAAAAATATAGGTTTAGTGAGGGTGCAGAGAGAGTTTCAGTGTGAGGGAAGTGATTGGACGTTTAAGTTATTTAAATAGAAAATTTAGAAGGGATTTCTAGATAGAGCGTGAAATTTTGGTAAAGAGGAAAGCGGTAGAAAAATCTAAGGAGTGCGATCGTAGGAAGCAGATTTAGGAAGAATCCCAACGGCAGAAAAACTCAATGATCATCATTTTTGAGATAAGGGAGGGAAATTCTTTACATGTTGGGTATTTAGGCAGTCGGATGACGAGGGGTCCTAACCCTTCTGTGTTCTTCTTCCATACTATGTGTTTTATGTGATCATATGTTTGCGGCCAAAAGGGTTTGTTCCAAACTCTTTTGAATTAACAATTTGATAATATTACATTGATTTAAATTGTTTGATTACATGATTGATATTGTTGATATTGTTGATATAGTTGTTATTAATATGTGGCTTTGCCCATTTGGAGACATTTTTTATAATTTGAGCATGCTCGGTTTATGTTATATAATTGATTTTTTTTTTCGAGAAATCGATCTCCAGAATCCCAAATGGCTTAATTTTCATGAAAAATCATAAATATCACTTCTTTCCGAAAAATCATAAAAATGGTCGAAAAATAGAAATATACGGTCGGCGTTCGGGTTCGCTGTCCGTTCAGCAAGTTTTTGAGTAATTTTGAGTTCACTGACCTTTCACTACATTTTTGATAAGTTTGAGAGTCAAATTGTGACTTTAGGGTAATTCTGTAAAATAACTCTGACATCCAAACTTTTGGTACCACATGCATTTTTGAAGGAGGAGTACATTGCATTAATACATTTGCATTGTGATTTATTGTTGTTGTTTGCGTATGATTGTGTTATGTCTATGTATGCTATCCTTGCTGACTAATACACCAATAACTTTTATAAGGTTATTCTCACCCGTTTTCTGTTGTTATGTGGCTTGATATGCCTATGTTGCTGACACTGGTAACGAGCAGTAGCCATGAGTTGGAGAATGGCGCGTATTGCTTTCTTCTTTATTTACATTTTTCGAGTTTGGTTTAGTTCCGCGGTGTCGCTCTGATATGTAACACTGGGACGAGACTTGTTTTGATTTGTGTTTTGTTTTTCTGAGATTCACAGGGTTATTTCCCTCATGCTTTAGTGTTGAACTATATGTTTGGATTTATTAAATTGAACCCCGTTTGAGATTATCTGCAGCGTATTTTTGAAAAAGTTTTAAGAAGCATGTTTGTTTTAAAGAGATGTGTGACACCCTTGGTGTTTAAAAATGTTTTATTTTCACGAATTTAATTAAATAAGATTCGTGTGGTTTTAGGGTGTTACACATGTCCCCATAGATGAATTACACCGTCATAACCAGACACTGAAGGACGATGTCCACTACATTAGACAATGCCGCCAGGATTCCAATCCTCCAGAGGAGATGGAAGTGTTGGATCCCCAACGACTCCCAGACGAGATACGGGGAGTGTCTTTCCTTAAGGGATTCAAACCTCTATCTTTGATCATGTTTAATGGGTGCAGTGATCCCCATGAGCGCATCGCCTCCGTCAATACATAAATGCCATCATAGAATCGTTTGACTCCTTGAAGTGCAAGCTGCTATTTAGCACTTTTAGGGACGTCTCCCTACAATGATATATGGATCTACCATGTGCCTCCATCATCATCTATCAGGAGTTGGTAAAGAAACTTGTACACTAAATCATCGCCAACCATCACAAGATGATATCCACCACTAACATGTTCAACATACTGTCGCAACTACGAAAAAAACAACCGGCGAGAAACAACAGAACATAAGAGTCGCCACCGAACGTTATTTATCCTGACACAGGGAAAGGAAATGATCGAAGAAAACCTAGAAGAAAGGGAAAGACATGGTCATCCCAACCATAGTCTGGGTTCGGGAGTCGATTAAGCGAGGGGAAGGTATTAGCACCCCCACGCTTCCATCGTACTCGATGGGATCTAGGCTTGTTGTCTAAACAAATGGTGAGTTATCCTAAAGTCTACGGCTAAACAGAAACGGGGAAGGGAAAAACAAAAACGGACTTGCAAGGATTATCACAATCCAATGCCTACGTATCTTCGTGGACGAACGAAGAATCAGAGTCAATGTAGTTTGACGGACTACGGACTAATGGGGGGAGGTTGATCGCCGAGATATTGCGTCTCGTGCCTACTTATCCTCAATCCGAAGGGAAAGAGGAAATCAGAGCAGTCATAGTTTGACCTATGGGTCAGAAAGAGGGAAGGGTGCTTGCCAAGATATCGCATCTTGTGCCTACGTATCCTCAATCGGACGAGAAAGAGGAAATCAGAGCAGTCGTAGTTCGACCTAACAAGGTCGGTAAGTGTTTTTCACATGAGCGACGAGCTCTTTTCTAAAAACGGTTTGAAACTCAACAATCCCGAAGGATAAAAAAGGTTTGAATTTGTTTTGTGTTTTTTAGACAGAAGTGTATTGGAGTTAGTTTGTAACTTGCATTACACCAAAGTCTATGACGTAGGAACGAATGCATAGCAAATCGTCCCAAAATGGGATGTCCACTAAACACTCTAGAAAAATGGGAGGAAACCCCTCATTTCTCATTCCCCACATACAAGGCTCATGCGTAATACACGTTACCTTTATTAAGTGTCTTAGAATTGTTACGAGATGAGAAGAGAAGACTCAAAGGAAAAGAAAACACTAATGGGAATCTTATCCTAATGTTGTCATGCAAAGATTGCCCTAAGGTTGAGGTAAGAGGGGAAGATTCTACCTAATGTTAGCATGCATGGTTTGAAACCTAATGTATATCCTACTCCAAGCTTAATCAAAGATTAAGTTGGACTAAGGAACCCTAAGGGAGTAATGGAGTCCAAGACTTAAACAAGTCTTGAGATTCGAGGGAGGGAAAAAAGTGAAAGAGATGATGAAGAAAGAGGGATAAGAGATGAGAAACCAAAGAGGGAAGCAAGTACATCATGCACATCATATCCAATTCACATCATTAATCAAACTTCAAAGATTATGCGAGCAAGTTCAAGTAAACAAGTAAGAGCAAACAAGAAAATATGCAACCAAACTTGAATTAGAAGCACAATTGAACATCATTAAGAACCATACAAGGATGAAATGAACAAGATAAGATGAAAATGAAACCAAGTCAGAACTCAAGTCATGCCAAAGTCAACCAATTCAAGCATATAAGAAGGCCTCACATCATGATGCATTATGAGCGAAAGAAGCAACAAATCAAACAATAATGATATGCATCATACAAATCAAAATATAATGATCAAATCATATGTAAACATGATGTGAATCCAAGGGGGCAGTAGCAAATGCATCATCCATAAACCAAAATCAAACTCAAATTAAACAATAAGAACCATCAAGTATCATACTCAAAGCAATCAACACAACTATGCAAATATGCAACAAAATAAAGCTCAAAATGATTCACATGCTTCCACACAAGTAAAGCCATACAAAGGATAGGTCATGGACCAAGGGCCAAGGAAAATCATAATATCAAACATGTCTTATCCATCAAGGAAAGATCACCAAACATTAAGAAAGTTCATGGCATTCAAAGGCACAAAATTAGGTCAAGATGTGAGCACTAGCAAGCTCAAAACATCATCAAATGAGAGCATCAACCAAAAATAGTAAAATGATCCAATAGAATCCAAAATAATGTCCAAAGGTATATTCAACCATCCAACCAAGCATGTGCAAAAGATGGGATCAAATCAAGATTAAGAACATGTTCAACATGGACAAACTAGCCAAGGTATGGACACAATCGAGCAAGAATCGAGGGTCCATAAAAATTGAATGGAAAGTCACCTAAAGCAACTCAAACCATCCCTAAACCAGCAACAAAACACCCTCATATGATGGCCTAAAAGTGACCAAAAGATCAGCTTCAACAGGCTAAGCATAATCGCAAAAGTCCCTAACCTTAGATGACGGGCATCCTTGGAAACTCATCCACAAATTAATCCAAATAAAAATAGGAAAAAGAAATTAAAAATAAAATAAAAATATTGAAAAATAATTCAACATGACAATTGACCAAAAAAATATTTTTTGGTATTTTTATAATGATTTAAATAAAATTAAAATAAAAAAGAAATAAGAGAAAACAAACTAAAAACAAAGGCAAGGCAGGGGGTGAAAAAGTAATCAGAACCACAACATGATTCACTTTGTGCGCGCCATGGGCTTAAAGAAAGGGGGTGTGGATAACACATGCGTGTGAAGCCCAGTCCATTATCCAACTCAGAATCAAACACAAAAAAAGAGTAAGTGAAACGCAACGTATCAATTCACGGCCTGGCCACGCTGGAAAACTCATTAAATGAGTTGGCAAAATGAATATCACACATTGGCCAGTCAACAAGTCAGCGCAGCCAAATCAGCTGGTCGCCTCAGACGCCGGAGCTAGGGCTCCGGTCGTCTTCTCAGGCAAACCTCCGGCGACGTAAAAACAAAACAACACGAAAACGAAGAAACTGGACATCATTTCACACGGTTTTTCACACAGATCAAGAGTATACCATTTATTTTCATAAATAAACACTCCAAGGCCATGAAAGTCGAGCACGAAGTTTTGGATCGCCAACTGAAAGTTCCATAAATCAACACAACAGGTATATAAGCATTGCCTACATTGCTGTAGGACTTCAAAAACACAAATAGCAATCCTACTACACGTCCAGAATAGGTGAAATGAGAAAGATGAAAATACCTAATGGAGCACGTCTGTTGCAACTTCTTAGCAAGAGACGAGTCTAGGAAATAACATGGAAATCCTCTATATCACTTGGAGAGCATAGATCAGTGCATGCATGGTCCAGAAAATCGCCATAAGATTTCAAACAATTTCAACACGACGATGAAGAAGTTAGGGCTTGGGGAGCTTCTAATGGTGACTACAAAAGCTAGGTGATGCGTACAAAAACTCAAGTCTACTTGGTAGATGTTGATTCAAGCAATAGATCTCCAGAAAATCTCAGAAAACCAAGAATTCGAAAATGGTGAAAAATGAGAGAAAATGAATTTTCTTGATCTGCGCTTGCCAAATGAAGCCTCTCCCTCACTTTCTAGGGTTTGTGATGACTTTATATTGTGGGTTAGGAGTGATTTTTGAGGCCCATGATGTGAGGAATGCCTGGTTTGGAGTTTTTGAGCAAAAAAAAAACAAATGAAATGCATACGGGTTAAGTAATGAGAGGGTGTGTGAGGAGTGATCTTTTGAGTGTAAATAGAGCATGAGGTTGGTGTGAAGATGGCAAGCACGTGAGAGGAAAGAGAGTAGTCGAAATTGTCCTTCTTTTGTTTTTTCAAATTTATGGCAAGATGATGCATGATGTGTGCATGGCATATGATACAATGTTTGGCCATTTTGGGTAAAGATTGGTGAGAAAAGATGCATGGTACACATGGCATGGAATTTAGCACATGGCTGCATGACCATGTCAAGATTTTTACCCACAACATTGCACCAAATTTTCAAATTTGAGCAAATTGAAGTAGGTGGCTTTGAATGGTGACATCTTGGTGTGTAAGGGACCATTTTATGAGTTTTTTGGATCACTAGAAACTAGGGAATATCATGAACAAGTTTGGTGTTGAAGGGAAGAGGAATTGAAGCCTTAATAAATAAGAACAATAGCCATGAAAGTATGTTTCCAAATCTGCCACAAATGACTTAGAAAAAATTCTAAGTTTTTGAACTTTGTAAAGTGAAAATGTCAAACTTTGGTGCACCATAACTCATTCAAAAATAACTCAAATGACATGGTTCTTGTGTCCATTTTGAAGGGAAAGTTTCATACTACAACTTTCATGTGGAAGAGATTTTCAAATACGGCCTTGATCATGGTGAAAAGTGGCCTTGAAAGTGGCTGAAAAATTACTAAAAATAGTAAGTTTCTAAAACCCTAAATTTCCATTTTTGGTAACTTTTTCACATTCTAGACTTTTCATGAATCATTGAACATTTCTTGATCAAATCTCATACATGGACCATATTTGACTTGAAAATCATGATGTTGACCTCAAAAGGTCAGGAGTTGACTTTTTCACTGCACAATTGACTTTATCCCCAATTCTCCTGATTTTGAACCTTCTGATCAATTGAAATCCTTCTGAACCAAATTGATAAACAATTCTCAAATCCTAGGAACTTGGGGGCATGAGGAATACCATGGAATCAAGTATTGCCCAAAAAATCAGAAATAAATTGATTTTATAGAAAACCCTAATTTTGGTGCCCTCAGTCTAGGAGGAATCGTCCCATGCTCAAAATCCAAATTCTTCTGAAAATGATGTGTATCCTCTCGAACAATGATGAGATGTGCCATTTGGTGATGATAAAAACTCAAAGATCTTGCCCATTGGGGTGTTAAACTCAAGAATCCCAAAACCCTAATTTGAGAAATCAGGCCAAGAGAGAGTGATTCACTTGAAATTTCCTGCCAATTGCAATCTTCTGATGAGGTGATGGACAAATTAGGATACCCTGAGGCCCAAGGCTCCTTTGTGACTCAAGTAATGATGACATCAAGAACCATCTCTCCTCTTAATCTCTTGGACAATACATATGAACTTTTGCTTGAACCTTGGGAAAACACCTTTTTCCCTTGAATTGGTCTAGATACCTTGATCCCATGCTAAAAACCCAATGATATGCACAAATGAAAATGCAAGAAATGAAAAGAAACATAAGCCAGTTAGTGTTATAAACATGAGGGTAAATTTTGAGGTGTTACAGCTGCCCCTATTCAAACTTCTTGGATCCGAGGGTATGGAAGCAAAGGCTTCCAGACGGTCGGGATACACGGAGATTGAATACCAAAATAACCACACAAATGTGCATCCTACAAAAAGAGAGACGACTCCGCTGGGGAACAAGTAATAAGTGATGTAAGATCGTAACACGGATGAGTGTCAGAGATCAAAATGAACTAAGTAATGAAATGGATTGACACAAACACGGACGAGTGTACAAAAATGTCACACACGGACGGGTGAAGTTCAAACACGGACGGGTGATGAAAGAACATGAACGGGTGTCTAAGGACAATACGGACGGGTATTGGCTAAAAAGTTCAGACACAAACGGGTGATGAAAGAACACGGACGGGTGTCTAAGGTCAATACGGACGGGTATTGGCTAAAAAGTTCAAACACGGACATGTGATGAAAGAACACAAATGGGTGTCTATGGGAAATATGGACGGGTATTGGCTAAAAAGTTCAAACACGGACGGGTGATGAAAGAACACAGATGGGTGTCTAAGGTCAATACGAATGGGTATTGTAATACCCCAAAATTTTCCCTCTCATTTTCATATCATTTAGCATGTGTTTTCATTACATTACATTGCATTCCAGTCATAGAAAAATAAAGCATTGCATTGCATTCAGCATAGGGCATGTGATCACTGGTTTTCAGAGTATTGATCATCCAACGCAAGAGAGCTAGAGTCAAGGGTCTCCCAATAAGCCTCAAGAGGTTCTTACATCTCATATGATCTCAATTGATCCCACAAGTCATTGGAAGAAGAGAATTCCCCAAGAAGATTGGACAGTTCATAACCTCCTATCAAAAGTAGTCAAAATTAGGGTTTTGGATTCAAGCACTCTCCTGGTGAAGTTTTGGTTCAAAATTGATCTCAATTTTGTCTACATGATGTCAAGTATCTAAGGATGGAAGATTGCTCATTGGTTCATTTCAGAAGAGGTTCAATTGGTCAGTTGCTTGAGAATAAAGAAATTTGGGGAAAAGTCAACTATGCAGTGGAAAAAGTCAACTCCTGGCTTTTTAAGATCAAATTCATGAAATTAAAGTTAAATATGTTCATTGGACAAGATTTGATCAAGAAATGATGGAGGAATCATGAAAAATCAAGAAATGTACAAAGTTGACATTTTTAGAAACTTAGGGTTTCCAAAAATGGCAAGTTTGGACCATTTTGCGCTACACTTTAAGGCTTCCTTTCTTCATGATAAAAGCTTCAAACTTCAGGCTCAAGTTGAGCCAATTAAAGATCACATCTTAAGCTTCAAATCCATATAAAGAACTCTTCCATTGGATCAAAATTGAGAGAGTTATGATCAATCAAAGTTTGACAAAATCAAGGCAAATCTCAAGTCATGGCAAGGCAAGTTCAGGCCTCCAGGCCATAATTTCATCAAACACTTGGTGTGCCAAATATCAAGCCCATTTTCTCAATCAATAATGCTTCAAATGAAAAAATGTTGAACATTAAATTTGTTCGTCTCCATGTCCTCTTCAACTTTGATGTTGGACATTTTTTCATTTGAACATGTTATGAAGGTCATATGAGGGTTCAAAGAGAGATGTTTCATGTTGAAAATCCACAAAGCCATTGTCATGCACACCATGCAGGTTGGCACGCCCATAAACCAGTTTTGTGCACTTGAGTTCATGACCATTTTTATGCACTTTAAAGGCTGAAATTCACTTTGATCCAAACATCAAACATGTTCTTTGATAAGTCCTTGATCCATATGCCTTGGAATCATTCAATTTCATGAGCTATCCATGAAGATATTCCTCCCTAAAGTCCATTAATTTCATTCTGATCTTGCTAATCCAAAAGTAGAATTGTTGTGCATTGTTCTTGGTTTGATTTCTTATTTCACACGCATGCTCACACCAATCACACATTACTTCATTAAGCCATACAATCCCTCTTACACATGATACATGGCATGCTACAAAGAAGAAAATGAACAAACTTGTAAAGCAAGCTTACTGCAGCAACACATCATCACCATCTCTCATTTCTAAAACCTCGCCATAAGTAGCATAAACCTCTCCACATTCTAACCAACACTCATCAACTCGTGTCATTAACTAACTTAACTCAGTTAGTTAGCTCAACTCAGTTAAACTAACTCAGTTAACTAAATTTCCAACTGCTAACTACAATGGTTAACATCTTAACCTTGCATATATAAGCTCCACTGCTCACAGAATTGAGGAGCTTCATCATTTTTCTCACATTCCAAAAACACTCTCTGAAATTCTCTCTGAACTCTCTCTCTCTCTCACATTGCACGAATTCATCAATTTTCTTCATCAATCTTCATCATCAAGCAACATCAAGCAACATTGCAGTGTAGAAGCATGGAATAGGTGAATCATCTTCAATCTCAGATCCATTTCCTCTTCATTTTCAAGTGTCCACGAGCATTTATTTTGCTCAAAAAGTTCAAGAGTTCACGATCTCATCTCTAGTTTTCTGAAGATCCAAAGTTTCTTCAAGTTTCAGGTTCCTATTTCTCAACTGGCTTGCGCGAATTCACTTTGTTTAAGCTTGTTTTTGTTGTTTTTTAAGCTTACTAGAAGCTATGCATGATCTGGCTAGTTGATAGACCTTTTAGAGGTGTAGATTCATTTTTTAGGGCAAACTGAAATGCTTCGATTCTTTCTGTGCTTGCATGATTTATGAATTTTAATGCTATATTCGTGATGTGCATGAAACTAGCTTTCGAATGATGTATGGTTTGTGAGGTTCTGGGAGGTTTGAGGAATTACAGGTGACAGGAGGTGGCCGGAGAAGATGACCGGAGGTCCTTCTCCGGCCGGTGAGATTGAATTAGGGTTTAATCTTCGGTTTAAAACATGGTCGTGTGATGCATCTGATCCAACGCTTGAGAAAGTGCCAGCGCATTAATGAACCAACCTCTCTCTCACGTGCCTTATTTTGAACTCTGATGTCTTGTGTGTGGGCGTGTGTATGATTGTTACCATTTGTTTTCTTTCTGATTTGTTCATCATGAGTGCTTTGTTTGATTGATTTCATTGACTGAATCATATGGCTTTGATTGCATCCACGTGTGACTGAGCATACACCTTAACCACACACACACACACGTGCCTTTGGACTGGACTCTTAATTTCTATTTGTACCCCCATGTTCTGAGCCCAAACCATTTTTAAACTGCAAATTTACTTTCGCCACACCCCTTGCTCCATTTATTTCACATTTCTAATTTCTTTTTTTTTATATTGTTTAATTTTCTTTTATTAAAAATATTAATTCAACTCTAAAAATTCTAAATAAATTCACATGTCATCTTGATACATAAAAATAATTTTCTATTATTTTTAATTCTGACTTTATTAATTTAATTCACATTTTCATATTTTCTTTTTAATTTCTTTTTAAATAATGTCCTTCATTGATACTTGACCTTTCCCATTTTATTTCTCCTAACTCACATACTCTTTTGCACTCATTATTTTTGCACTTGTTAGATAACATCTAAAAGCATCTAAAAACATTTTCATTTTATTTTTAAAGTCATTTTATCTTATGTTTTGATGTGCATATGTAAGCTTTCTTTTGGTGTGTCTCAACAAGACTTTGTGATACCTTTTGATCATGTTTCCTTTTGAGTTTTGCCATGAGTTTTGCTACATGTTTAGCCCCTGACTTAGGTTAGTTGAGACCTATGTTCATTATTTTTCTCATGTGATTTGGTAATTGTTTGATACCTTGCATTTGAAGCAACATTTGTACATATTATTCTACTTCCATCTAACATGATTTTGATGAGGCACATGTGCCATCTTGTCTAGCTTGCTTTGTGTGAGATTATGGGGTTTGTCTAGAGGATTATAGGTCATACTTGGTTCACTTATAGGTCATTATGATTGGTGTTTACCTTTGATGTGTGGTTATTCAGTTTTACTTGCATTTTTGACCTAATTCCTCATCTCATCTCTTCTTGTGCTCTACATAATTTGTGTTTGCATTGTGTTTGCATTGGCTAAAAAGTTCAAACACGGACGGGTGATGAAAGAACTCAGACGGGTGTCTAAGGTCAATAAGGACGGGTATTAGCTAAAAGTTCAAACACGAACGGGTCCTAAAAGAACACGGACGGGGTGTCTAAAAGGTCAATACGGACGGGTATCTAAGGTCGATACGGACGGGTATTGAAAATAAAGGTTCAAACACGGACGGGTGCTAAAAGGACACTGACGGGTGTCTAAAAGGTCAATACGGATGGGTATCAAAATAAAAAGTTCAAACGCGGACGGGTGCTAAAAGGACACGCACGGGTGTCTAAAAGGTTCAAACATGGACAGGTGCTGAAAGAACAGGGACGGGTGTCAAAAAGGTAAATATGGACGGGTATTGGCTTAAAAAGTTCAAACACAGACGGGTGCTGAAAGGACACGGACGGGTGTCAAACGTCAATACGGACGGGTATTGGCTAAAAAGTTCAAACACAGGTGATGAAAGAACACATACGGGTGTCTAAGGTCAATACGGATGGGTATTGGCTAAAAAGTTCAAACACGGACGAGTGATGAAAGAACACGGATAGGTGTCAAAGGTCAATACGGACGGGTATTGGCTAAAAAGTTCAAACAAGGACGGGTGATGAAAGAACACAGACGGGTGTCTAAGGGCAATACAGACGAGTATTATCTAAAAATTTCAAACACGGACGGGTGATGAAAGAACACTGACGGGTGTCTAAGGGCAATACGGACATGTATTGGCTAAAAAGTTCAAACACAGACGGGTGATGAAAGAACACTAACGGGTGTCTAAGGGAAATACGGACGGGTATTGGCTAAAAAGTTGAAACACGGACGAGTGATGAAAGAACACGGACGGGTGTTTAAGGTCAATACGGACGGGTATTGGCTAAAAGTTCAAACACGGACTGGTGATGAAAGAACACGAACGGGTGTCTAACGGTCAATACGGACGGGTATTGGTTAAAAAGGTTCAAACACGGAAGAGTGCTGAAAAATCACGGACGGGTGTCTAAGGTCAATACGGACGGGTATTGGCTAAAAATTTCAAACACGGACGAGTTATAAAAGAACACAGACGGATGTCCAAAGGTCAATACGGAAGGGTATTGGCTAAAAAAGTTCAAACACAGACGGGTGATGAAAGAACACGGATGAGTGTCTAAGGGCAATACGAACGGGTATTGGCTAAAAAGTTCAAACACGGACGAGTGATGAAAGAACACGAACGGGTGTCTAAGGTCAATACGGATGGGTATTGGCTAAAAGTTCAAACACTGACGGGTGCTAAAAGAACACGGACGGGTGTCTAAAAGGTCAATACGGACGGGTATCTAAGGTCGATACGGACAGGTATTGAAAATAAAGGTTCAAACATGGACGGGTACTGAAAGGACACTGACGGGTGTCTAAAAGGTCAATACGAACGGGTATTGAAATAAAAAGTTCAAACGCGGACGGGTACTGAAAGGATACAGACGGGTGTTTAAAAGGTTCAAACATGGAGAGGTGCTGAAAGAACACGGATGGGTGTCAAAAAGGTCAACATGGACGGGTATTGGCTTAAAAAGTTCAAACACAGACGGGTACTGAAAGGACACGGACGGGTGTCCAACGTCAATACGGACGGGTATTGGCTAAAAAGTTCAAACACGGGTGATGAAAGAACACGGACGGGTGTCTGAGGTCAATACGGATGGGTATTGGCTAAAAAGTTAAAACACGGACGAGTGATGAAAGAACACGGACAGGTGTCAAAGGTCAATACGGATGGGTATTGGCTAAAAAGTTCAAACAATGACGGGTGATGAAAGAACATGGACGGGTATCTAAGGGCAATACAGACGAGTATTGGCTAAAAAGTTCAAACATGGACGGGTGATGAAAGAACACTGACGGGTGTCTAAGGGCAATACAGACAGGTATCGGCTAAAAAGTTGAAACACAGATGGGTGATGAAAGTACACGGACGAGTGTCTAAGGGCAATATAGACGGCTATTGGCTAAAAAGTTCAAACACAGACGGGTGATGAAAGAACACTGACGGGTGTTTAAGGGCAATACGGACTGGTATTGGCTAAAAAGTTGAAACACGGATGAGTGATGAAAGAACACGGACGGGTGTCTAAGGTCAATACGGACGGGTGTTGGCTAAAAGTTCAAACACAAACGGATGATGAAAGAACACGGATGGGTGTCTAAAGGTCAATACGGGCAGGTATTGGCTAAAAAGGTTCAAACACGGAAGGGTGCTTAAAAAACACGGACGGATGTCTAAGGTCAATACGGACGGGTATTAGCTAAAAAGTTCAAACACAGACAGGTGATAAAAGAACATATACGGATGTCCAAATGTTAATACGGACGGGTATTGGCTAAAAAAGTTTAAACACAGACGGGTGATAAAAGAACACGGACGAGTGTCTAAGGGCAATACGGATGGGTATTGGCTAAAAATTTCAAACACGGACGGGTGATGAACGAACACGGACGGGTGTCTAAGGTTAATACGGATGGGTATTGGCTAAAAGTTCAAACATGGACGGGTGCTAAAAGAACACGGACGGGTGTCTAAAAGGTCAATACGGACGGGTATCTAAGGTCGATATGGACGGGTATTGAAAATAAAGGTTCAAACACGGACGGGTGCTGAAATGACACGGACGGGTGTCTAAAAGGTTAATACGGACGGGTATTGAAATAAAAAGTTCAAACGCGGACGGGTGCTGAAAGGCCACAGACGGGTGTCTAAAAGGTTCAAACATGGACGGGTGCTGAAAGAACACAGACGGGTGTCAAAAAGGTCAATACGGACGGGTATTGGCTTAAAAAGTTCAAACACGGACGGGTGCTGAAAGGACACGGACGATTGTCAAATGCCAATACGGACGGGTATTGGCTTAAAATTTCAAACACGGACGAGTGCTGAAAGGACACGAACGGGTGTCAAAGGTCAATACGGACGGGTATTGAAATAAAATTTCAAACATGGACGGGTGCTGAAAGAACACGGACCGGTGTCTAAGTTCAATACGGACGGGTATTGAAAAATAAAAGTTCAAACACGGAAGGGTGCTGAAAGAACACAGACGAGTGTCTATGGTTAATACGGACGACTATTTAAACACGGACGAGCGCTGAAAGGACACGGACGAGTGTTAGAGGTCAATACAGACGAGTATTGAAGAAAAGGTTCAAACACGGACGGGTGCTAAAAGAACACGGATGGGTGCCAAGAGAACACAGAAGAGTGTTTAAAATCAATACGGATGAAGTATTGAGGAAATGAAAGAGGACACAGACGAGTGTCTAACGCAAACTACTTTGAGGGGATAACCCAAAAGACCACCTGGACGAAGTGGTGAAAGAAAAGAACCCACGAATTAACAACCCTGACAAACAAACATTGCAGGGGTATACCAAATAGTATCTCCAAATGACCAAGGTCACTGCTTGGGGAATAAAGTAAGACGATATCTCCTGAGTAACAACTTTCCCTGTAGGGGAAACACTTGGAAAACGAGAATTTAAACCTGGCTTATGCTTCGAATGCATATGTTTGAATTTTTCTATGGCGTAATGCTCCATACGAAATGGGAATGCTACGCTTTTGGGAGGATGCCATGCAAAATGCTTATGCAATGAAAAAGAAGCGTCTCAGTAAAATAAATGCTGAAGACAAAGGCAACTTCACCGGGGATGACAAACTAAATTGTCTCTGAGAACAAAACCCTACTGAATCTCTGAGAACACGTGTGAGATGCGAGATGAACCTAGCAATGTAGTTCAATCTCCCCAAGAAACCACAAACCTCTTTTTCTGTTTTCGGCTCAAGCATCTCTTGTATGGATTTTACCTTCACAGGATCAACCTCGATACCTTTTTCACAAACAATAAACCCCAGCAATTTTCCTGATCTCACCCCGAAGGTGCATTTGTTTGGATTCAACCTCAGTTTGAATTTTCTCAATCTTTCAAATAACTTCTGAAGATTCACCAGATGTTCTTCCTCCGTCTGTGACTTCGCAATCATGTCATCAACATAGACCTCAATCTCTTTGTGAATCATATCATGAAAGAGAGTCACCATCGCCTGCTGATAGGTTGCCCCTGCATTTTTCAATCCAAAGGGCATCACTTTGTAGCAGAATGTTCCCCACGGTGTTATGAACTTTGTTTTCTCCATGTCCTCTGGGGCCATCTTGATTTGGTTATACCCAGAGAAGCCATCCATGAAGGAAAACACTGAATATTGAGCAGTATTGTCAACTAACACGTCAATGTGAGGGAGCGGGAACTCGTCCTTTGGGCTTGCTCTATTCAAATTCCTGTAATCAACACACATCCTGACCTTCCCATCCTTCTTAGGTACAGGCACGATGTTAGCAACCCATGGAGGATAATTTGTTACGGCAAGAAAACCGGCATCTAGCTGTTTCTGAACCTCTTCCTTGATTTTGACAGACATCTCCGGTTTAGTTCTTCTCAACTTTTGTTTGACCGGAGCACAACCTTCTTTAAGTGGTAGTCGGTGTACAACAATATCAGTATCGAGCCCAGACATGTCTTGGTAAGACCAGGCGAAGATGTCCACATACTCACGGAGCATTTCAATCAATCTTCTCTTGACACTGTCTTCCAATGCAGCCCCTATCCTTACTTCCTTTCTGGCATCCTCGGTTCCCAGATTCACAATCTCCATCTCCTCCTGATGAGGTAATATAACCTTCTCCTCTTACTTTAACAATCTGGCCAACTCTTCGGGCAGTTCACAATCTTCGTCAGTCTCTTCTTCTGCCCGATAGATTGGATTTTCAAAGTCATATCGAGCTATAGTTGAGTCATGATCGGTGTCATCTGAACAAAAAGACCTGCATGATTGATGAGGTATGTTTTATTATGTATGCAACAAAAGAAACACATTGCCATTTTGATGTGGGTTTTTAATGCATAAAAATAAAACAGAAAGACAGAGATCAAAATATTTGAGTGTGAATAGTCCTTTATTGATGATAAAGCAAAACATGCAACAGTTAAAAGCCCTACAAATAAAATCACTACGTCTTGGGCAGAACGCAGGATTGACATAATAGGAAAACAAAACAATTACTCGAAGCCAGTCACTTGAATGACTTTTTCAGAAGACCAGTTGCACAGACTTTCTCCTAGGATGCAAGGGCGGATCCAGCTATCCATGTCACAATCACTGTCCCCTTCTTCCTCAATGGCATTAACTCTGTCGAAGAAAACACCGGCACTGGTGAAACGGACTGGGCCATAGAATTTGGGAGGATCCCTGGCTCTCCTGGGTGGCTTGTATCCCAATCCATAGGTATTCCCTTTTGGCTGAACTTTAATCACTTGGCCCCACCTCTGTGAGCTACCAGCTTCGACTATAGCCTTGGCGTCTTTAAACGAAGACATAGAAACCTCGGGTTGATCTGCCACTGCAGGCTGCTCTGTGGTCTCGGACTGATCCTCAAACTGAATAACCTCTTCAGACACCTTCACTTTTTCAAACCCCTGACACAGCGTCTCATGGATTTCACCATCCACTTCCATGTATTTAAAGGTTGACAACTGACTAATCATTATGTCCTCCTCTCCGCACACTGTTACCACGTGACCATCTGCCATGTATTTCAGTTTTTGATGCAAAATGGAGGTTACAGCGCCTGCACCATGGATCCAAGGATGACCCAACAGACAGCTGTATGCTGGCTGAATATCCATTATATAAAATGTTGCATCAAAGATTTTCGGCCCAACCTTGATCGGAAGCACAATCTCACCAAAGATAGATCTCTTCGAGCCATTAAAAGCTCGCACCACCAAGTCGCTTGGTGTACAAATAAGTCCCCTGGTATCTAACTTCATTAATGCTTTCTTTGGCAATACATTCAACGATGATCCAGTATCAACTAACACATGTGACATTAGTGAACCACAACACTCAATCAAAATATGTAGGGCATTGTTATGATTCCTCCCAGCGGGAGTCAGATCAAGATCCATAAAGCCCAGGCCATTACCCGCATTCACGTGCGCTACAACCCCTTCCAGCTGGTTAACAGAAATCTCCTGAGGAACATAGGCCGCATTCAAAACCTTCAGAAGAGCATTTCTGTGAGCTTCAGAACATAACAGCAAAGACAGAATGGAAATTTTCGACAGGGTCTGATGTAACAGGTCCACGATCTTGTAATCACTTTTTCGGATGAGTCTCATAAACTCCTCTACATTTTCAGAAAAAGCATCATCAACCGGCTTTACTGTAGAATCAATAATCACTGGAGGCTGCACAGAACCATCAGCTACCTGTTTTCCCCTATCTTGCCTAGAAGTACTGGGTTGCTCATTAACAGGATTAAGCACTCTACCACTTCTTGTTATAGCATCAGCTTCAACCTTAACCTTAGGACTAGTACTCACTGGTGAAGTAGTCAATAATTCCTGCTTTTGCCCATTGACAAACACCTCTGCGTCGTAATTCCAGGGAATAGCCTTTGTACTTTCATACGGAATGGGTCCTACCCTTGTGATAATAACTGGAGGTGGCCTTGCCGGACCAGAAATAGTAATCGTTTTGAAAGGAATGGTGATAGTAGCAACCTTCTCACTAACAACTTCTTCTTGTTGATTACCTCTATCAAACTGTAAGCAACCTTCATCAATCAGATTCTGGATACCCCTCTTCAACGAATCACAACCATTATTCTTTGTCAAACAATCTGAACAGTTCTCATCACAACCCGGATAGACGCCACCCTTCAATAACCTGTTTTTAACCATAGCCAGCGAAGTCTTCAGCTCCTCAACATCCATGATCAAATTCAAAGCTTCACATTCCTCAATTATCGCATTCACCCTCGGTCCATTGTGATCAGGCATCGGATTTTGAAACACATTGGGTCCAGCATTCGAGAAATTGATAGCCTTGGAGTCTACAAGGTCTTGCACCTTATGATGAAACGCCCTAAATTTCTCCACAGTATGCCCCGGAGCACCAGAGTGAAAATCACAGTGTGCGTTAGCATCGTAGCCTCGTGGGAGTTCCCCTGTTGGTGGAGCCAGGGTACGGAGCTCAACTAGACGCAACTGCAGCAAATGTTGCAACAACTATGCATACGACATCGGTGGTTGATCAAAATACCTCTCTGCATTTCTTTGTCTACCCTGATACTGGCCTTGCTGCCTGTTCTTATTAACATTATTCCTTTGTTGCTGTGGTGGAGGTAACGTTGTTGGGATAGTTACCGATGCTATTTGTTGATTATTGTTCTGGCGCTGTTTCCCTTTACCCCTGTAAGATGATACAGCATTGGCCTCTCCTTTCTTCTTATAACCATCAAATGGCTTCTTTCCATGCCCGGAGGACGATCCGTCACCACTAGAAACTTTTCCAGCCTTAATTCCAACCTCTACCTTCTGTCCGATCGCAATCACATCTGCAAACTTGCCTAGTGAACAAGGCAATAGCTTTTCATAATAGTGCTTAGGCAGTGTGTCCATAAACATATCCAACATCTCCTTCTCCAGCATTGGTGGTTGTACCTTAGCCGCCAATTCACGCAACCTTTACGCGTATTCTTTGAAACTTTCATCATTTTTCTGGGACATGCTCAACAGCTGAGTTCTGTTAGGAGCCAAGTCTGTGTTGTATTGGTAATGCTTAATAAAAGTTGCAGCTAACTCTCTCCAAGTACGAACATCTCTACTTTCCAGCACCATATACCATTCCAAAGATGCGCCGGACAGGTTGTCTTGGAAAAAGTGCATCATTAGCTTTTCGTCCTTGGCATGGGCATCCATCTTCCTGGTATACACTTTTACATGAGTTCTCGGGCAGGTAGAACCATTATACTTCTCCAGTGTAAGAATCTGAATCTTGTGCGGAATGACAATATCAGGGACCAACCCTAGGTCGTGCAAATCTATTCCTAGATCATCTTGTTTCACAACCCCTTTTAGTTGCGCCTCGATTAAACGGATCCTCTCATCACTGACCACAGGAGGGCCAGCGTCCAAGCTTCTGACTGAAAAAACATCATCCTGTTGATCATCAAAACGATGGCCATGGATAGCTCGAACAATGCTTCCTTCTCCAACCACTGAAGGAATCCCACCCTGTCCACCAGCACCAGGGATAGGAATGTTGGTGCCAACACCACCTCCGCCCAGAGGAATAACACGATTAATAAGACCACCATGTAAGATACCATTTTCATCAACCTGCACCACCAAAGGCTAAACTAGAGTTCTGAATTCATTCTGGCTCTGCACCACACCTTGCATCATCTCCATGAATTGATCGATGCGAGCTTGCATAGCTGCCATGTCTGCCTGAACTTTGTCCATTACTCTGCTTTAATTAAGCCTGGTAGAATACCGATGAGCAGGTTGATCAATCCTGACTGTCAAAAAGAGAGAGCATAAGAAAACCAGAGAATCCGAGATAACCTGCTATGCAAAATGAGATGATTATGCAAATGAAAATGCAAATGCAAACATGTATGAACATTGTCAAGGCGATCTATCCCTTGATTCCAGTTTTAACAAAAGAAGAGAACTAAATTCCTGATCATATAAAGAATAAGCATCTGTTACAACACAAGTCTGAATAAGCATAAACAAAGACCCCGACCAACAAGCCTGGCGGTGATCCCGGAAATACAAAGAAAACAGCAGTAAGAAAACTAAGGCATATCATCAAGACTCAGCTGTGCTAGAATTCCCCATTCGTCATTCTTTTTGCACCAACTCTGCACTTCCTTGAGAAGCTTCTTGGTATTAGGATGCTCTGGTCTCTGAATCAACTCCTGAATCAAAAGATCCCTCATGTGCAAGATCCCTGTTAAATAACGACTATGCAATTCCCAATCATCTTCTCCAGAAGCTCCACCTGAACTTGGACCTTCGCTTCTGGCTCTTTTCACTTCGGCTTGGATCTTCAGTTGTTCCATATCTACCATGGTTTCCTTGAGCTTTTCCTCAATTTCTCTCTTCTCAAAGATCCCTGATAAAATCTCCTTATCCTTTTTCCGAAGCTTTGTCTTCAAACCTTCAATATGCTCCAGATACTTGTCCTCTTTCAACCTGTTGGCAGTAATTGCTATATTCCGACGGTCACGGAACCTGTGAATTCTTGACATAGCATAATCCAACTCTTTCTTTTTAGACGAAAGGACCTTGCTAACACTTTTCAACGCTTGAGCCACTTTCTCTCTGGCTGTGGCTTCTTTAGACAATTCTTTCTCCTTCACAGCCAAAAGTTCTGATTTCAACCTGGCAACATGGATAGCTTCGCCTTTTTCGTGCTTCAACTAACCAACCTCTCTGCCCAGTTCACGATTCTCCTCTCGGAGTTTCTCCTTCTCAGCCCATAACTTATCATACTTCTCTATTTCAACAGTCGTGGGAGCCTCGATCATCAAGGGATACAAAGGTGGTTCCACCGGGAAAGGAAGAAGCTCCTCTTCTGCTCTTTTCTTAATCCACTCTTCATAGGAAGGAAAAGCCTGGTTATTACATTTCCCGAATGAAGTTTTTCCCTTCTTGGTCACCTACTTCCAAGCATTCACAATCTTCCTTATCATCTCTTAATCCCCAATACCATTGAAGAATAAGGACTCTCTGATATCTCGCTCTTCAGGTGGCCCTCTCAAAGGATAACCAAACTGCCTGATAACAAGGGAAGGATTATAATTAATTCCACCTCTTCTCCCTATCAAGGGTACATTAGGGAATTCTCCGCACTTGAAAATAATCTCCATCCCTCGCAAGTCATGGTTGAACCAAACAATGTTGTCAGCAGTCAAGCCCATTAACCTCTTTGACCACTTCAGAGAATCTCTCGTGTCAACAAAAGCGCCAGCTTCGGGGAGATGACTCAGAAACCAAGTAGATAAGAGTGGTGCACAGCAACTCACAATTTTTCCATGCCTATTTTCATTCTTGTAGTGGACTGAGTGATACACGTCACCTAGCAAGGTAGGTATAGGATTCTTTGAAATAAAGATTCTGACAGCATGCATATCCACCAGATCAGGAACATTGGGAAACAGGACAATCCCATAGATGCACGTAGCCAGAATAGCTTGGAAAGCAGTCCAATTCCTCTCCTTAACATGTATGCAAACTTGATCAAACAAGAACTTCAATAAGAAACCCTTAGCTCATTGTTTCTCCACAATATTGCTGCTCAGAGCGGATTCACCAATATGAAGACCAATGGACATTTCTTTTATTCCGGGGCGTTCTTCAGAAAAGAATACTATGTCATGCCTGATGGGGATTCCCAAAATAAATGAGAACTCCTCCAACGTTGGAGCCAAGATATAGTCTGGGAAAGTGAAGCAACGCAAAGACGGATCATAGAACTGAAGAAGTGTATGAATGACATCCTTCTCATACTTGGAGATACTGTAGACAGACTTCAGAAGTCTCCCATACTCTCCACCAAACTCTGTACGAACCCCGGGACCAGTCATACTAATCAGCTTGTGAATCAACGTCAAGGTCAGGTCTGGGAACGAATAAGAAACAGTCTTCTTTCTCTGGACATCCATGTTAAGGCAACCTCAGAAAACCGGAATCAAGAGTAAGATGCAAGCCCTGAAAAATGTCAAACATGCTAGAATGCAAGAAAAATGAAATGCACATGCAAGCATGGGATCAAGGCATCACTGTTGGACGTGCTGTGCTGTTAACTGGACGAGAACCACAACCCAGAAAACCAGAATTCTAGAATACCGAACCACTGAGATAACCAGAAACCCAGATAATCAAACACTAATGAGAAATCCAGAAAACCGGGTAGGTTGAAGGTTTCGGTTTCCTGCAAGCCTGTAAACACCCATCCTTTCTCTCATGAGGGTTCTAGAAAGGCGAGGATCTTCAATATCACGGGCTCTCAAGTCTATAAATGATGATACTTTCACCATTTCTGGTTTGGCATCATCATCAATCGAGGAGGCCTCAACTGATTCCCCTAAAAAATAAGTTCATCCTATGCGAGTCCCTCAGCATTGGGTCCTCGGATCGACAAGTGTAATGGGTTTGCCATTTCTGGTCTGCCATTATCACAGGTCGGGAGGAGAGGCGCAATTGAGGTATCGGAGAAATGGTCACCAGAGTCGACAGCTCCCAAGATCAACACCCTGAAATGCGTAAGACATACACGTCAGAATGTGTCCCAAGATAGCCTCGTCTGGTTGTGAATTTCGTGAACACACAAACGCACCAAGATGGCACGTAGGTCCCACTACTCTCCACTCTAGTCCTAGGGTGTACTCAAGCCTAGGTATTGGGCTTATCTCTCAGAACAACCCAACCTGCCAAACAGAAACCCGCCAGCACAACACAGCAATATCCAGTATGACAGTAATAAAATGAAATGCAATGCAATAAAAGCTGTAAAACAGTAATATGCAACATAATAAAGCACAACAAATAAACACCCAACGAAAAACAAACAAACAAGCGCTAGGATCAACTCGCTAAAGGGGATGGACCAGCAAGAGGTCAACCAGATTCCCCAGCAGAGTCGCCAGTTGTCGCTCCCGAAAGATTCGCATCCAACGGTACAAACGCGAGAGTGGCGCAGAAAACACAGAGTCGCCAGCAATGTGTATTTATCCTGAGTAAGGGAAAGGAAACACTGCATAAACCTGAAGAGAAAGGGGGGAAAGACATGGTCATTGCAACCATAGTCCGGGTTCGGGAGTTGGTTATGCGAGGGGAAGGTGTTAGCACCCCACGCATCCATCGTACTCGATGGGATCCACGCTTGTTGTCTAAACGGAGGGTGAGCTGTCCTACTATCTATGGCTGCAAAAGAAAACGGGGATGAGGGTGACTAAGACGGACTCGGTAGGACATATTCGATGCCCTAGGCCTACGTACTCCCTCAGTGCAATGGGAAAGTCAGAGTCAATGTAGTTCAGACGGGAACTGTGGGGGAAGGGTTGCTCGCCAAGACAATCGCTGTCTTGTGCCTACATATCCTCAATCGAACGAGAGAGAGGAATCAGAGCTAATGTAGTTCGTGGGTATGACTACGAATGGGTAAGTGTTTTTAACGTGAGCGACGAGCTCTTTTTTGAAAATGAAATTTGAAACCAACAATCCCGAAGGATAAAAATATTTGAATTTGTTTTTGTGTTTTTTAGACAGAAGTGTTTTTTAAGTTAGTTCATAACTTGCATTGCACCAAAGTCTAGGGCACAGGGATGAATACTTAATGAATCGTCCCAAGACAGGACGCCCGCTAAGCACTCTAGAAAGATGAGAGGAAGCCCCTCATTTCTCATTCCCCACGCTTAAGGCTCCTGCGCAATACACTTTATCTTTATTAAGTGTTTTCAAGAAGTTTTGAGATGAGAAGAGAGAAGACCCAAAGGAAACTCTAAAGGGAAGCTAAGAGTCCTAATGTTATCATGCATGGGCAACCTATGGTTAGTGAGGCTTAGGAGGGATGACTACCTAAAACCTAATGCTAATCCTACTCCAAGCTTAATCAAAAATTAAGTTGGACTAGGTAGCTCTAAAGGGAGAGAATCCAAGACTTAAACAAGTCTTGAGATTCATGGGAGAAAGAGAGTGAAAGAGAAGAATGAGAAAGAGTAGGAGGAGATAAGAAACAAGATAAGGTAGCAAGCACATCATATCAAGTATATCCAACTTACATCAATAAACAAGTCTCAAAGATCATGCAAAACATCTCAAGTAAGCATGCAAAGGTAATCATGAAAGAATGCCAACATACTTATATGAAATGCATAATTAAACACCAATGAACTTCATATCAAGATGAAATGAGAAAAATAAGATGAAGATGAAAGCAATTCAGAATCAAGATCATACCATCATCAACAATTCTCATGTGCAAGAGAAGATCAAAACATGAAACATTATGCACCAAAGAAAGTCCACAAAAGGAAATCAAAGTACAAGCACTTAAAGCATACCCAAACATGATGCACAAATTGCAAAACTTGGTCACAAGGGACCTCAACCAGGGGTAAACATCATATCAAATACTCATGCAAAGAATCACAAAGAAACTCAAACAATCAGGCATGGCAAAGCAATTAGGGATAAGAGATGTCAAGAGATGATCATGCATAATTCACTTAAGCATAAATAATCAAACATATATCAAATGACATTCAAAACTTGTGAAATTAAAACCCAAGTGACCTAATTCAGAAGCTAGCAACATGCCAAAATATCACACAAAAATTCACAAGTTAAGTACTTCAAACAAAGCTTCAAAGTTGCATAAGACCAAAGAAGAACAATGCACAAATTGAGGGACTAAAATGCAATATGAAATGAGTTTAAAAATATGAGAAAAATATTTTTAAGGACATCAAGATGTCTTTTGAAATATGCAAAAATAATGGGATGCAAATCATACATCAATGATGAGAACAAAAATCAACAAGGCAAGGTGTGCACAATTGAGACAATTCACAAAGAAATTAATCAAACAATTAATTCGGATGCACAAAATAAAATAAAATGGAAAAATAAGATTTGACAAAATTTTATAAAATTCCAAAGATGCTTCATGATTTTTTTGGTGATTTTTAGATGCATAAAAATAATTTTAAAAATTAAAAATGAAAATGAAACAATTAAATAACATAAAAAGAAAATAAAACAAGCCAGGGGTGCATACAAAGCAATTTCCACGTTGAAAATTAAATGGGCTCAGATAAAGGGGGTGGGAAAAGCAATGAAAGGCCCAACCCAAACCCAGCGCAAGTCAACATAAAAAATGGAATTCAGTCAACATGATTGACTCACACACGCCATCAGATCAATCAAACGCTCCACAATCAGTCAACCAAAATCAAAGGTATCCAAGATCAACGCTCAGGATCAAGAGTTCATGATAACAAAGGTACACGCGCATACATCACATCATTCAGAAATTAAAAACAAAGCACATGAATAGCACATGGATATTTCATGCGTTGGCACAATCAACACCATCAGATTAATCAAACGTTCCAGATCAAGTCAATAGATCACAAAATCATGCAAGATGTGTGGCTCAGATCCGTGTGTGCATAATAACAACCATGGAATAAAAACAAACAATCAATAAAATAAAAGAAGATTTTAAATGACGTGGCCAAACATGAACCATCAGATCTGGACCACCAACGGTCTAGATTTCATCTTCAACCTCCAACTTCAGGTGACCTGAAAAGTGAACCAGACGCCGGAGCCCTAGCTCCGGTCGTCTTCTCCGGCGACCTGCACTTCAAAATTTTCCAGAAATTGCAAGAAAGTACACTATCTTACTCAGATTTTCACCGGGATTTCAAATATGCAAACCATTTCAACAGATCATCAACACATAATGCAAATCGAAGGAAAACATTTTGGATCTAAAAACTTCAAATCCACATTACAGCCATGATACACGTTCAAATTCAAATTTAAACACATCAGGATGATCAGCAAAGCACAAGGAACAATGTGCACATAAGAAAATCAAGTTCTAGGATCATGAATTTCACACTAACCTGAAACTTGTAGAGCTTAAAATACACCAAGAAAACCTTCAGAAAGCTGCAGATCTACTCCTTGGAACTTCTGATTGCAAAATAAATGCAATATGAGGCTTGAATCAGGCTGGATCTTGAAGTTTGAAAGTGAGCAACTCAAATTCGTGTATGGTGAAAACCTTGCTTAGAGCTTTAAACAATGGTTGATTCTTGTTCTATGGAGTGTGTAGATCAAGAATATGGAAAAAATTCTTCAAAAACCCTTGTGAGGAGAGAGTTTTGAAGGAGAGAAAGTTTGAGTGAAAAATGGAATTCTGAGCAAATGAGGGTGCATGAGGTGTGAATGAACGTGTGAGTCTCTTTATATACACTTGGTTAGAGCTCTGAGAATGATTAGGGTTTAGTTAATCCCTTGATTAAGGCTATCCAAAGTGATTTGCAAAAATGTAAGTTGTGATGTACACCCTTGTTCACACGCGTGTGGGCCATGAAATAAGAATCATTCAACTCCATTTTACTTACTGATCATAATGGAATTGGGTTTGGGCTTTGTAGTGGCTTGATTCACGAGATTCAATCCATGTTGTAAATACATGAGGTACATGGCACAGATTCACTTGATTCAAGGGTAAAAAATGGTCCTTAGGATGTGTACTTGGATTTTGTAATGTGACTTGAAGAATTAGAACCAATTACAAGTCATTTTGAACCAAAATGCAAAAGGTGGAAAAATGGATACATGTGAAAACCTTAAAAACACTTTGCCTTCGTTTGATCATAACTTGAGTTTCACAAATGGTATGGAGATGGTCTAGTACTTTTTGGAAAGGGGAGAGAGAGATCTTCAACTTTCATGTTTGAGGAAAATTCATTTGAAGCTTCTCTGATGATGAAGAGTCAAGTTGAAGATGGTTTGAAAAGTTGCCAAAAATGGAAGTTTCACATTATAGGTCATTTCCAAAAATAGTAACTTTTGCACAAACTCTTGATTCTTGATGAATGACATGAATCTTGACATTTGAGGACTATATGAGGGCATAAGACCTTAAAAATAATGAAGAGGACCTCAAAATTCTATGGTTGACTTTCCTCCTTACAGTTGACTTTTCTTGGTTCACAAGCAACTGATTCACTGACCATCTTCCACAACGAACCACTAGCCAAGCCTTCCTCTATGAGTGTTGGTGAGCATATGGAACCCATGAGAGTATACTTGAATCCACAAAGCCCTTCAAGAAGTCCTTTGGGTAAAAAAACCTAGTTTGGTCCCTCTGGTTAGGAGGGAAAGATTCACTTGAAATCCTTTGCCATTCTTGATCTTATGAAGATATGATGACCTCCACAAAACACCTTGAGCCTTGAGACTCCTTTGAGATAAACCAAGTACCTTGATCCCATGCTAAGAACCAATGCTATGCACAAATGCTAATGCAAGAAATGCAAAGAAACATAAGCCAGTTAGCTAAAACAAGAAGGGAAATTTTGGGGTGTTACAGCGGGTTCTAGAAAATAAAAGGTCCTCAGCTTCTGGCACTGAGGTCGAGAAGCAATAGTACATTCACCCTTCTGGGTACAATACTATCATGAATCGAGGAGCACCTCCACTGATTCTCTTTCAAAAAGGATATCCTATAGCAAGTTCCCAGCATTGGGTCCTCGGATCAAGAAGCGTAATGGGTTTGCCAATTTTGGTCTGCCATTATCACCTCTCGGGAGATGTGCTGCAACTGAGTCCCCGGGAATGGTCACCAGAGTCGACAGTTCATCCAAAGAAGATCCAATGGCCTGCATCAACATGCAGTATCGGACATCTCTCGATAGAACCTCGTCTGGCTGTGGGTCTTGAGAACACCCTACGGGGCCAACACCACGGGGGCGACATGACTATCCACGCTAATACCTGTGTGTATGCTCAAGCCTGGGTAGTGGGCTTATCTCTCAGAACTCCCATCTCGCCAAACAGAAAAAACAGCACAGCGCAGCACAATCCAGCATATGACAATAATGAAATGAAATGCAATAAATGCGATAAAAACAATAATATACAACAAATAAGGCACAACAGTAAACACCAAATGAAAAATAAAACAGACAAGCGCTAGGATTAACTCGCATATCCAAACCAAGCATTCCTCACATCATGGGCCTTAAAAATCACCCCTAACCCACCATATAAAGTCAACACAAACCCTAGAACGTGAGGGAGAGGCTTCATTTAGCAAGAGCAGATCAAGAAAATTCATTTTCTCTCATTTTTCACCATTTTCGAATTATTGGTTTTCTAAGATTTTCTGGAGATCTATTGCTTGAATCAACATCTACCAAGTGGACTTGGGTTTCTGTACGCATCACCTAGCTTCTGTAGCCACCATTGGAGGCTCCCCAAGCCCTAACTTCTTCATCGTCGTGTTGAGATTGTTTGAAATCTTCTGGCGATATTCTGGACCAAGCAGGCACTAATATATGCTCTCAAAGTGATATAGAGGATTTCCATGTTATTTCCTAACTCGTCTCTTGCTAAGCAGGCGCAACGGACGTGCTCCGTTAGGTATTTTCATATTTATCATTTCACCTATTCTGGACGTGTAGTAGGCTTGCTATTTGTGTTTCTGAAGTCCTACAGCAATGTAGGCAATGTTTCTATACCTGTTGTGTTGATTTATGGAATTTTCAGTTGGTGATACAAAACTTTATGCTCGACTTTCATGGCCTTGGAGTGTTTATTTTTTAAAATAAATGGTATATTCTTGATCTGTGTGAAAAACCGTGTGAAATGATGTCCAGTTTCTTCGTTTTCGTGTTGTTTCGTTTTTACATCGCCGGAGGTTCGCCTGAGAAGACGACTGGAGCCTTAGCTCCGGCGTCTGAAGTGACCAGCTGATTTGGCTGTGCTGACTTGTTGACTGGCCATTGTGTGCTATTCATTTTGCCAACTCATTTAATGAGTTTTCCAGCGTGGCCAGGCCGTGAATTGATAAGCTGCGTTTCACTTACTCTTTTTTTTGTGTTTGATTCTGAGTTGGAAAATGGACTGGGCTTGGCATGCATGTGTTATCCACACCCCCTTTCTTTCACCCCATGGCGCGCACAAAGTGAATCATGTTGTGGTTCTGATTACTTTTGCATCCCCTGCCTTGCCTTTGTTTCTAGTTTATTTTCTCTTATTTCTTTTTTATTTCATTTTTATTTTAATTGAATTAAATCATTATAAAAATACCAAAAAATATTTTTCTGGTCAATTGTCATGTTGACTTATTTTTCAATATTTTTATTTTATTTTTAATTTCTTTTTCCTATTTTTATTTGGATTAATTTGTGGATGAGTTTCCAAGGATGCCCTTCATCTAGGGTTAGGGACTTTTGTGATTTTTCTTAGCCTATTGAAGCTGATCTTTTGGTCACTTTCAGGCCATCATATGAGGGTGCTTTGTTGCTGGTTTAGGGATGGTTTGAGTTGCTTTAGGTGACTTTCCATTCAATTTTTATGGACCCTCGATTCTTGCTCGATTGTGTGCATACCTTGGCTAGTTTGTCCATGTTGAACATGTTCTTGATCTTGATTTGATCCCATCTTTTGTACATGTTTGGTTGGATGGTTGAATATACCTTTGGACATATTTTGGGATTCTATTGGATCATTTTACTATTTTTGGTTGATGCTCTCATTTGATGATGTTTTGAGCTTGCTAGTGCTCACATCTTGACCTAATTTTGTGCCTTAGAATGCCATGAACTTTCTTAATGTTTGGTGATCTTTCCTTGATGGATAAGACATGTTTGATATTATGATTTGCCTTGGCCCTTGGTCCATGACGTATCTTTTGTATGGCTTTACTTGTGTGGAAGCATGTGAATCATTTTGAGCTTTATTTTGTTGCATACTTGCATAGTTGTGTTGATTGCTTTGAGTATAATATTTGATGGTTCTTCTTGTTTACGAAGAATCAGAGTCAACGTAGTTCGAGGGACTACAGACTAATGGGGGGAGGTTTCACGCCGATATATCATGTCTCGTGCCTACGTATCCTTAATAGGACTGGAAAGAGGAAATCAGAGTTGTCGTAGTTCGACCTACGGGTCGAAAAGAGGGAAGGGTGCTCGCCAAGATATCGTATCTTGTGCCTACGTATCCTCAATCGGACGAGAAAGAGGAAATCAGAGCAGTCGTAGTTCGACCTAACGAGGTTGGTAAGTGTTTTTTACATGAGAGATAAGCTCTTTTCTGAAAACGGTTTGAAACTCAACAATCCCGAAGGATAAAAAAGGTTTGAATTTGTTTTGTGTTTTTTTGACAGAAGTGGATTGGAGTTAGTTTATAACTTGCATTACACCAAAGTCTATGACGTAGGAACGAATGCATAGCAAATCGTCCCAAGATGGGACGTCCACTAAACATTCTAGAAAAATGAGAGGAAACCCCTCATTTCTCATTCCCCATATACAAGGCTCATGCGCAATACACGTTACCTTTATTAAATGTCTTAGAATTGTTACGAGATGAGAAGAGAAGACTAAAAGGAAAAGAAAACACTAATGGGAGTCCTATCCTAATGTTGTCATGCAAAGATGGCCCTAAGGTTGAGGTAAGAGGGGAAGATTCTTCCTAATGTTTGCATGCATGGTTTGAAACCTAATATCTATCCTACTCCAAGCTTAATCAAAGATTAAGTTGGACTAGGGAACCCTAAGGGAGAAGG
Organism: Lathyrus tuberosus; assembly: GCA_022829125.1. NCBI lineage: Eukaryota > Viridiplantae > Streptophyta > Magnoliopsida > Fabales > Fabaceae > Lathyrus > Lathyrus tuberosus. The sequence continues at coordinate 3,276,801 of JALAZF010000440.1, forward strand.
GGAATCCAAGACTTAAACAAGTCTTGAGATTTGAGGGAGGGTAAGAAGTGAAAGAGATGAAGAAGAAAGAGGGATAAGAGATGAGAAACCAAAGAGGGCAGAAAGTACATCATGCACATCATATCCAATTCACATCATTAATTAAACTTCAAAGATTATGCAGGCAAGTTCAAGTAAACAAGTAAGAGCAAACAAGAAAGGATGCAAGTAAATTTGCATTAGAAGCACAATTGAACATCATTAAGAACCATACAAGGATGAAATGAACAAGATAAGATGAAAATGAAACCAAGTCAGAACTCAAGTCATGCCAAAGTCCACCAATTCAAGCATATAAGAAGGCCTCACATCATGATTCATTATGAGCTAAAGAAGCAACAAATCAAATAATAATGATATGCATCATACAAATCAAAACATAATGATCAAATGAGATGGAAACATGATGTGAATCCAAGGGGGCAGTATCAAATGCATCATCTACAAACCAAAATCAAACTCAAATTAAACAATAAGAACCATCAAGTATCATACTCAAAGCAATCAACACAACTATGCAAGTATGCAACAAAATAAAGCTCAAAATGATTCACATGCTTCCACACAAGTAAAGCCATACAAAAGATAGGTCATGGACCAAGGGCCAAGGCAAATCAGAATCTCAAACATTTCTTATACATCAAGGAAAGATCACCAAACATTAAGAAAGTTCATGGCATTCAAAGGCACAAAATTAGGTCAAGATGTAAGCACTAGCAAGCTCAAAACATCATCAAATGAGAGCATCAATCAAAAATAGTATAATGATCCAATAGAATCCTAAAAAATGTCCAAAGGTATGTTCAACCATCCAACTAAGCATGTACAAAAGATGGGATCAAATTAAGACCAAGAACATGTTCAACATGGACAAACTAGCCAAGGTATGCACACAATTGAATAAGAATCGAGGGTCCATAAAAATAGAATGGAAAGTCACCTAAAGCAACTCAAACCATCCCTAAACTAGCAACAAAACACCCACATATGATGGCCTAAAAGTTACCAAAAGATCATCTTCAAAAGGCTAAGCAAAATCACAAAAGTCTCTAACCCTAGATGAAGGACATCCTTGGAAACTCGTCCACAAATTAATCCAAATAAAAATAGGAAAAAGAAATTAAAAATAAAATAAAAATATTGAAAAATAAGTCAACATGACAATTGACCAGAAAAATATTTTTTGGTATTTTTATAATGATTTAAATCAATAAAAATAAAAATGAAATAAAAAAGAAATAGGAGAAAATAAACTAAAAACAAAGGCAAGGCAGGGGTGCAAAAGTAATCAGAACCACAACATGATTCACTTTGTGCGCGCCATGGGCTGAAATAAAGGGGGGTGTGGATAACACATGCATACGAAGCCCAGTCCATTATCCAACTCAGAATCAAACACAAAAAAGAGTAAGTGAAACGCAGCGTATCAATTCACGGCCTGTCCTTGTTGGAAAACTCATTAAATGAGTTGGCAAAATGTATAGCACACAATGGCCAGTCAAAAGTCAACGCAGCCAAATCAGTTGGTCGCCTCAGACGCCGGAGCTAGGGCTCCAGTCGTCTTCCCAGGCGAACCTCCAGCGACGTAAAAACAAAACAACATGAAAACGAAGAAACTGGACATCATTTCACACGGTTTTTCACATAGATCAAGAATATACCATTTATTTTCAAAAATAAACACTCCAAGGCCATGAAAGTCGAGCACGAAGTTTTGGATCACCAACTGAAAATTCCATAAATCAACACAACAGGTATAGAAACATCTCCTACATTGCTGTAGGACTTCAGAAACACAAATAGAAAGCCTACTACACGTCCAGAATATGTGAAATGAGAAAGATGAAAATACCTAACGGAGCACGTCCGTTGTGCCTTCTTAGCAAGAGACGAGTCTAGGAAATAACGTGGAAATCCTCTATATCACTTTGAGAGCATAGATCAGTGCTTGCTTGGTACAGAAAATCGCTAGAAGATTTCAAACAATCTCAACACGACGATGAAGAAGTTAGGGCTTGGGGAGCCTCCAATGGTGGCTATAGAAGCTATGTGATGCGTACAGAAACCCAAGTCCACTTGGTAGATGTTGATTCAAGCAATAGTTCTCCAGAAAATCTCACAAACCCAAGAATTAAAAAATGGTGAAAAATGAGAGAAAATGAATTTTCTTGATCTGCTCTTGCCGAATAAAGCCTCTCCATCATGTTCTAGGGTTTTTAATGACTTTATATGGTGGGTTAGGAGTATTTTTGAGGCCCATGATGTGAGGAATGCTTGGTTTGGAGTTTTTGAGCAAAAAAAAAACCAAAAATGAAATGCATACGGGTTAAGTAATGGGAGGGTGTGTGAGGTGTGATCTTTTGAGTATAAATAGAGCATGAGGTTGGTGTGAAGATGGCAAGCACGTGAGAGGAAAGAGAGAAGTTAGAATAATCCTTCTTTTGTTTTTACAAAGTTATGGCAAGATGATGCATGATGTGTGCTTGGCATATGATACAATGTTTGGCCATTTTGGGTAAAGATTGGTGAGAAAAAATGAATGGTACGCATGTCATGGAATTTAGCACATGGATGCATGACCATGTCAAGATTTTTGCCCACAATATTACACCAAATTTTCAAGTTTGAGCAAATTGAAGTAGGTGGCTTTGAATGGTGATATCTTGGTGTGTAAGGGACCATTTTACGAGTTTTTTGGATCACTAGAAACTAGGGAATACCATGAACAAGTTTTGTGTTGAAGGGAAGAGGAATTGAAGTCTTAATCAATAAGAACAATAGCCATCAAAGTATGTTTCCAAATCTGCCACAAATGACTTAGAAAAAATTCTAAGTTTTTGAACTTTGTAAAGTGAAAATGTCCAACTTTGGAGCACCATAACTCATTCAAAACTAACTCAAATGACATGGTTCTTGTGTCCATTTTGAAGGGAAAGTTACATACTAAAACTTTCATATGGAAGAGATTTTCAAATAAGGCCTTGATCATGGTGAAAAGTGGCCTTGAAAGTGGCTAAAAACATACTAAAAATAGTAAGTTTCTAAAACCCTAAATTTCCATTTTTGGTAACTTTTTCACATTCTTGACTTTTCATGAATCCTTGAACATTTCTTGATCAAATCTCATACATGGACCATATTTGACTTGAAAATAATGATGTTGACCTCAAAAGGTCAAGAGTTGACTTTTTCACTGCATAATTGACTTTATCCCCAATTCTCTTGATTTTGAACCTTCTGATCAATTGAAATCCTTCTGAACCAAATTGATGAACAATTCTCCAATCCTAGACACTTGGGGGAATGAGGAATACCATGGAATCAAGTCTTGCCCAAAAAATAAAAAATAAACAGATTTTATAGCAAACCCTAATTTTGGTGCCCTTAGTCTAGGAGGAATCGACCCATGCTCAAAATCCAAATTCTTCTGAATATGATGTGTATCCTCTCAAACAATGATGAGATGTGCCATTTGGTGATGATAAAAACTCAAAGATCTTGCCCATTGGGGTGTTAAACTCAGAAATCCCAAAACCCTAATTTGAGAAATCAGGCTAGGAGAGCGTGATTCACTTGAAATTTCCTGCCAATTGCAATCTTCTGATGAGGTGATGGACAAATTAGGATGCCCTGAGGCCCAAGGCTCCTTTGTGACTCAAGTAATGATGACATTAAGAATCATCTCTCCTCTTAATCTCTTGGACAATACATATGAACTTTTGCTTGAACCTTGGGAAAACACCTTTTTCCCTTGAATTGGTCTAGATACCTTGATCCCATGCTAAAAAACCAATGATATGCACAAATGAAAATGCAAGAAATGAAAAGAAACATAAGCCAGTTAGCGTTAGAAACATGAAGGCAAATTTTGAGGTGTTACACATACGACAGGGTCCATTTGAGTTGCTAAGGGTCTACCTCGTCCAGTTTAATGAAGCCACTATTAGGTTCGTTCCACCAAACCAAGAAATGTTTGTAAGGGCGTTCCAAAATGGACTCAAGGAGGGACACTTCAACGAGTCTCTCTCCTAAAAACTAGTGTTTTCGTTGGCGGAGATGGTCCCCAGAGAATAATGTTATATAAAGGACGAGGAGAGAAATGACGGATAGAAGGCATGTGATGTTAAGGAGCATTTTCTAAACACCAAGGATTCACACCACCATAGGAAGAGTGGTTATACCTCTCCCATAAAAGACAAGACTGTGTTCAAAAGAGTAGGAAAAACGGTGGAGAACTTCACACCCTTGAACACCTGGTGTGAGCAGATCTGTCGTGAGATTCTTCACCTACACAATATCCTTATGCCTCCCACTTCAAAGGCGGATGTAATGGGTCCTGAATCAAGAAGATGGCACACCCAAAGAAAGAAATCGAGAGACTAATCTAGGAGGGACACCTCAAGAAATATGTGAATTATGTCTCTTCCCATGGGTCAGACATGTCCAACTCACGAGGGCAAGATGACGTAGGAAACCCCTAGCCCAACAAAGTAAAAAAAGGCATTCTAGGGCGAGGGAAGTAAACTTATGTGCCACATGCTTAACACCATGGCATAAGGATTCAACGGGGGCAAGGAGACTAGCTTCGCCTGTAGAAGATACACTTGCCAAATCCTAAATATAAATGACCTTCCTGACATCGAAGGCGAATTCCAAGCTCTAGGAAGGATGTAGTTGGCATCCACCCTCACAATGATGATCTCATGGTTATTATTGTCATATGCAAAAAGTGTGAGATTAAAAGAGTCCTCATATACCAAGTAAGTTCTGTAAACATTTTTTACTGAGAGGCATTTGAAATACTTTTCCTCGACCTAGAGGACTTAAAACCCTTCAAAGGTTTGCTGGTTGGATTCTCTGGGGAGCAACTACAAGTAAAATGATACATCACGTTGAAGACCACTGTTGAAGAGCAGGACCAGGCCAAATAAATAAAGGTAAGGTATTTCGTTATTAATGCCCCTCTTCTTTCAATATGATTATAAGGCGACTAACTTGTAACCAATTTGGCGCTGCCTTTCCTGCTCTGTATTTATGCATGAATTACTTGCTCTCGAATGGGAGAGTGGGAGTTATCCAAGGAGATCAGGAGATCACAATAAAGTGTTAGGTAGAGAGCCTAAAGTTGAAAAGGGTCCACACTCTAGACGCAATATCCAGGAAAGTTGGCTCAGGAATAAAGCACCCATGAGGAACCTGCAAGGATGAGAAGGCTCCCCCTCCAACTAGCAAGGAGATTGAAGGTTGAAGATTCAGAAGGAATGCCCTATCGAGCAGCCTTCATTGATGTTGCTTATTTGTCTTTCTTTGCCATTGTCTAAATATTTTTGAGGTTGAGCTTATAGGTGAGTATTAAATCTTTGTCAATTATAAGGACAAGTTATTTTATAGGGCGCACTCTTTTTCCTTAGAGGTTTTCACAGGGTGAGGGTTTTTAATGAAGCCCTATATTTAATTATCTTATATAATGTGTGTTTGTTGGATACTATCTACTTTGAAGGAAACCTAAAAGATCGAAAGAAGATTGCCCTGTGGAGGCGATCAATACGTTAAATTCTTAAGTAAGATCCTTGCCACCCAGAGAGGAAATAAAAATGCTGGATCCCTAAGTGGGATCCTTTCTTCCCATAAAGGCGATTAAAATGTTAGATCCCTAAGTGGGATCCTTGCCGCCCATTGAGGAAATCAAAATTTTGGATCCCTAAGTGGTATCCTTGCCGCCCAAAAAGGCAATCAAAATGTTGGATTCCTAAGTTGGACCCTTGACGTCCAGAGAGACAATCAAATGTTAGATCCCTAAGTGGGATCCCTGCCGCCCGTAGAAGCAATAAAAATGTTGGATCCCTAAGTGGGATCCTTGCCACCCATAGAGAAAATCAAAATTCTTGATCCCTAAGTGGGATTCTTGCCACCCAGAGAGGTAATTATAACACTGAATCCCAAAGTAGAATCCTTGCCTCCCATAGAAGCAATCAAAATAACGGATCCCTAAGTGTGATCCTTGTTTCCCATAAAGGCAATCAAAATGCTAGATCCCTAAGTGGGATCCTTTCCTCCCATAGAGAATATCAAAATATTCGATCCATAAGTGGCATCCTTACCGCCCAAAAAGGCAGTCAAAGTGATGGATCCCTAAGTTGGATCCTTGTCATCCAAAGAGGCAATCAAAATGATGGAATCTTAAGCGGGATCCTTGCCGCCCATAGAAGCGATTAAAATGCTAGATCCCTAAGTGAGATTGATTAGTGTATTTTATTACACCAAATTTTACTTTTTTTCTAAGGGAATTTAATGAATTGTTGCTTTTATTTTATTTCTTTTAATGTGTTTCCTAAGTTTAATTTAGTTTTATTTTTATTTTAATTTGGTTATCTTTTTTTTCTGAATAAGTAGTAATTTAACCCCTTCTTGCTGTGTAGGTCATATCTTGAGCTACGAGAATCATTGTGTGCATGTATTTCAAGTGTGGATGTTAGATTATTTTCAAGACTATGGTAGTAATTTCTTTCATGACGTGCTCTGAGTGTAAACAGTCAACCTAAACACTTGAGAGTTGAGTGAATTTTATCATGTGAGGATCTTATTGCTTATGATGTGCTCTTTAGTAAATTGTATGCTTATTTGCTAGTTACTAACTAACTCCATATCCTTGAAGCTTGGAATTAGGATTTTTCTTGTCATTTGTCATCCTGAAAACCTTTGAAATTGCATGTTCTGTTTTGTTCTTGTTTTTCTTTTATGAATTTTGAATTTGGAATTTCGATCGGAGTGCACAAATTTAAGTGTGGGAGAATTTGCTCAGTGTATTTTAATACACTACATTTTACTTTGTGCTAAGAGATTTTTATGACTTGTTGCTTTTATTTTATCGCTTTTAGTGTGATTCCTATGTTTAACTTATTTTTTATTTTATTTTAATTTGGTTACTTATTTTCTAATTAAGCAATAATTTCACACTTTCTTGCTATGCAGGTTATAACTTCAGCTATGAGAATTGGATGAACTCATTCTAATATGAGTTGGAAAGCTGAGAGAATAAGATACAAGTTTTGTGTTGAGGTCACATGCAAATTTAGAGACAAGAAGAGTCAAATAATTTGTTTTCAATTTAGACTTAAGACAATACTTAGTTTTGGGCCGATTTTGTATTTTTTTCGAGTCGGTTGCTATTAGACCTGAATTCCCTTGCTCTATTTAAAAAAATTAGTAGTTTTAAGATTATTATTCAACATTCACGAAATAAGAAATAGGGATTACGAATTCTATGGAGAGCTAATTCCTAAAGAGCTGATATGCTGTATTCGAATTCCACTTTGAGGTTTTTATAAATTTCAATTTAATTTCGATTTCTTTTCAATTATTCGTATAAACCCGTTTACTTAATTCTATTTCTTTCGTTTGCTTAATTCTGAAGGTTACGAGAAACACAAGAAATGGGGGTTTGAATTGGGTTTCTAAAAATCAATGCTTTTTTAAACCAATCCAACAATCAAGAACAAGAATAATAAAAATAACAAGTTATTTTTATCCTGGTTCACTGTTGACTAAGCTACCTTTAATCCACCCGCCAAGGTGATTTTGCCTTCTCAAAAAGACTTAATCCACTATAATAAAACTAATTACAGACACCATTAAGACATTTGTCCTTGTCTTCTTGAGTATACAGACTAAACCCTAGTCACTCAAGGTAATCACTTAAATAGATTTCAGATTTTACAATCGTGTTTACGAAGATTGCTTCTACAAAGCAGAATAACACAACGTTTAAGTATAGGTAAAATATTCACACAATATAAACAAAAGTTCTAAGCGTGTCTATACAATAATCACAAGAATACTATCAGAGAGTGTGGCAGCTTGAATAATAGTAGTGTATAACTTGTGAATTAGAAGCTCGTTCCATTCTTCCAGTCTTCCTTTTATAGCCAAGGAAAGATTCGTTGGGGGGTAGAATCGTAAACTTCAGATATGAGTCGGCGCCTTAAATATCTGTCATTAAGGTGGGAGAAAAATTTGTACATCATAAATGTCCATATTCCACGAAATTCGCATAGTGGAAGGAATGTTTTGATCTTATACGAGGTTCTATTTATCTCTCATCCAACGGTCTATTCTTGTCATCTTCTAAGTATCAAAGGCTTCTGAATGCAGAAGATTGAAGCATGGTTAGAAGATTCAAGGGCCTTATTGAGAACCTTCAGAACTAAAGCTTTAGAGTCTTGACACTGTTCATCAAAACCCAGTCTTTAGAGTCTTCAACATTTTTTTCTTCGTAATCTTCAATTCTTGAGCACAGAGTCTTGAGTAATACAAAACCTTCAAAGTCCCACTAGTTAGAATCTCAGTCAGATGGTTTAGCACAAACGTTCTTCAGATTCGTTGTCTAATAGCTTTCATGATCTTGACGCTGCTTGTTTCTCTTTAGAGTCAGAGTGTGCTTAATTTAGAATCTGATGATGTCACCCGTCAATGCTTCAGAGTCAGAACCTATAGATTAAAAGCTACATAAGAGTCAATGTATTGTTATCATCAAAACTAAAGGCCAGATGTAAAACCAAATATTGGTCTAACAATCTCCCCCTTTTTGTGATGACAAAATCATGTATTTTGATGAACAATTTTTGTATGACTTAATCTCATAAAATTATCAGAGTGAGGTTTGTAAGCTCCCCCTAAATTTTATATTGTTAAAAATTTATTTTCAATCTTAGAATGCCAAAGTTAGGTTTGCAAGCTACCACTGAATTCAAGACTTCAAATATTTTTAACATATATAAACATGTTAATCCAGCATGAAAGAAATAACTTCCCTTTTCGACATAAGCCGAGTTGGTATAACTTTTTCTTCAGATCAATACTTGATAAAAGCTTTATGATATCTAGGATCAGAAACGTATCAGAGCATATATGTTGTCTGGTATCAGAACCTTGTTAGGTATTGAGTGATATCAGATCAAGGTCATGAGTATCAGAACTTTAGTAGAGCATATCAATGATTTGATTTGTCCAGAGTACTGATTTCAGAACATGTATGCATCTGGTTTAATGCCTTAGTTCGAATCCTTAGTCCTGAAATACTTGGTCAGAATGATTAACTTTTTCAAAGTTCTAAAAATATTACCAAGTTAAGAACGTTAGAAACATGTTTGGGTTTTCATGGTGGGATACAGATATATCAAAATCATTAACACTATTTTCCCCCTTTGTCATCAATAAAAAAGAATAAAGAGACAAACAAAAATAAGCCAAACAAAATATAATTTTCCTTAATTAAACAAGATAGGCAAGTATATAGGAAAGGAAACATAAGAACAACACAAATATAACACAAAGTTTAAAAAAAAACTAAGGTGCAGAAGGGTTTTTGGGTAGTCTGGAAAGAATCTCTGTAAGCGACCCTTCAATCTTTGAAGTCTGTTCCTTCACTTCTAAGTTCTCTTGAGCCAGAAACTCCACCTTCTTTAGAACAAAATCCACAGAACCCGAGATTTCCTTGGTGCCAGAAACACTATGTTATACCCTAAATTTTACCCCTTAGATGTCATGACTTTCTTGCACTTGCATTAGGAATCAATCATCTATGCATTGTCAACTAACCATCATATTTTGCTAGTTTGTTCTTCTATTTAAAAGCTAGGGTTTGCACAAGAAAGAAGGAAAGATCAATAGGACAAGATCTCATATGTTTCAAGGTCTCCTAAGACACTTTTTGGCTCAATACATTCATCCCAAGTGTTCACTAGGTGGTTAAGAAAGGTGTTTGAATTCATCTGGACAAGAAAGTCAACTGAGGTTCCAAGAGTTAAATATTTGGCCTTGATTGCTAGTCATGAATTTTTCAAATCATATTCCATGGTCTCATGTGATTGGATTAAGAGAAATCAAAGAGAAACCATAGAATCAAGAGTTGTGGAATTAGGGTTTTGACCTGAAGAATTACAAGGAAGCCTTGGTGTGGTCAGTCAACGCTTTGATTGGTTCATCAACCAATTGAGTTTACATACATTCAAGAGGCCTTATTCATCAATAAATCAAGTGTGTTTGGCTCCCATCACAAGTGCAATGAGACTCAATTTCATCTGGCCCCAAATTAGGGTTTTGTTAGGAAAAGTCAACCATGCTTTTGACTTTTGGTCAAGGCATGATCCCAAGCTTTGGGACATAACTTTCAAACCACACATCCAATTTTTTTGGTTCAAAGCTTAAATTTAATCTCTCATCATGAACTTTAAAATGTATTAGAGGTTCCTTCTTCAAAAAGGGTTTGGTTTTTAAGTTAGGAAGCTTAGAAGTTCAAGGCAATTTAAGACTTGGTGAAATTTCACTCTTTTGGCCCCAATTTTCAGCCAACTTCACCTCCATTTTTCATCATGATATTTTTGGATCTAGAACTTGGAGTGAACATGAACATTGTAGAGAATACTTGGGCCTTTCCAAAAAGTACAAGAACTCCCCAATCAAATGTGTGAGTTGTGAGTTTCGAAGTCACAAAGTTAGAGGTTTGAAGCTTGGTTTTTGAGGTTTTTCACTTGGGGCACTTGAAGCAAAACCACTTCCTTGCTGCAAATCTTTGCAATTCAGATGTGTTTGCTTGTAAATCTTCATTATATCAGAAGATGGAACGAATTTGGAGCAATATCCATTAAGTTTAAGCTTAATCCACTTGACATTTCCATTTATGGCATAAAGGGATGATTTCCATTTTGATAAAGCATGGCTTTATGCATAAAGTTGATCTTAAGCTACCAACTTGCCTCTTTCTGCACCAGAGCTTTTGCTTGCAGCATGATAAAGCATCTGAAATCCTAACATCTCTAGAAAGGTTGGTACAATGTCTTGGAACTCTTGAAACTCTGGCCAAAGTCCACTTGCATTTCAACCAAATTTCCATCCAAACAAAAACTGAACCAATTAATTTGCTGCAAGCTGACTTCTCTCATCCCTTTGCCTATAAATAGAGGACTTCATTAAGCCTCAAAGGACACAAGAAACCACTATGAAAACCTTCCAATATCTATCTCCCATAGTTTTTGCAAGAACTCTCAAGAACTTACAAAACCACTGTCCAATTCCATTTCATTCGTGCAAACCACAAATAAGCTTCATAAACCTTCCATAAACACTCCATAAAATTTGTTTAAACCATCAAACAAGTTCTGTAACACCTCATTCACTATCCACCATTTTTAAACTTCCATTTGCAAGAACACACTGGTTTGATGTTTGAGACAGTTTCCATACATCTCAAGCACTCCAGTCATCTTTCCTAGTGTCAACAAGCATAAAGGGGAGCTTAGTTCATCTTTGCAACATCATTTGAAGTGGCCTTGGACCTGCTCCAAGAGGTAATCCTTTTTGTAACTCTGACCTAGTTTCTTTGCATGCCTTTGTTCCATGTTTGAAGCAAGTTTGTGGACTTCAGTGTGCTTAATGTGTTAGAAGCTTTGCTTGCATTGTTTGTGTTAAATATGTGTTGTTTAGTTCAAGTTTTTTTAGTGATGTTGCACTGTTAAGGTTAGTTTTGTGAGGTATGCGTTTAGTGTTAGGGTAAAACAATGTGACCTCTGAGTTACTTGCAAGAAATGCTTCAACTTTGGTCTTCACAGATTGGAGAATGATTGAGAAATGAGTGAGTTATGTTGTGTGGAAAATCTGGGAACAAGTTTGTCTAGGGCACGAGCGAGCGAGAGAGAGAAAGAAAAGAAAGGAGGAAGAAAAATATGAGGTGGAGGTGAATGGGCATGACATGGCGCTGAGTTGGCGATTGTCATGTGTGAATAGGATATATATTATTAGTGTTGATATTATTAATGGATAAGGGAGTAGTACTGCTGTTCAATGGAGGTTTGTGTGTTTGTTTGCCAAAAGAAAAGACAGGGGTTCGAATCCCCCTCGCCCCAGTCTTTTGTTTTATTTTTTGAAATAAGCCAGGTTTCTTATATATTATGCTTGAACTATTCCTTGTCACAATGCGCGCGCTGGTAGGGTTGGTAAGCCTTTTAGGTTGTGAGGCTGGGTGCTTGGGTTCAACACCTATCTAAGACATTTCCCTTACTTTTTATTACTTTTTTTTATGCTTTCCTTCACAAACTTCTTAAGTCCATAACTCCTTCAATTTTTATTATTTTTACTCCATTTTTTTTGCAATCTTTTAGTCTTGCTGCCTATTTTATTATGAAATTTGAAAAATATCCAAAAATATTAATTTTTAGGTTTTTTATTCACATGAGAAATATAGGTTTTCTTTTAAGGTAACTTAGAATAGTTTTGACTGTTAGGGTTTTAACCTTTAATCTCCCTTACCTTTTAGGACTTATAAAGTTTGTTTTTAACATACTAAGATCAATCCCCCATGACTTAGGCTTGTGTATAGTTGTAAATTTTGTTTTTAGTTACACTTGTAGGTGTATATGTTTACCTTGGAATGTATGAACTTTAGTCATCCCTTTGAAGTCTTAGATGGGTCCCTACCTTCAAATTAAGACTCCCCCCTCATGTGTACATGACATCAAGTAGATACAAACCATACACTTAGGTTATACCATATCATTTGTGCTTAGACTTCCCTTTCATAAAAGTGAACTTTAGGATAACATAAATGATAATTTCCCCTCTGACACAAAGATTAGGTCAAAGACATTCCCCTTTGTAGGTCATCACCTACTTTTTTAAGATGCTTAGACTTATATCATGCTCCTTTAGGTATTTACCTTGTCCCTTCATGAATGATTCTTGTGTGCTTACATATTACTTGTATACTTCTTTAAGATACTTGCCTTGAATGTCATCACATTCACCATCCTTATTCATATGTTATATTTGTGTATTTATTGCCATCTTTAAATTCATGTGAATATAATTGTTAACTTCATTAAGTTACCCCCTTAAGTGAGGCTAGCTTGTTAGCTCTCCTCCTTAACCCTCTTTGTTCCCCTCCTTCCAAAGGAAAGTCTCTCTATTGACTTTAATGTCATAGATAGCTCATTACCCTCTTGGCCTCATTAGAGCCATCTCTCCCCTTGGCCTCATTAGAGCTACTTCTCCCTTGACCTCATTAGGATCAATCCCTTGGGCTCATTAAAGCCACTTCCCCTTCTTGTAAGCACTATCATCATAGATGCTCACTTCCCCCTTGGCCTCATTAGAGCCACACACCTTACAACTTAGGATTCACCTAGAGTTCTTCAACTCTATGTGTGCATCATCTTCATGATGTTCCTTTCCCTTTGGCCTTATTAGAGCCATTCTCTCCTTAAACTTATAATTAGGATAGAGTTCTTAAACTTTATGTGATTCTCATCATCATGAGTATTCACTTCCTAATTTACCCTTTCAACTTAGACTTAGAGAGCTCTTTAACTCTATATGAGTATCATACTCATTCCCCTTGGAACTTTGACCATAGTCAATGGTTCCTCACCCTTGTTGAGGTGAACTACGAATGCTTTGATTCCATCCTTATTAGGATACGTAGGCACGAGATGCAACGTCTTGGAGAGCATACATAGTGTACATACCCTTAGGTCTTTGCCTTTAGACCTTGGTCTTCACCATAGGTCTTTACCCTTACCCTTATCAGATCCCTTAGCAAGCAAACATAACATAACACAAATACAAACAAGAGGTTCCTGAAGAGTACTACAGATACATAGGATGCTAATACCTTCCCTGGGTATAACCAACCCCCGAACCTTAGATCTCTTATCCGTGTCTTCACATAGCGTAATTAGGGTTTTCTTTGATCTTTACCCTTTCCTTTGGATAAATCAAAGCTCGGTGGTGAATTTCTAAGATTTGTGATTCAAATTGATTAATAGCTTGATATTCGATTCTCACTATAACAGAATTGGCGACTTCACTGGGGAAAATAACTAAGAGGGCTAAGCTTACCTTGTTTTGTTTGTGTTATTTATATGTTTTGCTTGCTTATTTGTACATATCTATATATATCTGTATATCTATTTGGGTTCTTCTGTTTGGCCGGGTGCTACTTTTGAGTGGTGAGATAAGTCCTAACCCGTACTTGAGCATACACATATGATAGGATTGTGGTGTAATTAATAGTCGGCTGTTGGGAATAGTGCTAACATGTTTGGCATATGATGACCATGCTCAGTGGAGGCCCCTTTGGGATTATTGATGTCTGATGCGAGTATTCGTATTGATGTCACTCTTTCCGACGTGGGAGTCCGTGATACTGAGGACCTTTAGTTACCCTTCACCCCACTTGGCCTTTTTAGGACGTAGTACAGTGATTATCCAGGTGTAGACCTATGATGGTTGTCATGCGATACTACACTCAGACGAGTTTATCTTGAGAATATTATTAACCCGCACGAGTAGTCGTGTAGGCGGATAATATCTGAAAGATTTATTGATGACTCTGAGAACTTTTTAGAACCCTGTTCTACAATCTATAAACCCATAGTACACACCTTTTGGGATGGGTAGACCATGTCTCCACGCATGTGACTCCTAAACCTAGGCCTTGTGTGTTTCGTTGTGTGCACATATGTTTGTGTTCATGTGTTCTTGTGTGTTTTGTGCATCACATACTGTAGCGAGTGATTTTTGGATGTGGTTGCGAAGCACGATCGCTCTAGTACTACAGCTCGATTCATTTTTTATCCTATTGAAGCTGATGAAGGAAGGGAAGTAGATGTCTCCAACTAGCCCTGCTTGCATACTGATGTTAAACAGTCAAAACTGTTGGTTTACAGATGCTACAAAGATTCGGGGTTTCTCCTAGGTTATTTTGTTGAAAGGGGGTATTTTAGGCTATCGGTTGAGATGTTAGGACGGATGTATGAAAGTATGGGATTTTGGATTTTTGTTTAGTGTGCTCGCTAAGATTTTTCTTTCAATATTATGCCTACGTATTCCCATTTTTCCGAAACAGGGAAATCAGAGCGATCGTAGTTCCTCCTATTCTATGGGAGGAAATGGTGTTTTGGTCTCTTGTTAAAAGCCCAAGACGTGAAGCGAAAGGTAGTTTGTATCTTGTTCAAAGCCCAAGATGTGAAGCTGAAGGGTCTATTTGTATCTTGTTCGAAGCCCAAGATGTGAAGCTAAAAGGTGTTTGTCTTTAGAGAGAATTTGTCATCTCTAAAGAGGGGTATGCATGTCACAACTCTTTATAAAGGAGAATTACTTTTAACCAGGATTTGTGAATCCGACAATGCCATAATTTCCTTTATAGGGGATTTCCAACCTGAAGGAGAAGACTTTTACTCAGTGTAGAGCAATGCCATCTTTCCTTAGGAATTTCTCATGCTAAAAGAGGGACAGTGGCATGGATGTAAATAATCCCGAGGCTTGCCGCTTAAAGCGATTAGATGAAGGGGAAGGAGTTATTGATGTTTGTGTACTGTGAACGAGGCACAACTTTGATGCTAAAAGGTTGATTGGATCAACCAGTGGTTTTCTTATACAAAGTCTAAGAGGAGGCTAAAAGGTTTTTCTTATACAAAGCCTAAGAGGAGGCTAATGGCCCAACAAGAGAGTATTTTTGATTTGTCTCATACAAATCCCGAGATAGAGGCTAAAAGGGGAGTGACTCGACAAGAGAGTCCTCTATGGTATCTCGTACGAAGCCCGAGATGGAGGCTAAAAGGTTTTATACTCAACAAGAGAGTGTTTTTGTATCTCGTACGAAGCCCGAGATGGAGGCTAAAATTGTTAGCTGCGCTGGGGAGAATCATTGTACAAAGCCCAATAGGAGGCTATTGTGACTGTTTCAGTTGAGTGACAGATCCAATATACTGATTTAAAGAGAAAATCAGTTCTTATATGAGTAATGTTTGCACTCAGGGATTTGATTCGAGGATCAGGGTTATGGGAAATCCAAAGGGTATTGAGATTGTCTGAGTCTACGGGTTCATCTCCTAGTTTTGGAAGGAGCTTGAGAATGTCTTTTGAGACTCAAGGTAATTAGACTGTCCAAGTCTAGAGTTTCATCTTTTGTACTATGCTTTGAGAAACAGTAGTAGACTCTTGGAAAGACTGTTCTATTAAGATGACTGATTTCTATTCCTATACCTCTAGGAGGTCGTCGGGACAATTTGTACGAAGCCCAAGAGGAGGCTGGAAACTTTTAAGAAGCCGATAGGTCCTTGTAGGAAGCCCAAGAGGAGGCTATCATTCCCGGAGGAAGAATCATTAAATGAAGCCTAAGAGGAGGCTGTGAATACTTCTAAGAAGCCGACGGGTCCTTGTACAACGCCCAAGAGGAGGCGGGGATGCTTTTAGGAAGCCTGTGGGTCCCCAAACCCCGAGAAGTTCAAGACACGCTATTCACAAAGAATAGATCAAGCCAGGAAAGTTCGAGAATTTGGAAGAAACTCAAGAGATGCCATTCACGGAGAAAAGATCATCTCTGGGGAGTAGAGTTTCTTGACAAGTGCTTTTAAGAAGCCTGTGGGTCCCCAAACCCCGAGAAGTTCAAGACAGGCTATTCACAAAGAATAGATCAAGCCAGTAAAGTTCGAGAATTTGGAAGATACTCAAGAGATACCATTCACGGAGAAAAGATCATCTCTGGGGAATAGAGTTTCTTTGACAACTTCTACGAGTGAGAGTTTATGAAAGGGTTCACCGAGAATGCTGCCTTTCATGTCTCCATATTATTTAACCCAAAGAGGAGGGAAGACTGTGTCTGGTAATCCTATGGGGATATAGTTTTGACTATTTAAGAGTGATCAATGGCTTTACCTAGTGCTAGACGTAGTTGCCGGGGAAACTCTAAATATCTATACTATTATTACACAGTTGATATGAGTTTATGAAAGAAGACTTACAGCGAAACAACCCCACAATACAGTTATATGTATATGAAAGCGGTAAATGAAAGCAATAACCACTTACTCGGTTGTAGAGATTCCATGCTGTTTGGTTAGTTGTTCAACAAAGAAAGATTGAAAACAACAGTATATTTCGAAATCAAAGGAGAAAGTGCTTTGAAAAAGAAAGATTTGGGGTTTACAGCTCAAGGAGAGGCCCAGGGGTATATCAGTGATCGCACTGTGAGTTTGAGTTTGTACAGGGACTTATACAAGTGACCGAGGCCCAAGAAAGGTTTTCTGTACAAAGGGGTTTGGGTCTTACACTCTAATAGAGGCCCAAAAGATTTTTAAAGAAAAAGAGTGGGGCTTATAAAACGAGGGTAGGCCGAGATGTTTTTTCGTTTAAAATGGCTATCGCGCCGAGATTTTCTTTTAAAGCGAAGGGGGCTTATACAATATCTGAGGCCCAAAGTTGTTTTGGTTAAAAGGGGATTGGGTCTTACACTCTATTAGAGGCCCAAAAGTTTTGAATGGGTCTTATAGCTCGAGGAGAGGCCCAATTGATTTTTAAAAGGTGACGATCGCGCCATTCACTTGTACAGGGGGACTTATACAATAAGTGAGGCCCAAAATGGTTTGTACAAGGGGGTTTGGGTCTTACACTCTATTAAGAGGCCCAAAGAGTTTTAAAGAAAAGAAGTGGGTCTTACTACACGAGGGTAGGCCCAAGGTTTGTTTTTCAACGGATGATGATCGCGTCGAACTTTTTGAAATACAACGGGATTTATACCATAAGTGGGGCCCAAAATAGGTTGTATTTACAAAGGGTTGGGTCTTACACTCTCTCAAGAGGCCCAAAGTGTTTTGAAAATGATTTATGAGGGTTGAATTAATCCAAAAACCCTAATTTGTTTTCAAAATGTATTTTAATTGAATAAAAATTCAATTGAAATGATCAAAATTGTTTAACATATGGAAAACAAATTGTGATCTTGGATTAATGCTTCAAAAATTAATTATTGACCTACAAAATAATTAGAAGTCCTTAATAGTTGCAAAATCAAGGTGGAAAAAATATTCAAAATGTCAAAAACAATTAAAATATTAATTCTTTGCAAAAATATCAATTATATGAAATAAATAATATTTTTGGGATTTTTTTGGAAAATAAAATATTTTAACATTTTTATGAATTATTAAAAAAAGAATCAACTCAAAATCATTAAAACTCAGAGAGAAATTAACTTTTGTATCAATTAAATAAAATCACAAAATTCAAATATTTGAATTTGTGAAAATGGCGCCAAGAACAAGGGCAAGAACACGCGCGTGTTCTGAGTTTCCCAGATTTGCATTTTCTATCCAATCTTACTGAATACTTGATCATATCATGCAATCCACATACCAATCAACTCGTTTCAACCTCACGATCATGTCTATGGCAATTAATTTCATTTAAATTAAGCATAAAATAAGAAATCACGAAAAATCCCCAAGAACCCTAAATTCTGCATGAAGGCTGGGATTTTTGATACACGATTCAAACAAAGGAATTACTTGAGGGGAAACATTCCATGCATGATTATGAACATTTGGCAAAAGTATTATGCGAGGAAATATGCATAGATTGAGATATGACAAAGTTTAGGCTTACCTCTAGATCGTGACAGCAAGAGCAAATTGATTTCTGAGTTGGAGGTGTTACAGATGAGTTGTGATGATCTGAACAGCTTCCCTACACCCTATGGAGTGTGTTTGAATGCTTGGACTTGATGGAAATTGGCTGGATCACTTCATGGCATCTCAACTGCAACTTGGTTAAAACCTTGAGCAATTGACTGGTGATTCTGAGAAATCAGTGTTCCAGATGTTGTTTAAGTGTTTGATCGGCTCACATATGATGTATGTGAGGTGTGTGTGTGATTGGTTTGAGTGGAATTGCTCTCTAATGAAAAACCCGATAGTGACTTGCTAAGAAAGGCATTTTTGAGAGTGAGAAGTGGATTTTGAGAAAGGCAAGTGTTGTAGGCCTTTGGTGTACTTAAACTGATCACAATTGAGCTCTATTTATAGTAGAGCAAGTTTGTTTTTCAAGGAATAGTGAATGGCAACTGCTGAGTAAGATTGGCCAATGTTGGCAAATGAAAATCCAAGTCTCCTCTAGCCATTGACTAGAGGTTAGGGCACAGGCTGCTGGTTCCCTTGACTGAATTCAGTTGCTAATATCTCTATCCATGCAACCTCGGTGCTTCCATTGAATGCCCCAATCCAAAATTGGAGTCTTGTCCTAATTTTAGGCAATTCTAGGTTTGGCATGCTATTTCTTGTTCCAAGGAATTTGGAGGCTTGGCTCAGTGATTGTCCTCTTTAGATTCAATCCTCAGATGTGCCCAAGGTGATGACAAGGCTTGGAATTGGCTGATTTTGTCAAATCGAGCAAAAGTGCAAAATTCTGCCTTGCCTTGGCAGATTTCAGCAAGGCAACTTGCCAATGTCATATCTCATGGCTCAAGTTGAATTTGGTGATGTTCTTGGCTATTTTGGAAAGCTCTTATATGATACAACAACTGTTTGATCATATTTGGTTTTGATACTTTTGGATCCAAGTGAAAAATGTCCCTACATTTGGAAAAAAGTAAGGCAAAATCTGACTTAGTGAAATTTTCACTAAGTGTTGGAACAAAGTGACTTTTCTTGATTTTGATCACTCCATAACTCAAAATCCATGAGGAATTTGGATATAGGTCAGTATGAAGCTGTTGTAGAGGGCAATGAGATCTACAAATCAAGCTTTGGATGGAAAAAAATGGCTTTGTGGTTTAGGAGTTATGATCCTCCAAAGTTGGTACCTTTGTCACTTTTTTTCATAACTTACAAAATTTTTCTAAGTTTTTATGGTTACCCCTTTTATAAGTTATCCCATTTTCTTTGATTTTTCTTGATTAATGATGATTCAAATCATACTTAAACATCATTTTAGGGTTAAAAATCCATTTTAGTGAAAAATCTCAAAAAGTCAAAGTTTGAGTTTTGTGCACAGTTGACTTTTGTCAGATGAATTTCAAAGTGTGCAATTCTTCAGGAAATCATGTCCTTGACCTAAATCAAACTTGATGGACATTTTCCATGGGTGGTATAGAGGGTATTGAATCACGTCTTAGGGTTTGGGAGCATGTCCTGATCAAAAGTCAAAGCTACAGTTGACTTTTCCCGCGAAACCCTTATTGTGATCCAGATGAAATTGAAACTTGTTGTTCAAGCTTCTTGGATTAATCCATTGTCCCAAATGGATCAATATGGTATATTAGAGATCCTCAAATCATGTCTTGAGGTCTTGGTTCATGATTTGTCCCAAAAGTCAACTTAGGGGTGAATTAGGTCAAGAAACCCTAATTCCTGATTTTTGATGAATGCATCCCCTGAGGCAAAATTGACTTAATGATTGGGTTTATGAGGTTCCATGGAGAATATTAGGTTATGTTTTGGTTCTTTGGCTCATGCCCAGGGGAAATTTTCCATCTGGAGGCCCTGGTCGATCAAAACCCTAATTTGGTGACACTGGCGATCTTGAGGCTTGATCCACCTAGAAGGGAGCATCCTTATGCTTAACCCTTGAATTTGAAGTCCTTTTGATCCTTTGTGTATGTTTGAGAATGTAGATAAGTTGAAGATCATGTCATTCCTTGATTGATCCTTTGTCTAAGCACTCAGAGAGGGATTGAAACCCTAATTTTGATTGCAGTGGATGATCAACAATTCCTTGAGGAGATTGATGAGGCATAAAGGTACATCCATATTGTGATGATGATTTACACAATGATGGGAATCTTAGTGGTCAAAATTTGGGGTATGACAGATGCCCCTATTTAATCTTCTTGGACCCGAAGGTGTGAATGACGAAGGTATTCGGGCATTCGGGATGCAAGAGGATTAAATATCAGAATAACCTAAATTTTGATGGTGGTTATGAATGGAAGATCGCATTCATCTTCTTTTGCTAAGAAATGATGCTTAGAAAAGGTAAACTTCCCCTCGATCCTGATCTTCAGCCAAGGAACTGGTCTCAGTTTTCTCTTGAGATGAACTTCCCCTTGGTCCTGGTTTCCTACCAAGGAACTGGTCTTAGTTTCTGATTTAAACTTCCCCTCGATCCTGGTTTCCTACCAAGGAACTGGTCTAAGTTTCTGATTTAAACTTCCCCTTGTTCCTGGTTTCCTACCAAGGAACTGGTCTCAGTTTCTTTTGTCAATAAACTTAATTGACAATGGACGCTATGCGTAGCGGTTTTACTTAAACTTCTCACCAAATTTTCCTGGGGATTTGCCATTTTATGGAAAAAGTTTTGATGCCAGACTTGCTGGGGAACCCAGTCGTCTGAGTTGTAGAGGTGTACAAACTTCTCTGTTGGAAATGCCATTTGTTTCTACTGTGGAAGACGAGTCTCCTGAAAGATTGCCTTCATTTGGGGTCTTACATCATACTTTTCTCAGGATCTTCCCGGAGAAATTCCATATGATAGGATCCAATTTTGAGGTGCCGATGATCTTTTCATCAGTGGTTCTTTCGGAGAAACTGCTGTACCACCGAATCTTTGATTAGGAGGCTTTCTCTCGGGATTTTCCTTAATCTGGGAAAGCAAGGATATCATCTTAAATGGCGAAGAGTGACATTTGTTAAAGGTTCCCTGGTCTTTCAGAGGTTCAAGTTATCAAAATGTCAAGGACCCAACTTCAATCCAGAAATAAACTGGAGGATAGATTAATTAAATGATTCACTTCCTGACGAGGAAAGAATCGACAACTCGATTGAGAAGACTTTTATCACTAGGGGATAAGACCGACTAGAGTGATAGTGATGCAATATGAATGCGAATGCAAATCAATAATGCATGATGTATGTATGTATATGCTGACAAAAACTTAACACAACACACAGACTGACGGATAAACACGATTCGATACTCGGCCACTGCTGGAGATAAAAGGTGTAATGCCCCAGTTTTTGTCAGTTTTATTTAATCGAGTCTATTTGATTATTTTATTATTATATTATTTTATTTTGGACTTTTATTTGACAATATATTATTCTTCATCGTTGTTTATGTCTTATCGCATTTTGAGAGCGTTTGGGAGATATTTGAGCTGAGGGGTATTTTGGTCTTTTGCTTGGGTAAGTTTTATGTTTTTATATAAATAGAAAGAAATAGAGAGAAAATGAGAGAAAGAAGAAAAAAAAAAGAAAGAAGAGAAAGAGAAAAGAATAGGAAGAGAAGAAAAAGAGGGAGAAGAGGAAAATCATCAAAATCAATGCTTGGACTTCGATTAATCGGGTAAGGGTGAGAAGTTTCAATTATATCTTGCTTGTATATGTATATGTGTGTGATTGTGTGAATGTTTTCTTGTTTTTCCATAGTTTTCCAATTCTAGGTTGAAATGAGAAAAACGATTAGAAATCGATGTTTTCACGGACGAAAGTCAGAATAAATCGCGGAGTAGAGTCGTGTGATGTTGGGTCTTGATTTAGTATGATCGTTTGATTGAATCGAGTTGAATTTGTAACTTTTGAGTTTTTGATATATGTTGATGTTTTTGTGCAAAATATGTTATGATTGAGTAAAAGTGTTTAGATATGTCTGGTAACATTGGTATAGGTGGATATTTAATCGGGTAAGGATAGGAATTAATCGGGAATGGTTGTTTGTGTGTTTTCGAGTGGTTTTGAGCGAGTTTGGAGTTGGGTTAAACTGATAAAATTATGTTTCAAAATATTTCAAAAATGTAAAATGTGTTAGATGGCTTTTTAATGATGGAAATATTGTAGTATGTTGAATTCTGAGATCGCAGCTTTTTACGGAATCGAAATCGGAGGTCCGGAAGTCATTTAACGATCGAAAACTGAGTTTTTATCAAATTCTGCGCAGTATGCATCGACCTAAATCATCTTTGTGTCTACCTAAAGAACCCTCGCGTCGACCTATGGACTCGACCTGAGCATACTCGCAAGTGATGAAAATTTTCCAAAATGTCCGATTTTGTTTTCTTCATAACTTTTGAACCGTAAGTCCGTTTTCACCCCCGTTTGAAGCGTTGGAAAGCTAATGAAATATTCTTTCTATTAAAAATGGTTTGGAGGGTAAAATATGATTTAATTAATTCGTGTTTTTTGAAAAATAGTCAGATTGTCGGGTTTTTATCGCGTTAATTGTGTGCGATTGATGTGTTATCATGCTATATGCTTTTGATATGTAACGTGTAGCTTGTGTGCTGTTATATGATGTGAATATACATGATAGAATGTTGTGATGATGGGTTGTGGCCTTATGGCAAGTATGTGCATTGTTTTGGATTAGACTTCGATGCGTGATTAATGATGTTGTTGTGTGGTAAAATACATTGTTTGATTGAATATCAATGTATGTTGTTATGATGTGTTGTGGGTAGCCTTTGTGGTGTGAATCTCTTGTGGAAGTAACTATGATTGTATGATTGTTGTGGTTGATGGTGAGTAATTCTTGATGTGAATTGATATGAATGTATATGATAAAATGCTAAGTGTTGTGGGTTGTGGTTTATGATGAAATGCATTGTTTATGTGAAACTCAATGTACGTTGTGTGGTGGCCATTATGGTTTGAAATGCATTGTTTGAATTGTTTTCAATGCATGAATATGATGATGAGATAATCCATATTGTTGAATTGTGGTGATGCATTTGATTTTCGTGAGTCATTGTATGCCAAGCATCATGATATGCATTGTTGTGACGTCATGAGTGACGGTTTGGTTCCAGAGGGAATCTGCTATAACATCGTGTGCCCATATGGGGACCGAAATCGATGGTTATAGACGATCGTGTGCCCATGTGGGGACCTAAAGCGATCGGATTGTGTGCCCATGTGGGGACCGAAAGCAATCCATAAACGTCGTGTGCCCATGTGGGGACCGAAAGCAACAGGTGAACATCGTAGGCCCGACGGGGAGTTACACTAAGTAACGAGCGATGGTTCCAATAGTTCCTGAGTGAACTTGAGATGAGACATGAGAAACATTGGAAGTCGGTACCGCATGGCATTTGCATAGAGTCGTTGTGTCGGTCTCTGTGCATTTGCATAAATCATGGATTGATTATTGTGAGAAATTGTGATATGCATTTTTGATAAATGTATTGTGCATGTTTGATATGCTTTTGTGAATGGAGTAATTATGTGTTGAGATTGTGATAGCATTGGTAATTTGGTGTGCATATGTGATAAATGCATTGGTTATGGATAATATGTTTTATGCATAGACATAAGCTATGCGATGCGTGATGTGTTTCTATATGTGATGACTTAGTATGCCTTATGTGCAAATACGTGATTATGTTGGATAATTGATGTAGGTTATGTATTTGTGACATGCTATATGTATTGGTGTGTGATAATTGTGGTGAGAATAACTATGCACGTGATTTGTTATGTATTTGCATATTATTATGCAATCTTGATTTTAGTTGTTATTTCTCACCCTTCTGCTGTTTGATAATGCTCTATGAGGCATTGCAGATTAGAGTTGCTGGAGGTCTTTTTGTGAAGATTAGCCCTCCGTTCTGTTGTCGGTCTTGGTGTCTGCTCTGATACGTAGCACGGGAGTCGGGGAACGATTATATATATATATATATATATATATATATATATATATATATATATATATATATATATATATATATATATATACATTTGTTGAATGTATTTTGTAGTACCTTTGCATATATAGTTGATGTTCTAAAATGATGTATTTTGTAAAACCCGTCGGTTATGGATCTTTTCGCTTTATTCCATAATTGACCTTTCCCTTTAGATGGAAAAAGTTTCCCTTTGAGGTGATTCCATTTTGTGTTATGTATCAAATTTATGAGCAGGGAATGTATTTTATTTCTTTAAGTGTGGCATCCCTGTTTCTGTTGGAAAAAATAAATTTTGAGTTACTCTGATTTATTTATGTATTATTTATTCGCGATGGGAATTGGGGTGTTACATTAGTGGTATTAGAGAAGGTCGGTCCGTCCGGCCAAGTTGTTGAGTCAGTTTGTGTGACAGTTGAATACTGTCGGTATTGTTTGTCCCTTAGTACGTGATATGTGTGGGATACACTGTCAGTACTTTCGGGTTTTTCTAGTCCTTTGTCTGCAGGATTTAGATCGAGATAAGTGGGGGAGGAGCTGGTACTTCTCCAAGTTGCTTCAGGTGTGGAGCGTTGGCTCAGTGTCTTGTAGATTGCAAGAGTGTAAGTGTGGTTTGGACAGCGTTGTTCCCGGTTCTGGAAGGAAGGCAGAGGTAAGGTTTTTGTCAACTAAGGGTTTGTGCCTTAGGTAGTTTTGTGCACATGATGCAAGAAATGCTATTATAGTTTGGTAAAGACGGTTTGTGCCCCATCATGATTGTCGGCTGTCTATTGACAAATTGAGGAACTAATCACCCTTAATCTCTTGTTGATAGCAGACAGGAATTATGTTGGATGGAATAGACGTGTCTTTCTGGCTTTGATAGCGTGTGAAATGAGTTGTTTGGAATTTAAGGAAACGATTACGGATTGTTTTGATGAGTCGATGAAGATGCTAATATCGGAAGATGAAATGGATTAGAGGTTTTGGTATGTTGGTCCAGTTGGGAAGTCATTGGGGGAGAATGATTGGGTATTGTTATAGGTTGTTCTCAGAGAGTAGAGTGTGAACTCAGATTGGACGAAGGTAAGGATTTGAGGTTTGGATCTGCTAAGTAAGTAGAAGAACTTTTAGGACGTGAAACTAAGATATTGTTATGTTTGTGACGATAGTTTTCTAGAAATTGGCAGAAAGGACACAGTGATGAGCTACCGGTTGTGCGTGATTTTCAGATGTATTCCTGGATGGAATATTGGATGTTAGTATTAGAAGTACCCGGACTGATAGAGCAGTTGGAAGATTTACTGGAAAGGAGAATTGTGAGGTTTGGAGTATTTGGAATTGTAAAGCATCAATGGAAATTTTGAGAGAACCTTTAGGTATGGATGTAATATTTAAGATTTCTTTTTGGTTGGTTGTTGCTACATGTTAGGATTAATGGAATTTGGACGGTCAAGAGAAGAAATTGTGTATGGATTACTGACAGTCGAATAAGGTAACGATTGAGAATAAGTGTTCACTTTCGGGAATAGATGATTGGAATGGTTTGGTTGAGTTTGATTGAAATTACATTTGTTTGGAACGTTTGATAAGGATAATGAATTTTGTGGGGTAGAGGAATCGTATCTTCCATATTTATTTGGATAAGTTCGTAAGGTCTTTGATTGAGAATGTTCGGATCTGTTATAAAACCCAGAAGAAGAACTGGTAGAGTGTTTGAGATTTGAATTACAAGTGTTGAGAAGAGACAAAGTTTTATGCTAAGTTATTCAAGTGAGAATCTTGGTTGAAAAGGTTAGTTTTCTGGGATACGTTATTTCAGATGAGAGTATGATTATGGATCCCTCGGAAGTAGATGCCGTTCTACATTGAGAGACTCCGAAGTTGGTTAAGAAGATTAGAGACTTTTGAGCTCAGTTAGTTGTTACTGCAGGCTATGGAAAAACTTTGCTAAGTTCGTACTTCGGTTATCTCAGTTGACTTGCAAAAGGTAAGTCGTTTGTTTGGGATGTACGTTGTAAGGAAAGTTTCAGAAAGCTGAAGTAGAAGTTGTCTACGACTTCAATTTTGATTCTGTGTGATCCTGATTAACCGTTTGTGAGGTATTGGGATGCGTCTTTGATGAGTGTAGTCAGTGTGTTAATGCAAGAGGGTAAGTCGTGGTTTATGCGTTACGACAATTGAGGATTCATAAAAGGATTGATACTATTCAGGATTTGGAATTGGGCGCAATTGTATTGTGTTGGAGAATGTGGAGGTATTATTTTGAGGGTTTTAGGTTCAAGGTGTATGGATGGAGAAAATGATGATTTTGGATGAGTAACAGCGCTGCTGGAATTCTGAGTTTTCCGTGGTTCGCCTAGCGAACATGACAGTTTGTGCAGTTTTGTTTCCTTCATAACTTTTGATTTGTAACTCGGATTGAGGCACGGTCGGATGGTTGGAATTCCTGATTAGTTATGACTTTGGCTCGAATTATCCTATTGGTAAAGTTTAGGTCGTGCGTGATGAGTTAAGTCGAAAGTTTTACTTATGTCTGCTTTGATGGTTAAAGAGTGGGAGCTTTTGGAAAAATTTAGAGATTTGGGTTGGTGTGTGAATTGACGTCTGATAGTGTGCGGTTGGGTATATTAACAGGGAACAATGATTTTTTGTGAATAAGAGAAAGAGTTAGACTTTGGACGTGAAATTGGTAGTTTTGATGGTTACGAGTAATTCGAGTGTGCAACGGAAGCGTGAAGTGGCATGATTCGTATATGCGTGTGGGACTGGTAAGAGTTCATAGGTTGAACATTGGGAATATGTAGGAGTGTTGAGACCATTGGACGTTTCAGGATGGAAGTGATATGTGAAAGGTTTAACTATTATTCATGGGCTACTGTGTAGATGGATGTTTTGGTTATATGGTCGATTTGGGGAATCGTAGCATGGTTGTAATAAGGTTGTGTGACAAGGATGTGGGTATTATGGTTGAGTGGAGGTTGTTTAATCGATGTTGTGTCGTGGAACTTGTGTTCTTGTTTGTGTTGTTGCCTCGTTTCCATCATGTTGGTTCGAGTGCGAGTAGCTAATTCCGGTGTGTGTTCGTAGCTTGGGTTTTCCTTGAGTCGTGAGTTGGTCGTCAAGTGCATTGTATGGGCTTTGCATCTTGTCGTTGTAGTTGTTATCTGTGTCGTGTCGTTGTTTTGGTTGCTTTTAGCAAGGTGGTTTATCAGTTTGTGTTATTCGTGGTGTGCTTTTGTTGGCATGTTAGTTTGTTGGTCGGATGCGAGAGTCGTATCCGGAGTTGTTCGTATCGGTTATATTTTCGAGGACGAAAATGCCTAAGTGGGGGAGAATTGTAACGCCCCAGTTTTTGTCAGTTTTATTTAATCGAGTCTATTTGATTATTTTATTATTATATTATTTTGTTTTGGACTTTTATTTGACAATATATTATTCTTCATCGTTGTTTATGTCTTATCGCATTTTGAGAGCATTTGGGAGATATTTGAGCTGAGGGGTATTTTGGTCTTTTGCTTGGGTAAGTTTCATGTTTTTATATAAATAGAAAGAAATAGAGAGAAAATGAGAGAAAGAAGAAAAAAAATAAAGAAGAGAAAGAGAAAAGAAGAGGAAGAGAAGAAAAAGAGGGAGAAGAGGAAAATCATCAAAATCAATGCTTGGACTTCGATTAATCGGGTAAGGGTGAGAAGTTTCAATTATATCTTGCTTGTATATGTATATGTGTGTGATTGTGTGAATGTTTTCTTGTTTTTCCATAGTTTTCCAATTCTAGGTTGAAATGAGAAAAACGATTAGAAATCGATGTTTTCACAGACAAAAGTCGGAATAAATCGCGGAGTAGAGTCGTGTGATGTTGGGTCTTGATTTAGTATGATCGTTTGATTGAATCGAGTTGAATTTGTAACTTTTGAGTTTTTGATATATGTTGATGTTTTTGTGCAAAATATGTTATGATTGAGTAAAAGTGTTTGGATATGTCTGGTAACATTGGTATAGGTGGATATTTAATCGGGTAAGGATAGGAATTAATCGGGAATGGTTGTTTGTGTGTTTTCGAGTGGTTTTGAGCGAGTTTGGAGTTGGGTTAAACTGATAAAATTATGTTTCAAAATATTTCAAAAATGTAAAATGTGTTAGATGGATTTTTAATGATGGAAATATTGTAGTATGTTGAATTCTGAGATCGCAGCTTTTTACGGAATCGAAATCGGAGGTCCGAAAGTCATTTAACGATCGAAAACTGAGTTTTTATCAAATTCTGCGCAGTATGCGTCGACCTAAAGCATCTTTGCGTCGACCTAAAGAACCCTCGCGTCGACCTATGGACTCGACCTGAGCATACTCGCAAGTGATGAAAATTTTCCAAAATATCCGATTTTCTTTTCTTCATAACTTTTGAACCGTAAGTCCGTTTTGACCCCCGTTTGAAGCGTTGGAAAGCTAATGAAATATTCTTTCTATTAAAAATGGTTTGGAGGGTAAAAGATGATTTAATTAATTCGTTTTTTTGAAAAATAGTCGGGTTGTCGGGTTTTTATTGCGTTAATTGTGTGTGATTGATGTGTTATCATGCTATATGCTTTTGATATGTAACGTGTAGCTTGTGTGCTGTTATATGATGTGAATATACATGATGGAATGTTGTGATGATGGGTTGTGGCCTTATGGCAAGTATGTGCATTGTTTTGGATTAGACTTCGATGCGTGATTAATGATGTTGTTGTGTGGTAAAATACATTGTTTGATTGAATATCAATGTATGTTGTTATGGTGTGTTGTGGGTAGCCTTTGTGGTGTGAATCCCTTGTGGAAGTAACTGTGATTGTATGATTGTTGTGGTTGATGGTGAGTAATTCTTGATGTGAATTGATATGAATGTATATGATAAAATGCTAAGTGTTGTGGGTTGTGGTTTATGATGAAATGCATTATTTATGTGAAATTCAATGTACGTTGTGTGGTGGCCATTATGGTTTGAAATGCATTGTTTGAATTGTTTTCAATGCATGAATATGATGATGAGATAATCCATATTGTTAAATTGTGGTGATGCATTTGATTATCATGAGTCATTGTATGCCAAGCATCATGATATGCATTGTTGTGACGTCCTGAGTGACGGTTTGTGCCCATGTGGGGACCTAAAGCGATCGGATTGTGTGCCCATGTGGGGACCGAAAGCAATCCATAAACGTCGTGTGCCCATGTGGGGACCGAAAGCGACGGGTGAACATCGTAGGCCCGACGGGGAGTTACACTAAGTAACGAGCGATGGTTCCAATAGTTCCTGATTGAACTGGTGATGAGACATGAGAAACATTGGAAGTCGGTACCGCATGGCATTTGCATAGAGTCGTTGTGTCGGTCTCTGCGCATTTGCATAAATCATGGATTGATTATTGTGAGAAATTGTGATATGCATTTGTGATAAATGTATTATGCATGTTTGATATGCTTTTGTGAATGGAGTAATTATGTGTTGAGATTGTGATAGCATTGGTAATTTGGTGTGCATATGTGATAACTGCATTGGTTGTGGATTATATGTTTTATGCATAGACATAAGCTATGCGATGCGTGATGTGTTTCTATATGTGATGACTTAGTATGCCTTATGTGCAAATACGTGATTATGTTGGATAATTGATGTAGGTTATGTATTTGTGACATGCTATATGTATTAGTGTGTGATAATTGTGGTGAGAATAACTATGCACGTGATTTGTTATGTATTTGCATATTATTATGCAATCTTGATTTTAGTTGTTATTTGTCACCCTTCTGCTGTTTTATAATGCTCTATGAGGCATTGCAGATTAGAGTTGCTGGAGGTCTTTTTGTGAAGATTAGCCCTCCGTTCTGTTGTCGGTCTTGGTGTCTGCTCTGATACGTAGCACGGGAGTCGGGGAACGATTATATATATATATATATATATATATATATATATATATATATATATATATATATATATATATATATATATATATATATATATGTATACATTTGTTGAATGTATTTTGTAGTACCTTTGCATATATACTTGATGTTCTAAAATGATGTATTTTGTAAAACCCGTCGGTTATGGATCTTTCCGCTTTATTCCATAATAGACCTTTTCCTTTAGATGGAAAAAGTTTCCCTTTGAGGTGATTCCATTTTGTGTTATGTATCAAATTTATGAGCAGGGAATGTATTTTATTTCTTTAAGTGTGGCATCCCTGTTTCTGTCGGAAAAAATAAATTTTTAGTTACTCTGATTTATTTATGTATTATTTATTCGCGATGGGAATTGGGGTGTTACAAAAGGTATCACTTGGTTCAAGATAGCAATTGTGCCTTGCTTAGGAGAGATAGTCCCTGCGGGGAATACCGTTAATCGGGCTTAGGAGATAAGAACTCTGCCGGAGATGTCAGATGGAATAGTCGCATCCGACACTGTTGATCCTTCATTCAGGTGCACTGGCGTAGAAGGAGTACTTTGATTATGCACTTTGAGGCTCGAACACCTTTGGAGAAACGATCGATGTTCTTTTGATGTTCAACAGTCAAAAGAATTGCCATCTTTATTTTAAAGCAGAAAATTTTTACAAGAAAATTCATTTTTGTTTTATTTCAAGAGTCGTTGAGCATGTTAAAATGTCGTTCTGTAAAGCTAAAAAATATAAGAATTACAAACAAAAGCACAAGGGCTCAAATTTTATTGATAAGATGGAGATCAGCCAAACGCGTGATTCCAAGGAGTATATTCAAAGTTAGAAAATGGTAATTTACAAGGAAAAGGGCTACGTTAAAACATAACGACCACTATCCTTCTACCAACTTTGAATTTCGGACATCCCGAGCTTCTGTCGAAGATGACCGTGACTGGAGTTTTCCTCCGATGGATGATGTAACTGCTGCTGAGGGACTTGCCTCTTTGTCGAACATAGTTACTTGCCATTATCCCTAACTTTTGCCTGGATTGTACTTTGAGATTTCCAATCCACTGGGATAATTATTGATCATGTCTCTAATTTTAGCCTGGACCGCCCTTTCGGGTTTTCAGTCCACCGAGACGTTTTTTTTTTAGTTTAGGCAAAATATTTCTTGACTACATCAACATTCGTGGGGTAGGAAAATTCTTCTCCGTCCATGGTTACAAGTCTCAAGGCGCCGCCTGAGAAAGCTTTCGTGACCACGTAGGGGCCATCATAATTCAGAGTCCATTTACCTCGCGAATCAGTGAGAAATGATTGTATCTTCTTGAGCACTAGGTCTCCTTTCCTGAAGACACGAGGTCGGACCTTTTTGTCGAATGCCCTCTTCATTCTCTGTTGATACAACTGACCGTGGCATAGTGCTGTGATTCGCTTCTCTTCGATCAGATTCAGTTCATTGTGTCGACTTTGAGACCATTCAGCTTCTGTAAGCTTAGCTTCCATCAATACCTGGATTGATGGGATCTCTACTTCTACGGCAGCACTGCCTCCATGCCATATACTAGAGAGAAAGGGGTTGCCCCTGTTGAAGTACGGACAGATGTGCGATAACCGTGAAGAGCAAAGGGTAATATCTCGTGCCAATCTTTGTAGGTTACAACCATCTTTTGAACAATCTTCTTGATGTTCTTGTTAGCCGCTTCTACCGCTCCGTTTATTATTGGTCGGTAGGGAGATGAGTTATGATGTTCGATCTTGGACTCTGCGCACAACTCTTTCATCATCTTATTATTCAAGTTAGATCCATTATCTAATGATCTGGCTCGAAACACCATAATGGCAGATGATACTATTTTTGATAAATCGGACCACCACTTGTCGGGTTACATTAGCGTATGATGCTGCTTCGACCCACTTGGTGAAGTAATCAATGGCTACTAGGATGAACCGATGTCCGTTTGTAGCTTTGGGCTCAATCAAGCCAATCATGTAGATTCCCCATATGGAAAAAGGCCATGCGGAAGAAAGAACCTTGAGATACGTTGGCGGTACATGAATTTTGTCGAAGTATATCTGACACTTGTGAGACCTCCTCATGTACTTGTAGCAGTCGGATTCCATTGTCAACCAATAGTACCCTGGTCTCAGAATTTTTCTCGCCATTGTGTGTCTGTTGGCATGAGTGCCAAAGGATCCTTCATGAATTTCTTTCATCAGCATGTTTGCCTCTGGTCTGTCGACGCATCGGAGCAAGACCATGTAAAAGTTCCTCTTATAGAGAGTATCATCGCTTAGGAAGAAGTTTCCAGCCAGTCTTCTGAGGGTTATTTTGTCCTTCCTTAGTGCCCCAGGTGGGTACTCTTGTTTCTGAAGGAAGCATTTGATATCGTGATACCAAGGTTTGTCGTCTATGACTGCTTCGATCGTGAAGATGTAAGTGGTCCTTTCAAGGCGCATTATGTCGATCTTAGGTAGGTCATTCCATCGACCTACACTAATCATAGAAGATAGAGTGGCTAATGCATCAGTCATGTGATTCTCATCACGAGGGATATGATGAAACTCGACTCTGTTGAAGAAGGGTATCAACCTTCTTGCATAATCTTTGTAAGGCATCAATCCTGGTTGGTATGTGTTCCAATCTCTTTTTATCTGATTGATAACCAGAGCTGAGTTTCCATATACGTCCAAGTTTTTGATCCTTAAATCAATCGCTTCTTCGAGACCCATAATACAAGCTTCGTATCCGGCCTCGTTGTTTGTACATTTGAACGAAAGTCGAGCGGTGAAAGGAATGTGGGTACCCTGAGGGGTAACAATTATTGCCCCAATTCCATTTCCATAATGATTAACTGCTCCGTCAAAGATAAGTCCCCACTGGGAACCTGGTTCTGGCCCTTCACTTGGTAGCGGTTCGTCGCAATCTTTCATTTTCAGGTACATGACATTTTCGTCTGGGAAGTCGAACCCGATTGATTCCTGATCGTCAATCGGTTGATGAGCCAAATGATTGGCTAAAATACTCCCCTTAATGACTTTCTGAGCGTGCTACTCTATGTCATATTCTGATAGCAACATCTGCCAACGGGCAATCCTTCCCGTGAGAGCAGGTTTTTCAAATACATACTTGATTGGGTCCATCTCGGAGACCAACCAAGTAGTGTGATGAATCATGTACTGGCGAAGACGTTTTGCTGCCCAAGCCAAAGCGCAGCAAGTTTTCTCAAGCATAGTGTACCGAGTTTCACAGTCGGTGAATTTCTTGCTCAGATAGTAAATGGCATACTCTTTCCTTTTGGTTTCGTCTTGTTGGCCAAGTACACACCCCATTGAGTCTTCCAAGACTGTGAGGTAGATGATCAGTGGTCTTCCTTCCACTGGAGGTGATAGAATCGAAGGATTCAACAGATATTCCTTAATACTGTCGAAGGCAGTTTGGCAGTCTTCTGTCCAAACGCAGTCCTGGTTCTTTTTGAGTAATTTGAAAATCGGCGCACATGTGGCAGTCATGAGGAATATGAATCTGGAGTTGTAGTTCAAACATCCCAGGAATCCTCTGACTTGTTTTTCAGTTTTCGGAGAAGGCATTTCTTAAATGGCCTTGACCTTGACCTTTCTGGCTGACGATGAACCCTAAAAGTTTCCCTGAACGGACACCGAAGGTGCACTTGTTGGGATTCAAGCGGAGTTTGTACTTTCTCAACCGCTCGAATAGTTTTGACAGATGGGTCACATGCTCCTCCTCTGTCTTAGATTTTGCAATTATATCATCGACATATACCTCGATCTCCTTATGTATCATGTCATGAAACAGAGTAGTCATGGCCCTTTGATAGGTTGCCCCGACGTTCTTCAAACCGAACGACAATACCTTGTAACAAAAGGTACCCCATGGGGTAATGAACGAAGTTTTATCCATGTCTTTCGGCGCCATTTTGATATGGTTATAGCCCGAGAATCCATCCATGAAGGAGAAAACTTTGAATTTTGCTGTGCTGTCAACCAACATGTCAATGTGTGGTAAAGGAAAGTCGTCCTTTGGACTTGCCTTATTTAAATCCTTGTAATCGACACACATTCTGACCTTTCCGTCCTTTTTCGGAACGGGTACGATATTGGCTAACCATTGAGGATATTCTGATGTGGCGAGGAAACCCGTGTCAATCTGTTTCTGTACCTCCTCTTTGATTTTGATGGCCATGTCCGGGTGAGTACGTCTTAACCTCTGTTTTACTGGCGGACATTCCGATCTCAACGGTAAGTGATGTTCCACGATGCTGGTATCCAACCCTGGCATATCCTGATAGGACCAAGCGAACACATCGGGGAATTCTCTAAGAAGCTTTGTCAAACTCTCTTTGGCAGTTGGACTGAGCAGTGCCCTAATCCTGATTTCTTTTCTCTCTTTTTCTGAACCCAAGTTTACTGTTTCCAACGGCTCTTTATGAGGTTCGATGGACCTTTCCTCTTGTATGAGTAATCGGGAGATCTCTTCCGTAATTTCGTTGTCAACTTCTTCTTCAGCCCCAAATACCGGGAACTCAAAGTCGGGAGAAGGCATCGGATCATATGTTTCAACGGGGTTTAAAATAAGCAATCTGCATGACGTGATGATTCGTGTTTAGAAGAGATAGAGAAAATGCAAATGTGTGCAGTGTATTTATTTTTATTACTGCTTGTTTTTGTTATTGAATTGTTTTTTAGGATTACCATTTTCTGAGAAAAAGCAAAAAAGAGAAAACAGCAATAAATGCGGAAATTACAGAACGATGTTATTTTATTAATGAACAAGTCGATTCTTGAAACTGCAGCCCTATAAAACAAAACTCTGTCGCTTTGGACGAAGCGAAGAGGGAAATTTACAGAAAGCGAGCCCTATCAAAACATTCGTTTCACCTGGGCAGGGTGAAAGGTTAAAGATGGCGATTACTTTGATTGGCGAACGACCTTCGGAACATCGACAGCAACCCATTGGCGGCGAACTCCTCGGTGAATCACAAAGTCCGGTACCTTTCTTGATTTGTCTTCAGAAATGACGCTGATTTCTGGTGGAGTAGGATCATTGGAATCTGTCTCCCAGGCAGAGTTGTCGTAGGAGAATTCCTCTGTCGTATTTTGTATAGCATTGGTGCTCTCAGCTGTATCTCCCCATCCAGTTGGCTGGATATCTTCGAGCCTGATACGAGAGCTTTCGGGAGCGGTGTACTTGACCATATAGTCGTATTTTCCACTCGGTTGTCCCAAGGTGTCCCACACTTATTTGGAACTGAAGGAGTTATCTCTCTCGATGACGTTGACCTCGGGAAAAGCATAGTTGATGAATTCAAGTCCTGCAAACGTTGCAAATTCATCGTCATGTTGAGTAGTTTCTGAATGACCTGAGTGTTGATCCCATGACATGGTGGGGACACAGGTATTCAGTTCAATGATGCTCAACTGAGTTTCATTACTCGGCTGACTTTCTGGCCCCAAGTCTCCTGGGTAAGGCTGCCACATTGGCAGGCCATCCATCAAGCCATAGTAATTGTAGTCAAAATTGTCCTTCATCAGAGTGTCTTTCTCTAATGAATTTGGTGGAGCACGACATCCTTCCGGATCACAACCTCCATATATCATTTCGACATCTGACCATGGTATAAATCTCAGACTCTGTGCGGGATAGTAAAATGGCGTAAGCACCTCTTCCTGAGACATATAACTGTCCTCGTTGAGATAGGACTTCCATTCCTCATCTGTGTCGGGGGGTCCTCCTCATTGATAGCATGGACTATTTGAGACACTGGGCGAAGGAAACCTCCACTGTGGAAGAAGTCCTGAATGGGATGAAGACTTTCATCCTTAGCAGCTGTCCGGGTACAGGTTGCAGAAAAACTAAGACCCTTCTTTGTTGTATTGCTAGTAGGAATGACAAGCTGTCCCCATCCTGTTGTATCGGTACTCTCGACCGCTTTAATAGCATCTTTGTATGAGGAAATCGAAGTTCCTCCTCCGAATTGTTCGTCCTTGTGTAGCGAAAGCGCTTGGAACTGGGTTCCGATTATCCCTTC
This sequence comes from Lathyrus tuberosus, assembly GCA_022829125.1. NCBI lineage: Eukaryota > Viridiplantae > Streptophyta > Magnoliopsida > Fabales > Fabaceae > Lathyrus > Lathyrus tuberosus. The sequence continues at coordinate 3,313,232 of JALAZF010000440.1, forward strand.
TGGTTCCAGATAAGTGGATGACGATAAATTGCTGACGAGCAAGGTCTGTTCCCCACAGACTGTGATGAGTTGGCCGTTATGGATGAACTCTACCTTTTTGTGGAGGGTTGAGGTAACCGCACCAGCCTAATGTATCCAAGGTCTTCCTAATAAACAACTGTACGTTGCCTGGATGTCCATGACCTGGAAAGTAACTTGAAAAGTGTGAGGACCAATAGTTATGGGAAGGTCGACTTCACCGATAACCGTTTTTATGGATCCGTCGTACGCTTTGACGAAGACCTCACTGGTTCTCATCGGAGGGCCTTTGAACAATAATTGAGTCAAAGTGGACTTCGGCATAACATTCAGGGATGACCCTGTGTCTTCCAGTATGCTGGCTAAAGCATCGTCCTGGCAGTTGACTGTGATATTGAGCACCATGTTATGAAGGCGACCCTCTTCAGGTAATTCCTCGTCACTAAATCCCAAGTTATTGCAAGAAGTGATGTTAGAGACAATACTATCAAACTGTCTAATTGTTACATCCTGTTCTACAAAGGCTTGCTCCAAGACTTCCTGTAGAGCCTCCCTGTGCGCTTCTGAACTGAGTAACAATGATAATACTGATATCTTTGAAGGAGTCTGTAACAGTTGATTAACAATGTTGTATTCACTCCTTTGGATGAGCTTTAGTATCTCATCATCATTTTTCGAAAGATCGAGATTACTGGATTGATCGACTGATGGATCGGGAGTTTCTGTCTGAAGTTCCTTTTCTTTGTTGGACTCTCTAACTCCTCTGTTGAAGATTCTACCACTACATGTTCCACGACTGATGTCTGCAATATTCACGATGGAGGGTAATGGAATTTCCTTTCCATTTTCAATTGTTGTTGCACTGTATTTGTAAGGGATTGTCTTAGCTGATTCATGCAGTAGTGGTCCCGGTAGATAGATGACGATGGGAACCTTCTGGCTTTTCTGACCATCGTAAGTAATCTCGATCCGTTCCCGATTGGGAATTCTTGATTCGTCAAGCAGAGGGATAATGGCTAAAACATTCCTAGTCCTCTGATGATCAGAAATGATGACAACGTCCTCAATTTGACTAGCAAGGTAGTTCGGCGACCAATTAATGGGTCCGGAACCTGGATATGGGCGGATCTCCCCACGATCCACCTGCCCCTGGAGAGCTGCTCACATAAAGTAACACCCTTGGTTACTTTCCGAACAGACTCCACAACATTCATAATTGTGTGGTGGCACCTGGCCACGCCCACTTTGAATATAATGTAACCTCACTAGGTTAGCTTCCACGAGTCGGACATCCTGACTTTGACACCGAGTGGGGTTTCTGTTATTGATACTAATTTGCTGAGTATCTTCATCCATGTAGATTGGAATCCACCAATGATTTAACAAGTGCTGAAGTGCTTCCTGGACAAGGGCACATCCCTAATCGTTTTCGCAGCCAGCTTTACAGCTGCGATAATTATGTGATGTCAGGAATCCGAGTCAGACCTGCTCATCATGTAACTCTACCAAGTTGGTATTCATCAAGCGAATGTCGAAGATTTGAACCATGTTGATCTGATAGGGATTCCTATCATGGTAGTCCTGGATCCATCCAAGATCCATCTGACGCTGGAGGGCCTCCTGTATGAAAGAGCATCCCTGTTTGTTTATCGAGCAAGTCAGACAAGAACCGTAATCGTGCCGCGGCAGATTATGATACTAGCTTTGCCTTGAATGCATTGCCACTAAGTTGGCATTCATCGCACGGATATCGTGGTTCTAAATGACGTTGGAATTCGTGTAAACCATGTTAACTCCACGAACTCGGTGCTCTTGGATCCATCCGAGATCCATCTGTTCCTGTAGGGCTGTTTGCACCACAGAACATCCTTGATTTATTTTAGAGCAGATATCACACTGATGATAATTATGAGGTGGTACATGGCCGTACCCACTCTGTCTACAATGCATCTTGACCAGATTGGTCCTCAACAAGAGTACATCATGAATTTGATAGACATTGTTAAATTCTTTCTCAATCAGGTTGACTGCAGCTTTCTCATGTTGAGGCAGCGGGTTCGTAAAAACATTGGGATTCGTATCTTTGAAAGATAAGAGCCCGCTCCTAACAAGCTTTTGCATGTCGGATTTGAAATTGAGATAATTTTCTATGTTATGCCCTGATCCTCCTTGATGATAAGGGCATGTCTGATCCACCTTAAACCAAAAAGGCGGATTTTCCGGTACTGTAAAAGGAGACTTAGTCTAGATGTGCCCCTTAGCCAGTAGTAACGGAAATAGATCTACGTACAATATGGGTATAGGATAAAACCCTGGTGGCCGTGTTGTACGGTTGTTATTGTATTGAGGATGAGCCTACTGAAGAGGCTGTTGTGTCCCTTGCTGATTAGATTGGCTTTGCGCAACCTGAGGTTGATACGTAGGAACAGGCGAGGGCTGATAGCAGGAGTCACAGCTACTACCAGTTGATAACGTCGCCTTTGCTCTCCGAGAGAGATATTCCCAATATCTTGCTATTTTTTCTTAGGGAGAGCACTACCGTATCGTTTTGTACTACTTGATGATCCAGCGTCTTTTACCAAACGTCCTTCTCAAACGGCTTCCTCAAGACGAATTCCCATGCCCACCATCTCGGTGAAATCACTGGGCCCACTGGCAACCATTCTATCATAGTAAAATGAACTTAAGGTCTTGAAGAAGATCTTTGTCGTCTCTTTTTCCTCAAGAGGTGGACAAATCTGAGCGGCAATTTCGCGCCATCTCTGAGCGTACTCCTTAAAGGTTTCCTTGTCCTTTTGTGACATTGATCTGAGTTGATCTCTGTCCGGTGCCATGTCCAAATTGTATTTTTATTATTGGACGAAGGCAGTACCAAGATCTCTAAATGTAATAACCGTAGTACGGTTTAAACCCATGTACCATTTGAGCGCGGCACCGGTTAAACTATCCTAAAAATAGTGAATCAGTAGGTCCTGATTCTCCGTCTGAGCTGACATTCGCCGAGCGTACATAACCAGATGGCCCTGAGGGCAAGAGTTACCCTTGTATTTTTCAAAGTCGGGCACTTGAAATTTATGCGGAATTTTCACATTGGGGACCAGACAGAGGTCTGCGGCGTCCTTTCCAAATAGATCCTGACCGCGGATGGCTTGCAGTTCTTTCTGCATTTCCAGGAACTGTTCCTGGAATTCATCCATTCTATCGAACATAGTTTCCTTCTTACCAGAAGGTATCGGTGGAATATGTCCTTTCGGAACAGTGTGCACCACAGGGGGTGGTACCGTGACTACGGTAGTGAATCTTGGCGTTTCCCAAAGTTTGTAACCTTCAGGAGTCTTCAGTATGCCCCTGTCATCTTCACTTTCCCAAAGTTTGTAACCTTCAGGCCCAGCGGCTTCTGTTATGATTCCCTGATCTTCAGTGATCGGCGGAATATATCCTTCCGGGATATAGTTAACAGGCATGTCCCAAGGACGATCTTTCGGCATTTGATACCTAAGATCATACTTTTCCACTATGGGCGTTGAAGTGTCCTTGAGATCACAGTCCTTTGTAGCTGAGCTTCTGCCATGGCTTGCATGTCGTTACGAAGCTTTCTCATATCCTCTCTTAGAGCGTCGATCTCTTCTTTCAACTCTCTATTTTCTTCCTCAAGATCATCCATCATTTTCTGACGATTGGCCCGAGTATTGTACGAAGGAGACAGTTTGACTCTAGAACCAAGACACAAACGTGAGATTCGTAGGTAAGAAGAATACGCGATGTGAGAATGATGAATGCAATGATTATATTAATTGTTTTTTGGTTTAATCAAAATAAACTTCGACAATTAGATTGCAAATATCAAACAGTGGGGAAACCCCTTTTTATTGAATTCAAAGGATTACAGAAATGGAAATACAGTAGATTACAAGGTGCAGAAATAGAAACCTAAGCTAATGGGTCCCGAGTCCTCTCTGAAGAGAAATCGGGTGTTGACTCTGGTACTTTCCTTTTCTTTGACCGGGGCTCTTGGCCCATTGTCGGGTTGTCATTCCTTTGCCAGGTGAAAGGAGCGACCAAATTCCTTTGGTCATCTTGATTCTCTACAGCATGTTGCTCCAAAATCTCAATCAGAGCATCCTTATCTTTCAGTAGTTGTTGTATTTTGACGCACTCCATGTCGAGGGTGCGGTACTTGTTCTTCCAAGACCTCTTCTCCCGTTGAACTTTGTTGAGAGTAACATGGAGCTTTTCAGTCTCAGTCAGGAAGTACATGACAGACTCCCTCGGTGGAAGAACTCCATGACGAGGATAAGGCATCTTTAGCTTGAGAGCTCTAGTTTGTACCCAGTGGAGATAAGGCTCCACCGAGACACAGTCTGGTTTTCCTAGAGACTCCCGTCCTTTCTTATGAACATGTTTCCAAGCGTGCACTATTTTCGTTTTTAGTGCTCTGTCACTTTCTCCGTGTTTGAAGAAAAGACCTTCCAGATGAACACCCTGTGGGACGTGTCTCATCGGGTATCCAAATTGACGACGAACGAGAACTGGATGGTAATTGATTCCCCCCTTAGTTCCTATAAGGGGTACGTTGGGGAAGTTTCCACAACGGTCAATGATCCTGATCCCATCATAAATCCTATTACACCAGTCAATGTCAGAGTTGGTGAGAGACATGATTTTCTGCGACCAGCGTAAGGCACTCTTATGATCCCAAAAAGCAGTAGACTTGGGCAAATGGGAGATAAACCATTTGTATAGCAGAGGTACACAGCATGCGATCTCCCCTCCACTGTACAAATTACCCAAGTGTACAGAATGATACGCATATGCGAGCAAAGTCGGCACCGGGTTTCCAATGAGAAAAACCTTAATGGAGTTGATATCGACGAAGTTATTAATGTTGGGAAACAGAAATAACCCGTAGGTGAGTAAAATAAAGATTCTTTCAAAAGCAGTCACGTTCCCGATACTGGTGAAGTACAAGGCTTTCTTTGTCAAGAACTGGGCTGGAAAACCTTGTATGCCACCCTTAGTGGTCATGTGAGTCCTGACCTCAGACTCGTCCAAATGAATTGCTCTTGTAATGGTCTGATTCTTTGGAATTTCTTCCAGTCCAGAAAATGGAGCTTGGTCTGTAATGTGTAGATCAATCAGATGAGAATATTCCTCCAGCGTTGGTGCTAGATGGTAATCCGGGAATGTGAAACAATGATAGACTGGATCGTAGAACTGAATGAGCGCATCCATGATTCCCTCAATCACATGGACTCTTAGCAGAGATAGCAAACCTCTGTACTTGGCTCTGAAAGCCTCTTGGTTTGTGATCATCCTCGCCAAACCTCTTAAATCCTCTAGTTTTGGAATCATGAAGGTGTACTTATGAGTTCTCCTTCTACCGAAATCCATTAGCGCAATCCTTTTCTCTGATATTTGCAATCATAATCTTAGTTTATTTTGAAAAAACAGAGAGACTAGAAGAGAATTTTTTTTTGAATGTTTTAATGTTTTTTAAATGAATGCATGAATGCAGCACACAAAAACATAGAAAAAACATGGGGTCAAAGGGTCGTTGTCATGGAGTCAAGGCTCTATCCATCCCTAAAGGTTTATACTAGGGTGATTTTTGTACCTGTAATCAAAATCATCAGCTCCTCCCAGGATAACAAATAGCAAGCGGATCGCCAGCGAGCTGTATGAAATCTTAGAGTAAATGCTATTCACCGAGAATAGATCATCAGCCTTAAATGAGGGTAGTATCGTGTGACAACTATTTCTGATAGCTTCCGCACTCCAAAAGGGTTGGCTCCTCAGCTTCTCAGACATCACAATCGGCCCATTGCCTATGAGAGGGAATGGGTTGCATTGGGAAGCCTCCACTGAGGTTGATGGTCGACCTCGTCGCCATCACTTATCTTAAGTGTATACTCAATCTTTCCACATGCGGCATCACACGCATTCCCATTAGCAGAAAAATAAACACAGATATCATTTAGGAAAAGCAATATATATATTTGTCCTAATGTCCTAGACTTTTTAAAAGCTATGAATCTTATGTTCCTGACAGAAAATGGTTTCCTGGCGGAGTCACCATCCTGTAGTTTCATTCCAAATTAACGGCGTTTTGACCTAAGATCCTAGTGACCTCAGAGGCTTCCCCCCTTCAAGGTTTCTACCTAGGGGACAAGAAGAGAACAAGATCCCTAAAGGAAGTCCCCAGCATAGTAGCCATTTTTCTGTAGCGAGTGATTTTTGGATGTGGTTGCGAAGCACGATCGCTCTAGTACTACAGCTCGATTCATTTTTTATCCTATTGAAGCTGATGAAGGAAGGGAAATAGATGTCTCCAACTAACCCTGCTTGCATACTGATGTTAAACAGTCAAAACTGTTGGTTTACAGATGCTACAAAGATTCGGGGTTTCTCCTAGGTTATTTTGTCAAAAAGGGGTATTTTAGGCTATCAGTTGAGATGTTAGGACGGATGTATGAAAGTATGGGATTTTGGGTTTTTGTTTAGTGTGCTCGCTAAGATTTTTCTTTCAATCTTATGCCTACGTATTCCCGTTTTTCCGAAACAGGGAAATCAGAGCGACCGTAGTTCCTCTTATTCTATGGGAGGAAATGGTGTTTTGGTGTCTTGTTCAAAGCCCAAGACGTGAAGCGAAAGGTAGTTTGTATCTTGTTCAAAGCCCAAGATGTGAAGCTGAAGGGTCTATTTGTATCTTGTTCGAAGCCCAAGATGTGAAACTAAAAGGTGTTTGTCTTTAGAGAGAATTTTTCATCTCTAAAGAGGGGTTTGCATGTCATAATTGTTTATAAAGGAGAATTACTTTTAACCAGGATTTGTGAATCCGGCAATGCCATAATTTCCTTTATAGGGGATTTCCAACTTGAAGGAGAAGACTTTAACTCAATGTAGAGCAATGTCATCTTTCCTTAGGAATTTCTCATGCTAAAAGAGGGACAGTGGCATGGATGTAAATAATCCAGAGGCTTGGCGCTTACAGCGATTAGATGAAGGGGAAGGAGTTGTTGATGTTTGTGTATTGTGAACGAGGCACAGCTTTGATGCTAAAAGGTTGATTGGATTAACCAACGGTTTTCTTATACAAAGCCTAAGAGGAGGCTAAAAGGTTTTCCTTATACAAATCCTAAGAGGAGGCTAATGGCCCAACAAGAGGGTATTTTTTATCTGTCTCGTACAAAGCCCGAGATAGAGGCTAAAAGGGGAGTGACTCGACAAGAGAGTCCTCTATGGTATCTCGTACGAAGCCCGAGATGGAGGCTAAAAGGTTTTATACTCAACAAGAGAGTGTTTTTGTATCTCGTACGAAGCCCGAGATGGAGGCTAAAATTGTTAGCTCCGTTGGGGAGAATCATTGTACAAAGCCCAAGAGGAGGCCATTGTGACTGTTTCAGTAAAGTGACAGATCCAATATGCCAATTTAAAGAGAAAATCAGTTCTTATATGAGTAATGTTTGCACTCAGGGATTTGATTCGAGGATCAGGGTTATGGGAAATCCAAAGGGCATTGAGACGGTCCGAGTCTATGGGTTCATCTCCTAGTTTAGGAAGGAGCTTGAGAATGTCTTTTGAGACTCAAGGTAATTAGACTGTCCAAGTCTAGAGTTTCATCTTTTGTACTATACTTTGAGAAACAGTAGTAGACCCTTGGAAAGACTGTTCTATTAAGATGATTGATTTCTGTTCCTATACCTCTAGGAGGTCATCGGGACAATTTGTACGAAGCCCAAGAGGAGGCTGGAAACTTTTAAGAAGCCGATAGGTCCTTGTAGGAAGCCCAAGAGGAGGCTATCATTCCCAGAGGAAGAATCATTATATGAAGCCTAAGAGGAGGCTGAGAATACTTCTAAGAAGCCGACGGGTCCTTGTACAACGCCCAAGAGGAGGCGGGGATGCTTTTAGGAAGCCTGTGGGTCCCCAAACCCCGAGAAGTTCAAGACAGGCTATTCACAAAGAATAGATCAAGCCATGAACGTTCGAGAATTTGGAAGAAACTCAAGAGATGCCATTCACGGAGAAAAGATCATCTTTGGGGAGTAGAGTTTCTTGACAAGTGCTTTTAAGAAGCCTGTGGGTCCCCAAACCACGAGAAGTTTAAGACAGGCTATTCACAAAGAATAGATCAAGCCAGGAAAGTTCGAGAATTTGGAAGAAACTCAAGAGATGCCATTCACGGAGAAAAGATCATCTCTAGGGAATAGAGTTTCTTTGACAACTTCTACGAGTGACAATCTATGAAAGGGTTCATCGAGAATGCTGCCTTTCATGTCTCCATATTGTTTAACCCCAAGAGGAGGGAAGACTGTGTCTGGTAATCCTATGGGGATCTAGTTTTGACTATTTAAGAGTGATCAATGGCTTTACCTAGTGCTAGACGTAGTTGCCGGGGAAACTCTAAATATTTATACTATTATTACACAATTGATATGAGTTTATGAAAGAAGACTTACAGCGAAACAGTCCCACAATACAGTTATATGTATATGAAAGTGGTAAATGAAAGCAATAACCACTTACTCGGTTGTAGAGCTTCCATGCTGTTTGGTTTGTTGTTCAACAAAGAAAGATTGAAAACAACAGTATATTTCAAAATCAAAGGAGAAAGTGCTTTGAAAAAGAAAGATTTGGGGCTTATAGCTAAAGGAGAGGCCCAGAGTTATATCAGTGATCGCAGTGTGAGTTTGAATTTGTACAGGGACTTATACAAGTGACTGATGTAACACCCCCTTTCTATACCCCCAAATAATCAAATAAATCATTTAGGCATGTATTGGAAATTTCATCAGAGTATAATTATAAACACGGCATAAAAAGGTATGTCACATTATGCTTGAAATTAAAACATACAACACCTGCTCAACAAATGATATGCAACAGTGGGTTAACTCTCAAACAACGAATGATCTCTGTCCTTATACCCACATCTCAATATTTAGAATGAAAGCGGAAAAATCTAAACATTGATAACAACAAACATATATACATTATATATATATATATATATATATATATATATATATATATATATATATATATATTCATCAACAAGTATGATACAACAACATCATTCATGTTTATATACACAAATTCATCAGCAATGTACATACACGAATGTATCACAAAAGGAATCAAACATAAGCATCCTAGCTACCCGGTGCTACATATCAGAGCCAACTGACCAAAAAGGTATGAAGACACACTTCACAAAAGACCACCAGATACCTAATCTGCAATGCCTCGTAGAGCATCATAAAACAGCAGAAGGGTGAGAAATATTATCATAATAACATTGCATATAATTATATATATCTCAACATATAATACACATATACCACATTCTCACCACGACTTATCACGATGCACGTATCTATACACATAACATCAACATATACCATAAGTCATTTACACGGCATAACAATCCGTAATTTAACACATCAAATCCCATAGGCATATCCATTCATGCTCAAATACATGTATCACTAATACATATCAATTCATTCAACATAAACACATATATTCGTGTTCATTCACCGATGCATCATTACAAACATACAATTATCATCATTTCACATAAACATACATATTATGTTTATCCTCCAATGCACACCTGCACAATTCTGTTCATTCCACATCAACATATACATATATATGTTCATTCATCAATGCACAAATACAATGATGACAAATGCAACTCATAGAGACCGACTCTCGACTCTATGCAGATGCAATGCGGTACCGACTCATTATCTCAAGTTCAATTGAAGAACTTGTTGGAACCTTCGCTCACACCGTAACAAGGCACACGAAGTTCACCCATTGCTCACACCGTAAAAAGGCACACAATGTTTATGGATTGCTCACACCGTAAGAAGGCACACAATCCGATTGCTCACACCTTAAACAGGTACACAATCGTTTGTAATCATCGCTCACACCGTAAAAAGGTACACGAAGTTACAACAGATTCATCTTAGAATCCCACAACACAAGAATGCACATCATGATGTTTCACATACAACATGACTCGTGACACTCTTGAAATGCATACATATTCACAATATAGTCATGCATTCATCACATACATATCACATGCATCAATTGTATAACAACATATACAATTCTTCAAATACAACCATGTGATCCATATAGTCATTTTCATGCATTGTAATTCAATTTACATCAATGCAATTATTTGCCCTAAGGCCACAAACCATCACCACAACATCTCATCACATATTCACATTTAACATGCATTATCACTTAATTCAAACAATGCATACATTCACTAAAGATCCACAATTCACAAAGCATTCTCAAATCAAGGGTTCACTCTACAAACATATCCACAACACATTCATATCATTCATAATTAACATACTTAACATTTTCTACAAAATCACTATTCACAAACAGTCGGAAAAGTCGGCCAAAAGTCGGCTAAAAATATAATTTCTTATCACCATCAAATAGTACATATCAATACCTTCAATTCGATATAAATAACTCTCAAATCCGATAAACAACGAACAAGTTATGGATATTTCAAAATAACACAAAAACATAAACCGGACGCCCGACACTACGAAACGGTTCGAAAAAACTATACCGATTGGACCAGTTTCAGACCTCAAAACTATTTTTCCTAGAAAGAACATCTCGTTAGCTTCCCAACGCTTCGAACGGGGGTGAAAACCGACTTACGGTTCAAGAGATATGAATTTCCGAAGTTTTCCGACAATTACACAAAACCAGAAAAATCAGCAATGCAGCCCTGCGGGTTCTACTGGTGCAGCTGCTATTTTTCGGCGTTTTCGTCCGAAAACCCGACCGATTCACAAAATTCCTTCGAAACAAACACATGGTAATATCACATAAATACATACGGACATATTAGAATCAAGAAATACGCGATTACTCGACATTTAGTTTTCACTAAAACTCATACTCTTCGAAACCTAAAAATATCATTTCTCCAAATATCAACCGATTACAACGAAACGAGTTTCTATAATCTCGGCCTCACCTCACTCGACTAATCTACGCAATTTGTTTCGAATTTCATCCGTGAAAACATCTTTTACGACCGATTATGTCATTTTCAACCTAAAACTCATATTTCTCTAAACAACAAAAACAATCGGAAACAATCATACATAATCGTATACAAAGTTAGAATAATGATATTTCACACCCTTACCCGAGTGTAGAAACGATCGGAAGTCGATTCGGGTGAAAATCTCACACTTTCTCTTCTCTTTTCTTCTCTTCCTTTTCCTTCTCTTCTATTTCCTTCCATTTCTCTTACTATCTCATTCTATATATAGTTTTCTCTCTTTTTCTTTCTTTTCTAATTTTATCCCTTCTATTTCTTTTCTCACAAACACAAAAATATTTACTTAACATAAATATCTCAAAATATCTATTATATCATTTATTAAATACTATCTAATGTGAAAAGTCTAAAATACCCTCTATTCCAATTTTCCCCGCAAACTCTCAAAAACGGTAAAAATGCTTAATATGAAAACATAACATATTAAAACACCAATTTCACAAATAACATAATCATTGTCAAATTAAAGTAAAATACTCCACAAAATAATATAATTAACACCCAAAAATAGAGATAATTAAAATCGGGTCGTTACAACTGAGGCCCAAGAAAGGTTTTCTGTACAAAGGGGTTTGGGTCTTACACTCTAATAGAGGCCCAAAAGGTTTTTAAAGAAAAAGAGTGGGGCTTATAACACGAGGGTAGGCCCAGATGTTTTTTCGTTTAAAATGGCAATCACGCCGAGATTTTCTTTTAACGCGAATGGGGCTTATACAATATCTGAGACCCAAAGTTGTTTTGATTAAAAGGGAATTGAGTCTTACACTCTATTAGAGGCCCAAAAGTTTTGAATGGGTCTTATAGCTCGAGAAGAGGCCCAATTGATTTTTAAAAGGCGACGATCGCGCCGTTCACTTGTACAGGGGGACTTAAACAATAAGTGAGGCCCAAAATGGTTTGTACAAGGAGGTTTGGGTCTTACATTCTATTAAGAGGCCCAAAGAGTTTTAAAGAAAAGAAGTGGGTCTTACTACTCGAGGGTAGGCCCAAGGTTTGTTTTTCAACGGATGATGATCGCGTCGAACTTTTTGAAATACAACGAGACTTATACCATAAGTCGGGCCCAAAATAGGTTGTATTTACAAAGGGTTGGGTCTTACACTCTCTCAAGAGGCCCAAAGTGTTTTGAAAATGATTTATGAGGGTTGAATTAATCCAAAAGCCCTAATTTGTTTTCAAAATGTATTTTAATTGAATAAAAAATCAATTAAAATGATCAAAATTGTTTAACATATGGAAAACAAATTGTGATCTTGGATTAATGCTTCAAAAATTAAGTATTGGCCTACAAAATAATTAGAAGTCATTAAAAGTTGCAAAATCAAGGTGGAAAAATATTCAAAATGTCAAAAACAATTAAAATATTAATTCTTTGCAAAAATATCAATTATATGAAATAAATAATATTTTTGGAATTTTTTGGGAAAATAAAATATAAAAAGAATCAACTCAAAATCATTAAAACTCAGAGAGAAATTAATTTTTGAATCAATTAAATAAAAGCACAAAATTCAAATATTTGAATTTGTGAAAATGGCGCCAAGAACAAGGGCAAGAACACGCGCGTGTTCTGAGTTTCCCAGATTTGTATTTTCTATCCAATCTTACTGAATACTTGATCATATCATGCAATCCACATACCAATCAACTCGTTTCAACCTCACGATCATGTCTATGGCAATTAATTTCATTTAAATTAAGCATTAAACAAGAAATCACGAAAAATCCTCAAGAACCCTAAATTTGCATGAACGTTGGGATATTTGATACACGATTCAAACAAAGTAATTACTTGTGGGGAAACATTCCATGCATGATTATGAACATTTGGCAAAAGTATTGTGTGAGGAAATATGCATAGATTGAGAGATGACCAAGTTTAGGCTTACCTCTAGGTCGTGACAGCAAGAGCAAATTGATTTCTGAGTTGGAGGTGTTACAGATGAGTTGTGATGATCTAAACAGCTTCCCTACACCCTATGGAGTGTGTTTGAATGCTTGGACTTGATCGAAATTGGCTGGATCATTTCATGGCATCTCAAGTACAACTTGGTTAAAACCTTGAGCAATTGACTGGTGATTCTGAGAAATCAGTGTTCCAGATGTTGTTTAAGTGTTTGATCAGCTCACATATGATGTATGTGAGGTGTGTGTGTGATTGGTTTGAGTGGAATTGCTCTCTAATGAAAAACCCGATAGTGACTTGCTAAGAAAGGCATTTTTTAGAGTGAGAAGTGGATTTTGAGAAAGGCAAGTGTTGTAGGCCTTTGGTGTACTTAAACTGATCACAATTGAGCTCTATTTATAGTAGAGCAAGTTTGTTTTGCAAGGAATAGTGAATGGCAACTGCTGAGTAGGGTTGGCCAATGTTGGCAAATGAAAATCCATGTCTCCTCTAGCCATTAACTAGAGGTTAGGGGACAGGCTGTTGGTTCCCTTGGTCTTGGATAAGTCTTGACTGAATTCAGTTGCTAATAGCTCAGTCCATGCCACCTTGGTCCTTCCATTGAATGCCCCAATCCAAAATTGGAGTCTTGTCCATATTTTAGGCAATTCTAGGTTTGGCATGCTATTTCTTGTTCCAAGGACTTTTGAGGCTTGGGTCAGTGATTGTTCCCTTTAGATTCAATCCTCAGATGTGTCCAAGGTGATGACAAGGCTTGGAATTGGCTGATTTTGTCAAATCGAGCAAAAGTGCAAAATTCTGCCTTGCCTTGGCAGATATCAGCAAGGCAACTTGCCAATGTCATATCTCATGGCTCAAGTTGAATTTGGTGATGTTCTTGGCCATTTTGGAAAGCTCTTATTTGATACAAAAACTGTTTGATCATATTTGGGTTTGATAATTTTTGGATCCAAGTGAAAAATATCCCTACATTTGGAAAAAAGTAAAGCAAAATCTGACTTAGTGAAATTTTCACTAAGTGTTGGAACAAAGTGACTTTTCTTGATTTTGATCACTCCATAACTCAAAATCCATGAGGAATTTGGACATAGGTCAGTATGAAGCTTTTGTAGAGGGAAATGAGATCTAAAAATCAAGATTTGGATGGAAAAAATGGCTTTGTGGTTTAGGAGTTATGATCCTCCAAAGTTGGTACCTTTGTCGCTTTTTTTCATAACTTGGAAAATTTTTCTAAGTTTTTATGGTTACCCCTTTTACAAGTTATCCCATTTTCTTTGATTTTTCTTGATGAATGATGATTCAAATCATACATAAACATCATTTTAGGGTTAAAAATCCATTTTAGTGAAAAATCTCAAAAAGTCAAAGTTTGACTTTTGTGTACAGTTGACTTTTGTGCACAGTTGACTTTTGTCAGATGAATTCCAAACTGTGCAATTCTTCAGGAAATCATGTCCTTGACCTAAATCAAACTTGATGGAAATGTTCCATGGGTGGTACAGAGGGTATTGAATCATGTCTTAGGGTTTGGGAGCATGTCCTGATCAAAAGTCAAAGCTACAATTGACTTTTCCCGCGAAACCCTAATTGTGGTCCAGATGAAATTGAAACTTATTGCTCAAGCTTCTTGGATCAATCCATTGTCCCAAATGGATCAATATCGTATATTAGAGACCCTCAAATCATGTTTTGAGGTCTTGGTTCATGATTTGTCCCAAAAGTCAACTTAGGGGTGAATTAGGTCAAGAAACCCTAATTCCTGATTTTTGATGAATGAATCCCCTGAGGAAAAATTGACTTAATGATTGGGTTTATGAGGTTCCATGGAGCATATTAGGTTATGTTTTGGTTCTTTGGCTCATGCCCAGAGGAAATTTTCCATCTGGAGGCCCTGGTCGATCAAAACCCTAATTTGGCGACACTGGCGATCTTGAGGCTTGATCCACCTAGAAGGGAGCATCCTTGTGCTTAATCCTTGAAGTGGGAGTCCTTTTGATCCTTTGTGTATGTTTGAGAATGTAGACAAGTTGAAGATCATGTCATTCCTTGATTGATCCTTTGTCTAAGCACTCAGAGAGGGATTGAAACCCAAATTTTGATTGCAGTGGATGCTCAACAATTCCTTGAGGAGATTGATGAGGCATAAAGGTACATCCATATTGTGATGATGATTTACACAATGATGGGAATCTTAGTGGTCAAAATTTGGGGTATGACACATATATCTCATTGCATCCATTGTTGGTTTTCAGGAACTCAGTCGTCTTTTCCTTTGTAAATCATAGGTATCATTAATATTTAGAAAAGGAACACTAAGAAGCACAATTTCAAGAAGCCCAATTTGGTAGAGTTGAAAAAGCTGGCAGCTTTGGTGCCTTGCCCTGAAGACTTTAGAAAGCGTTATGGAAGGTTGATTGGTATCCTTAGGACTAAGATGGAAGATGGAGTTCTCGACACGTTGGTGCAGTTTTATGACCCTCTTTACCATTGCTTCACCTTTCCCGACTACCAACTCGTTCCAACATTGGAGGAGTATTCTTACTGGTTTGGTCTACCTGTAAAAGAACAAGAGTCTTTCAGTGGTCTAGAGAAGATTCCTTCACCAAAGGATATTGCTGATGCTATTCGCTTGGAGATGTCTGAAATCAAGGCTAACCTCACCACCAAGAATGGAATCAAAGGTCTACCCTATAAGTTCTTAATAGACAAGGTCTTCTTCCTAGCTAAGATGAACAGTATGGATGCCTTTGAAGCAGTCTTCGCGTTACTTATCTATGGCTTGGTTTTGTTTGCTAATATTGAGGAATTTGTTGATATCAACGCCATTCGGATCTTCTTAAGTGGAAACCTTGTATCCACATTGCTTGGTGATACTTATCACTTCATCCATCACAGAACAATAAAGGGAAATGGTACAATCTTGTGTTGTGCACCCTTGCTTTACAAGTGGTTTGTTACGCATTTGCCTCGAACATCACGCTTTAAGATAATCTAGATAAGCTCCGTTGGTCTCAAATAATCATACCTCTCACTCACACTGATGTGTTTTGGTACGATCCAGCTTATGACAAAGGAGTAATCATTGATAGTTGTGGCCCGTTCCCCAATGTGCCACTCCTTGGTATCAGAGGTGGGATTAGTTACAACCTTATTCTCGCTAGGCGCCAGTTTGGGTATCCTATGGAAGACAAGCCTAGGAACATCCTTTTGTCCGGTTTCTTCTATCTTAACGAGGAAGCCAGTGCAGAAACTAAGGATAGAGTTTTGCATGCTTGGGGGACGCTCCATAAGAGAACTAAGAATGACTTGGGAAAGAGAAACTGTCTGGCCTTGGAACTATTCCTTCAGTGGGTTCAATCCCGACCTCATGATCTTAAGATGCCATACCTCCCCGAGAGACCTCCGCAGCCCACTGTTGTATCTCCCTCTATCATTCCTATTGAGCTCATGGAAGAGTACTAAGAAACTCTGGCAAGGATAAAACTTGAGTGAGACACGTGGGAAGGGAAGCAACATGCCATCTATGCTGAACAGATGGAGATGAAGAAGCAGATAAAAGAGAAGGATGATTTGATTGAGTTACTTGAGAGACGTGTAATAGATAGACATGTGGCGCGAGAGAATTTATTTTTCTCTAGCGTGCAACCAACTTCTAGTACTCACGAGTATGCAAGTATTCCCCCGACATCTGGCACTTGGAAAGGAATTGTCGACAAGCTGATTCTGGAGAATGACAAGTTGAAGAGATAGAAGAGGGTGCGTGTAGTGGAGCCTTTCTAGATAGGAATGCTTGGGACTTTTTAGGCCTAGCTGTTTTTCTCTCCCTGTATTTTGAGCTTCTTGAAATGTACTTTGAAAGTTGTAACTTTTCTCAATATTAATGAATGGAAGCTTATTTTGAAAATGACTCTCTTGAGTTCCTTAAAACCAACTGCATTCGCATTGGATTTTGAATTTTTGCTAACCCTATTAAGGAACTTAAAATTATTTTGTAAACTTTGTGAGATGGATTTTGGAAAGAAAGGAACTTGACCGTACACCTTCATGGTTCCCAATGTTGAGCAACTAAAGGAACTAGGAGAATGGATTGAAGATCCATTGGCTTTCTCAGAAAAGTATGGAAGAATTCTCCCAATGTTCGAGCTTCGAAGGGCTGAAGGACTGCTAGAGACTTTGGTTCAACTCTACCATCCCCTTTATCATTGCTTCGTGTTCTCTAATTACCAATTGATGCCGACCTTGGAAGAATACTCTGCTTTGATGGGTCTTCCTTTCAATGATTTCCCTCCATTCTCTGGATTAGAAGATGAGCTCAGTTAGAAGGATATTGCAAGAGGGACGAGACTAAGGTTGTCTGACATTCAAGCCCACATGACTATCAAGGGGGACTTTCTGGATTGCCCGCTCAGTTCTTGTTCGAAAAGGCTCGTTACTTCGCTAATAGGAAAAACAATGTGCTCTTTGAGTCCACCTTCGCTTTGCTAGCTTATGGGCTATTCCTGTTTCCCAATGTTGAAGACTTTATTGACTTCAATGCTATTCAGATCTTTATGCTCAAGAATCCGGTTCCGACTCTGTTGGCTGATACTTATCATGCCATCCACTCGAAGAATATGCAAGATGGAGGGCAGATCGTTTCCTGTGTTGCTCTCCTTTATAGGTGGTTTATTTCGCACCTACCAAAGACCGCAACCTTTTGGTATATGAAAGACAATACTATTTGGTACAAGAGACTCATAGAGCTTACCCATTCAGACATCGAGTGGTATGACCCAATCTATGGAGGGATTCTTAAAATTCACAGCTGTTGGGATTTCCCAAATGTACCTCTTGTTTCCAAGAAGGGATGCATCAATTATAACCGCGTTCTCGCTCACCGACAGCTTGGTCATCTAATGGAAGAAGAGCCTGATCCTAACAATCTGAAGAGACTTTTTCTTAAAGAAGGGGAAAATCCAGAGTTTAGAGTCAAAGTTGCACGTGCTTGGCTTTGCATAAACAGACAAAGATGGACTGTATTGGGAAATCCTGATTGCACTGTCACCGAAGCTTGCTTGGAATGGGCCCTTGAAAGAGCTCTTGTGATGAGGATGCCTTATCCGCGTCATAAGCCACCTGTAGTCCCTACAAATGAGGAGTTAAAGATGAAGAAAGCACTGGAAGAGCTGACCCTCAACAAAGGAAGGATGCAAGAAAATATCAACAAACTCTTGAGGGAGCTCCATGGAGGGAAAGGACCGACATCAAGTGGATTGTGTTCTTAGTTCTTTTATGTTGTATTTCAATTTACTTATGTAACAGACTTTGAAGATGTACCGCCTATGTTGTAACATTTGCAAATTTGCTAATGAAAGAGCTTGTTTTTTAGAAGTATTCTCAATATCTACAATTTTTGCAAAAATTTTAGTTCCTTGATAGTTTTGCTTGCATCTGCATTTGCATCCTTTTATGTCATAACATGTGCATTCTTTCTTATCATGTCTCATCTCGTCGTCTTTCTTCAGAAACCGTTACATTGAGTCTCCAAGGCCGATACAACACTTGAGCCCAAGCTCGCCAAAGGATGTCTGAACACAACTTTAAACTAGATAGGGTCAACAACAAGTTGAATGATTTACGGGGAAACATGGGGCGGATCATGGAAGCCCTACAGGTTATCAAGGCAAAGATGGATACTCAGACCACCGTGGTCTCCGAGATCGTCACTCCAACTGTGGAACCTTCTATAAATGTCAACACTACTCTCTTGCCACCAAATGGTTTGCCCCCTAGTTTTGTGCCACCACCGATTGCCATGACTGCTCAACAGGTTGTTCCCATGGGTAATGAAAATCCCTAAGCTATCCCAACCTTTGCTCCGTCAGCTATGCAAGCTCGAGTGCACCTCATTTTCCACAATCCACAACCGGTCTATGACTACCCCGAAGTGTCTGAGGATGGGGGACGAGCACCATGAAAGGCTGAAAGAAAGTGTGGAAACTATCTAAAGAAAGATGTGAGTAATGGAAGGCATTAATATCTTTAGTACTGATACTAGAGATATGTGTTTGGTTTCTGATTTAGTGATTCCACCAAAGTTCAAGACTCCAAGCTTCGACCAGTATTCAGGCACGACGTGCCCAAAGTCGCACTTGATTATGTATTATAAAAGAATGGCAGCATATGTGGATAATGACAAGCAAATGATCCACTGTTTTAAGGATAGTTTGAAAGGAGCCTCTACTAAATGCTACATGAGCTTGGACCAGTCCAGAATTGAAAGTTTTCAAGATTTGTCAGATGCTTTTGTGAAACATTACAAGTATAATATGGATTTGGCCCGTGATCATAAGCAGCATTTGAGTATGTCTCAAAACAACCCTGAGTCCTTTAAAGAATACACTCAACGCTGGAGGGAGATTTCTTCCCAAGTAGAACCTCCATTGTCTGAGAAGGATCTAGCTGAATGGTTCGTATACACCGTGAAGCCTGAGTTTTATGAAAGAATGATTAGCAGTGTTAGTGTCAGCTTCGCTAACATTGTGATCGTGGGTGTGAAAGTAGAAGCTGGTTCGAAGAGTGGAAAGGTGATTAGTTCTTCAAGCAACTCAAGCAGTAGCAACAACAAGAAACCTCCTAGTAATTTCCATAAGAAGAGAGAAGGGGAGACAAATGCAGTCATGACAGGCAAGAAAAAGAACCAAGTTTGGAAACAGCTAGTTTATCAACAGTAGTCAAACCCAGGTTTTGTTCAACAACCAGTATACGCTGTGCAGTTTGACCCACAACCTTATGTGGCAGCTGTGACTCCAACTTTCAATCATCAGCCCACGCAGCAGGTGCCCGTTTATCAACAAGAGCCCAACTATCATCAAGCACCCAGTGCTCCAGCTTACCAACAACAATAGAGGCCACCAGCTCCTCAATCAAATGCTCCCTACTGAAGAAAAGGGGAAAAGCCTTCATTTCCTCAAATTCCAATGACTTAACAGAGCTTTATCCCTCTTTGGTCCAACAAGGTTTGATCGTCACTAAACCCTTGGGCCCACCTACAGAAAAGTCCATGCAATTCCATAATCCCAATGCCCAGTGTGCATTCCACCAAGGCGCTGCCGGTCATGACCTAGAAGGATGTCTTGCGTTGAAATATATTGTGAAGGGTTTGATGGAAAAGAAGATTCTGTCTTTTGCGGATAATCAGACAAATGTGAAGAATAATCCATTGCCTACACTTGAGACTGTAAATTCTATTGAAGATGATGAGGTGTTGATATTGGATGCGTCTAAGATCAAGACTTCTGTCAGGGTTTTTCATGCTAAATTGTTTGAAGCTGGTTTAGTAAAGGTTTGTCACAATGACTGTGATGCCTGTAACACCCTTCTATCCCCGCGGAAAACATATAATAAATCAGAGTAAATAATCATGCTATTCACTTAAGGGTGTCACACATAATCATAAAGCATCATACAACACCTGTCATACTCATTAACACTTAAGTTATTTCATGCTTTTCAAAAACTTCGCTTAGCATGTAGCAGCGGATCCAAATTAATCATAATTGACATAAAGAGAGTTTCATGCTTATCACATTAATAAACAATACTTGGGCATAAAAGCCAAACTTCATATAAACCAAGTAAGCACAAAGCATAAAGTAGAGTACATAGTGTATCTCTAAAACATAAAACAACGATCCCAGTGTTACTTGAACAGAGCATGACTCGACCCAACATAAATAAAGATACTAAACAGCTGCATCAGCGGCTACCTCGCGCTACGAGCAAGTCTACTCCTCGGCACCTGAGCGATGTCGTATAAAACATCATTCCAACAGAAGGGTGAGAATTCACATCAATATTGAAATTATGAGATAGTGATTATTGTAAAACATATAAACACAAATAATAAATAATCTCACACTTCAATATTCATCAACAAGTATCACTCAAGTAACCACACAATTCATATCAAATTCCAATACTCAACAAGTAACAATCACACACATACTTCCATATAACAATCATATATGCCATGCGACTCGATGCAAACTCAATGCAACTTATGCCATGTGGTACCAACACTTGTTATTTTTTTTCGGTTTTTACATTTAAACCGGGTCCGTCCCCTAGACCAATAACAAAACAAAAGCCCGTCCCCTAGGCTTTCAAACCCCACTAGGTTTGGGACAAGTCACTAGCTCCCACGGAACTAGCAAACATTGCCTCTTGACATAAATGATGCGTATGCAATCAACAACCATATGTAATTAAGACCATTCCCTAATCTTAATATCGTGCATATCTCAAATAATTCGTCACACTTGAATTATCACACAATTGCACACACAATCATATTTTCATAATCAAGACATACTTACTTCAAACATCATCACCACAATTAGCAAGAGATCCACAAGTATCAATACAATTTCATCTCAATTCACAAATCACACGATATCGATTACACATAGAGTAAATGATTTATCGTCAATAATTAACTCAATATTAAAATAATAACTAAAAATAAAATATATTATTAAACTAAAAGAAGAGTTCTTAATTTAGACATGGATCTAAGAACTTGACATAATCACAATTCCACTTTTTGTTTTACCAAGAATCATCACATTCTTTAATTTTAACAAGTAACATTGCTACAGTACCATTGAAGCTATACAATGACCATGCTTGCGATACTGTTCGTAAGATAATTAATTATGCCTTGAATTATCATATTTAAAACCAAGTAGTTCCTAAAATAAATGTAGTGCTACAGTGATTATTATATATATCCTATCACTTTAAAATGGCTCTACAGGACTGCTAGATGGATAAGGAACATCACCTTGTTTTCCATTAATTATCACTTTACATTTTGGATACAAAGAAAAGTGCTACTAGGACTCATCAATGTATATATTTCACATTAATTTCCAATATTTAAATAAAGTTCCAATAATTAAACAAGGTTCTAATAATTAAATCTAATATTTAAATAAGGACTAAAATATCCATAATTAAATAAAGATTACTATTATCATTTATAATGAATATATTATATATATATATATATATATACAATAGTAAAACAATCTCCTATTCAATTTTCCTAACTCTCCATTAATTAATTAATCAATTAGTATAATTTCTAATTTCATAAAATTAATCTCATTTTCATTGAAAACAAGGTTACGCTACAGTAGGATAATGACTATTATATGTTTTTATAAAATATCCCTTTTCATTGGGCTATAACAGGTACTTAAGTGAATATAGTAACCAAAATTAAAATTATTATCATATTCCGCTACAGTATCGAATCACAAGGACCTCACATTTTATTTAACTACAGTAAACATGAACATGATTATTCCAGATTTTCTAACTTCAATGATACCCCAAATATTAAATGGGTCTCTAAACTATTACCAAAAATCAATTTTAAATACCCAAAAATTAATAATTTCAGAATTTCATAATAACTTAATAATTTCAATCTCAATTAAAATTTTGGGGATTTTATTATAACCCTATTTCTACCTATTAATCATCACCCAATAACCCCAATAATGAGTAAAAACTCACCCTTACCTTAGATTTTCTTGATGACTTTGGATTTCTCTCATCTTCTACTCTTTCTCTTTTCTCTTCTCCTCTTCTACACTTTCCTCTTCTATTTTTTTCTGGTTTTTACTCTCTCTATCCAACTCTTACTAAATCTCTAAACCCTACTATTCATTTCACAAAATGGGCATAATTCAACCATATTAATTTTACTGTCAACACCTCCCTCAAGGCCCACTAATTCTAACAACTATAATATCATATAAAATAGAATAGATTAAATAGTTTACTAAATACTAACAATCTAATTAAAATAAATAATTAGATAAATTCCATAATTCAATTTATTTTCAAATAATAAATTAAATCACATATTTCAATTTAATCAATTAAATCAATTAATTCACATAAATTGAATAAACCAATTAATTTATATAAACTCAATAAATTATATAAATCAAATCATTCATATAAATTCACTAAATCAAGTAATTCATTTAAATCAAATAATTCAAATAAATTAGATAAATCACATAACTCAATATTTCATAAAATCACTCAATAATTAATATAAATAATTAATTACTAAAATTGGGGTGTTACAACTCTCCCCCGCTTAAAATATTTTCGCCCTCGAAAATTACCTCAAACGAACAACTCAAGAATAGATAACGGCTGCCTCTAACCCGACAGTTTTAACGCCCGATCTTCGAATTCTAACAAGTCAAACAAGAATACACAAATTCTACAATATTTTTCTTCACACGAGGCCACCAAAATACTTTCCTCAAATCTTGATACATCTTGGGAGCACCGGGATGAATACTCAATCCACTACGATGCCCTTCCTCACGAATACTCTTCTTCAGCTCTACAATATCCAGAACACAAACTCCATCACGACACCTCATGATACCGTTCTCATCAATCCAGAAATCACCACCTTGACCTTGATTGATCAAAGTCAACCGATCAACTAAACCCAAATCAGATTTCTGACCTTCTCGAATCTCATCAAGAATGCCACTAGTAAGCTTCAACATACCAAGCTTAACTCCATAAGAAGTTTTCTCACACACCAGACTCATATCACATAATTGTTCAATTATTTCCAACTCTTTTGCCATCATCATCGACATATGCAAAGATTTCCTACTCAATGCATCAGCTACCACGTTTTCCTTACTCGGATGGTAATTCAAACCAATCATAATCTTTCAGAAGTTCCAACCATCTCCTTTGTGTCGCATTCAATTCTTTCTGGTCAAAGAGATACTTCAAACTTTTATGATCACTATACACCTCAAATCTCGTACCAAACAAATAATGCCTCCAAAGTTTCAACACAAACACAACAGCGGCCAACTCTAAGTCATGCGTCAGATAATTCCTCTCATGCACTTTAAGTTGCCTTAAAGTATAAGCTACAACTTGCCGATTTTGCATCAACACGCCTCCCAAACCCATCAAAGAAGCATCATAATACCCAACAAATGGTTCTGACGGATCCGGTAAAACCAAAACAGAAGTTATAGTTAATCTTCTCTTAAGCTCTTGAAAACTTTCCTCACACTTTGCATCCCAAACAAAAGCTTGACCCTTCCGAGTCAAAAGCGTCAACGGCAAGGATAACTTAGAAAATCCTTCAATAAACTTCCGATAGTAACCTGCTAAACTAAGAAAACTTCTGATCTCAAAAACTGATTTCGGAGCTTCCCATTGTGATACAGCTTCAACCTTCGACGGATCAACTGCAATACCTCTACTCGAAATCACATGTCCAAGAAAACTAACTTCCTTTAACCAAAACTCGCACTTAGAAAGTTTAGCATACAACTGCTTATCTCTCAACACAGATAACATAATCTTCAGATGCTCAGCATGTTCCTTTTCACTCTTCGAATATATCAAAATATCATCAATGAAAACAACCACAAACTTGTCCAAATAAGGATGGAAAATCCTATTCATGTACTCCATAAATACACCTGGTGCATTTGTCACACCAAGTGGCATCACAGAATACTCATAATGTCCATACCTTGTTCGGAAAGCAGTCTTCTGAATATCTTCAGCCTTCACACGAATCTGATGATACCCAGATCTCAAATCTATCTTACTAAACACACTTGCACCAACCAACTGATCCATCAAATCATCAATCCTCGGAAGTGGATACTTATTCTTGATATTCACCTTGTTCAATTGTCTATAGTCCACACAAAGTCTCATAGAACCTTCTTTCTTCTTAACCAACAACACTGGTGCACCCCACGGTGACACACTTGGACGAATAAACCTCTTCTCAAGCAAATCCTTAGGTTGACTCTTCAACTCTTTCAACTCCGATGCGGACATACGGTATGGAGCCATCGATATCGAACTAGTTCCAGGAACTAAGTCGACCGAAAACTCCACTTCACGTTCCGACGATAAATCACTTATCTCATTAGGAAAAACTTCTGAAAAATCACGTCCAATTGGTAAAGCATCAATTTCTCCACTTTCACCAATGCTCAAAGTTGCCATCAACATAAACACCTTGGCACCATCTTGTACTGACTCATTTACTTGCTTAGCAGACATAGACAAGTCTCCTTTATTCTCCGGTTCAAGAAAATAACTGTCTTATCACAACAATTTGTAAGCACTTGGCTTAATTCCAAATAATTCACTGCAAACACCATCTAAGCTCGCAAGACACGTCCATTCCATCCAACACGATCCCGTCTACTATCAACAAGAGATTAAGGGTGATCAGCTCCTCAATTTGTCAATAGACAACCGACATTCATGATGGGGCATAAACCATTTTTACCAAACTATTAATAGCGTTCCACGACACACTGAGCCACCACTCCACACTTGAAGCATCTTGGAGAAGTATAAGCTTCTTCCTCACTTGTTTCAATCCCACTCCTGTAGACAAAGGTTAGAAAAACAAACGAGTACCGACAGTGTTTTCACACACATGTCGCATACTAGGGAATAAACAACATTAGACAACCTGGTCGGATGGACCGACCTGCTCTGATACCACTAATGTAACACCCTTCTATCCCCGCGGAAAACATATAATAAATCAGAGTAAATAATCATGCTATTCACTTAAGGGTGTCACACATAATCATAAAACATCATACAACACCTGTCATACTCATTAACACTTAAGTTATTTCATGCTTTTCAAAAACTTCGCTTAGCATGTAGCAGCGGATCCAAATTAATCATAATTGACATAAAGAGAGTTTCATGCTTATCACATTAATAAACAATACTTGGGCATAAAAGCCAAACTTCATATAAACCAAGTAAGCATAAAGCATAAAGTAGAGTACATAGTGTATCTCTAAAACATAAAACAACGATCCCAGTGTTACATGATCAGAGCATGACTCGACCCAACATAAATAAAGATACTAAACAGCTGCATCAGCGGCTACCTCGCGCTACGAACAAGTCTACTCCTCGGTACCTGAGCGATGTCGTATAAGACATCATTCCAACAGAAGGGTGAGAATTCACATCAATATTGAAATTATGAGATAGTGATTATTGTAAAACATATAAACACAAATAATAAATAATCTCACACTTCAATATTCATCAACAAGTATCACTCAAGTAACCACACAATTCATATCAAATTCCAATACTCAACAAGTCACAATCACACACATACTTCCATATAACAATCATATATGCCATGCAACTCGATGCAAACTCAATGCAACTCATGCCATGTGGTACCAACACTTGTTTTTTTTTTTTTTACATTTAAACCGGGTCCGTCCCCTAGAACAATAAAAAAACAAAAGCCCGTCCCCTAGGCTTTCAAACCCCACTAGGTTTGGGACAAGTCACTAGCTCCCACGGAACTAGCAAACATTGCCTCTTGACATAAATTATGCATATGCAATCAACAACCATATGCAATTAAGACCATTCCGTAATCTTAATATCGTGCATATCTCAAATAATTTGTCACACTTGAATTATCACACAATTGCACACACAATCATATTTTCATAATCAAGACATGCTTACTTCAAACATCATCACCACAATTAGCAAGAGATCCACAAGTATCAATACAATTTCATCTCAATTCACAAATCACACGATATCGATTACACATAGAGTAAATGATTTATCGTCAATAATTAACTCAATATTAAAATAATAACTAAAAATAAAATATATTATTAAACTAAAAGAAGAGTTCTTAATTTAGACATGGATCTAAGAACTTGACATAATCACAATTCCACTTTTTGTTTTACCAAGAATCATCACATTCTTTAATTTTAACAAGTAACATTGCTACAGTAGCATTGAAGCTATACAATGACCATGCTTGCGATACTGTTCGTAAGATAATTAATTATGTCTTGAATTATCATATTTAAAACCAAGTAGTTCCTAAAATAAATGTAGTGCTACAGTGATTATTATATATATACTATCACTTTAAAATGGCTCTACAGGACTGCTAGATGGATAAGGAACATCACCTTGTTTTCCATTAATTATCACTTTACATTTTGGATACAAAGAAAAGTGCTACTAGGACTCATCAATGTATATATTTCACATTAATTTCCAATATTTAAATATTGTTCCAATAATTAAACAAGGTTCTAATAATTAAATCTAATATTTAAATAAGTACTAAAATATTCATAATTAAATAAAGATTACTATTATCATTTATAATGAATATATTATATATATATATATATATATATATATATATATATATATATAATAGTAAAACAATCTCCTATTCAATTTTCCTAACTCTCCATTAATTAATTAATCAATTAGTATAATTTCTAATTTCATAAAATTAATCCCATTTTCATTGAAAACAAGGTTACGCTACAGTAGGATAATGACTATTATATGTTTTTATAAAATATCCCTTTTCATTGGGCTATAATAGGTACTTAAGTGAATATAGTAACCAAAATTAAAATTATTATCATATTCCGCTACAGTATCGAATCACAAGGACCTCACATTTTATTTAGCTACAGTAAACATGAACATGATTATTCCAGATTTTCTAACTTCAATGATACCCCAAATATTAAACGGGTCTCTAAACTATTACCAAAAATCAATTTTAAATACCCAAAAATTAATAATTTCAGAATTTCATAATAACTTAATAATTTCAATCTCAATTAAAATTTTGGAGATTTTATTATAACCCTATTTCTACCTATTAATCATCACCCAATAACCCCAATAATGAGTAAAAACTCACCCTTACCTTAGATTTTCTTGATGACTTTGGATTTCTCTCATCTTCTACTCTTTCTCTTTTCTCTTCTCCTCTTCTACACTTTCCTCTTCTATTTTTTTCTGGTTTTTACTCTCTCTATCCAACTCTTACTAACTCTCTAAACCCTACTATTCATTCCACAAAATGGGCCTAATTCAACCATATTAATTTTACTGTCAACACCTCCCTCAAGGCCCACTAATTCTAACAACTATAATATCATATAAAATAGAATAGATTAAATAGTTTACTAAATACTAACAATCTAATTAAAATAAATAATTAGATAAATTCCATAATTCAATTTATTTTCAAATAATAAATTAAATCACATATTTCAATTTAATCAATTAAATCAATTAATTCACATAAATTGAATAAACCAATTAATTTATATAAACTCAATAAATTATATAAATCAAATAATTCATATAAATTCACTAAATCAAGTAATTCATTTAAATCAAATAATTCAAATAAATTAGATAAATCACATAACTCAATATTTCATAAAATCACTCAATAATTAATATAAATAATTAATTACTAAAATTGGGGTGTTACAATGCTAGTGTCCGAGGATTCCAATTAGTTTAAGATGGCATTCAAAGTTTGATTGATGAAGGTTTTCTGCAAGTAATCAGTAAAGTGAAGAAAGAGGAAGTTGCAGTAATTGAGCCCATTTTCAATTTACCAAAATAAAACGAGAAGGTGCCCATTTGTAATGTGCCAAAGCCAAATTATGTTGTCCCTATTTTTAATAAACCAAAGCCAATATTCAACACATCAGAATCCTTTGTTGCTTCTGCTGCCAATCAATCAAGGCCAAAAATCCTCAGAGAGCCTGTTCTCTTTCGCTACAAATATTCAAAAGATGTGCCATGGAAATATGAAGATACTGTGATTAACAAAGAGTCTGGAAGTGTGGTTCCAAGGAAAGAGGTGGGGACTACTAGTGAAGAAGTAACCAATATAGCTGGGGCTGGAAAGATGACACGAAGTGGTCGAATTTATACAAAGGGAATGTGCCCAAAGAAACTGTTGCTCATGTGCCTGTCAAGGACAAGGAAAAGGAAGTAGTTACAAGTGATGAAGATGCTGAGTTTCTGAGGATCATCAAAAGAAGTGACTACAAAGTGGTGGATCATCTTCACCAAACTCCTTCTAAAATCTCAATCTTGTCTCTGCTGTTAAATTCACCTACTCACCGAGCTGTATTGCAAAAGATATTGGCCCAAGCCCATACCACGACTTGCAACACCCTCAACTTTAGCCAAGAAGAGTTACCTCGAGAGGGTCAGAATCACAATCTCGCTCTACATGTATTCATGAAATGCCAAGAAGGCACTTTGGCAAGAGTCCTCGTGGACACTCGTTCCTCTCTGAATGTTTTGCCTAAAAGGACACTTAAAAGTTGGCTTACAAAGGGGCTGAAATGAAACCTACCTCCTTAATTGTCAAAGCTTTTGATGGCTCACGAAGATCTGTAATGGGTGAGGTTGAGCTACCAATCTCAATTGGCCCGCATGTTTTCAACATCACATTCCAAGTGTTAGACATTAATCTTGCCTACAACTGCCTACTTGGAAGGCCATGGATCCATGAAGCTGGTGTTGTAACTTCAACATTGCATCAAAAGATGAAGTTTGTAGTTGATGAAAAGCTGGTTATCATACATGGTAAAGAGGACTTGATGGTCAGTAATTTGTTTTCCTTCCGCTATATAGAGGCTGATGAGGATGCTTTGGAGACTTCTTTCCAAGCTCTTGAAATAGCCAATGCTGTCATGATGGACGTTGAAGAGCCGGTGGTCCCGAGTACTCTATCTTTTGTTTCCTTCAAGAGTATACAATCTTCCCTGAAAGGAGGTGTTCTAGAAGGCTAGGGTAAGGTTATTGAAGTTCAAGAGAGGAAGAAGTACCAAGGGTTGGGTTACAAACCAACTCGTGATAAAACAGCTGCTTCTACAATAATGCGACCAAAGACAATCCGGGAAGTGTTCGTCAGCAAAGGATATCAGGTCAATGCCGTGATAGGAGATGAAGAAGATGAGGACATCAGCCATTTGGTATTTCAATGTGCTGGCGCACTAGATAATTGGGAAGCTATTGAGATCCCTGTGATGTTCCCTGTGCCAGAGTAGTATGTTTGTTTTTGTTGTTTTTTTTCAATTCCATAGCCGTGCCCAAGGCTATCATACTATTTTGTCTGGGCCGCCGCTTTCAACTTTTATTAATCAATGAAGATGTTTTGTTAAACTCTTTTGTTTTCATTTACTATTTTTGCTTTTAAAGGAAAATGGCAATCTTTTTCAAAACTACCAAAAATATTTCTTCTTGCATTTAATTTTGTGCATTTTAATAATATAAGTCCCTCCACCATGCTGAATAATCCACAAACCTGTTGTATTCGATGATCCTACTTTCACCATTTACTTTGATTCACCCATCTATAAAGCTGAGAATGAGGGAGAAGAAGATTATGAGGTCCCAAACGACTTGGCAGAAATCTGTGAGTACGAGTACACAGATCTTCAGCCATATGAGGAACAAGTTGACATCATCAATCTTGGTACCGATGAGGACAAGAAGGAAGCTAAGGTTGGGGCAGTGCTTGGGGCAGAAATCAGACAACGTTTGGTAAAGCTTCTTGAAGAGTGTGTGGATGTGTTTGCATGGTCTTATCAGGACATGCCTGTTTTAGATACAGATATAGTAGTTCATAAACTACCACTCAAACCCGAATACCCGCCAGTGAAATAGAAACTTCGAAGAAGTAGACCCGACATGGCTCTCAAGATCAGAGATGAGGTCAAGCGACAACTTGATGCAAGATTTCTGGCAGTCTCAAAATATCCAGAATGGGTGACCAACATTGTGCCTGTGATAAAGAAGAATGGTAAAGTGCGAATGTGCGTGGATTATAAGGATCTTAACAAAGCAAGTTCAAAGGATGATTTCCCTCTTCCGCATATTGACACTCTTGTGGACAATACAACCCGTTTTGCAGTGTTTTCCTTTATGAATGGTTTCTCCAGTTACAACCGGATTAGAATGGATCCTACTGACATGGACAAAACTACGTTCACAACTCCTTGGGGAACTTATTGCTACAAGGTCATACCCTTTGGGTTGAGAAACGCAGGGGTAACCTATCAGAGAGCTATGGTGACTCTTTTTCATGACATGATACATAAGGAAATTGAGGTGTATGTTGATGATATGATTGCTAAATCCCAGAGTGAGGAGGACCATTTGGATCACCTTCTGAAACTGTTCAAAAGACTTAGGAAATATCAATTGAGGTTGAACCCTGCCAAGTGTACCTTTGGTGTTAGATCAGCGAAGTTGCTCGGTTTTATCGTTGATCAACGAGGAATTGAGGTAGACCCTGACAAAGTGCAAGTTATTCAAGAGATGCCCGCTCCGCAAACTGATTCTCAAGTAAGAGGTATTCTTGGTCGTTTGAATTACATCTCTAGGTTTATCTCCAACATGACTCCCACTTGTGAGCCAATCTTCAAGCTCCTTCCCAAAGACCAGACTGTAGAGTGGAATTCTGACTGCCAGCAGGCCTTTGATAAAATCAAGAGTTATTTGCAAGAACCACCGATCTTTGTTCCGCCTGTTCCAGGAAGACCCCTCTTCATGTATATGACTGTGTTAGAAGGATCAATGCGCTATGTTTTGGGCCAACATGATGAATCTGGGCGTAAAGAGCATGCCATGTACTACTTGAGCAAAAAGTTCACTGATTGCAAAAGTCGTTATTCACTACTAGAAAAGACTTGTTGTGCTTTAGCATGGGCCACCAAGCGTTTGAGGCAGTACCTGATATGCCATACTACTTTATTGATCTAAAAAATGGACCCAATAAAGTATATCTTTGAAAAGCCTGCTCAAATAGGAAGACTTCCCCGCTGGCACATGCTCTTATCAGAATATGATATTCAGTACGCCACTCAGAAGTCTATCATGGGAAGTGTCTTATCAGATTACCTTACAGATCAGCCTATGGAAGACTATGAGCCCCTCAAGTTAGATTTCCCAGATGAAGAAATTATGGTGGTGAAAGATTATGAAGAGCCAGGCCCCGATGAAGGTCCTGAACCTGGTTCACGTTGGAAAATGATGTTTGATGGTTCTTCTAACTACAGTGGACATGGTATAGGTGTTGTGTTGATGATGGTGGTCATACCCCGTTCACAACAAGATTATGTTTTGAATGTACAAACAACATTGTTGAATATGAAGCATGCATTCTTGGGTTGGAAGCAGCTATTGATCTCAGAATCAAGATTTTGGAGGTCAGTGGAGATTCTACTCTGGTTATCTATCAAGTCAAAGGTGAATGGGAAACTAGAGATGAGAAGTTGTTTCCGTACCGTGCTTATATTGTGGAGATGATCCAATACTTTGATGAGATCACTTTCCTTCATGTTCCACCATCAGAAAACCACATAGCTGACGGTTTAGCCATGTTATCTTCAATGTGGAAGGTTAATTTTGTTAAGAAGGCGCCACTCATCAATATCGAGCGCAAGACTGAACCAGCCTACTGCCAATTGGTTGAAGAAGAGGTGGATGGGAAACCTTGGTTTCATGACATCAGAAATTATCTGAAGAACCAAGAATATCCTGCCAATGCTTCCACTCTTGACAAGAAGACTTTGAGAAGGTTGTCGTCCAAGTTTTTCCTCACAATGATGTACTCTACAAAAGGAATCACGACATGGTTTTGCTAAGATGTGTTGACAAACGAGAGGCAGACCTGTTAATTCACGACATTCACGAAGGGGCATTTAACACTCACGTTAATGGACACACCATGGTTAAGAAGATCTTGAGGGTTGGGTATTATTGGTTGACTATGGTGAGTGATTGCATCCAATACGCTAGAAGATGTCACAAATGCCAAATTTATGCTGACACGGTGCATGTACCTCCAACATTGTTGAATGTGTTATCCTCACCTTGGTCGTTCTCTATGTGAGGCATTGACATGATTGGGGCAATTGAGCCAAAAGCTTCTAAAGGTCATCGATTCATCTTAGTGGCTATTGACTATTTCACAAAGTGGGTTGAACCTGCCTCCTACACCAATGCGACCAAGCAAGTGGTTGTCTGTTTTATCAAGAACCAGATTATCTGTCGTTATGGAATTCCAAACAGGATCATAATAGGTAATGGAACAAATTTGAACAACAAGACAATGAAAGAGTTGTGTGATAGTTTCAAGATTGAACATCATAATTCTTCACCTTATCATCCCAAGATAAATGAAGCTGTTAAAGTTGCCAACAAAAACATCAAAAAGATCCTGTAGAAAATGGTCAAGACTTATAAAGATTGGCATGAGATGTTACAATTTTCCTTGTTTGGGTACAGAACTTCGGTTCGAACTTCGATAGGGGCAACTCCCTTTTCTTTGGTTTATGGGATGAATGCCATTCTTCCCATTAAAGTAGAGATACCATCTTTGAGAATTCTGATGGAGACCAAGCTTGATGAAGCAGAGTGGGTCCAAGAATGATATGATCAGCTGAACCTCATTGAGGAGAAACGTCTGACTATGATGTATCATGGTCACTTGTATCAGTAAAGGATGAAAAGGGCATTTGATAAAAAGGTCCGTGTTCGTGAATTCCGTGAAGGAGAACTCGTACTCAAAAAGATCCTATCATCTCAAAGGGAGGTACGTGGAAAATGGGCGCCTAATTATGAAGGCCCAGTCGTGGTGAAGATAGTATTCTCAGGAGGTTCCCTAATTCTTACAACGATGGATGGTGAACAACTCTCACACCCTGTAAATACTGACTCAGTAAGAAAATATTACGCCTAAAAAACCCACTAAGTCGAAAACCAAAAATGGCAATTTAGGCAAAAAAAAAGGGGTATCCCGGGTGGTCATAACCAACATCCCTTTGTAAATATTTGATTTGGGCCTCAGTCATTGTATAAGTCTGTCATACCCCAAATTTTGACCACTAAGATTTCCTATCATTGTGTAAATCATCATCACAACATGGATGAACCATCATGCTTCATCAAATGCCTCAAGGGTTGTTGAGCATGCACTACAACCAAAATTAGGGTTTCTAGCCCTCTCAGAGCTTTAGGCAAAGGATCAATCAAGGAATGACATGATCTTCAACTTGTCTAACCTGTCAGACATTCACACAGGATCAAGAGGACTCCCACTTCAAGGATTAAGCACAAAGTTGCTCCCTTCTAGGTGGATCAAGCTTCAAGATTGCCAGTGTCACCAAACTAGGGTTTTGGTCGACCAGGGCCTCCAGATGAAAAATTTCATCTGGACACAAGCCAAAGACCTAAAACACAACCTAAGATACTCCATGGAACCTCCTGGACCCATTCATCAAGTCAATTTTGCCTCAGGGGATCCATACATCAAAAATAAGGAATTAGGGTTTCTTGACCTAATTCACCCCTAAATTGAATTTTAGGGAAAATCATGAACCAAGACCTCAAGAGAGGGTTTGAGGGTCTCTAATGAACTATATTGATCCATTTGGAACAATGGATTAATCCAAGAAGCTTGAGCAACAAGTCTCAAATTCATCTGCACCACAGTTAGGGTTTTAAGGAAAAAGTCAACTGTAACTTTGACTTTTGACCAGGACATGCTCCCAAGCCCTATGACATGCATCAATATACCCTATGACACCCATGGAACATGTCCATCAAGTTTGATTTAGGTCAAGGACATGATTTCCTGAAGAATTGCACAGTTTGGAATTCATCTGATAAAAAGTCAACTGTGCACAAAAGTCAACTTTGACTTTTTGAGATTTTTCACCAAAATGGATTTTTAACCCTAAAATGATGTTAATGTATGATTTGAATCATCATTCATCAAGAAAAATCAAGAAAAGTTGGATAACTTATAAAAGGGGTAACCATAAAAACTTAGAAAATGTTCTAAGTTAAAAAATAAAGTGACAAGGGTACCAACTTTGGAGGATCATAACTCCTAAACCACAAGGCCATTTTTTCCCATCCAAAGATGGATTTGTAGCCCTCATTACCCTCTACAAAAACTTCAACTAGACCTAAGTCCAATTCATTAAGGATTTTGAATTATGGAGTGATCAAAATGGCTGAAAAATGAAAATGTCACTTTTTCCAAAACTTAGTGAAATTTTCACTAAGTCCAAATCTGTCCTCACTTTTTGCCAAATGTAGGGTGATTTTTCACTTGGATTCAAAAGAAATCAAAACCAAACATGATCAAACAGTTGTTGTATTATGTAAGGGCTTTCCAAAATGGCCAAGAACATTACCAAATTCAACTTACACCATGAGATATGACATTGGCAAGTTGCCTTGCTGAAATCTGTCAAAGGCAAGGCAGATTTTGCATTTTTGGTCGATTTGTTAAAATCAGCCAAATTCAAATGCTCCTATCCACTTGGACACATCTGAGGATTGAATCTAAAGGGGACAATCACTGAGCCAAGCCTCCAAAGTCCATGGAACAAGAAATAGCATGTTGAACCTAGAATGGCCAAAATAGGGACAAGACTCCAAAGTTGGATTGAAGCATTCAATGGAAGCATCAAGGTGGCATGGACTGAGCCATTCTCATCTGAAATCAGTCAAGACTTATCCAAGACCAAGGGGACCAAAGCTCTGTGCCCTAACCTCTAGTCAATGGCTAGAGGAGACTTGGATTTTCATTTGCCAACATTGGCCAAACCTACTTAGCAGTTGCCATTCACTATTCCTTGCAAAACAAACTTGCTCTACTATAAATAGAGCTCAATTGTGATCAGTTTGAGTACACCAAAGCCATCTAACAGATGCTTTCCTCAAAATCTCTTTCTCTTGGCAAAAATGCCTTTCTTAGCAAGGTAGCTATCGGGTTTTGAGTTTGAGAGCTTTTCCAATAAAACCAATCACTCACACACCTCACATACATCATATAGAAGTGATCCAAACACTCACATAACATCTGGAACACATATTTCACAAAATCACCAGCCAATTGCTCAAGTTCTTGACAGTTTTGCAGTTGAGGTGCCATCTTCAACTCTAAACCATTTCAATCCATTCCAAGCACTCAGACACATCACTTGGCACCTAGGGAAGCTATCCACATCATTGGAACATAGCTGTAACACCTCCAACACATATCACGATCACCAGCTGCAAGTGGTAAGCATGAGCTCTTCTAACTCTATGATCCATGCAATTTTTGCTGCACAATAATTTGGCCATATGTTCATAATCATGCATGGAATGTTTCCCCTCAATTAATTGCATTGTTTGAATCGTGTATCAACATTCCTAGCCTTCATTCAGAAATTATGGTTCTTGAGGATTTTTCATGATTTCTTGTTATATGTTTAATTTAAATGAAATTAATGGACATAGACATGATCGTGAGGTTGAGACGAGCATAATGATATGTGGATTGCATGTTATAATCAAGTATTCAGTGAGATTGGAGAGAAAATGCAAATCTGGACAAGCCCAGAACACGCGCGTGTTCTTGGTGTGTTCTTGGCGCCATTTTTAGGAATTTGAATATTTGAATTTTGTGATTTTATTTAATTGATTCAAAAATTAATTTCTCTCTGAGTTTTAATGATTTTGAGTTGATTCTTTTTTTAATAATTCACAAAAATGTTAAAATATTTTATTTTCCCAAAAAATCCCAAAAATATTATTTATTTCATATAATTGATATTTTTGCAAAGAATTAATGTTTTAATTATTTTTGACATTTTAAATATTTTTTCCACATTGATTTTGCAACTTTTAATGCTTTCTAATTATTTTGTAGGTCAATACTTAATTTTTGAAGCATTAATCCAAGATCACAATTTGTTTTTCACATGTTAAACAATTTTGATCATTTTAATTGAATTTTTATTCAATTAAATACATTTTTGAAAACAAATTAGGGTTTTTGGATTAAGTCAACTCTCATAAATCATTTTCAAAAATCTTTGGGCCTCTAATAGAGTGTAAGACCCAATCTTTTTTTTGACCAAATCATTTTTGGGCCTCAGTGTGTTGTATAAGTCCCGATACCGTCAAAAACAAACGGCGCGATCTTCGCCTTTTGAAAAATAACCTTGGGCCTCTCCTCGAGCTATAAGACCCATTCAAACTTTGTGGGCCTCTAATAGAGTGTAAGACCCAACCCCCTTTTAACCAAAACCATTTTGGGCCTCACTTATTGTATAAGTCCCTCTGCGTTAAAAGAAAACCTCAGCGCGATCGCCATTTTGAACGAAAAATCAACTGGGCCTACCCTCGTGTTATAAGCCCCACTCTTTTTCTTTAAACCTTTTGGGCCTCTTGAGAGAGTGTAAGACCCATCCCTTTGTACAGAAAACCATTTTGGGCCTCAGTCACTTGTATAAGTCCCTCTGTACAAATTTAAATAGTGCGCTCACTGATAAAACCCTGGGCCTCTCCTTGAGATGTAAGCCCCAAATCTTTCTTTTTCAAAGCACTTTCTCCTTTGATTTTGAATATAATGTTGTTTTCAATCTTTCTTTGTTGAACAACTAACCAAACAGCATGGAAGCTCTACAACTGAGTAAGTGTTTATAAGCTTTCATTTACAGCATTCATATACATATAATTGTATTGTGGGGTTGTTTCACTGTAAGTCTTCTTTCGTAAACTCATATCAACTGTGTAATAATAGTATAGATATTTAGAGTTTCCCCGGCAACTACGTCTAGCATTAAGCCCGTTGATCGCTCTTAGAAATAGTCTAAACTAGATCCCCATAGGATTACCAGACACAGTCTTCCCTCCTCTTGGGGTTAAACAATATGGAGATATGAAAGGCAGCATTCTCTGTGAACCCTTTCATAGACTGTCACTCATAGAAGTTGTCAAGAAACTCAATTCCCCAGAGATGATCTCTTCTCCATGAATTGGATCTCTTGAGTTTCTTCCAAATTCTCGAACTTTCCTGACTTTGATCTATTCTCGGTGAATAGCATTGCCTTGAATTTCTCGGGGTTTGGGGACCCACGTGCTTCTTAAAAGCACTTGTCAAGAGACTCTACTCCCCAGAGATGATCTTTTCTCCGTGAATGGCATCTCTTGAGTTTATTCCAAATTCTCGAACTTTCCTGACTTGATCTATTCCTTGTGAATAGCTTGCCTTGAATTTCTCGGGGTTTGGGGACCCACAGGCTTCTTAAAAGCAATCGGCCTCCTCTTGGGCATAGTACAAGGATCCACAGGCTTCCTAAAAGCAACCCCGCCTCCTCTTGGGCTTAGTAAAAGGACCCTACGGCTTCTTAGAAGTATTCATAGCCTCCTCTTAGGCTTCGTATAATGATCTCTTCCTTCAGGAATGATAGCCTCCTCTTGGGCTTAGTACAAGGACCCGTCGGCTTCTTAAAAGTTTTCAGCCTCCTCTTGGGCTTCGTACAAATTGTCCCGACGACATCCTAGAGGTATAGGAACAGAACCTAGTCATCTTTATAGAACAGTCCTTTCATAGAGTCTACAACTGTTTCTCAAAGCATAGTACAAAAGATGAAACTCTAGACTCGGACAGTCTAATATCCTTGAGTCTCAAAGACATTCTCAAGTGACCCCTTCGTTAAATAGGAAGGAAACCTGCAGACTCGGACAGTCTCAATACCCTTTGGATTTCCCGCTTCCTTAAAGAACAGGAATAACCCGGATCCTTGAATCAAGTCTTTGAGTACAGTGTTGCTCATATAAGAACTAATTTTCTCTTTCAAAATCAGTATACTGGACCTGTCACTTAACTGAACAGTCGCCATAGTCTCCTCTTGGGCTTTGTACAATGATTCTCCCCAGCGGAGTCAAACAACGTTTAGCCTCTCTCCCGGGCTTTGTACGAGACACATAAGAGACTCCCTCGTTGAGTCAATTAACCCTTTCGCCTCCATCTCGGGCTTTATATGAGATATAAAAAGGTTCTTAGTGAGCTAAACAAATTTTCGCCTCCATCTCGGGCTTCGTACGAGATAAAAAAAACTCTCTTGTTGAGTCAAATAGCCTCTATCTCGGGCTTTATACGAGATACCAAAATATTCCCTCGTTGAGTCAAAACCTTTTAGCCTCTCTCTCTCTCTCGGGCTTTGTACGAGACACATATTAGCCTCCTCTTAGGCTTTGTATAAGAAAACCACTGGTTAATCCAATTAACCTTTTAGCATCAAAACTGTGCCTCGTTCACAGCACACAAACATCAACAACTCCTTCCCCTTCATCTAACTGCTGTAAGCGGCAAGCCTCTGGATCATCTATATCCACGCCACTGTCCCTCTTTTAGCATGAGAAATTCCTAAGGAAAGATAGCATTGCTCTACACTGAGTTAAAGTCTTCTCCTTCAGGTTAAAATCCCCTATAAAGGAAATTATGGAATTGCTAGGATCCGCGTATCCCGGTTAAAGTAATTCTCCTTTATAAACTGTTGTGACATACAACCCCCCTCTTTAGAGATGACAAATTCTCTCTAAAGCCAAACTCTTTTAGCTTCACATCTTGGGCTTTGAACAAGATACAAATAGACTCTTCAGCTTCACATCTTGGGCTTTGAATAAGATACAAACTACCCTTTCACTTCACGTCTTGGGCTTTGAACAAGACACCAAAAACAACCATTTCCTCCCATAGAATAGGAGGAACTACGAACGCTCTGATTTCCCTGTTTCGGTAAACGGGAATACGTAGGCATAAGATTGAAAGAAAAATCTTAGCGAGCACACTAAACAAAATACCCAAATCCCATATCTCCATCTATCAAAAAACATCAGTCCTAACATCCTAATCCTTGTTCCCCGCCAGAAACCTTCTGCCAAGATAAAAAGAAAAAAAACAGTATTGGCGAAAATACAAATAACCAGTACAAAGGCCCCCCACATTGATAGCATTCGTAACCTAACAGACCGCTGTTTAAACTCAGTATGCAAAGCAGGGTTAATTGGAGACATCTATTTCCCTTCCTTATTCAGCTCACAATAGGATAAAAAATGAATCGACCTGTAGTAAGCTCAACCGCAGAGAGCGACCAGTGCTTAAGAACCACGTCCAAAATCGTTCGCTACAGAAAAAATGGCGCCCACCATGGGGCACTTCAAACTTAGATCTAGGCACGGTCTTCCTTCTCTTCACTTATGTGAAAACCACAGATTGGGGCTTCCGCCGGGGAACCAATTTTTTGTCAGGAACTTAGGATTCATAGCTTTAAAGGTCTAGGATGATTATGACAAATATATATACTGCTTTTCCTAATTGCTATACGTGTTTATTTTTCTGCTAATGGGAATGCGGGTGATGCCGTATGTGGAAAGATTGAGTATACACTTAAGATAAGTGATGGCGACGAGGTCGACCATCAACCTCAGTGGAGGCTGACTAATGTAACCATTCTCTCACCTAGACAATGGGTCGGTTGTGATGCCTGATAAGGTGAGGAGCCAAACCCTTTCGTAGTGCAGAAACTATCGGAAATAGTTGTTACGCGATACTACCCTCATTTGAGGCTGGTGATCTATTCTCGGTGAATGGCACTTACTCTAAGATTGCTCTACAACTCGCTGGCGATCCGCTTGTTGTTTTGCTTTCCTGGGAGGAGCT
Source organism: Lathyrus tuberosus (assembly GCA_022829125.1). Taxonomy (NCBI): domain Eukaryota; kingdom Viridiplantae; phylum Streptophyta; class Magnoliopsida; order Fabales; family Fabaceae; genus Lathyrus; species Lathyrus tuberosus. Next base: position 3,353,720 of record JALAZF010000440.1, read on the forward strand.
GATGATAATGAGTACAGGTACAAAAATCACCTTAGTATAAACCTTTGGGGATGGGTAGAGCCTTGACTTCATGACAACGACCCTTTGACCCCATGTTTTTTCTATGTTTTTGTGTGCTACATTCATGCATTCATCTAAAAAAACATTAAAACATTAAAAAATTTTCTCTTCTAGTCTCTCTGTTTTTCAAATTAAACTAAGACTGTGATTGCAAATATCAGAGAAAAGGATTACGCTAATGGATTTCGGTAGAAGGAGAACTCATAGTTATACCTTCAAGGTTCCAAAACTAGAAGATTTGAGAAGGTTAGCAAGGATGATCACTAACCCTGAGGCTTTCAGAGCCAAACACGGAGGTCTGCTACCACTGTTAAGAGTCCATGTGATTGAGGGAATCATGGATGCGCTCATTCAGTTTTACGATCCGGTTTATCACTGTTTCACATTCCCAGATTACCAGCTAGCACCAATGCTGGAGGAGTATTCTCATCTGATTGATCTACATATCACCGATCGAGCTCCATTTTCTAGACTGGAAGAAATTCCAAAGAATCAGGCCATTGCAAGAGCAATTCATTTGGACGAGTCTGAGGTCAGGACTCACATGACTACCAAGGGTGGCATCCAAGGTTTGCCAGCCCAGTTCTTGACAAAGAAGGCCCTGTATTTTGCCAGTATAGGAAACGTGACTGCTTTTGAAAGCATCTTTGTCTTGCTCACCTACGGGTTATTTTTATTTCCCAACATCAATAACTTCGTCGATATTAACTCCATTAAGGTTTTTCTCATTGGAAATCCTGTGCTGACTTTGCTCGCAGATGCGTATCATTCTGTACACTTGGGGAATTTGTACAGCGGAGGGGAGATCACATGCTGTGTACCTCCGCTTTACAAATGGTTTATCTCTCACTTGCCCAAGTCTGCTGCTTTTTGGGATTGCAAGAGTGCCTTACGTTGGTCGCAGAATATCATGTCTCTTACAAACTCTGATATAGATTGGTGTAATAGGATCTATGATGGAATCGGAATCATCGACCATTGTGGAAACTTCCCCAACGTACCCCTTATAGGAACTAAGGGAGGAATCAACTACCATCCGGTATTGTTTCATCGTCAATTTGGACACCCGATGAGACACATCCCACGGGGTGTTCATCTGGAAGGTCTTTTCTTCAAGGAAGGAGAAAACGACAGAGCACTAAAGATGGAAATAGTGCAAGCTTGGAAACAGGTTCTTAAGAAAGGACGGGAGTCTCTAGGAAAACCGAACTGTGTCTCGGTGGAGCCTTATCTCCATTGGGTACAAACTAGAGCTCTCAAGCTAAAGATGCCTTATCCTCGTTACGGAATCCTTCCGCCGAGGGAATCTGTCATGTACTTCATGACTGAAACGGAAAAGCTTCATGTTACTCTCAACAAAGTTCAAAAGGAGAGAAGGTCTTGGAAGAACAAGTATCGCACCCTCGACGTAGAGTGCGTCAAAATACAGCAATTACTGAAAGAGAAAGATGCTCTTATTGAAATTTTGGAGCAACATGCTGTAGAGAATCAAGATGACCAAAGGAATTTGCTCACTCCTTTCACCTGGCAAAGGAATGACAACCCGACAATGGCCCAAGAGCCCCGGTCAAAGAAAAGCAAGATACCAGAATCAGCACCCGATTTCTCTTCAGAGAGGATCGAGACCCATTAGCTTAGGCTTCTGTTTCTGCACCTTGTAATCTACTGTATTTCCATTTCTGTAATCCTCTGAATTTAATAAAAAGGGGTTTCCCCACTGTTTGATATTTGCAATCTAATTGTCGAAGTTTATTTTGATTAAACCAAAAGAACAATTAATATAATCATTGCATTCATCATTCTCACATTGCGTATCCTTCTTACCTACGAATCTCACGTTTGTGTCTCGGTTCTAGAGTCAAACTGTCTCATTCGTACAATACTCGGCCCAATCGTCAGAAAAAGATGGATGATCTTGAGGAAGAGAACAGAGAGTTGAAGGAAGAGATCGACGCTCTGAGAGAGGATATGAGAAAGCTTCGTAACGACATGCAAGCCATGGCAGAAGCTCAGCTACAAAGGACTGTGATCTCAGAGATCACCTCAGCGCCCATAGTGGAGAAGTATGATCCTAGGTATCAGATACCGAAAGATCATCCTTGGGGCATGCCTGTTAACTATATCCCGGAAGGATATGTTCTGCCGATCACCGAAGATCAGGGAATCACAACAGAAGCCGCTGGGCCAGAAGGTTACAAACTTCAGGAAAGCGAAGATGCCAGGGGCATACTGAAGACTCCTGAAGGTTACAAACTTCGGGAGACGCCAAGATTCGCTACCGTAGTCACGGTACCACCCCCTGTGGTGCACACTGTCCCGGAAGGACAGATTCCGCCAATACCTGCTGGTAAAAAGGAAACTATGTTTGACCGAATGGATGAATTCCAGGAACAGTTCCTAGAAATGCAGAAGGAACTACAAGCCATTCGCGGTCAGGATTTATTTGGAAAGGACACCGCAGACCTCTGCTTGGTCCCCAATGTGAAAGTCCCGCACAAGTTCCAAGTGCCCGACTTTGAAAAATATAAGGGTAACTCTTGCCCTCAGAGCCATCTGGTGATGTACGCTTGGCGGATGTCAGCTCAGACAGAGAATCAGGACCTACTGATTCACTACTTCCAGGATAGTTTAACCGGTGCCGCACTCAAATGGTACATGGGTTTAAACCGTGCTACGATCAGCACATTCAGAGATCTTGGTACTGCCTTTGTCCAACAATACAAATACAATTTGGACATGGCACCCGACAGAGATCAACTCAGATCGATGTCGCAAAAGGACAAGGAAACCTTTATGGAGTATGCTCAAAGGTGGCGTGAAATCGCCGCTCAAATTTGTCCACCTCTTGAGGAAAAAGAGATGACAAAGATCTTCTTAAAGACCTTAAGCTCATTTTACTATGACCGAATGGTTGCCAGTGCACCCAGTGATTTCACCGAAATGGTCGGCATGGGCGTACGTCTTGAGGAAGTCGTCCGAGAAGGACGTTTGGCAAAAGACACTGGATCGACGAGCGGTACTAAAAAATACGGTAGTGCTCTCCCTAAGAAAAAAGAGCAAGATATTGGGAATATCTCTCTCGAAAAGCAAAGACGACGTTATCAACCGATAGCAGTTGTGACTCCTGCTATCAACCCTGCGTCTATTCCTACGTATCAACCTCAGGTTGCGCAGAGCCAACCTGACCAGCAAAGGACACAACAGCCTCTTCAGCAGGCTCGTCCTCCATACAACAACAACCGTACAACACGGCCACCAGGATTTGATCCTATACCCGTAACGTACGCAGAGCTGTTTCCATTACTACTGGCTAAGGGTCACATTCAGACTAAATCTCCTCTTACAGTACCAGAAAATCCTCCTTTTTGGTTTAAGGTGGATCAAACTTGCCCTTATCATCAAGGAGGTCCAGGGCATAACATAGAGACTTGTCTCAATTTCAAGTCCGACGTGCAAAAACTTGTTAGGAACGGGGTCTTATCCTTCAAGAATACAAATCCTAATGTTCTTATGAACCCGCTGCCTCAACACGAGAAGGCTGCAGTTAATTTGATAGAAGGAGAGACTAACGACGTCTATCAAATTTACGATATACTCTTGTTAAAGACCAATCTGGTCAAGATGCATTGTAGAGAGAGTGGATATGGCCATGTGCCACCTCATAACTATCACCAGTGTGATATCTGCTCTAAAGACAACCAGGGATGTTCTGTAGTGCAAGCAGCTCTACAGGAACAAATGGATCTCGGATGGATCCAAGAGCACCGAGTTCGTGGAGTTAACATGGTTTACATGAATTCCAACGTCATTCAGAACCACGACATCCATACAATGAATGTCAACGTGGTGGCGATGCACTCAAGGCAAAGCCAGTATCATAATCTTCCGCGGCACGATTACAGTTCCTGTCTGATTTGCTCGGTAAACAAACAGGGATGCTCTTTCATACAGGAGGCCCTCCAGCGTCAGATGGATCTTGGATGGATCTAAGACTACCATGATAGGAATTCCTATCAGATCAACATGGTTCAGATCTTTGATATTCGCGTGATGAATATCAACCTGGTAGAGTTACATGCTGAGCAGGTCCGACTTGGATTCTTAATATCACATGACTATCAAAGCTGTAAAGCGGGTTGCGAAAACGATCGAGGTTGTACCCTTGTCCAGGAGGCACTTCAGCACTTGTTAAATCACTGGTGGATGCCAATTTATATGGATGAACATACTCAACCAATTAGTATCAGTAACAGGAACCCTACTCGGCGTCAGAGTCAGGACGTCCGATCTGGGGAAGCTAACCTAGTGAGGTTACATTGTATTCAAAGTGGGCGTGGCCAGGTGCCACCACACAATTATGAACGTTGTAGTGTCTGTTCAGAAAGTAACCAAGGGTGCTACCTTGTGCGAGCATCTCTCCAGGGGCAGGTGGACCGTGGAGAAATTCGTCCATATCCGGGTTCTGGACCCATCAACTGGATGCCGAACTGTCTTGCCGATCAAGTTGAGGATGTTGTCATGATCTCTGGTCATCACAGGACCAGGGATGTTTTTTCCATTATCCCTCTACTTGACGAATCTAAAGTTCCCAACCGGGAATGGATCGAGATTACTTACGATGGTCAGAAAAATCAGAAGGTTCCCATAGTCATCTATCTGCCGAGACCACTACCGTATGAATCAGCTAAGGCGATCCCTTACAAATACGGTGCGACAACAATTGAAAATGGAAAGGAAATTCCATTACCCTCCATTGTGAATATTGCAGACATCAGTCGTGTGACACGGAGTGGTAGAATCTTCAACCGAGGGGTTGGGGAACTTAACAAGGAAAAGGAACTTCAGACGGAAGCTCCTGATCCACCAGTCGGTCAATCCAGTAATCCCGACCTTTCAAAAAATAATGACGAGATGCTGAAGCTCATCCAAAGGAGTGAATATAACATTGTGGATCAGCTGTTACAGACTCCTTCAAAGATCTCGATATTATCACTGTTACTCAGTTCAGAAGCCCACAGGAAGGCTCTACAGAAAGTCTTGGAGCAAGCCTTTGCGGAACAGGATGTAATAATTAGACAGTTCGATAGTATTGTCTCTAACATCACTTCCTGCAATAATTTGGGATTTAGTGATGAGGAATTACCCGAAGAGGGTCGCCGTCATAACTTGGCGCTCAACATTACAGTTAACTGCCAAGACGATGCTTTAGCCAGCATACTGGTGGACACAGGGTCAGCCCTGAATGTTATGCCGAAGTCCACTTTGATGCAATTATCATTCAAAGGCCCTCCGATGAGAACCAGCGAGGTCGTCGTCAAAGCGTTTGACGGATCCAGAAAAACAGTTATCGGCGAAGTTGATCTTCCCATAACTATCGGTCCTCATACTTTCCAAGTCACTTTCCAGGTCATGGACATCCGGGAAACATACAGTTGTTTATTAGGAAAACCTTGGATACATCAGGCTGGAGCGGTTACTTCAACCCTCCACCAAAAGCTAAAGTTCGTCAAGAACGATCAACTTGTCACAGTTTGTGGGGAACAAGCCTTGCTTGTAAGCAACTTGTCATCATCTGCTGGTATAGAACCCGAGGAGGTTATTGGAACTCAGTTCCAAGCACTGTCGGTAAGCAAATACAATTAGTTCAAAGATGCTATTAAAGTGGTCGAGAGTACCGATACAACCGGATGGGGACAGCTTGTCATTCCTATTGACAATAAAACAAAGAAGGGTCTTGGTTTTTCTGAAACCTGTACCCAGACAGCTGCCAATTATGAAAGTCTTCATCCCCTTCAAAAATTCTTCCACAGTGGAGGTTTCCTTCACCCAGTGTCTCAAGCAGTCCATGCTATCAATGAGGAAGATCCCTCTGACACGGATGAAGAATGGAAGTCCAATTTGAATGAGGACGGTTATATGTCTCAGGAAGAGGTGCCTACGCCTTTTTGCTTTCCTACATAAAGTCCGAGATTTATACCACGGTCAGATGTCGAAATGATATATGGAGATTGTGATCCGGAAGGATGTTGTGCTCCGTCCAATTCATTAGAGGAAGACACTCCGATGAAAGATAACTTTGACCACAACTACTATGGCCCAATGGATGGTCTGCCAATATGGCAACCTTACCCAGGAAACTTGGGGCAAGAGAGTCAGCCGAGCAATGAAAATCAGCTGAGTCTCATTGAACAGAATACCTGTGTCCCCACCATGTCATGGGATCAACACTCAGGTCATCCTGAAGCTACTCAACATGAAGATGAATTCGCAATGTTTGCAGGGCTTAAATTCATCAACTATACTTTTCCCGAGGTCAACGTCATCGAGAGAGATGACTCCTCCAGTTCCAGAGAAGTGTGGGACACCTTGGGAGAACCAAGTGGAAAATACGACTATATGGTCAAGTACACCGCTCCCGAAAGCTCTCGTATCAGGCTCGAAGATATCCAGCCAACTGGATAGGGAGATACAGCTGAGAACACAAATGCTATGCAAAATACAATAGAGGAATCCTCCTACGACAATTCTTCCTGGGAGACAGATTCCAATGATCCTGCTCCACCAGAAATCAGCGTTATTTCTGAAGACAAATCAAGGAAGGTGCCAGACTTTGTGATTCACCGAGGAGTTCGCCGCCAATGGATTGCCGTCGAGGTTCCGAAGGTCGCTCACCAGTCAAAGTAATTGCCGTCTTTTAAGCTTTCACCCTGCCTAGGTGAAACAAATGTTTTGATAGGGCTCGCTTTCTGTAAATATCCCTCTTCGCTTCGCCCAAAGCGATAGAGTTTTGTTTTATAGGGTTGTAGTTTCAAGATTCGACTTGTTCATTAATAAAATAACGTCGTTCTGTAATTTCCGCATTAATTGCTGTTTTCTCTTTTTGCTTTTTCAGAAAATGGTAATCCTAAAAAATAATTCAAATAAAAACAAGCAGTAAAAATAAAAACACTGCACACACTTGCATTTTCTCTATCTCTTTTAAACACGAATCATCACGTCATGCAGATTGCTTGTTTTAAACCCAGTTGAAACATACGATCCGATGCCTTCTCCCAACTTTGAGTTCCCGGTATTTGAGGCTGAAGAAGAAGTTGACAACGAAATTCCAGAAGAGATCTCCTGACTACTCAGACAAGAGGAAAGGTCCATTGAACCTCACAAAGAACCGTTGGAAACAGTAAACTTGGGTTCAGAGCAAGAGAGAAAAGAAGTCAGGATTGGGGCACTGCTCAGTCCAACTGCCAGAGAGGGTTTGATAAAGCTTCTCAAAGAATTTCCCGATGTATTCGCTTGGTCCTATCAGGATATGCCAGGGTTGGATACCAGCATCGTGGAACATCACTTACCGTTGAGATCGGAATGTCCGCCAGTAAAGCAAAGGTTGAGACGCACTCACCCGGACATGGCCATCAAAATCAAAGAGGAGGTATAAAAACAGATTGACGCGGGTTTCCTCGCTACTTCTGAATATCCTCAATGGTTATCCAATATCGTACCTGTTCCCAAAAAGGACGGAAAGGTCAGAATGTGTGTTGATTACAGGGATCTAAACAAGGCAAGTCCAAAGGATGACTTTCCTTTACCACACATTGACATGTTGGTTGACAGCACAGGAAAGTTCAAAATTTTCTCCTTCATGGATGGATTCTCGGGCTATAATCAGATCAAAATGGCGCCGAAAGACATGGAGAAAACTTCGTTCATTACCCCATGGGGCACCTTTTGTTACAAGGTAATGTCGTTCGGTTTGAAGAATGCCGAGGCAACCTATCAAAGGGCCATGACTACTCTGTTTCATGACATGATACACAAAGAAATCGAGGTATATGTCGATGATATGATTGCAAAATCAAAAACAGAGAGTAAGCACATTGAACATCTGTCAAAATTGTTCGAACATTTAAGAAAATTCAAACTCCGCTTGAATCCCAACAAATTCACGTTCGGTGTCCGTTCAGGGAACCTACTAGGGTTCATCGTCAGCCAGAAAGGAATTGAGGTTGATCCTGACAAGGTCAAGTCCATTCAAGAAATGCCTTCTCCGAAAACTGAAAAAACAAGTCAGAGGATTCCTGGGACGTTTGAACTACATCTCCAGATTCATATTCCTCATGACCGCCACTTGTGCGCCGATCTTCAAATTACTCAAAAAGAACCAGGATTGCGTTTGGTCAGAAGATTGCCAAACCGCCTTCGACAGTATTAAGGAATATTTGTTGAATCCACCGATTCTATCACCTCCAGTGGAAGGAAGACCACTGATCATTTACCTTACAGTCCTAGAGGACTCAATGGGATGTGTACTTGGACAACAAGACGAAACCAAACGGAAAGAGTCTGCCATCTACTATCTGAGCAAGAAATTCACCGACTGCGAGACTCGGTACACGATGCTTGAGAAAAGTTGCTGCGCTTTGGCTTGGGCAGCCAAATGTCTTCGCCAATATATGATTCGTCATACTACTTGGTTAATCTCCGAAATGGATCCAATCAAGTATGTCTTCGAAAAACCTGCTCTCACGGGAAGGATTGCCCGTTGGCAGATGTTGTTATCAGAATATGACATAGAGTACCACGCTCAGAAAGCCGTTAAGGGAAGTATTTTAGCCAATCATTTGGCTCATCAACCGATTGATGATCAGGAATCAACCGGGTTCGACTTCCCAGACAAAGATGTCATGTATCTAAAAATGAAAGATTGCGATGAACCGCTACCCAGTGAAGGGCCAGAACCAGGTTCCCAATGGGGACTTATCTTTGACGGAGCAGTTAATCATTATGGAAACGGAATTGGGGCAATCATTGTTACCCCTCTGGGTACCCACATTCCTTTCACTGCCAGACTTACGTTCAAATGTACGAACAACGAGGCTGAATAAGAAGCTTGCATCATGGGTCTCGGAGAAGCAATCTATTTAAGGATAAAAAACTTGGACGTATATGGCGACTCAGCTCTGGTTATCAATCAGATAAAAGGAGATTGGAACACATACCAATTAGGATTGATTCCTTACAAAGATTATGCAAGGAGGTTGTTACCCTTCTTCAACAGAGTTGAGTTTCATCACATCCCTCGTGATGAGAATCATATGGCTGATGCATTAGCCACTATCTCTTCCATGATTAGTGTAGGTCAATGGAACGACTTACCTAAGATCGACATAATGCGCCTTGAACGGCCCGCTTACGTCTTCACGATCGAAGCAGTCATAGACGATAAACCTTGGTATCACGATATCAAATGCTTCCTTCAGAAACAAGAATACCCACCTGGGGCATCTAGGAAAGATAGAAAAACCCTCAGAAGATTGGCTGGAAACTTCTTCCTGAGCGGTGACACTCTCTATAAGAGAAATTTTGACATGGTCTCGCTCCGATGCGTAGACAGACCAGAAGCAGACATGCTTATGAAAGAAATTCATGAAGGATCCTTTGGCACTCATGCCAACGGACGTACAATGGCGAGGAAAATTCTAAGAGTAGGGTATTATTGGTTGACAATGGAATCTGACTGCTACAAGTACATGAGGAGGTGTCACAAGTGTCAGATATACTCCGACAAAATTCATGTACCACCATCACATCTCAAAGTTCTTTCTTCCCCGTGACCTTTTTCCATATGGGGAATCGACATGATTGGCTTGATCGAACCTAAGGCTTCAAACGGACATCGGTTCATCCTGGTAGCCATTGACTATTTCACCAAGTGGGTCGAAGCAGCGTCATTCGCTAATGTAACCCGACAAGTGGTGGTCCGATTTATCAAAAACAATATCATCTGCCATTATGGTGTTCCAAGCGAGATCATTACTGATAATGGATCTAACTTGAACAATAAGATGATGAAAGAGTTGTGTGCAGAGTTCAAGATCGAACACCATAACTCATCTCCCTACCGACCCAAGATGAACGGAGCGATAGAAGCGACTAACAAGAACGTCAAGAAGATCGTTCAAAAGATGGTTGTAACCTACAAAGACTGGCACGACATGCTACCCTTTGCTCTTCACGGTTATTGCACATCTGTCCGCACTTCAACAGGGGCTACCCCTTTCTCTCTAGTGTATGGCATGGAAGCAATGCTCCCCATAGAAGTAGAGATCCCGTCAATCCGAGTATTGATGGAAGCTAAGCTCACCGAAGCTGAATGGTGTCAAAGCCAACACCACAAATTAAATCTGATCGAAGAAAAGAGAATCACGACACTATGCCACGGTCGGTTGTATCAACAGAGAATGAAGAAGGCGTTCGACAAAAAGGTCCGACCTCGTGTCTTCAGAAAAGGAGACCTTGTGCTAAAGAAGATACAATCGTTTCTCACTGACTCTCGGGGCAAATGGACCCCAAATTATGATGGCCCCTATGTGGTCACGAAAGCTTTCTCAGGTGGTGCCTTGAGACTTGCAACCATGGACAGAGAGGAATTTGCCTAGCCCACAAATGTTGATGTAGTCAAGAAATACTTCGCCTAAACTAAACTAAAAAAAAACGTCTCGGTGGATTGAAAACCCGAAAGGGCGGTCCAGGAAAAAATTAGAGACATGAAAAAATCATCCCGGTGGATTGGAAATCTCATAGTACAATCCAGGCAAAAATTAGGGATAATGGCAAGTAACTATGTTCAACAGAGGCTAGTCCCTCAGCAGCAGCAGCAGTTACACCATCCATCGGAGGAAAACTCCAGTCAAGGTCATCTTCGACAGAAGCTCAGGATGCCCCGAATTCAAAGTTGCTAGAAGGATAGTGGTCGTTATGTTTCAACGTAGCCCTTTTCCCTGTAAATTACCATTTTCAAACTTTGTAAATACTCAATGGAATCACGCTTTTGGCTAATCTCCATCTTATCAATAAAATTTGAGCCCTTGTACTTTTGTTTGTAATTCTTATTTGTTTTAGCTTTACAGAACGACGTTGTTAACATGATTAACGATTCTTGAAATAAAATAAAAATGAATTTACTTATTAAAAATTTTTCTGCTTTAAAATAAAGATGGCAATTTCTTTTGACTGTTGAACATCAAAAGAATCTCAACCGCTTCTCCAGAAGTAAGCTACTTTCAAAGTGCAGAATCAAAGTACTCCCTTTAACCCAGTACGCCTGAATGAAGGGATCAACTGTGTCAGAGACCTTGTTTCATTTGACACGCTTCGGCCGAGTTCTCATCTCCTAAGCCCGACCAATATAGTTCCCCGCGAGGACTACGTCTCCTAAGAAAGGTAGAATTACTACTTTTGGACCAACGGTACTTCTTCGCCCCGCGATGGCCGAGTATCCAGTCGTGTTCACCTGTCAGTTTATATGTCGCATCAGTTTTGTCAGCATAAACATACACACATCATGCATTATTGATTTGCATTCATATTCATATTGCATCACTATCACTCTAGTCGGTCTTATCCCCTAGTGATAAAAGTCCTCTCAATCGAGTTGTCAGGAAGTGAATCATCTAAGTAATCTCTCTCCCGTTTATGTCTAGATTAGAGACGGTCCTTGACCACTTTGATAACTTGAACCTCTGAGAAACAAAAAACTTTCAACAAATATCACTCTTCATCATTGAAGATGATATCCTTGCTTTCCCGGATTAAGGAAAATCCCCAGAGAAAGCCTCTTAATCAGTGATTCGGCGGTACGGCAGTTTTTCTCCGAAAAAACCACTGATGAAAAGGTCATCAGCACCTCAAAATTGGATCCCATAATATGGCATTTCTCCGAAAAGATCCCGAGAAAAGTATGATGTAAGCCCCCAAACGAAAACAGTCTCTCAAGAGACTCTCTTTCCCCAGTAGAATCGACAAATGGCGTCTCCAAAACAGAGAAGTTTATGTACCTCTAGAATTCAGACGAATGGGTTCCCCAGTAAGTCTGACATCAAAACTTTTTCCACTCAAATGGAATCTCTCCAGGAAAATTAGGTGAGAAGTTTGAGGAAAACCGCTACAAATAGCGTCCCTTGTCAATAAAGTTTATTGACAAAAGAAACTGCGACCAGTTCCTTGGTAGGAAACCAGGATCGAGGGGAAGTTTAAAACAACAACTTAGACCAGTTCCTTGGTAGGAAACCAGGATCGAGGGGAAGTTTAAATCAGAAACTGAGACCAGTTCCTTGGTAGGAAACCAGGATCAAGGGGAAGTTGACAAAAGAAACTAAGACCAGTTCCTTGGTAGGAAACCAGGATCGAGGGGAAGTTTAAATCAGAAACTAAGACCAGTTCCTTGGTAGGAAACCAGGATCGAGGGGAAGTTTACTTCAGAAACTTAGACCAGTTCCTTGGCTGAAGACCACGATCGAGGGGAAGTTTACCTTTTTTAAGCATCATCGCTTAGCTAAAGAAGATGAATTCGTAAGCTACCATTCATAACCACCATCAAAATTTCGGTTATTCCGATATTTAATCCTCTTGCACCCCGAATGCCCGAATACCTTCGTCATTCACACCTTCGGGTCCAAGAAGATTAAATAGTGGCATCTGTCATACCCGAAATTTTGACCACTAAGATTTCCCATCATTGTGCAAATCATCATCACAATATGGATGAACCATCATACCTCATCAAATGCCTCAAGGGTTGTTGAGCATGCACTACAATCAAAATTAGGGTTTATAGCCCTCTCAGAGTTTTAGGCAAAGGATCAATCAAGGAATGACATGATATTCAACTTGTCTAACCTGTCAAACATTCACAAGGGATCAAGAGGACTCCCACTTCAAGGATTAAGCACAAAGTTGCTCCCTTCTAGGTGGATCAAGCTTCAAGATCGCCAGTCTCACCAAACTAGGATTTTGGTCGACCAAGGCCTCCAGATGAAAAATTTCATCTGGACACAAGCCAAACACCTAAAACACAACCTAAGATGCTCCATGAAACCTCATGGACCCATTCATCAAGTCAATTTTGCCTCAGGGGATGCATACATAAAAAATCAGGAATTAGGGTTTCTTGACCTAATTCACCCCTAAATTGACTTTTAGGGCAAATCATGAACCAAGACCTCAAGAGAGGGTTTGAGGGTCTCTAATGAACTATATTAATCCATTTGGAACAATGGATTAATCCAAGAAGCTTGAGCAACAAGTCTCAAATTCATCTGCACCACAGCTAGGGTTTTAAGGAAAAAGTCAACTATAACTTTGAATTTTGACCAGGACATGCTCCCAAGCCCTATGACATGCATCAATATACCCTATGACACCCATGGAACATGTCCATCAAGTTTGATTTAGGTCAAGGACATGATTTCTTGAAGAATTGCACAGTTTGGAATTCATTTGATAAAAAGTCAACTGTGCACAAAAGTCAACTTTGACTTTTTTAGATTTTTCACCAAAATGGATTTATAACCCTAAAATGATGTTAATGTATGATTTGAATCATCATTCATCAAGAAAAATCAAGAAAAGTTGGATAACTTATAAAAGGGGTAACCATAAAAACTTAGAAAATTTTCTAAGTTAAAAAATAAAGTGACAAGGGTACCAACTTTGGAGGATCATAACTCCTAAACCACAAGGCCATTTTTTCCCATCCAAAGATGGATTTGTAGCCGTCATTACCCTCTACAAAAACTTCAACTAGACCTAAGTCCAATTCATTAAGGATTTTGAATTATGGAGTGATCAAAATGGCTGAAAAATGAAAATGTCACTTTTTCCAACACTTAGTGAAATTTTCACTAAGTCCAAATCTGTCCTCACTTTTTACCAAATGTAGGGGGAATTTTCACTTGGATTCAAAAGAGATCAAAACCAAACATGTTCAAAGAGTTGTTGTATCATGTAAGGGCTTTCCAAAATGGCCAAGAACATTACCAAATTCAACTTACACCATGAGATATGACATTGGCAAGTTGCCTTGCTGAAATCTGTCAAAGGCGAGGCAGATTTTGCATTTTTGGTCGATTTGCTAAAATCAGCCAAATTCAAATGCTCCTATCCACTTGGACACATCTGAGGATTGAATCTAAAGGGGACAATCACTGAGCCAAGCCTCCAAAGTCCATGGAACAAGAAACAGCATGTTGAACCTAGAATGGCCAAAATAGGGACAAGACTCCAAATTTGGATTGAAGCATTCAATGGAAGCATCAAGGTGGCATGGACTGAGCCATTCTCATCTGAAATCAGTCAAGACTTATCCAAGACCAAGGGGACCAAAGCTCTGTGCCCTAACCTCTAGTCAATGGCTAGAGGAGACTTGGATTTTCATTTGCCAACATTGGCCAAACCTACTTAGCAGTTGCCATTCACTATTCCTTGCAAAACAAACTTGCTCTACTATAAATAGAGCTTAATTATGATCCGTTTGAGTACACCAAAGCCATCTAACAGATGCTTTCCTCAAAATCTCTTTCTCTTGGCAAAAATGCCTTTCTTAGCAAGGTAGCTATCGGGTTTTGAGTTTGAGAGCTTTTCCAATCAAACCAATCACTCACACACCTCACATACATCATATAGAAGTGATCCAAACACTCACATAACATCTGGAACACAGATTTCACAAAATCACCAGCCAATTGCTCAAGTTCTTGACAGTTTTCTAGTTGTGGTGCCATCTTCAACTCCAAACCATTTCAATCCATTCCAAGCACTCAGACACATCACTTGGCACCTAGGGAAGCTATCCACATCATTGGAACCTAGCTGTAACACCTCCAACACAAATCACGATCACCAGCTGCAAGTGGTAAGCATGAGCTCTTCTAACTCTATGATCCATGCAATTTTTGCTGCACAATAATTTGGCCATATGTTCATAATCATGCATGGAATGTATCCCCTCAATTAATTGCATTGTTTGAATCGTGTATCGAAAATCCTAGCCTTCATGCAGAAATTAGGGTTCTTGAGGATTTTTCATGATTTCTTGTTATATGTTTAATTTAAATGAAATTAATGGACATAGACATGATCGTGAGGTTGAGACGAGCATAATGATATGTGGATTGCATGTTATAATCAAGTATTCAGTGAGATTGGAGAGAAAATGCAAATCTGGCCAAGCACAGAACACGCGCGTGTTCTTGGTGTGTTATTGGCGCCATTTTTAGAAATTTGAATATTTGAATTTTGTGATTTTATTTAATTGATTCAAAAATTAATTTCTCTCTGAGTTTTAATGATTTTGTGTTAATTCTCTTTTTTAATAATTCACAAAAATGTTAAAATATTTTATTTTCCCAAAAAATCCCAAAAATATTATTTATTTCATATAATTGATATTTTTGCAAAGAATTAATGTTTTAATTGTTTTTGACATTTTAAATATTTTTTCCACATTGATTTTGCAACTTTTCATGTTTTCTAATTATTTTGTAGGTCAATACTTAATTTTTGAAGCATTAATCCAAGATCACAATTTGTTTTTCACATGTTAAACAATTTTGATCATTTTAATTGAATATTTATTCAATTAAATACATTTTTGAAAACAAATTAGGGTTTTTGGATTAATTCAACTCTCATAAATCATTTTCAAAACTCTTTGGGCCTCTAATAGAGTGTAAGACCCAATCCTTTTTTTGACCAAATCATTTTTGGGCCTCGGTGCGTTGTATAAGTCCCGATACCGTAAAAAACAAACGGCGCGATCGTCGTCTTTTGAAAAATAACCTTGGGCCTCTCCTCGAGCTATAAGACCCATTCAAACTTTTTGGGCCTCTAATAGAGTGTAAGACCCAACCCCCTTTTAACCAAAACCATTTTGGGCCTCACTTATCGTATAAGTCCCTCTGCGTTAAAAGAAAACCTCGGCGCGATCGTCATTTTGAACGAAAAGTCAACTGGGCCTACCCTCATGTTATAAGCCCCACTCTTTTTCTTTAAACCTTTTGGGCCTCTTGAGAGAGTGTAAGACCCATCCTTTTGTACAGAAAACCATTTTGGGCCTCAGTCACTTGTATAAGTCCCTCTGTACAAATTCAAACAGTGCGCTCACTGATAAAACCCTGGTCCTCTCCTTGAGCTGTAAGCCCCAAATCTTTCTTTTTCAAAGCACTTTCTCCTTTAATTTTGAATATACTGTTGTTTTCAATCTTTCTTTGTTGAACAACTAACCAAACAGCATGGAAGCTCTACAACCGAGTAAGTGTTTATACGCTTTCATTTACCGCATTCATATACATATAACTGTATTGTGGGGATGTTTCACTGTAAGTCTTCTTTCATAAACTCATATCAAATGTGTAATAATAGTATAGATATTTAGAGTTTCCCCGGCAACTACGTCTAGCATTAAGCCCGTTGATCGCTCTTAGAAATAGTCTAAACTAGATCCCCATAGGATTACCAGACACAGTTTTCCCTCCTCTTGGGGTTAAACAATATGGAGATATGAAAGGCAGCATTCTCTGTGAACCCTTTCATAGACTGTCACTCATAGAAGTTGTCAAGAAACTCTATTCCCCAGAGATGATCTCTTCTCCATGAATTGGATCTCTTGAGTTTCTTCCAAATTCTCGAACTTTCCTGACTTTGATCTTTTCTCGGTGAATAGCATTGCCTTGAATTTCTCGGGGTTTGGGGACTCACGGGCTTCTTAAAAGCACTTGTCAAGAGACTCTACTCCCCAGAGATGATCTTTTCTCCGTGAATGGCATCTCTTGAGTTTCTTCCAAATTCTCGAACTTTCCTGACTTGATCTATTCCTTGTGAATAGCTTGCCTTGAATATCTCGGGGTTTGGGGACCCACAGGCTTCTTAAAAGCAATCGGCCTCCTCTTGGGCATCGTACAAGGACCCACAGGCTTCCTAAAAGCAACCCCGCCTCCTCCTCTTGGGCTTAGTACAAGGACCATATGGCTTCTTAGAAGTATTCACAACCTCCTCTTAGGCTTCGTATAATGATCTCTTCCTCTGAGAATGATAGCCTCCTCTTAGGCTTAGTACAAGGACTCGTCGGCTTCTTAAAAGTTTTCAGCCTCCTCTTGGGCTTCGTACAAATTGTCCCGACGACCTCCTAGAGGTATAGGAGCAGAACCTAGTCATCTTTATAGAACTGTCCTTTCATAGAGTCTACTACTGTTTCTCAAAGCATAGTACAAAAGATGAAACTCTAGACACGAACAGTCTAATATCCTTGAGTCTCAAAGACATTCTCAAGTGACCCCTTCGTTAAATAGGAAGGAAACCCGTAGACTCGGACAGTCTCAATACCCTTTGGATTTCCCGCTTCCTTAAAGAACAGGAATAACCCGGATCCTTGAATCAAGTCTTTGAGTACAGTGTTGCTCATATAAGAACTAATTTTCTCTTTCAAAATCAGTATACTGGACCTGTCACTTAACGCAACAGTCACCATAGCCTCCTCTTGGGCTTTGTACAATGATTCTCCCCAGCGGAGTCAAACAACGTTTAGCCACTCTCTCGGGCTTTGTACGAGACATATAAGAGACTCCCTCGTTGAGTCGCCTCCATCTCGGGCTTTATACGAGATATAAAAAGGTTCTTAGTGAGCCAAACAAATTTTCGCCTCCATCTCAGGCTTCGTACGAGATAAAAAAAACTCTCTTGTTGAGTCAAATAACCTCCATCTCGGGCTTTATACGAGATACCAAAAGATTCCCTCATTGAGTCAAAACCTTTTAGCCTCTCTCTCTCTCTCGGGCTTTGTACGAGACACATATTAGCCTCCTCTTAGGCTTTGTATAAGAAATCCACTAGTTAATCCAATTAACCTTTTAGCCTCAAAACTGTGCCTCGTTCACAGCACACAAACATCAACAACTCCTTCCCCTTCATCTAACTGCTGTAAGCGGCAAGCCTCTGGATCATCTATATCCACGCCACTGTCCCTCCTTTAGCATGATAAATTCCTAAGGAAAGATAGCATTGCTCTACACTGAGTTAAAGTCTTCTCCTTCATGTTAAAATCCCCTATAAAGGAAATTATGGCATTGCTAGGATCCGCGTATCCCGGTTAAAGTAATTCTCCTTTATAAACAGTTGTGACATACAACCCCCCTCTTTAGAGATGACAAATTCTCTCTATAGACAAACTCTTTTAGCTTCACATCTTGGGCTTTGAACAAGATACAAATAGACTCTTCAACTTCACATCTTAGGCTTTGAACAAGATACAAACTACCCCTTTTGCTTCACGTCTTGGGCTTTGAACAAGACACCAAAAACAACCATTTCCTCCCATACAATAGGAGGAACTACGAACGCTCTGATTTCCCTGTTTCGGTAAACGGGAATACGTAGGCATAAGATTGAAAGAAAAATCTTAGCGAGCACACTAAACAAAAAACCCAAATCCCATATCTCTATCTATCAAAAAGCATCAGTCCTAACATCCTAATCCTTGTTCCCCGCCAGAAACCTTCTGCCAAGATAAAAAGAAAGAAAATAGTATTGGCGAAAATACAAATAACCAGTACAAAGGCCCCCCCACATTGATAGCATTCGTAACCTAACAGACCGCTGTTTAAACTCAGTATGCAAAGCAGGGTTAATTGGAGACATCTATTTCCCTTCCTTATTCAGCTCACAATAGGATAAAAATGAATCGACCTGTAGTAAGCTCAATCCCAGAGAGCGACCAGTGCTTAAGAACCACGTCCAAAATCGCTCGCTACAAAGTCCCGATACGATTTTGAAAATCTCGGCGCGATATTCATCTTAAACAATTTTCATTTGGGCCTCCCTTGTGTTGTAAGTCCCATTTATCTTTCTTTTTTTCAAACACTTTTGGCCTCTAAATAGATTGTAATACCCAACTCCCCTTTGTACATAAAATAATTTGGGCCTCAGTCATTATATAAGTCCCAGTACAGTTTTCAAAATAATGGTGCGATCGTTGTTTTTCATCTGGGCCTCTCTTTGAGTTGTAAGCCCCACCCCTTGTATAAAAATAAACTCTTGAGCCTCTAATAGAGTGTAAGACCCAATCCTCTTTGTAAATACAAATAATTTGGGCCTCAGTCATTGTATAAGTCCCTCTGTTGTTTTCAAAACTACGACGCGATCGTCGCCTTTTCGAAAGAATTCATTTGGGTCTCTCCTTGAGTATAAGCCCCAAATTTCCTTTTAAAATAACTTTCCTTTTTTGACTTAAATTCAAATATATAGATGTATCAAAACTTTCTCCAATTTCTTGAATAACTAACCATACAACTGTGTTTATAACACTGGAAGCTTGCTCACCTGTAAGTTCTACCAGCTTTTTTTTTACATACTTGCTCATATATATCTCATTTGTATATATATATATATATATATATATATATATATATATATATATGCCTGTATATCTGCTTAGAGTTTTCCCCGGTAATTAGGTCTAGGATTAAATCAAACCAATGGTTACTCTTTCAACACAGATAAAACTAGTTCCCCATAGGAAATTCCAGATACAATCTTGCCTCCTCTTGGGCTTATACAATATGGAATAGAGAAATAAATTATTCCTGGTGAAACTTTTCTCAAGACTGTAACAACTTAAAAATTTGTACAAGAAATTCACTTCCGCAAAGAGGATTAATTCCCGGTGAAACCTCTCTTGAATTTCTTCAAACCCTAGAACTGTTCACTAAAGAAAGGATTATTCCCGGTGAAACCATTCTTGAACTTTTCTTAGGTTTGGACCCACATGTTTCCTAAAAGCATCCCCAGCCTCCTCTTAGGCTTTGTACAAGGACCCTCAGGCTTCTTAGAAGTTCTCAGCCTCCTCTTGGGCTTAGTATAAGGACCCAAAAGACCTCCTACAGGTATAGGACAGAACCTAGTCATCTTTTGTTAGAGCAGTCCTCCAAAGAGTCAGAACATCAGACCAATTTAGGGTTGATTCTCATCCCTTAAAATATATGCCTCCTCTTGGGGATCATACAAAGATCAACCTTCTCATACCCCTAGACTTGGACAGTCTCATTTCCTCCTGGATCTCAAAGAAACCCTCATGTTTCCTGAAGGAACAAGAAATAACCCTAATCATTTCATCAATCATCAGCAGAGTTAAAATCTCCACAAGTTTCAAAACTCAATCTTTAAACTCTCTTTAAATTTCCCCAGCTAGGGAAAAATTACTACTAGTAAACTCTCAGAAAACTCAGAACCTCATGGTCTCCGATATTTCAACTCTTCTGCAATCCTTAGCAAGAGTTGATTCCCCAATTTGGACTTGTCTCTGGATCTCAATAATCCTCAGCAAAAGTTTGCCTCCTCTTAGGCTTCATATAAGAAATTCCCAACCAGCCTCCTCTTAGGCTTTGTATAATGATCATCCCTCGGCAGTTTTAGCCTCAATCTTGGGCTTTGTACAAGACAGACAAAATATTCTCCAGCTGAGTCAGTCAAATTCCCTTCTAGCCTCAATCTTGGGCTTTGTACAAGACACATATAAAACCTCTCCCCAGTGGAATCAATTCTCTTTTTAGCCTCAATCTTGGGCTTTGTACAAGACAGACTAAGTATTCCCCAAAAAAGAGTCAATTCTTTTCTTTTTAGCCTCAATTTTGGGCTTTGTACAATACAAATAAAACACTCTCTTGTTGAGTCAATATTCTTCAGCCTCAATCTTGGGTTTTGTACAAGACAGATATAAAACTCCCTAAACAGAGACAACCTTTTAGCCTCAACCTTGGGCTTTGATCAAGGCACGAAAAAAACCAACATCCCCTCAAAGGAAATCAAATTCTCTCTGTAGGAAGACATTTCTCTATACAATCACATATCAAAACAGACAATCAAAACAAACCTTATTCCCCGATAACTGCTATAAGTAGCACACTTGTTGATTCAAAAATCCAAGCTGTAGTCCATCCCTTATCCTAGTAAATCCCCTTTATTTCATCTAAATTGCTGTAAGTGGCAAGCCTCTAGATTATTTACATCTAAGCCAATGCCCCTCTCTTAGCATGAAAGACTCCTAAGGAAAAATGGCATTGCTCTACACTGAGTTAAAGTTTTCTCCTTCAGGACAAATCCCTTATAAAGGAAATTATGGCATTGCTGGATTCCATACACTCCAGTTAAAGTAATTCTCCTTTATAATCAGTCACACAACAACTGTGATAAACAGATGAGATATCTCCCTTTAGAGATGACAAATTCTCTCTCAGTCAAAACCTTTAGCTTCAATCTTGGGCTTTGAACAAGACACAAATAACCTTTACTTAAATCTTGGGCTTTGAACAAGACACCAAACATCTTTTTCGAACTACGATTGCTCTGATTTCCCTGTCATCATTACGAGAATACGTAGGCATAAGATTACGGAATCTTAGCGAGCACACTAATAAAAAACCTTAGGTCCTGTACCTTACCAAAAACATCGAAAAACCCGAAAATCAACAAAAATACTCTCTCAACATTCCCAAAGGAGAAACTTTCCCAATTTACGATAGATAAACACCAGTAAGTAGATAACAATAGAATTTGCTAAACAATCTATGGATAACTATATTTAGGATGGGTAATTGACAATTCCCCATTGTATAACCTGGCCCCGGACCCCTCCAATCTCTTAGCATTTGTTAAACAACATTTACGTGCAAGGTTAGTTTTAGATAGCTTCCCTTTCCTTTCCAGCTTCATAGGATAAATAAGAAATCATAAAGTAGCACCCAATTCCAACCAATGCGGTAAGGTGGTCGCGTCATCGACAAAAATCGCACGCTACAAAAAAATGACGACTCTGCTGGGGATCCAAACTAGGATTAGAATTCCTAGGAGGTCTAGGTTGTTAGCAAATTTTCTACATACTATATACTATATCTATATACTATATATATTTACTGCTATTCCTACTAGATATCCCTATTTATTTTTCTGTCAAAGGGGAATGCGATTGATACACATGTGGAAAGTTTGAGAGAGTATTAAGATAAGGGTTGCATAGACAGGAGACACTTATAGGGAGTGGATCCTAAACAAGCTATCCTAGTAGCCCACAAAATCAGTCGAGGTACCCGTACGGAAGTATTAATGTTGAACGACTGATTGTTGTTAAAGCATTGTCTTTCCTAGTGTGGTACCCATGATGCTGAGGATTTAGTAGACATTAACCATATGACCATTTGGTAGTGTGATGACTATAGGGAATAGTTGATACACGATACTACACTCAAATGAGATTTATCCTAACATATTACAGCTCGCTCGAGTGAATCTGCTTGTTGTTGATATCCCTAGGGGGTCAATGATTTTGGGAACCTTTTAGAACCCGTTCTACAGGTACAAAATTTGACCAAAATAGTACAACCTTTGGGGATGGGTAGAGCCATGATTTCATGCTCGTGACGTTGAACCCTTGAACCCATGTTTTCAAATGTTTTTGTGTGCTTCATCCATGCATTCATCTAAAAAACTCTTAACAAAAAAAAATCATTTTTTCAAAATAAACTAAACGATAATTGCAAATATCAGAGATTGCGTTATGGATTTTGGTAGAAGAAAAACGCACAAGTACACCTTCAAGGTTCCAAAACTAGAGGACTTAAGGAAGTTGGCAAGGATGCTTACCAACCCTGAGGCTTTCAGAGCTAAACATGGAGGACTGTTATCTCTATTAAGAGTTCACACAATTGCAGGAATCCTGTCTACGCTGATTCAGTTCTACGATCCGGCTTACCATTGCTTCACATTTCTGGATTACCAACTGGCACCAACGCTAGAAAAGTACTCCCACCTGATTGATTTACCTATCACTGATCAAGCTCCATTTTCTGGACTGGAAGAAATTCCAAAGGAACAAACCATTGCAAGAGCAATCTCTTTGGACGAGTCAGAAGTTAGGACTCACATAACCACTAAAGGAGGAATCCAAGGTTTACCAGCTAAATTCCTGATGGAGAAAGCCCTATACTTTGTCAGTATAGGAAACATAATTGCTTTTGAAGATATCTTTGTCCTGCTCATATATGGGTTATTCCTTTTTCCCAACATCGACAACTTCATCGATGCCAATGTTGTTAAGATATTTCTGATTGGGAACCCTGTACCAACCTTGATCGCAGATGCTTATCATTCTGTACACTTAAGGAACTTGTACAGTGGAGGAATGATCACATGCTAAGAACCCTTACTCTACAAATGGTTCATTTCCCATTTACCCAAGCCTGCTGCTTTTTAGGATCACAAGAGTACTCTATGTTGGTCACAGAGAATCATGTCTCTCACCAATTCGAACATAGACTGGTACAATAGGATTTATGAGGGGATAGAGATCATAGACAGATGTGGAAATTTCCCAAACATACCCCTCATTGGAACTAATGGAGGAATCAACTATCATCCAATTCAAGCTCGCCGTCAACTCGGATACCCGATGAAAAATATCCCACATAATGTTCATCTGGGAGGTCTTTTCTTCAAGGAAGGGGAAAATGACAGGGCACTAAAGAAAGAAATAGTGCATGCTTGGCAACATATTCACAGGAAAGGAAGAGAGTCTCTAGGAAGACCAAACTGTATCTCAATGGAACCTTATCTCCACTGGGTGCAAACTAGGGCCCTAAAGCTGAGGATGCCTTACTCTCACCAAGAAGTTTTTCCGTTAAGGGAATCTGTCCTTTATTTCATGTCTGATGTGGAAAAACTCCAGGCCGTTCTCAACAAAGTTCAACGTGAGAAGAGCTCTTCGAAGAACAAGTACCAAATCCTCAATTTAGAGTGTACCAAGATTCAAGAACTGTTAAAGGAAAAGGATGCTCTGATTCAGATATTGGAACAACATGCTGTAGAAAGTCAAGAAGACCGAAGAAATTTGCTTTCTCCTTTTACTTGGTAAAGGACTGATAACTCGACAACGACGGAAGAGCCTCGGTCAAAGAAAAGGAAACTACCATAACTGGCATCTAAGCTTTCTTTAGAGAGGACTCAGGATCCATGAACTTAGCCATTTTCCTTACAGCACTTTGTAAAATACTGTACTTTTCCTTGTAAAATACTGCAATCTTTCGAATTCAATAAAAGGGGTCTCTCCCCACTGTATGATATTTGCAATCTATTTGTTGAAGTTTCTTTTTTAATAAAACAAAAACTAAAAAATATGTCTTTGCATATAATTGTAGCGAGCGATTTTGGACGTGGTTCTTAAGCACTAGTCACTCTCTGCGGTTGAGTTTACTACAGGTCGATTAATTTTTTATCCTATTAAATCTGACGAAGTAAGGGAAATAGATGTCTCCAATTAACCCTGCTTGCATACTGAGTTTAAACAGCGGTATGTTAGGTTACAGATGCTATCAATGTGTGGTGGCCTTTGTACTGGTTATTTGTATTTTCGCCAATACTTATTTCTCTCTTTTTGTTAGGATACTGCTTCAGATTAGGATATATGGGATTTTGGGTTTTTTGTTGATTGCGCTCGCTAAGATTTTTCTTTCAATGTTATGCCTACGTATTCCCATTTACCGAAACAGGGAAATCAGAGCGTTCGTAGTTCCTCCTATTCTATGGGAGGAAATGGGTGTTTTGGTGTCTTGTTCAAAGCCCAAGACGTGAAGCGAAAGGTAGTTTGTATCTTGATTAAAGCCCAAGATGTGAAGCTGAAAAGTCTATTTGTATCTTGTTCAAAGCCCAAGATGTGAAGCTAAAGGGTCTATTTGTGTCTTGTTGAAAGCCCAAGACGTGAAACTGAAGGGCCTCGACTTTAGAGAGAATTTGTCATCTCTAAAGAAGGGTTTGTCTGTCACAACTGTTGGGTGACTGGTTATAAAGGAGAATTACTTTAACCGGGATATGCGAATCCGGCAATGCCATAATTTCCTTTATAGGGGATTTTAACCTGGAGGATAAGACTTTAACTCAGTGTAGAGCAATGCCATCTTTCCTTAGGAATTTCTCATGCTAAAAGAGGGACAATGGCATGGATGTAGATGATCCAGAGGCTTGCCGCTTACAGCAATTAGATGAAGGGGAAGGAGTTGTTGATGTTTGTGTACTGTGAATGAGGCACAACTTTGATGCTAAAAGGTTGATTGGATCAACCAGTGGTTTTCTTATACAAAGCCTAAGAGGAGGCTAATCTGTGTCTCGTACAAAGCCCGAGAGAGAGCCTAAAAGGGGTTGATCCTACAAGAGGATCTTTTATACTCAACAAGAGAGTGTTTTTGTATCTCGTACAAAGCCCGAGAGAGAGGCTAAAAGGTTTGACTCGACAAAGGAATGTTTTGGTATCTCGTATAAAGCCCGAGATGGAGGCTATTTAACTCAACAACAGAGTTTTTGTATCTTGTACAAAGCCCGAGATGGAGGCGAAAGGGTGATTGACTCAACGAGGGAGTCTCTTATGTGTCTCGTACAAAGCCCGAGAGAGAGGCTAAACGTTGTTTGACTCCACTGGGGAGAATCATTGTATAAAGCCTAAGAGAGAGGCTAACTTCACTGGAGAAGGATCATTATACAAAGCCTAGGAGGAGGCTATGGTTACTGTTTCAGTTGAGTGACAGGTCCAGTATGCTGATTTAAAGAGAAAATCAGTTCTTATATGAGCAACACTGTACTCAGGGATTTGATTCGAGGATCAGGGATATTTCCTTTTCTTTGAGGAAACAGGAAATCCAAAGGGTATTGAGACTGTCCGAGTTTGCGGGTTTCCTTCCTATTTAACGAAGGGGTCACTTGAGAATGTCTTTGAGACTCAAGGAGATTAGACTGTCCGTGTCTAGAGTTTTATCTTTTGTATTATGCTTTGAGAAACAATAGTAGACTCTATGACAGGACTGTTCTATGAAGAGGACTAAGTTCTGTTCCTATACCTCTAGGAGGTCATCGAGACAATTTGTACGAAGCCCAAGAGGAGGCTGGAAGCTTTTAAGAAGCCGACGGGTCCTTGTACTAAGCCCAAGAGGAGGCTATCATTCCCAGAGGGAGAGATCATTATACGAAGCCTAAGAGGAGGCTGTGAATACTTCTAAGAAGTCGGAGGGTCCTTCTACTAAGCCCAAGAGGAGGCGGGGTTGCTTTTAGGATGCCTGTGGGTCCTTGTACGATGCCCAAGAGGAGGCCGATGCTTTTAAGAAGCCCGTGGGTCCCCAAACCCCGAGAAATTCAAGACAGGCTATTCACAAAGAATAGATCAAGCCAGGAAAGTTCGAGAATTTGTAAGAAACTCAAAGATTCCATTCACGGAGAATACATTCATCTCTGGGAGTAGAGTTTCTTGACAATTCCTAATGAGGACAGCTGAAGAGAAGACTGTATCTGGTGATCCTATTGGGGATCTAGTTGTCTATTTCTACGAATAAACGAAACGGCGTCACCTAGTTCTAGACGTAGTTACCGGGGAAACTCTAAATATCTATACTATTATTACACAGTTGATATGAGTTTATGAAAGAAGACTTACAGCGAAACAGCCCCACAATACAGTTATATGTATATGAAAGCGGTAAATGAAAGCGTATAAACACTTACTCGGTTGTAGAGCTTCCATGCTGTTTGGTTAGTTGTTTAACAAAGACAGATTGAAAACAACAGTATATTCAAAATCAAAGAAGAAAGTGCTTTGAAAAAGAAAGATTTGGAGCTTACAGCTCAAGGAGAGGCCCATGGTTTTATCTGTGAGCGCACTGTTTAAATTTGTACAGAGGGACTTATACAAGTGACTGAGGCCCAAAAAGGTTTTCAGTACAAAGGGATGGGTCTTACACTCTCTCAAGAGGCCCAAAAAGGTTTTTAAAGAAAAAGAGTGGGGCTTATAACACGAGGGTAGGCCCAATTGATTTTTCGTTTAAAATGGCGATCGCGCCGAGATTTTCTTTTAACGCAAAGGGGCTTATACAATATCTGAGGCCCAAAGTTGTTTGGTTAAAAGGGGGTTGGGTCTTACACTCTATTAGAGGCCCAAAAGTTTTGAATGAGTCTTATAGCTCAAGGAGAGGTCCAAAAGGTTATTTTTCAAAAGGCGGCGATTGCGCCGTTTGTTTTTAACGGTATCGGGATTTATACAATACACTGAGGCCCAAAAATGATTTGGTCAAAAAAAGGATTGGGTCTTACACTCTATTAGAGGCCCATGGGTGTTTGAAAAAGTTTGATGAGGGTTGAATTAATCAAAAACCCTAATTTCATTTTTTAAAGGGCATTTTTCAAAGAAAAATCAAGTAAAAAATGATAAAAAATATCAAATAAAATCATTAATCATGTTATAAATAGTGATTAAGGTTTATGAAAAAGTATTTTATCCACATGAATATTTAAAATCATTTTGGTTTTAAAAATCAAGAAAAAGAAATAATTTTAAAAACATTTAAAACAATTTAAAACAATATTTTTTAATATATTAAAAATATATCAAATAATAATTTTTTTGTGATTTTTTGGTGGATTAAAATATTATGGAGTATGAATAAGAAGTGTGTAAAACAGATTTTGAAAATGATGATTTTCGCTATGTGAAAGAATTGGTTTAGTTTTGAAGATAAACTAAGAAAAAGATTAATGTGATGTCACAACATCACATTCAACATCACTCATGAGCTTTGAAGATAAGAGAAAAAGGGACAATGTCACAACATCACATTCGACATCAGACAAAAACCAGAACTGCACCTTGATTTTCAACATCTTTTTATCAAACTTCAAACATTCATAACTCTCTCAATTTTTAACGGAATTAAGATTCGGAAGAGCCTATCTTGACCAATTTTTCGCAAGGAATCCAATGGTATCACTCATACATACTAAAACTTAATGTACAACATATACAAGGCAAAAAAACCAGATCTGCACCTTAAGTTTAAACATCTTTGCTTATCAAATTTTCAAACATTCATAACTCTCTCAATTTTTAACGAAATTGAAATCCGTAAGAACCTATCTTGACCAATTTTTCACAAGGAATCTAATGGTATTACTCATACATACTGAAACTTAATGTATATCACACACAAGGCAAAAAACCAGATCTGTAACTTAAGTTTAAAACAACATAAACTCCACATATAAACATGTTAAAGTGCAAACAGTAGGAGGATCATAACATACACATTAAGGACTACATTTTTGCTTCAAGAATTGTTCAATATGATGCATGTATGTGGACATCAAAGGAAAGCATGATTCAAAGAATTCAAGTTATGAATTTTACCTCTTTTTTTGGAGATTTTGTGCAACTTACCAAGTGCTTTGTTCCAGAAATGATTTGATGCTTTGGACACCATCAAATGACCTCTTAGAAGCTTTTAGGATGGTTGGAATCAGCTGGTACCTGCAAAAACACAAACTGTCGCTTTCTTGCAAAAGGGGTTAAAAGTGACCAAAATAGCAACTCCCTCAAATGGTGTTCCAGATGTTGGTAACCATTTGGGATAGTTCAAGGATGATATTTGGAGTGTGTTTGAGGTTTTATCTGGTTTGGTAAGTGACTGAATCAAGACATGGCTTGAAAAATGCAAAAAAGTTCCATTTTGAGGTATTGAGAGGCGACTTTGTGATTTTGTGATTACATGTCACTTGTGATAGTTTGCACAGCTTACATATGATATATATGAGGTGTGTGTGTGATTGATTGTGATGGAAAAGCTCTCAAGCTCAAAAACTCAGAATTACTTGCTTTGGAAAGCAAATTTGAGGTGAAAGAAGAGATTTTGAGGAAAACATCTGTTTGATGGCTTTGGTGTACTCAAACTGAGCACAAATGAGCTCTATTTATAGTAGAGCAAGTTTGTTTTCGCAGCAATAGTGAATGGTGTAACACCCCCAATTCCCATCGCGAATAAATAATACATAAATAAAATCAGAGTAACTAAAAATTTATTTTTCCGACAGAAACTAGGATGCCACACTTAAAGAAACAAAACACAATCCCTGCTCAAAAATTTGATACATAGCATAAAATAGATTACCCTCAATTGAGAAACTTTTCCATATAAAGGTAATACCAAATATATTCAACAATTATATACATTAATAACATAATCGTTCCCCGACTCCCGTGCTACGTATCAGAGCAGACACCAAGACTTAAGCAAAGACGAAGATCTAACTCTTCCACTTGCCGCCACGCCTCTAAAGCTGACAATCTGCACTATGCCATAAAAAGCATATTCCAGCAGAAGGGTGAGAAATAACAACTATAACAAGATTGCATAATAATATGCCACAACACAAATAAATTCACATATATAATATTTCTCACCACATACATCACATACTAACACATATAGCATGTCACCAATACATAACATATTCCTAACAATCCAAACACATAGCATATAACGATTATACCAATATATTCACATTTCACACATAATGCTTATCATTCGACATAAACACACATATTCATGTTTATCCATCCATGCACACCTGCACAATTCTACTCATTCCACATCAACATATACATATATATGTTTATTCATCAACGCACAAATACAATGATGACAAATGCAACTCATAGAGACCGACTCACGACTCTATGCAGATGCATGCGGTACCGACTCATCATCTCAAGTTCAACTGAAGAACTTATTGGAACCATTGCTACAACCGCACATCGGCATACAATGTTTAAGGATTGCTACAACCGCACATCGGCATACAATCTGATTGCTACAACCCCACTTGGGCATACAATCGTTTGTAATCATCGCTTCAACCGCACATCGGCATACGATATGATTGCTACAACCGCACCTCGGCATACAATCCGATTGCTACAACTCCACATGAGCATACAATCGTTTGTAATCATCGCTTCAACCGCATATCGGCATACGACGTTACAACAGATTCATCTTAGAATCCCACAACACAAGAATGAATATCATGATGCTTCACATACAACATGACTCATGGCACTCTTGACATGCATACATATTCACAATATAGTCATGCATTCATCACACATATATGCAACCATAGTCATGCATATGTTTCAACTCATCAATTCCATACATTCACAATTCAACAATATGAATTATCTCATCATCAATATTCATGCATTGAAAATAATTCAAGCAATGCATTTCATCACATACCACATACCATAACAATCATACAATCATCACAATTCATTCCACAAGAGATTCACACCACAAAGGCTATTCACAACACATTATAACAACATCCTTAATCATGCATCAAAGTTTAACCCAAACAATGCACATATTTGCCATAAGGCCA
Source organism: Lathyrus tuberosus (assembly GCA_022829125.1). NCBI lineage: Eukaryota > Viridiplantae > Streptophyta > Magnoliopsida > Fabales > Fabaceae > Lathyrus > Lathyrus tuberosus. The sequence continues at coordinate 3,383,846 of JALAZF010000440.1, forward strand.
CCAAATAACACACATTGAATTTCACATAAGCAATGCGTTTCACAAACCACAACAACAACATTATCACAACCTCGCATCACAACACCTTATCACAACATCTCATTACATGTATTCACATAATATAGCAGCACACAAGCTATACGTTACCTATTAAAAGCATATAGCATGATAACACATCAATCGCACACATTGTACGCGATAAAAACCCGACAACCCGACTATTTTCCAAAAACACGAATTAATTAAATCATCTTTTACCATCCAAACCATTTTTAATATAAAGAACTTTTCGTTAGCTTTCCAACGCATCCGACCGTGCCTCAATCCGATTTACGGATCAAAAGTTATGAATTTTTGAAAGTAATATTTTTCTGAAACTTACAGTGGTAACCGGTTAGCAGATATGCTGTAACCGATTACTGGCTAGAAAACAGCCCAGAAACGTCATTTTTCAAAGGGTAACCGGTTAGCACATATGCTGTAACCGGTTACTGCGTACCAGAACCCAGAAAATCACATTTTTCTTCATTTTAAACCATTCTAACACATACCTAAACATATTGGAACATCAAAACAATTATGAGAGGTTCAAACCACACCTAATCCGGCTATACCACACGATTTATATCGAGTTTCAACCGTGAAAACATCGATTTCTATCAATCGATCACAATTCCAACCAATTGGAAACCATATATTTTTCATCCAAACATTCAAACAAAACATACATATACATATACAATCGAGATATAATCGAAACTTCTCACCCTTACCCGATTATTCGCGCTTTAAACGGAGTTTTCTCAATTTTCCTCTTTTCCTCTTCTCCCTTTCCTTCCTCTCTTTTCTTTTCTCTTCTCTTTCTTTCTCTTTTCCTTTTCTTTTCTCTCTTTTTCTTTCCACTTTCTATTTATATAAAAACATAAAACTTACTCAAGCAAAAGACCAAAATACCCCTCAGCTCAAATATCTCGCAAACGCCCTCAAAATGCGATAAAACATAAACAACGATGAAAAATAACATTTTGTCAAATAAAAGTCAATAATAAAATAATATAAAACCAAAACCAATTAAATCTACTCTATTAAATAAATCTAACAAAACTGGGGCGTTACAATTCTCCCCCACTTAGACATTTTCGTCCTCGAAAATATACCCGATACGAACAACTCCGGACACGACTCTCGCATCTGACTAGCAAACCAACATGCCAACAAAAGGCACACCACGAATAACACAAACTGACAAACCACCTTGCTAACAGCAGATACAACAACGACGACAACTACAATGACAAGATGCAAAGCCCATACAATGCACTTGACGACAAACTCACGACTCAAAGAAAAGCCAAGATACCAACACACAGGTTCACTCTAGAACCGAAACACAACAAGATCGTTACCCTACCCTAGGTAACACTCCCCTAATTCCCCACACAGGAATTAGCTACACACACTCGAACCATCACCATGGAAACGAGGCAACAACACAAACAAGAACATAAAGTTCCACGACACCACAAGGTCTCAACAACCACATTAACAAAACCAGAACACCGACAACAATGCTACGATTCACCAATCGAACAGGCAACCAAACATCCATCTACATAGTAGCCCATGGATAACATTTAAACCTTTCACCTAACACTTCCATTCTGAAACGTCCAATAGTCTCACCAATCCTACCTATTCCCAATGTTCAACTTATGAATTCTTACAAGTCACACACACAAATACAAAATGTGCCACTACACACTTCCGCTGCACACTCTGATTACTCGTAATCATCAAAACTACCAATCTCACGTCCAAAGTCTAACTCTTTCTCATATTCACCAAAAATCACTGTTCACTTTTAATATTCCCAACCTTTCACTCTCTTGTGTTATCTCACACACCAGACACAAGTCTCTGATTTGCTCAAATAATTTTAATTCTCTGACCATCAAAACAAACATGCCTAAAAACTTTCGACTTAACTCTTCAGGCACAATCATAGCTTTTCCAAAAGGATAATCCAAGCCAAATTCATAACTCGCCACGAATTCTAACAATCCTCGTTGTCTCATACTCTATTCCTTCAACCCAAACAAGTACTCAAAACCTTTGCGATTACCAAACACTTCGAACCCAAAACCATAAAGATAATACCTTCAAATTTTCCAACACGATACAACCGCAACCAATTCCAAATCTTGAATAGTATAGATCCCCTTATGAATCCTCAATTGTCGAAAAGCATAAGCTACGATTTTACCCTCTTGCATTACCACACTGACTAAACTCATCAAAGGCACATCACAATACCTCACAAACGGTTAATTAGGATCACACAGAATCAAAACTGAAGCTGTAGACAAACTCTACTTTAATCCTCTCAAACTTTCCTCACAATGAACATCCAAAGCAAACGACTTACCCTTTGCAAGTCAACCGAAGTAACGAAAATGCTAACTTGGAAAAACCCTCCATAACCTCCGGTAATAACCAACTAAGGTCCAAAAAGCTTCTAATCACCTTAACCAACTTCGGAGCCTCTCATTGTAGAACTGCATCTACTTCCGATGGATCCATAATAATACTATCATTGGAAATGACATATCCAAGCAAACTAACCTTTTTCAACCAAGATTCTCACTCGAATAACTTAGCATAACACTTTGTCTCTTTTCAACACTTGTGATTCAATTCTCAAACACTCTACTTGTTCTTCCTCTGAGTTTATAACAAATCCGAATATCCTCAATCAAAACCACTACGAACTTATCCAAATTCACGTCACAATCAAATCGACCACTGGAAGGAAAACCATTTTTATAAGAAAGAACATCTCATCAGCTTCCTATCACTTCGAACGGCGGCCAAAATGGACTTACGGTTCGAAATATACGAATTTTTTAAAGTTTTGAAAATTTTCCCAAAATACACAGTGGTAACCGGTTAACACATAACTGATAACCGGTTAACAGTTCATTACTATTCACACAGAGCCTAAATGAGAGTTAGAGACACTTTCCGTAACCGGTTAACACATAAATGATAATCGGTTAACAGTTCAAATTTTACGTATAACCCCATTTTTTCCAAAGGGTAACCGGTTAGCACATATCCTGTAACCGGTTACTCTACTGCAGAGTTGAAAAATGCTTGTTTTTATGACATAAGGCCAAACCAAACCTCATCCAAACTTGTCCAGACTCACATACAACCTTAACCGAGTAAATAACAACCTATCCCGATGATAACAAACTTAACTAGTCACATTAAATCGATCAAATCCTCAACTCACACAATTCACCACTCTTATCAAACATTCCAAACAACTGTAATTTCACTCAAACTCAACCAAACCATTCCAATCATCTATTCTTGAAAGTGGACACTTATTCTCAATCGTTGCCTTATTCAACTATCAGTAATCTATACACAATTCCTTCTCTTGACAGTCCAAATTCCATAAATCCCAACATGTAGCAACAACCAACCAAAAAGAACTCTTAACTATTACATCCCTACCTAAAGGCTCTCTCAAAATTTCCATTAATGCTCTACAATTCCAAAGATTCCAAACCTCACCAGAACTCTAAGTTCCGCTTTCCATAGTCTCAATACCATTATATACATCATGATTGTCGGCTGTCTATTGACAAATTGAGGAACTGATCACCCTTAATCTCTTGTTGATAGTAGACGGGAATTATGTTGGATGGAATAGACGGGTCTTTCCGGCTTTGGTAGTGTGTGCAATGAATTGTTTGGAATTTAAGGAAATAATTACAAATTGTTTTGATGAGTCAATGGAGATTACTATATTGGAAGATGAGACGGATTAGAGGTTTTGGTATGTTACTCCAGTTGGGAATTCATTGAGAGAGAACGATTGGGTATCGTTAATGGCTGTTCTCAGAGAGTAAAGTGTGAACTCAAATTTGACGAAGGTAAGGATTTGAGGTTTGGATCTGCTAAGTAAGTAGAAGAAATTTTCGGAAGTGAAACTCAGATGTTTGTCATGTTTGTGATGATAGTGTTCTAGAAATTGGCAGAAAGGCCACAGTGAGGGGCTGCCAGTTGTGCGTGATTTTCAGACTTATTTCCAGATGGAATATTGGATGTTAGCACTAGAAGTACCCGGACTGATAGAGCAGTTGGAAGATTTACTGGAAAGGAGAATTGTGAGGCCAAGTGTGTCGTCTTGGAGAGCTCCAGTAGTGTTAGTAACAAAAAGGAAGGATGATTGAACGAAATGATAGGAAGCTGATGAGATGTTCTTTCTTATAAAAATGGTTTTCCTGCCAGTGGTCGATTTGATTGTGTCGTGAATTTGGATAAGTTCGTAGTGGTTTTGATTGAGGATATTCAGATCTGTTATAAACTTAGAGGAAGAACAGGTAGAGTGTTTGAGAATTGAATTACAAGTGTGGAAAAGAGACGAAGTTTTATGCTAAGTTATTCGAGTGAGAATCTTGGTTGAAAAAGGTTAGTTTGCTTGGATATGTCATTTCCGATGATAGTATTATTATGGATCCATCAGAAGTAGATGCAGTTCTACAATGAGAGGCTCCGAAGTTGGTTAAGGTGATTAGAAGCTTTTGGACTTTAGTTGGTTATTACCGGAGGTTATGGAAGGTTTTTCCAAGTTAGCATTTTCGTTACTTCGGTTGACTTGCAAAGGGTAAGTCGTTTGCTTTGGATGTTCATTATGAGGAAAGTTTGAGAGGATTAAAGCAGAGTTTGTCTACAGCTTCAGTTTTGATTATGTGTGATCCTAATTAACCGTTTGTGAGGTATTGTGATGTGCCTTTGATGAGTTTAGTCAGTGTGGTAATGCAAGAGGGTAAAGTCGTAGCTTATGCTTTACGACAATTGAGGATTCATAAAAGGATCTATACTATTCAGGATTTGGAATTGGTTGCGGTTGTATCGTGTTGGAAAATTTGGAGGTATTATCTTTATGGTTCTGGGTTCGAAGTGTTTAGTAATCACAAGAATATTGAGTACCTGTTTGGTCGAAAGGAATACAGTATGAGACAGCGAGGATGGTTGGAAATTGTGATGAGTTATGACGTTAGCTAGAATTATCCTATTGGTAAAGTTAATGTCGTGTGTGATGAGTTAAGTCGAAACCTTTTATGCATGTCTGTTTTGATGGTCAGAGAATTAAAATTATTTGAGGAAATCAGAGACTTGTGTCTGGTGTGTGAGATAACACAAGAGAGTGGAAGGTTGGGAATATTAAAAGTGAACAGTGATTTTTGGTGAATATGAGAAAGAGTTAGACTTTGGACGTGAGATTGGTAGTTTTGATGATTACGAGTAATCAGAGTGTGCAGTGGAAGTGTGTTGTGGCACATTTTGTATTTGTGTGTGTGACTGGTAAGAGTTCTTAGGTTGAACATTGGAAACATGTAGGAATGATGAGACCCTTGGACGTTTCAGAATGGAAGTGTTAGGTGAAGGGTTTAAATATTATTCATGGGCTACTATGTAGATGGATGTTTGGTTTTATGTTCGATTGGTGGAGCATAGCATTTTTGTGATTTGTTGTGTGACAAGGATGTTTGATATCCTGGTTTGGTCGAGGTTGTTGAAACGATGTTGAGTCCTGGAACTTGTGTTCTTGTTTAAGTTGTTGCCTCGTTTCCATGGTGATGGTTCGAGTGTGTGTAGCTAATTCCTATGATGGGGAATTAGGGGAGTGTTACCTATGGTAGGGTAACGATCTTGTTGTGTTTCGGTTCTAGAGTGAACCTGTGTATTAGTATCGTGGTTTTCCTTGAGTTGTGAGTTGGTCGTCAAGTGCATTGTATGGGCTTTGCATCTTGTCGTTGTTGTTGTCGTCGTTGTCGTGTCGTTGTTGTATCTGCTGTTAGCAAGGTGGTTTGTCAGTTTGTGTTATTTGTGGTGTTCCTTTGGGCTGGCATGTTAGTTTGTTAGTCGGATGCGAGAGTCGTATCCAGAGTTGTTCGTCTCAGTATATTTTCGAGGACGAAAATGTCCAAGTGGGGGAGAGTTGTAACGCCCCAGTTTTGTTAGATTTATTTAATATAGTAGATTTAATTGGTTTTGGTTTTATATTATTTTATTATTGACTTTTATTTGACAAAATGTTATTTTTCATCGTTGTTTATGTTTTATCGCATTTTGAGAGCGTTTGCGAGATTTTTGAGCGTAAGGGCAAAATGGTTATTTTGGGTAGTTAGATATTTTGTTATAAATAGAAATAGAGAGAGAGAAATAGAAAGAAAATAAAAAGAAGAGAAAGAAAAGTAAAAGAAGAGAAAAGAGAGGAAAGAAAAGGGAGAAGAAGAGAAAAGAGAAAATCGAGAATTCATCCGTTTCAAGCGCGAATAATCGGGTAAGGGTGAGAAGTTTCGATTATATTTCGATTGTATATGTATATGTATGTTTTGTTTGAATGTTTGGATGAAAAATATATGTTTTCTATTTGGTTGAATTTGTGAGCAATTAATAGAAATCGAGGTTTTAACGGTTAGAATGCGGAATAGTTCGCGTAGAATAGTCGGGTTATATGTGGATTGAACCTTTCATAATTGTTTTGATGTCCCAATATGTTTAGGTATGTGTTAGAATGGTTTAGAATGAAGAAAAATGTGATTTTCTGGGTTCTGGTACGCAGTAACCGGTTACAGCATATGTGCTAACCGGTTACCCTTTGAAAAATGACGTTTCTGGGCTGTTTTCTAGCCAGTAACCGGTTACAGCATATCTGCTAACCGATTACCACTGTAAGTTTCAGAAAAATATTACTTTTAAAAATTCATAACTTTTGATCCGTGAATCGGATTGAGGCACGGTCGGATGCGTTGGAAAGCTAACGAAAAGTTCTTTCTATTAAAAATGGTTTGGATGGTAAAAGATGATTTAATTAATTTGTGTTTTTGGAAAATAGTCGAGTTGTCGGGTTTTTATCGCGTTAAATGCGTGCGGTTGGTGTTTTACTATGTGTTGTGCTATTGTTATGTAACGTGTAGCTTGTGTGCCATTATATGATGTGAATATATGTGATGAAATGTTGTACATGATTGATACACATTGGTGATGGATGTATGATATTTGAATGGTGTTGTTTTGTCGTTGTAAGCGTGCGTAATTAATGTGTTCATGCAATGTGCTTTTGATATGGATATCGTATGACTTGTATGATATTATATGATGTGAATGCATGTGATGACATGTTTTGGTGATGAATTATGGCCGAAAGGCAAGAAATTGCAATGTGTGTATTTAATGGTATATGCATGACTATATTGTGAAATATGTGTGCATTGCATGAGTGTATGTGGTCATTTCGTATGAGAAACATCATGACATGCATTCATGTGTCGCGATTCTGTGGAGAATCGGGTGTAATATCGCGTCCCTGTTGGGTGTGAGTGATTGATTACACAAATGATCATTTAAGGATCCTCTGAACATTGCGTAGTCAATGGGTGTAATCGTTGCGATGAGTTACACTTGATTCCGTGGGAATCTTTAGAATGATTGTGTGCCCTTGTGGGGTTTGAGCAATCGAATTGTGTCTGCGTGAACAATCCATAAACATCGGATGCCATGATGGTATGAGCGATGGGGAAATATCGTAGGCCCGGCAGGGAGGACATTTCCATTGAGTTCTTCAATTGAGCTCGGGTGATGAGTCGGTATTGCATATGCATTGCATAGAGTCGTTGTGTCGGTCTCTGTGCATTTGCATAAATCATGAATGGATTGATTATGTGTGAGCTTCTGATAGCTTTGGTGAATTATTATGCATAGGTGATAAATGCATTGGTTGTGAGTAATATGTTTTGTGTATAAACATATGATATGTGATGTCGTGGTGTGTTTTCATAGGTCATAACTGTGATATGCTATGTGGTTGGATTGTTAGGAATATGTTATGTATTAGTGACATGCTATATGTGTTAGTATGTGATGAATGTGGTGAGAAATATTATATATGTGAATTTATTTGTGTTGTGGCATATTATTATGCAATCTTGTTATAGTTGTTATTTCTCACCCTTCTGCTGGAATATGCTTTTTATGGCATAGTGCAGATTGTCAGCTTTAGAGGCGTGGAGGCAAGTGGAAGAGTTAGATCTTCGTCTTTGCTTAAGTCTTGGTGTCTGCTCTGATACGTAGCACGGGAGTCGGGGAACGATTATGTTATATATGTATATATTTGTAGGATATATTTTGTATGAATAATTTGATGTTTAAAACAGTTTATTTTGTAAAACAAGTTGATTATGGATCTTTCTGCTTTATTCCATAATTGACCTTTCCCTTTATATGGAAAAAAGTTTCCCCTTTGAGGGTATTCTATTTTATGCTATGTATCAAATTTATGAGCAAGGATGATGTTTTGTTTATTTAAATGTGACATCCTTGTTTCTGTCGGAAAAATAAATTTTTAGTTACTCTGATTTTATTTATGTATTATTTATTCGCGATGGGAATTGGGGGTGTTACATAAGTGGTAGGAAGCTTGTTCAATCATCGCGAATAAATAATACATAATGTAACACCCCCAATTCCCATCGCGAATAAATAATACATAAATAAAATCAGAGTAACTAAAAATTTATTTTTCCAACAGAAACAAGGATGCCACACTTAAAGAAACAAAACACAATCCCTGCTCAAAAATTTGATACATAGCATAAAATAGATTACCCTCAATTGAGAAACTTTTCCATATAAAGGTAATACCAAATATATTCAACAATTATATACATTAATAACATAATCGTTCCCCGACTCCCGTGCTACGTATCAGAGCAGACACCAAGACTTAAGCAAAGACGAAGATCTAACTCTTCCACTTGCCGCCACGCCTCTAAAGCTGACAATCTGCACTATGCCATAAAAAGCATATTCCAGCAGAAGGGTGAGAAATAACAACTATAACAAGATTGCATAATAATATGCCACAACACAAATAAATTCACATATATAATATTTCTCACCACATACATCACATACTAACACATATAGCATGTCACCAATACATAACATATTCCTAACAATCCAAACACATAGCATATAACGATTATACCAATATATTCACATTTCACACATAATGCTTATCATTCGACATAAACACACATATTCATGTTTATCCATCCATGCACACCTGCACAATTCTACTCATTCCACATTAACATATACATATATATGTTTATTCATCAACGCACAAATACAATGATGACAAATGCAACTCATAGAGACCGACTCACGACTCTATGCAGATGCATGCGGTACCGACTCATCATCTCAAGTTCAATTGAAGAACTTATTGGAACCATTGCTACAACCGCACATCGGAATACAATGTTTAAGGATTGCTACAACCGCACATCGGCATACAATCTGATTGCTACAACCCCACTTGGGCATACAATCGTTTGTAATCATCGCTTCAACCACACATTGGCATACGATATGATTGCTACAACCGCACCTCGGCATACAATCCGATTGCTACAACTCCACATGAGCATACAATCATTTGTAATCATCGCTTCAACCGCATATCGGCATACGACGTTACAACAGATTCATCTTAGAATCCCACAACACAAGAATGCATATCATGATGCTTCACATACAACATGACTCATGGCACTCTTGACATGCATACATATTCACAATATATTCATGCATTCATCACACATATATGCAACCATAGTCATGCATATATTTCAACTCATCAATTCCATACATTCACAATTCAACAATATGAATTATCTCATCATCAATATTCATGCATTGAAAATAATTCAAGCAATGCATTTCATCACATACCACATACCATAACAATCATACAATCATCACAATTCATTCCACAAGAGATTCACACCACAAAGGCTATTCACAACACATTATAACAACATCCTTAATCATGCATCAAAGTTTAACCCAAACAATGCACATATTTGCCATAAGGCCACCAAATAACACACATTGAATTTCACATAAGCAATGCGTTTCACAAACCACAACAACAACATTATCACAACCTCGCATCACAACACCTTATCACAACATCTCATTACATGTATTCACATAATATAGCAGCACACAAGCTATACGTTACCTATTAAAAGCATATAGCATGATAACACATCAATCGCACACATTGTACGCGATAAAAACCCGACAACCCGACTATTTTCCAAAAACACGAATTAATTAAATCATCTTTTACCATCCAAACCATTTTTAATATAAAGAACTTTTCGTTAGCTTTCCAACGCATCCGACCGTGCCTCAATCCGATTTACGGATCAAAAGTTATGAATTTTTGAAAGTAATATTTTTCTGAAACTTACAGTGGTAACCGGTTAGCAGATATGCTGTAACCGATTACTGGCTAGAAAACAGCCCAGAAACGTCATTTTTCAAAGGGTAACCGGTTAGCACATATGCTGTAACCGGTTACTGCGTACCAGAACCCAGAAAAGCACATTTTTCTTCATTCTTAACCATTCTAACACATACCTAAACATATTGGGACATCAAAACAATTATGAGAGGTTAAAACCACACCTAACCCGACTATACCACACGATTTATACCGAGTTTCAACCGTGAAAACATCGATTTCTATCAATCGATCACAATTCCAACCAATTGGAAAACATATATTTTTCATCCAAACATTCAAACAAAACATACATATACATATACAATCGAGATATAATCGAAACTTCTCACCCTTACCCGATTATTCGCGCTTTAAACAGAGTTTTCTCGATTTTCCTCTTTTCCTCTTCTCCCTTTCCTTCCTCTCTTTTCTCTTCTCTTCTCTTTCTTTCTCTTTTCCTTTTCTTTTCTCTCTTTTTCTTTCCACTTTCTATTTATATAAAAACATAAAACTTACCCAAGCAAAAGACCAAAATACCCCTCAGTTCAAATATCTCGCAAACGCCCTCAAAATGCGATAAAACATAAACAACGATGAAAAATAACATTTTGTCAAATAAAAGTCAATAATAAAATAATATAAAACCAAAACCAATTAAATCTACTCTATTAAATAAATCTAACAAAACTGGGGCGTTACAAATGGTGGCTGCAGCAGAGGTTTGGCTAATGTTGTCGAATGAGCTCTATTTATAGTATAGCTGAGATGATGTACTTCAAATTTGATGTTCAAGGTTTGGCTTGAATCAACTTGGATCATGAAAAAAAACACCCTTGAAGTTGGGACATTCTTGCTGGAAAAAATATTAGTGATGTCCTATGCAATGTTGGAACATCAGACATTAAGAACATTAATAATTCCAAACTTCAATCACTTGTATCTTTTAATCCACTATGATATTTTGAGTTGAAGTGAATTGCCTCTTTGATGCTTGTCTTGCATTGTGACAAAGTTTGAAAATTGGGTGGCACAAGAAAAGTGCACAAAATCTGTCCTAAAAAATCAGCTCGAGCAAGGCCTGTTGTGAGGTTCATAACTCCTTGCTCATGTTGAATTAATGGGAGTTCTTATACATTTTGGAAAGCCCTAATGACATACTTTAACTTTGATGTTTGACTTTGGTCTCGGTTCAGCTTGCAAAGTCATCAAAAATGGTCTTGAACTTGTGTAGTCAAATCTGTCCTAAAAGCTGTCATGAAAATTCTGCTTTATCAATGCTTTTTGCAAAAATCATATCTCCTTGCTCGAGTATACTACAAGGACGTTCTACAACTTTCTAGAAAGCTGAGATAACATACTTCAACTTTGATGTTCAGGGTTTGGCTTGAATCAACTTGGATCATGGAGAAAAACATCCTTGAAGTTGGGAGATTCTTGCTGAAAAAATATTAATGATGTCCTATGCAATGTCAGAACATCAGACATTAAGAATTCCAAACTTTGATCACTTATATCTTTCAATCCTTATGATATTTTGAGTTGATTCCTTCTACAATGTTGAAGTATCAAATAGCCTCTTTAAAAGTAGCTCTTACTCAAAATCAATGGATGCTTGGATCAATAGTTACAACCTTGAAAAGTTGTGCCCTTGAACATGATTTTAACTTAGAAAAAATTTCTAAGTTTCTTTCAATTTGATCAATTTTGCAATTTTGCGTGATTTCTTGATTTAAATTTGATAAAATTAAATCATCCATCATATTTTCTTGAGTAATGGCTTGTGAAGCTCATAGTTGACCAAAAAGTCAAACTTTGACTTTCTGCGTCAGTTGACCTTGTATTAGATGAACTTGAGGCTTGATCCACCTGGAATTTTGCACTCTTGTGCCTAATTCATGATGTGGGAGTCCTCTTGATCCTTTGTGAATGTTTGAGAGGTTTAGACAAGTTGAAGATCATGTCATTCCTTGTTTGATCATTTGTCTAAAGGCTCTGAGAGGGCTTGAAACCCTAAGCTTGATTGTAGTGAATGCTCAACAATTCCTTGAGGAGATTGATGAGGCACAAAGGTACATCCATATTGTGCTGATGATTTGCACCATGATGGGAAATCTTAGTGGTTAAAATTTGGGGTATGACAGATGCCCCTATTTAATCTTCTTGGACCCGAAGGTGTGAATGGCGAAGGTAATCGGGCATTCAGGGTGCAAGGGGATTAAATATCGGAATACCCGAAATTTTGATGGCTATGAATGGCAGCTTGCGCATTCATCTTCTTTTGCTAAGATATGATGCTTAGAAAAGGTAAACTTCCCCTCGATCTTGGTTTCCTACCAAGGAACTGGTCTCAGTTTTCTTTTGAGATGAACTTCCCCTCGATCCTGGTTTCCTACGAAGGAACTGTAGCGAGCGATTTTGGACGCGGTTCTTAAGCGCTGGTCGCTCTCTGCGGTTGAGCTTAAAACTACAGGACGATTCATTTTTTATCCTATTGTGAGCTGATGAAGGAAGGGAAATAGATGTCTCCAATTAACCCTGCTTTGCATACTGAGTTTAAATAGTGGTCTGTTAGGTTACGAATGCTATCAATGTGGGGGGGCCTTTGTACTGGTTATTTGTATTTTCGCCAATACTGGTTTTTATCTAGACAGAAGGTTTCTGGCGGGGAACAAGGATTAGGATGTTAGGACTGATGCTTTTGAATTGCTGCTTTTGATTGATGGAGATATGAGATTTGGGTTTTTTGTTGATTGTGCTCGCTAAGATCTTTTCTTTCGATCTTATGCCTACGTATTCCGGTTTACCGAAACAGGGAAATCAGAGCGTTCGTAGTTCCTCCTATTCTATGGGAGGAAATGATTGTTTTTGGTGTCTTGTTCAAAGCCCAAGACGTGAAGCGAAAGGTAGTTTGTATCTTGTTCAAAGCCCAAGATATGAAGCTGAAAGGTATATTTGTATCTTGTTCAAAGCCCAAGATATGAAGCTGAAAGAGTTTGACTTTAGAGAGAATTTGTCATCTCTAAAGAGGGGGTTGTATGTCACAACTGTTTATAAAGGAGAATTACTTTAACCGGGATACGCGGATCCTAGCAATGCCATAATTTCCTTTATAGGGGGTTTTAACCTGAAGGGGAAGACTTTAACTCAGTGTAGAGCAATGCTATCTTTCCTTAGGAATTTCTCATGGTAAAAGAGGGACAGTGGCATGGATGTAGATGATCCAGAGGCTTGCCGCTTACAGCGATTAGATGAAGGGAGTTGTTTGATGTTTGTTTACTGTGAACGAGGCACAGTTTTGATGCTAAAAGGTTAATTGGATTAACTAGTGATTTTCTTATACAAAGCCTAAGAGGAGGCTGATATGTGTCTCGTACAAAGCCCGAGAGAGAGGCTAAAAGGGTTGACTCAACAAGGGAATCTTTTGGTATCTCGTATAAAGCCCGAGATGGAGGCTATTTGACTCAACAAGAGAGTTTTTTGTATCTCGAACGAAGCCCGAGATGGAGGCTGTTGTTTGTTTGGCTCAATAAGAACCTTTTTGTATCTCGTATAAAGCCCGAGATGGAGGCGAAAGGGGTAATTGACTTATCAAGGGAGTCTCTTGTGTGTCTCGTACAAAGCCCGAGAGAGAGGTCGAACGTTGTTTGACTCCGCTGGGGAGAATCGTTGTACAAAGCCCAAGAGAGAGGCTAACTTCACTGGAGAAGGATCATTATACAAAGCCTAAGAGGAGGCTATGGTGACTATTTCAGTTAAGTGACAGGTCCAGTATACTGATTTTGAAAGAGAAAATCAGTTCTTATATGAGCAATACTGTACTCAAGGATTTGATTCAAGGATCCGGGTTATTCATGTTCTTTAAGGAAGCGGGAAATCCAAAGGGTATTGAGACTGTCCGAGTCTGCGGGTTTCCTTCCTATTTAACGAAGGGGTCACTTGAGAATGTCTTTGAGACTCAAGGAAGTTAGACTGTCCGTGTCTAGAGTTTTATCTTTTGTACTATGCTTTGAGAAACAGTAGTAGACTCTACGAAAGGACTGTTCTATGCAGATGATTAAGTTATGTTCCTATACCTCTAGGAGGTCGTCGGGACAATTTGTACGAAGCCCAAGAGGAGGCTGGAAACTTTTAAGAAGCCGATCGGTCCTTGTACTAAGCCCAAGAGGAGGCTATCATTCCCGGAGGAAGAGATCATTATACGAAGCCTAAGAGGAGGTTGTGAATACTTCTAAGAAGCCGTAGGGTCCTTGTACTAAGCCCAAGAGGAGGCGTGGTTGCTTTTAGGAAGCCTGTGGGTCCTTGTACGATGCCCAAGAGGAGGCCGATGCTTTTAAGTAGCCCGTGGGTCCCCAAACCCCGAGAAATTCAAGGAAATTCTATTCACCGAGAATAGATCAAAGTCAGGAAAGTTCGAGAATTTGGAAGAAACTCAAAGATGCCATTCACGAAGAATACATTCATCTCTGGGAGTAGAGTTTCTTGACAATTCCTAATGAGAACAGCCAAAGAGAAGACTGTATCTGGTGATCCTATTGGGGATCTAGTTGTCTATTTCTACGAATAAACGAAACGGCGTCACCTAGTTCTAGACGTAGTTGCCGGGGAAACTCGAAATATCTATACTATTATTACACAGTTGATATGAGTTTATGAAAGCGGTAAATGAAAGCGTATAAACACTTACTCGGTTGTAGAGCTTCCATGTTGTTTGGTTTGTTGTTCAACAAAGAAAGATTGAAAACAACAGTATATTCAAAATCAAAGGAGAAAGTGCTTTGAAAAAGAAAGTTTTGGGGCTTACAGCTCAAGGAGAGGCCCTGGGTTTTATCAGTGAGCGCACTGTTTGAATTTTGTACAGAGGGACTTATACAAGTGACTGAGGCCCGAAATGGTTTTCTGTACAAAGAGATGGGTCTTACACTCTATTAAGAGACCCAAAAAGTTTTAAAGAAAAAGAGTGGGGCTTATAACACGAGGGTAGGCCCAGATGATTTTTCCGTTTGAAATGGCGATCGCGCCGAGGTTTTCTTTTAACGCGGAGGGACTTATACAATAAGTGAGGCCCAAAATGTTTTGGTTAAAAGGGATTGGGTCTTACACTCTATTAGAGGCCCAAAGTGTTTTTGAATGGGTCTTATAGCTCAAGGAGAGGCCCAAGGTTATTTTTCAAAAGGCAATGATCGTGCCGTTTATTTGAAAATGTACAGAGGGACTTATACAACGAATGAGGCCCAAAAAATTTCTGTACAAGTGGGTTGGGTCTTACACTCTCTCAAGAGGCCAAAAGTCTTTTGAAAATGATTTATGAGGGTTGAATTAATCCAAAAACCCTAATTTGTTTTCAAAAATGTATTTAATTGAATAAAAATTCAATTAAAAATGATCAAAATTGTTTAACATATGAAAAACAAATTGTGATTTTGGATTAATGCTTCAAAAATTAAGTATTGACCTCTAAGTCGTGACAGCAAGTGCAATGTGATTTTTGATTTGGAGGTGTTACAGATGAGTGGTGATGATCTGAACAGCTTCCCTACACCCTATGGAGTGTGTTTGAATGCTTGGACTTGATTGAAATTGGCTGGATCAATTCATGGCATCTCAGCTGCAACTTGATTGAAAATTTGAGCAACCAGCTGGTGATTTTGTGAAATTGGTGTTTCAGAAGTGATCTAAGTGTTTGATCAGCTCATATGTGATGTATATGAGGTCTGTGAGTGATTGGTTTGATTGGAAAAGCTCTTAAACTCAAAACCCGATAGCTACCTTGCTAAGAAAGGCATTTTTGCCAAGAGAAAGAGATTTTGAGGAAAGCATCTGTTAGATGGCTTTGGTGTACTCAAACTGATCATAATTGAACTCTATTTATAGTAGAGCAAGTTTGTTTTGCAAGGAATAGTGAATGGCAGCTGGTAAGTAGGTTTGGCCAATGTTGTCCAATGGAAATGCAAGTCTCCTCTAGCCATTGACTAGAGGTTAGGGCACAGAGCTTTGGTTCCCTTGGTCTAGGATAAGTCTTGACTGATTTCATATGAGAATGGCTCAGTCCATGCCACCTTGATGCTTCCATTGAATGCTTCAATCCAAATTTGGAGTCTTGTCCCTACTTTGGCCATTCTAGGTTCAACATGCTATTTCTTGTTCCATGGACTTTGGAGGCTTGGCTCAGTGATTGTCCCCTTTAGATTCAATCCTCAGATGTGTCCAAGTGGATAGGAGCATTTGAATTTGGCTGATTTTGGCAAATCGAGCAAAGTTGTAAATTCTGCCTTGCCTTTGACAGATTTCAGCAAGGCAACTTTCCAATGTCATATCTCATGACTCAAATGGAATTTGGCAATGTTCTTGGCCATTTTGGAAAGCCCTTACATGATATAACAACTGTTTGAACAAGTTTGGTTTTGATCTCTTTTGATTCCAAGTGAAAAATCCCTCTACATTTGGCAAAAAGTGAAGCAAAATCTGACTTAGTGAAATTTTCACTAAGTGTTGGAACAAAGTGTGATTTCTTGATTTTGATCACTCCATAACTCAAAATCCTTAATGAATTTGACTTAGGTCTAGTTGAAGTTTTTGTAGAGGGTAATGAGGGCTACAAATCCATCTTTGGATGAGAAAAAATGGCCATGTGGTTTAGGAGTTATGATCCTCCAAAGTTAGTGTATTAGTGGTACTTTTTCCATAACTTAGAAAAATTTCTAAGTTTTATGGTTACCCCTTTTACAAGTTATCCAACATTCTTTGATTTTTCTTGATGAATGATGATTCAAATCATAAGTTAACATCATTTTAGGGTTAAAAATCCATTTTGGTGAAAATTCTCAAAAAGTCAAAGTTGACTTTTGTGCACAGTTGACTTTTTATCAGATGAATTCCAAATTGTGCAATTCTTCAGGAAATCATGTCCTTGACCTAAATCAAACTTGATGGACATGTTCCATGGGTGTCATAGGGTATATTGGGGCATGTCCTAGGGTTTGGGAGCATGTCCTGGTCAAAAGTCAAAGTTACAGTTGACTTTCCTCGCAAAACCCTAATTGTGGTGCAGATGAAATTGAGACTTGTTGCTCAAGCTTCTTGGATTAATCCATTGTTCCAAATGGATCAATA
The DNA here is from genome assembly GCA_022829125.1 of Lathyrus tuberosus. Taxonomy (NCBI): domain Eukaryota; kingdom Viridiplantae; phylum Streptophyta; class Magnoliopsida; order Fabales; family Fabaceae; genus Lathyrus; species Lathyrus tuberosus. The sequence continues at coordinate 3,401,334 of JALAZF010000440.1, forward strand.
TAGTTCATTAGAGACCCTCAAATCATGTCTTGAGGTCTTGGCTCTTGATTTGTCCCAAAAGTCAACTTAGGGGTGAATTAGGTCAAGAAACCCTAATTCCTGATTTTTGATGTATGCATCCCCTGAGGTCAAATTGACTTGATGCTTGGGTCCATGAGGTTTCATGGAGTACATTAGGTTGTGATTTGGATCTTTGGCTTATGCCCAGATGAAACTTCCCATCTAGAGGCCCTGGTCGACCAAAACCCTAATTTGGTGATACTTGCGATCTTGAGACTTGATCCATCTAGAAGGGAGCAACCTTGTGCTTAATCCTTAAAGTGGGAGTCCTTTTTGATCCTTTGTGTATGTTTGAGAGGTTAGACAAGTTGGAGATCATGTCATTCCTTGATTGATCCTTTGTCTAAGGCTCTGAGAGGGCTTAAAACCCTAATTTTGACTGTAGTGAATGCTCAACAACCCTTGAGGCATTTGGTGAGGCATGATGGTTCATCCATATTGTGATGATGATTTGCACAATGATGGGAAACTTTAGTGGTCAAAATTTGGGGTATTACAGGAACTGGTCTTAGTTTCTGATTTAAACTTCCCCTCGATCCTAGTTTCCTACCAAGGAACTGGTCTAAGTTTCTGATTTAAACTTCCCCTCGATCCTGGTTTCCTACCAAGGAACTGGTCTAAGTTGCTGTTGTAAACTTCCCCTCGATCCTGGTTTCCTACCAAGGAACTGGTCTAAGTTTCTTTTGTAAACTTCCCCTCGATCCTGGTTTCCTACCAAGGAACTGGTCTTAGTTTTTGATGTAAACTTCCCCTCGATCCTGGTTTCCTACCGAGGAACTGGTCTAAGTTTCTTTTGTCAATAAACTTTATTGACAAGGGACGCTATTCGTAGCGGTTTTCCTCAAACTTCTCGCCGAATTTTCCTGGGGAGATGCCATTTGACGGAAAAAAATGATGTCAGACTTGCTGGGGAACCCATTCGTCTGAATTGTAGAGGTACACAAACTTCTCTGTTGGAGACGCCATTTGTCGACTCTATCTGGGGAAAATGAGTCTCTTGAGAGACTGCTTCCGCTTGGGGTCTTACATCATACTTTTCTCGGGATCTTCCTGGAGAAATGCCATATGATGGGCTCCAATTTTGAGGTGCTGATGACCTTTTCATCAGCGGTCTTTCGGAGAAAGGCAGCTGTACTGCCAAATCTCTGCTTATGAGGCTTTCTCTAGGGATTTTTCTTTAATCTGGGAAAGCAAGGATATCATCTTCAATGGCGAAGAGTGACATTTGTAAAAAGCTTCTCTGGTTTTTTAGAGGTTCAAGTTATCAAAGTGGTCGAGTGCCGACTCTAATATAGAGATACACTGGAGGTGAGATTGTTCAAACGCAGCGTTTCCTGACGAGGCAAGAACTGACAACTCGATTGAGAAGACTGTTATCACTAGGGGACAAGACCGACTAGAGTGATTGTGATGCAATATGAAATGTGAATGCAAATCAAATGCATGATGTATGTATGTATATGCTGACAAAACTGACGCGACATACAAACTAGCGAGTGAACACAACTGGATACTCGGCCATCGCGGGGCGAAGAAGTACCGTTGTTCAAAAAAGTAGCAATTTTACCTTGCTTAGGAGAGATAGTCCCTGCAGGGAATACCATTGATCGGGCTTAGGAGATAAGAACTCTGCCGAGGGTATCAGATGGGAAAGCCGCATCTCATACAGTTGATCCTTCGTTCAGGCGTGCTGGTTTAGAAGGAGTACTTTGACTCTGCACTTTGAAGTTCGCTTACTTCTGGAGAAGCGATTGATGTTCTTTCGATGTTCAACAATCAAAAGGATTGCCATCTTTATTTTAAAAGCAGAAAAAGTTTTAACAAGTAAATTCATTTTTGTTTTATTTCAAGAATCGTTGATTATGTTAAAATGTCGTTCTGTAAAGCTAAAACAAATAAGAATTACAAACAAAAGCACAAGGGCTCAAATTTTATTGATAAGATGGAGATCAGCCAAACGCGTGATTCCAAAGAGTATATACAAAGTTTGAAAATGGTAATTTACAGGGAAAAGGGCTACGTTGAAACATAACGACCACTATCCTTCTACCAACTTTGAATTTGGGACATCCTGAGCTTCTATCGAAGATGACCTTGACTGGAGTTTTCCTGACAGATGATGTAACTGCTGCTGAGGGACTTGCCTCTGTTGAACATAGTTACTTGCCATTATCCCTAATTTTTGCTTGGATTGTACTTCGAGATTTCCAATCCATCGGGATGATTTTTTCACGTCTCTAACTTTTGCCTAGACCGCCCTTTCGGGTTTTCAATCCACCGAGACGTTTTTTTTTTATAATTTTTTTTTAGTTTAGGCGAAGTATTTCTTGACTACATCAACATTCGTGGGGTAGACAAATTCCTCTCCGTCCATGGTTGCAAGTCTCAAGGCACCGCCTGAGAAAGCTTTCGTGACCACATAGGGGCCATCATACTTTGGGGTCCATTTGCCCCGAGAGTCAGTGAGAAACGATTGTATCTTCTTGAGCACGAGGTCTCCTTTTCTGAAGGCACGAGGTCGGACCTTTTTGTCAAACGCCCTCTTCATTCTTTATTGATACAACTGACCGTGGCATAGTGCCATGATTCTTTTTTCTTCGATCATATTCAGTTCGTCGTGTCGACTTTGACATCATTCATCTTCGGTGAGCTTAGCTTCCATTAATACTCGTATTGACGGGATCTCTACTTCTATGGGGAGAACTGCCTCCATGCCATATACTAGAGAGAAAGGGGTTGCCCCTATTGAAGTGCAGACAGATGTTCGATAACCGTGGAGAGCAAAGGGTAGCATCTCGTGCCAATATTTATAGGTTACAACCATCTTTTGAACGACCCTCTTGATGTTCTTGTTAGCCGCTTCTACCGCTCTGTTCATCTTGGGTCGGTAGGGAGATGAGTTATGGTGTTCAATCTTGAACTCTGCACACAACTCTTTCATCATCTTGTTGTTCAAGTTAGATCCATTATCTGTAATGATCTGTCTCGGAACACCATAACGGCAGATGATATTGTTTTTGATAAATCGGACCACCACTTGCTGGGTTACATTAGCGTACGACGCTGCTTCGACCCACTTGGTGAAATAGTCAATGGCTACCAGGATGAACCAATGTCCGTTTGAAGCCTTAGGTTCAATCAAGCCAATCGTGTCGATTCCCCATATGGAAAAAGGCCACGGGGAATAAAGAACTTTGAGATGTGATGGCGGTACATGAATTTTGTCGGAGTATATCTGACATTTGTGACACCTCCTCATGTAATTGTAGCAGTCGGATTCCATGGTTAACAAGTAGTACCCTGCTCTGAGAATTTTTCTCGCCATTGTATGTCCGTTGGCATGAGTGCCAAAGGATCCTTCATGAATTTCTTTCATAAGCATGTCTGCTTCTAGTCTGTCTACGCATCGGAGCAAGACCAAGTCAAAATTCCTCTTATAAAGAGTGTCACTGCTCAGGAGGAAGCTTCCAGCCAATCTTCTGAGGGTTTCTTGTCTTTTCTGAGTGCCCCAGATGGGTACTCTTGTTTCTGAAGGAAGCATTTGATATCGTGATACCAAGGTTTATCGTCTATGACTGCTTCAATCGTGAAGACGTAAGCGGGCCGTTCAAGGCGCATTATGTCGATCTTAGGTAGGTCATTCCATTGACCTACACTAATCATGGAAGAGAGAGTGGCTAAGGGCTCAGCCATGTGATTCTCATCACGAGGGATATGATGAAACTCGACTCTGTTGAAGAAGGGTAACAACCTTCTTGCATAGTCCTTGTAAGGAATCAGTCCTTATTTGTATGTGTTCCAATCTCCTTTTATCTGATTGATATCCAAGGCTAGGTCGCCATATACGTCCAAGTTTTTGTGCCTTAAATCAATCGCTTCTTCGAGACCCATAATACAAGCTTCGTATTCGGCCTCGTTGTTCGTACATTTGAACGTAAGTCTGGCAGTGAAAGGAATGTGGGTACCCTGAGGGGTAACAATGATTGCCCCAATTCTGTTTCCATAATGATTAACTGCTCCGTCAAAGATAAGTCCCCATTGGGAACCTGGTTCTGGACCTTCACTGGGTAACGGTTCATCGCAGTATTTCATCTTTAGATACATGACATCTTCGTCTGGGAAGTCAAATCCGATTGATTCTTGATCGTCAATCGGTTGATGAGCCAAATGATCGGCCAAAATACTTCCTTTAGCGGCTTTTTGAGCGTGGTACTGTATGTCATATTCTGATAACAACATCTGCTAATGGGCAATTCTTCCTGTGAGAGCAGGTTTTTCAAAAACATACTTGATTGGATCCATCTCGGAAACCAACCAAGTAGTATGACGAATCATGTATTGGCGAAGACGTTTGGCTGCCCAAGCCAAGGCGCAACAAGTTTTCTCAAGCATAGTGTACCGAGTCTCGCAGTCGGTGAATTTCTTGCTCAGATAGTAGATGGCAGACTCTTTCCTTTTGGTTTCGTCTTGTTGGCCAAGTACACATCCCATTGAGTCCTCTAAAACTGTGAGGTAAATGATCAGTCGTCTTCCTTCCACTAGAGGTGATAGAATCGGTGGATTCAACAGGTATTCCTTAATACTGTCGAAGGCAGTTTGGCAATCTTCTGACCAAACGCAATCCTGGTTCTTTTTGAGTAATTTGAAAATCGGCGCACATGTGGCGGTCATGAGGAATATGAATCTGGAGTTGTAGTTCAAACGTCCCAAGAATCCTCTGACTTATTTTTCAGTTTTTGGAGAAGGCATTTCTTGAATGGCCTTGACCTTGTCAGGATCAACCTCAATCCCTTTCTGGCTGACGATGAACCCTAAGAGTTTCCCCGAACGGACACCGAAGGTGCACTTGTTGGGATTCAAGCGGAGCTTAAATTTTCTTAAACGTTCGAACAATTTTGACAGATGTTCAACGTGCTCACTCTCTGTTTTTGATTTTGCAATCATATCATTGACATGAAACAGAGTAGTCATGGCCCTTTGATAGGTTGCCCCGGCGTTCTTCAAGCCTAACGGCATCACCTTGTAACAAAAGGTACCCCATGGGGTAATGAACGAAGTTTTCTCCATGTCTTCCGGCGCCATTTTAATCTGGTTATAGCCCGAGAATCCATCCATGAAGGAGAAAACTTTGAACTTTGCTGTACTGTCAACCAGCATGTCAATGTGTGGTAAAGGAAAGTCGTGCTTTGGACTTGCCTTGTTCAGATCCCTGTAATCAACAAACATTCTGACCTTTCTGTCCTTTTTGGGAACGGGTACGATGTTGGCTAACCATTGAGGATATTTAGATGTAGCGAGGAAACCTGCGTCGATCTGTTTCTGTACCTCCTCTTTGATTTTGATGGCTATGTCTGGGTGAGTGCGTCTCAACCTTTACTTTACTGGCGGACATTCCAATCTTAAAGGTAAGGGATGTTCCACGATGCTGGTATCCAACCCTGGCATATCCTGATAGGACCACGCGAATACATCGGGGAATTCTTTGAGAAGCTTTATCAAACTCTCTTTGGTAGTTGGATTGAGCAGTGCCCCAATCCTGATTTCTTTTCTCTCTTTTTCCGAACCCAAGTTTACCGTTTCCAACGGCTCTTTGTGAGGTTCAATGGACCTTTCCTCTTGTCTGAGTAGTCGAGAGATCTCTTCGGGAATTTCGTTGTCAACTTCTTCTTCAGCCCCAAATATCGGGAATCCAAAGTCGGGAGAAGGCATTGGATTGTATGTTTCAACGGGGTTTAAAACAAGCAATCTGCATGATGTGATGATTCGTGTTTAGAAGAGATAGAGAAAATGCAAGTGTGTGCAGTGTTCTATTTTACTGCTTGTTTTTATTATTTGTTTTTTAGGATTACCATTTTCTGAAAAAAAAAAGAAAAGAGAAAACGAAATTAATGCGGAAATTACAGAACGACGTTATTTTATTAATGAACAAGTCGATCCTTGAAACTACAGCCCTATAAAACAAAACTCTATCGCTTCGGGCAAAGCGAAGAGGGAAAATTTGCAGAAAGCGAGCCCTATCAAAACATTCGTTTCACCTGGGCAGGGTGAAAGGTTAAAGATGGAAATTACTTTGACTGATGAATGATCTTCGGAACCTCGACGACAACCCATTGGCGGTGAACTCCTCGGTGAATCACAAAGTCTGGCACCTTCCTTGATTTGTCTTCAGAAATGACGCTGATTTCTGGTGGAGCAGGATCATTGGAATCTGTTTCCCAGGCAGAGTTGTCGTAGGAGAATTCCTCTGTTGCATTTTGCATAGCATTTGTGCTCTCAGCTGTACCTCCCCATCCAGTTGGCTGGATATCTTCGAGCCTGATACGAGAGCTTCCAGGAGCAGTGTACTTGACCATATAGTCAAATTTTCCACTCGATTATCCCAAGGTGCCCCAAACTTCTTTCAAACTGGAGGAGTCATCCCTCTTGATGACGTTGACCTCGGGAAAAGCATAGTTGATGAATTCAAGTCCTGCAAATGTTGCAAATTCATCGTTATGTTGATTAGTTTCTGAATGACCCGAGTGTTGATCCCATGACATGGTGGGGACACAAGTATTCTGTTCAATGACGGTCAGCTGATTTTCATTGTTCAGCTGACTCTCTTGCCCCAAGTCTCCTGGATAAGGTTGCCACATTAGCAGACTATCCATTGGGCCATAGTAGGTGTAGTCAAAATTGTCTTTCATCGGAGTGTCTTCCTCTAATGAATTTGGCAGAGCACGACATCCTTCTGGATCACAATCCCCGTATATCATTTCGATGTCTGACCTGGGTATAAATCTCGGACTCTCTGTAGGAAAGCAAGAAGGATTTTGTGTTTCATCCTGAGATATATAACCGTCCTCGTTGAGGTAGGACTTCCACTCTTTCTCTGTGTCAGAGGGATCCTCCTCATTGATAGCATGAACTATTTGAGATACTGGGTGAAGGAAACCTCCACTGTGGAAGAAATCCTGAATAGGATGAAGACTTTCATCGTTAGTAGCAGTCTAGGTATAGGTTGCAGAAAAACCAAGACCCTTCTTTGTTTTATTGTCAATAGGAATGACAAACTGTCCCCATCCTATCGTATCGGTACTCTCGACTGCTTTGATAGCATTGTTGTATGAAGAAATGGAAGTTCCTTCTTTGAATTGATTGTTCTTGCTTACCAACAGTGCTTGGAACTGCGTTCCAATAACCTCCTCGGGTTCTACACAAGTAGATGATGATAAGTTACTCACGAGCAAGGCCTGTTCTCCACAGACTGTGACAAGTTGATCATTCTGAACGAACTTTAGGTTTTGGTGGAGGGTCGAAGTGATCGCTCCAGCCTGATGTATCCAAGGTCTTCCTAATAAAAAACTGTATGTTTCCCGGATGTCCATGACCTGGAAAGTGACTTGGATACTATGATATCTGTATCCGCCCCGTTGGATAAATATGATATTCATATCCGCCCCATATCCATGTGGATATCCGTTAAGCGGATAATCCGCGAGTTTTATGGTATCCATGGATATTTACAGATATCCATGGATAATATTTTTTTATGAAAATTATTTTTTTAAAATATACTTTTATCTTCTTTTAAAGACACAAAAAAATATTATCATATAACATCCATACAATTCGTTCTTAATTTAACAATAAAATTTCATCACATTAATTTTCTTCTTATTCACCAAAATATAATTAGATCTAAACATAATATCCATACATTTCATTTTAACCAAACAAATAAAAGATATTGTGATTGTGTGTTGTGTGATAAAAGAGCAAACGACGGAGGAGTAGGCAAAGAGACACTGGTACGATAGAGGAATGACAACACTAGTTGGTTGGACTGTGAAATTGTTGAAGTGAGGTATGAAGTATTGAAGAGTTTAAATATGAAATGGCTAATAGAATTTGAATGAAATATGAAAGGTTTTCTTCAACGAAAATTTTAAAACAGAAAGAAATATAATAAGACTATTTAATAACGGATATGGATATCCGCGAGTACGGATATCATTAAACCCATATCCATATCCATTAACAAACAGATATTTAAATATCCATTTATTTTATCCGTGGATATCCATTAGGTTATCCACCCCATATCCATGACAGATTTTATCCACAGATATCCGTGGGTATGGATATTTTTGCCATCCCTAGATCCAAGACTACGGTGAAAGAAATAACCATCAAGTCAATATGGTTCAGATCTTTAACATACGCTTGATGAATACCAGTTTAGTAGAGTTACATGCTAAGCAAGTCAGGCTTGAATTTCTGGCTTCACATGATTATCATGACTGTGAAGAATGTCGTGAAGACGACCAAGGGTGTGCGCTTATCCGAAGAACACTTCAACACTTGTTGAACCACTGGTGGCTTCCAATCTACTTGGATGAAGATACACAACAGATTAGTATGACTGACGGGAATCCTGGTAGACATCAAAGTCATGATGTCCACTCAATGGAAATAGATCTAGTAAAGATGCACTACATACAAAGCGGGCGTGGCTGGGTGCCACCCCACAATTATGAGCACTGTAGAGTTTGCTCAGAGAACAACCAAGGATGTTATCTCGTGCGAGCGACTCTTCAAAATCAGTTAAGCCGGAAATAGGTTCGACCATGTTCCAGTTCTGGGTCGATCAACGTGATACAAGACTATCTCCCTTTTCAAAGAAAAGACGTTGTCATAATCTCTGATCATGGGAAAACCAAAGATGTTTGCGCCATAATCCATCTACTCGATGAATCAAGAATCCCTCTTAATAGTAGAAAAGTTCCCAACCAGGAACTGATTGAGGTTGCCTATAACGGTTGGAGAAATAAAAAAGCTCCTGTGGTTATCTACTGGCCAGGTCCAATAATGTACAAATGGAAAAAGGCTATCCCTTACAAGTACGGTGCAACAACCATCGAAAATGGAAAGGAAACTCCATTACCCTCCGTCGTAAACATTGCCGACATCAGTCGAGTTACCCAGAGCGGTCGGATCTTCAACAGAGGACTTAGAGAACCTACCAAAGAAAAGAAACCTCAAATCAAAGTTCCAAATCAACAAGTTGGTAAATCCAATAATCCAGAACTAGTAAAGAACAACGATGAGATGCTGGAGCTCATCCAGAAAAGCGAGTACAACAATGTGGACCAACTGTTGCAAACTCCATCTAGAATCTCTGTGCTATCTCTCCTGCTTAATTTCGAAGCTCACTGGGAAGCTCTGCAGAAAGTCTTAGAGCAAGCCTTCATGGAACAAGATGTGACAGTATGACAATTTGACAGCATCATTTCCAACATCACTTCCTGCAACAACTTAGGATTCAGTGATGAAGAAGTGCCAGAAGAAGGCAAGAATCATAATATGGTGCTCAACATTACAGTAAATTTCCAGGACGATGCTTTAGCCAGCGTACTGGTAGACACAGGACCATCTTTGAATGTTATGCATAAGTCAACTCTGATACGACTATCATTTCAAGGAGCCCCGATGAGAAGCAGTGAGATCATCGTCAAAGCCTTTGACGGATCCAGAAAAACAGTTATCGGTGAAGTCGATCTTCCCATAACCACCGGTCCTCACACTTTCCAAGTCACTTTCCAGTTCATGGACATCCGGGCAGCATACAGTTGTTTATTAGGAAGACCTTGTGTTAGTTTCTTAGATTGGGTGGAATTTTGGTAAAACAAAGGTTGTTTAATGTTTGATGTCACATGGGTGATGTCACAACATTGAGTCTTAACACTGGGCTGTGTTAAATGTTTAAGTTACTGAAGTTTGGATGTCTGATGTCACAAGCGATGTTGTGACATTAGATCTGCAGAATTAATAACATCAGGTTGTGATGTTGTTAGGGTTTGCGTTTTAGCTGGAATTGTGGAGAGCTGTTAGTCTCATTGGTTGCGGATATCTTGGGATAGATATTCTCTGTTGCATAGGAGATCTAGTGCAGATTTGTAGGAGATTTAAAAGGTTGAAGATTTGAAAAGATTTTAGGAGAAAATCTGTTTTGAAGATTCAGTTTTAAATAACAAATCAAGTCAAATATTGTAGCAGGTCCAAGCCCAATTGAGATAGCTATATAAAGCGCATCTGTAATGAAGGAAAAGAAACGAAGAAAAAGAGCTAAAGAATGAGAGTCGTTTTGTGTCTTCGTACATGTTTTTTAAACCATTCTAGTGTGAATTGGTGTTGTCGATTTGAGTTGTTCTTGATCTAAGCTGTGAAGCAGAATCAAGTAGTGTTATTCAAAGTGTGTGATCTTTGAATTATTTCACTGAAGTGTTTTAGGGATTGAGTAGTGTTCTCATATCTAAGTGGTTTCTTAGGTAGAAAGTAACTAGTAGAAATTAAGATTAGGAGATTGTCAACTGGGTTGTTGAGTCTGTAATTTAATTCTACAAGTAGTGAATTTCATCCCTGGCTTGGTAGCCCCCAGACGTAGGTAGTTAGACCGAACTGGGTGAACAATTCATTGTGTTACTGCTTGATATTGCATTGTCCATTGTAGAGTGTGTTATTGTGACATCGCACGTAACATCACACATCTGGTACCAGAATTTCATTTGGTATCAGAGCAGGCATCCTGTCTGTCTCTGGGTGAGATATAGGGAAGGTACTTTCTGGTGTAAAGATGGACAAAGAAGTTGGAGGATTTGTCAACAGACCCCCTATTTTGGATGGCTCAAATTATGACTATTGGAAGCCAAGGATGATCACCTTTTTGAAATCCTTGGACAGCAGGGCTTGGAAGGCTATTATTAAAGAATGGAAAGAACCTGTTGTGTTTGAAAAAGATGATGATGGGAAAGACAAAGAGGGCACCGCCAAGCTGTAACCTGAAGAAGAATGGACCAAGGAAGAAGATGAACTTGCCCTTGGTAACTCTAAAGCCCTAAATGTTATCTTCAATGGAGTTGATAAGAACATCTTCAGATTGATCAACTCGTGTGAAGTTGCTAAGGAAGCATGGGATATTTTGAAGGCCACACATGAAGGAACATCTAGAGTTAAGATGTCAAGACTTCAGATTCTAACATCAAAGTTTGAAATCCTAAAGATGAAGGAAGATGAGACTATCCATGACTTCCACATGAGTATTCTTGAGCTATCCAATGCATCCAGTGCTCTTAGTGAAAAGATGTCAGAAGAAAAGCTTGTAAGGAAGATCCTTAGGTCCCTTCCTAAGAGGTACAAGATGAAGGTGACTGCTATTGAAGAAGCTCAAGACATCAGCAAAATGAGGGTTGATGAGCTTATTTGATCTCTTCAAACATTTGAACTAGGGTTAAGTAAAGAAGAACCTGAGAAAAAGTCCAAGAGTATAGCGTTAGTTTCCAGTTCTGAATAAGCCAAGAAAGAGAAAGTAGATGACTCTCAGGAGGAGCTGTCTCAAGCTATTGCTTTGCTGGGTAAACAGTTCAACAAAGTTATGAAGAGGATAAATAGGAGTTATAATCCCAATGTCAAGAACATTACCTCTGATATCAACAGATCAGGAGAACAAGGGAAGAAGTCTAAAGATGAAGAAAAATCCAGTAATAACAAAGGGGTACAATGCTTTGAGTGTGAAGGGTATGGACATGTCAAGAAGGAATGTCCCACTTTTCTAAAGAAGCAAAAAGGGTTATCAACTTCTTGGTCTGACAGTGAGAGTGAATCTGAAGAAAATTCAACTAAACTTGCTAGAGCTATGGTTGAGGTTTATGAGTCAGATGATGAGTCTTGTGATGATGAGGTCTCTTACGATGAACTTGCTGTCACTTACAAAGATCTTTTCATGAGAAGTGAGCAAGTGTGTCTTGAAGGAGAAGAGCTGAAGAAAGACATAGTACAGTTGAAAGCAGAAAAAACTAAACTTGAAGCTGAAGTCAGTATGCTCAACTATAAGCTGGACTCTATGACCAAAACTGTCAGAATGTTGAACAATGGTACTGATGCGTTAGACAACATTCTCAGTATTGGGAAGATGGCTGGAGACAAATGTTGTTTGGGATTCACCAGTGATACAGGTTCTATCACCCCAAAACCAGTGATGTTAAAACATCATGACAGAACTCCATCTAAGAAGAAATACAGACGCTGGAGATGTCACCATTGTGGATGTTTTGGACACATTAAGGCTTATTGTTATAAGCTACATGGGTATCGACAGAAGGCTCAGCAGGCTGTTCCCAAATAGAACTGTTATAAAGGAAGGCAGGTTTCCAAGCCTAAGAAGCAATGGATCCCTAAAGTTAAGGTTACTAGCTTGATAGCTCACACTTCCTTAAGGGTTTCTACCAAAGAAGACTGGTACTTTGACAGTGGGTGTTCAAGGCACATGACTGGAATAAAGAATCTGTTGGTAGATGTGAAGTTTCAGTCTTCAGGCTATGTTACATTTCGTGATGGGGTCAAAGGAGAGATCAAGGGGATTGGTAAACTAAACTGTGCTGGTGCTCCCAGACTGGAGGATGTTCTTCTTGTTAAAGGACTAACAACAAATTTGATTAGCATTAGTCAACTCTGTGATCAAGGATTCAAAGTAGACTTTACAAAGTCTGAATGTATTGTCAAAGATGATAAAGGAGAAGTCATTATGAAGGGAGCCAGGTCTAAGGACAATTGTTATCTTTGGGTGCCTCAAAACTCAAATTCTTCCACGTGTGTGCTTGCTAAAGAAGATGATGTCAAAATCTGGCATCATAAGTTGAGACATCTTCACTTAAAGGGAATGGAGAGAATTATCTCCTCAGAAGCAGTCAGAGGAATTCCCAAACTTAGTATTGAGGAAGGAAAAGTGTGTGGAGACTGTCAAAAAAGGAAGCAGACAAAGATGTCTCATCCGAAGCTTCAACATGACACCACCTCCAAGGTATTGGAACTACTTCATATGGACTTGATGGGACCTATGCAGGTGGAAAGTCTGGGTGGAAAGAAATATGCATTATGTAGTTGTGGATGACTATTCAAGGTACACATGGGTGAGCTTCATCAAAGAAAAATCAGAGGTGTTTGATGTTTTTAAAGATCTTTGTCAAAGACTCCAAAGAGAAAAGGAGAGTAAGGTTATCAGAATAAGGAGTGACCATGGAAGAGAGTTTGAGAATAGCAAGTTTGAAGAATTTTGCTCTGCTGAAGGTATAAGTAATGAGTTTTCATCTCCTATTACTCCTCAGCAAAATGGAGTAGTTGAGAGGAAGAACAGAACTATCCAAGAGTCTGCTAGAGCGATGATCCATGCCAAGGAACTTCCTTATCATTTCTGGGCTGAAGCCATGAATACTGCCTGCTACATTCACAACAGGGTTACACTGAGAAGAGGCACTTCATCCACTCTGTATGAACTATGGAAGGGAAGAAAACCTAATGTTAAATACTTTCATGTTTTTGGAAGTAGATGTTATATTCTGGCTGATAGAGAGCAGAGAAGAAATTTGGATTCCAAAAGTGATGAAGGAATATTTTTGGGATACTCTACTAACAGCAGAGCATATAGAGTTTTCAACTCTAGAACCAAGGTGATGATGGAGTCAATCAATGTGGTGATTGATGACAGTGACAAGAAGGAAGATGATGATGTCCCAGATGCTGTTGAGACATCAGTTGGTGAAGTTACACCAGAAGCTGAAGACAGAAGCCAAACTCTTAGTGTTGCTGCTGCGGAGCCTGAAGTTGAGCAACCTCATAAGGATCCCTCCATCAGAGTGCAGAAGGACCACCCAAAGGAGCTCATTATAGGTGATCCAAGCTCTGGAGTGAGAACCAGGTCAAGGATGTTATAGCAAGGTCATGCTTTGTCTCCAAAATTGAGCCAAAGAATGTCAAGGAAGCATTGACTTATGAGTTTTGGATAAATGCAATGCATGAAGAGCTGGAGAAGTTCAAAAGGAATGAAGTATGGGAGCTTGTTCCTAGGCCTGATGGAGTTAATGTGATTGGCACCAAGTGGGTCTACAAGAATAAATCTGATGAACAAGGAGTGGTCACCAGAAACAAGGCCAGATTAGTTGCTCAGGGATACACTCAGGTTGAAGGAATTGATTATGATGAAACCTTTGCTCCTGTTACTAGACTAGAATCTATCAGATTGCTCTTAGGTGTGGCTTGTAATTTAAAATTCAAGCTTTTTCAGATGGATGTTAAAAGTTCCTTCTTGAATGGTTACTTAAATGAAGAGGTGTATGTTGATCAACCAAAAGGATTTATTGATCCAACATTTCCTGACCATGTGTACAAACTAAGGAAAGCTCTATATGGTTTGAAGTAAGCACCAAGAGCTTGGTATGAAAGACTTACTGAATTCCTGGTTGTGAATGGCTACAGAAAAGGAGGAATTGACAAGACCTTGTTTGTTAAAGAGGAAGGAGGAAAACTGATGGTAGCTCAAATCCATGTTGATGACATAGTATTTGGTGGGATGTCAGATGCAATGGTGAAACATTTTGTGGAACAGATGCAGTCTGAATTTGAAATGAGTCTTGTTGGTGAGGTAAACTATTTTCTTGGCCTACAAGTTAGACAAATGGAGGACTCCATATTTATTTTGCAGAGCAAGTATGCAAAAAACATAGTGAAGATGTTTGGTTTGGAGAACGCTAATCACAAGAGGACTCCTGCTCCTACTCATTTAAAATTATCCAAGGATGAACATGGTGTCAGTGTGGATCAAAGTTTATATAGAAGCATGATTTGAAGTCTATTGTATCTCATAGCTAGCAAACCTGACATTGCTTTTGCTGTTGGGGTTTGTGCCAGATATCAATCTGAACCGAAGGCCAGTCACTTGAATCAAGTGAAACGGATCTTGAAATATTTTAATGGCACTAGTGACTATGGGATGCTGTATAGTCATGGTTCTGGGACTGAGTTAAGGGGATATTGTGATGTTGACTGGGCTGGGAGTGCTGATGACAGGAAAAGCACTTCAGCAGGCTGTTTCTTCCTAGGGAATAATCTGATTTCATGGTTTGGTAAAAAGCAGAACTGTGTGTCACTTTCCACTGCTGAAGCTGAGTATATAGCCGCAAGAAGTAGTTGCTCTCAACTTGTTTGGATGAAGCAGATGTTAACAGAATACAATGTCAAGCAAGATGTCATGACATTGTACTGTGATAATTTGAGTGCTATCAATATCTCTACGAATCCTATTCAACATAGCAGAACTAAGCATATTGATATAAGGCATCATTTTATAAGAGAATTGGTTGAGGACAAAGTTGTTGCATTGGAGCATGTAGTCACAGAAAAACAGTTAGCTGATATCTTCACTAAAGCATTAGATGCAAACAAATTTGAAAGTTTGAGAAGTAAATTGGGAATTTGCATACATGAAGATTAAATGTGCAAAAGAGTGTATTAAGCAGTTGTAGTATTTATTAGAAATTGATTTTGTTCAACTGCTGATAGCATACAAGTTTGAAGTACATCATAAGTTACAGATTATCCCAACCCCCTGCATCTAGAAAAGCTTTCCAGTCTTCATCCCAATCATCATCAGCAGCTTGTTCTTGCACAGGAAGCTTTTTGCTTGGTTTCATGGTTGTTTCAGAGGTTCTGCCTGTCCTTTTGGCTCCTGAAGTAGTTGCAGCTGCAGCCATTATTTTGTTTCTCTGTTGAGGTGGATCTGAATTCGTGCTCGTCTGCATGAAGTTCTTTGTTGCATCTTTACTGTTTGACTGGCTCATTCTTGGTTGCTGAGTGGTGCTACTAGTAGAAAGACTTGTGTTTATAATGAAAAATAAGGAGCATCGTTTGTATCGACTGGACAGTCAATGTGTTGGAACTTGTGTTGTTTTACCATGTCTTTATGTCAGAATATTGTGTTTGGTGATTGTCAAATTGTGGCTAAAAAGGGGGAGAGTTAGCCTAGGTGTGTAGAATGTACCCTATATCTGGTGTGATGCAGAAGTGCAGATAGTGAGGAGGAGTAATTGCTGATCTGTTGAACAACTGTTATGCTGGTTCATGTTTTGAGGGGGAGCGCCATTGTTGAGTTGAACAACTGTTATGCTAGTTCATGTTTTGAGGTTGAGCACCATTGTTGAGTGTTGAAATTTGTTGAAATTTGTAGCTGTTGAAGATGGTGCTTTATGTATTGAAGTTGCTGCTGCTTGAAGTTTCAAAAATTATTCAAGTTTATTCTGCTGCTGAAGTCTATGAAGGTGCAGAGATTGTTTTAGCCAAAATTAGCCAAAGGGGGAGATTGTTAGTTTCTTGGACTGGCTAGAATTTTGGTAAAACAAAGGTTGTTCAATGTTTGATGTCACATGGGTGATGTCACAACATTGAGTCTTAACACTGGGCTGTGTTAAATGTTTAAGTTACTGAAGTTTGGATGTCTGATGTCACAAGCGATGTTGTGACATTAGATCTGCAGAATTAATAACATCAGGTTGTGATGTTGTTAGGGTTTGCGTTTTAGCTGGAATTGTGGAGAGCTGTTAGTCTCATTGGTTGCAGATATCTTGGGATATATATTCTCTGTTGCATAGGAGATCTGGTGCAGATTTTAGGAGATTTAAAAGGTTGAAGATTTGAAAAGATTTTAGGAGAAAATCTGTTTTGAAGATTCAGTTTTAAATAACAAATCAAGTCAGATATTGTAGCAGGTCCAAGCCCAATTGAGATAGCTATATAAAGCACATTTGTAATGAAGGAAAAGAAACGAAGAAAAAGAGCTAAAGAATGAGAGTCGTTTTGTGTCTTCATACATGTTTTGTAAACCATTCTAGTGTGAATTGGTGTTGTCGATTTGAGTTGTTCTTTATCAAAGCTGTGAAGCAGAATCAAGTAGTGTTATTCAAAGTGTGTGATCTTTGAATTATTTCACAGAAGTGTTTTAGGGATTGAGTAGTGTTCTCATATCTAAGTTGTTTCTTAGGTAGAAAGTCACTAGTAGAAATTAAGATTAGGAGATTGTCAACTGGGTTGTTGAGTCTGTAATTTAATTCTACAAGTAGTGAATTTCATCCCTGGCCTGGTAGCCCCCAGACGTAGGTAGTTAGACCGAACTGGGTGAACAATTCATTGTGTTACTGCTTGATATTGCATTGTTCATTGCAGAGTGTGTTATTGTGACATCGCACGTAACATCACACATCTGGTACCATAATTTCACCTTGGATACACGAAACTGGGGCAGTCACTTCGACACTTCACCAAAAGCTGAAGTTCGTCAAGAATGACAAGTTACTCACAGTCTGTGGAGAGCAAGCCTTAATTGTAAGCAACTTATCATCATTTTCTTATTTAGAACCGGAAGAAGTTGTTGGAACCCAGTTCCAAGCACTCTCAGTGAGCAATGAGAATCAACCAGAAAGAGGGACATCGATTTCCTCATACAAGGACACTCTCGAAGTGATCAAGAATAATAACGCGAAAGGATGGGGACGTCTTGTAATTCCTATGGATAACAAGACAAAGAAAGGTCTTGGTTTCTCTTCAACCTATACCCAGACTGCCAAGAAAGATGAAATTTTTTCATCCCAGTTAGAACTTCTTCCACAGTTGATGCTTCCTCCACCCAGTGTCCCAAGAAGTACACACCATCAATAAGAGTGACTCCTTTGATAATGACGAGGAATGGAAATCTTGTCTCAACGACAACGATTATATGTCTCAGGAAGAAACGCACATGCCATTTTGTTTTCCAAAGCAGAACCCGAGATATATACCGAGATTAGATATCCAAATGATCTATGGAAATTGTGATACTGAGGGATGTCGTGCTCCACCTAACTCATTAGAAGATGATCTAATGAAGGATAACTTAGATCAAGATTATTATGACCCCCTGGATGACTTGCCTATCTGGAAGACGTACATAGAAAACTTGGGGCAAAAGAGTCATCCGAATAATGCCTATCAGCTTAGTAATATTGAAAAGAACACCCACATCCCCACCAAGCCATGGGATCATTACTCAGGACATTCAAAAAATATCCAACACAATGAAGAGTCTACTAAGATTGCAGGACAAGGGTTCATCAACTATGCTTTTCCTGAGGTCAACGTCATCGAGAAAAATGACTCTTCTATTCCCACAGAATATGGGACACTTTAGGACAGCCGAGTGGCAAGTACGACTTCTTAGTCAAGTACACCGCTCCTGAAAGCTCTCGCATCAGATAGGAGGACATCCAGCCAACTGGATGAGGAGATCCTCTTGAGACTGAAAACACTAAGGAAGATACAACAGAAGAGTTCTCCTATGACAACTCTGCCTGGGAGGAAGACCCCAATGTTCCTACTCCGCCATAAATCAACGTCATTTCTAAAGACAAACCAAGAAATAAGGTACCAGACTTTGTGATTCACCGAGGGGTTCGTCGCCAATGGGTTGTTGTCGATGTCCCGAAAGTCGTCCATAAGTCTAAATTGCTTGTTTTAAACCCCGTTGAAACGTACAATCCAATGCCTTCTCCCAACTTTGAATTCCCGGTATTTGAAGGTGAAGAAGAAGAGGACGAGGAAATTCAAGAAGAGATTTCCCAATTACTCAGACAAGAGAAAAGGTCTATTGAGCCTCACAAAGAGCCGTTGGAAATGGTTAATTTGGGTTCACAAGAAGAGAAGAAAGAAGTTAAGATTGGAGCACTGCTCAGTCCAACTGTCAAAGACAGCTTGATAAAACTTCTCAAAGAGTTTCCAGATGTATTTGCTTGGTCCTATTGGGACATGCCAAGGTTGGATACCAGCATCGTGAACATCATTTAACGTTGAAATCTGAATATCCGTCGGTAAAACAAAGGCTGAGAAGAACTCACCCGGATATGGCTATCAAAATCAAGGAGGAAGTGCTGAAACAGATCGACGCAGGTTTCCTTGCCACCTCAAAATATCCTCAATGGCTAGATAACATAGTGCCAGTTCTAAAAAAGGACGGAAAAGTCAGAATGTGTGTAGACTACAGAGATCTGAACAGAGCAAGTCCAAAGGATGACTTCCCCTTACCACACATTGACATGATGGTAGACAGTACAACAAAATTCAAAGTCTTCTCCTTCATGGATGGATTCTCGGGCTATAATCAAATCAAAATGGCACCAGAAGATATGGAGAAAACTTCATTCATCACCCCAAGGGCACCTTTTGTTACAAGGTAATGGCGTTCGGTCTGAAGAACGTGGGGGCAACCTATCAAAGGGCCATGACGACTCTATTTCACGACATGATGCACAAAGAAATTTAAGTGTATGTCGATGACATGATCGCCAAGTCTAAAACCGAAGAAGAGCATGTAACACACCTGTCGAAGTTATTTGAGCATTTGAGAAAATACAAACTCCACTTGAATCCCAATAAATGCACATTCGATGTCCGCTCGGGGAAACTTTTATGGTTCATCGTCTGCCAGAAAGGAATTGAGGTTGATCCTGACAAGGTCAAGCCCATTCAAGAAATGCCTTCACCAAAGACTAAAAAATAGGTCAGAGGATTTTTGGGACGTCTGAATTACATTTCAAGGTTCATATCCCTCATTACCGCGACATGTGCGTCAATCTTCAAATTACTAATAAAGAATCAAAGTTGTGTATGGACAGAAGATTGCCCAAAATCTTTCGACAATATTAAGGAATATTTGTTGAATCCACCAATCCTGTCACCTCCAGCGGAAGGAAGACCACTGATTATCTACCTAACAGTCTTGGAAGACTCTATGGGTTGTGTACTCGGCCAACAAGACAAAACGAAAAGAAAAGAGTCTGCCATTTACTACTTAAGCAAGAAATTCACTGATTGTGAAACTCGTTACACTATGCCCGAGAAAACTTGCTGTGCTCTGGCTTGGGCAGCCAAACGTCTTTGCCAGTACATGATTTGTGACACTACTTGGTTAATCTCCGAAATAGACCCAATCAAGTACGTCTTTGAAAAACCTGCTCTCACGGGAAAGATTGCCCGTCGGCAGATGTTGTTATCAGAATACGACATCGAGTACCATGCTAAGAAAGTCATCAAAGGGAGTATTTTAATCGATCATTTGGCACATCAACTGATTGACGATAAGGAATCAGTCCGATTTGACTTCCTGGATGAAGATGTCACGTAATTAAAAATGAAAGATTGCGAGGAACAATTACCCAGTGAAGGGCTAAAACCAGGTTCCCAATGGGGACTAATATTTGATGGAGCTGTCAATACTTATGGAAACGCAATTGGGACAATCATCGTAACACCTCGGGGTACCTATATTCCTTTCACTGCTACATTAACATTCAAGTGCACAAACAACGAGGCTGAATACGAAGCTTGTATCATGGGTCTCGAAGAAGCTATCGACTTAAGGATTAAGAACTTGGATGTATATGGAGACTCAGCCCTTGTTATCAATCAGATCAAAGGAGGGTGGAACACATACCAATAAGGATTGATTCCTTACAAAGATTACGCGAGAAGGATGTTACCATTCTTCGCCAGAATCGAGTTTCATCATATCCCTTGTAAAGAAAATCACATGGCTGATGCACTAGCCACTCTCTCTTCTATGACTAGTGTAGGTCAATGGAATGACATACCTAAGATTAACATAATGCGGCTAGAAAGGCCCGCCTACATTTTCACGATTGAAGTAGTCATAGACGACAAACCGTGGTATCACGATATCAAAGTGCTTCCTTCAAAGACAAGAGTAACCGTCTGGAGCATCCAAAAAAGACAAGAAGACCCTCAGAAGACTGGCTGGCAACTTATTCTTGAACGGTGATACACTCTATAAAAGAAACTTCGACATGGTTTTGCTCTGATGCGTAGACAGACAAGAAGCAAACATGCTGATGAAAGAAATTCACGAAGGATCCTTTGGCACACATGCCAATGGACACACAATGGCGAGAAACATTCTGAGAGCGGGATATTATTGGTTGACAATGGAATTCAATTGCTACAAGTACATGAAGAGGTGTCACAAGTGTCAGATATACGCTGACAAAATCCATATACCGCCAACGCATCTCAAAATTATTTATTCTCCATAGCCTTTTGCCATACGGGGAATCGACATGATTGGCATGATTGAACCCAAGGCTTCGAACGGACATCAGTTCATCCTGGTACCCATTGATTACTTCACAAAATGGGTCGAAGCAGCGTCATACACCAATGTAACCCGACAAGTGGGGGTCTGATTTATCAAGAACAATATCATCTATCGTTATGGTGTTCCAAGCCAGATCATTACTAACAATGGATTCAACTTCAACAACAAGATGATGAAAGAGTTGTGCGCTGAGTTCAAGATCAAACACCATAACTCATCTCCCTACCGACCTAATATGAATGGAGCGGTAGAAGCAGCTAACAAGAACATCAAGAAGATTCTTCAAAAGATGGTTGTAACTTACAAAGACTAGCACAAGATGCTACCCTTTGCTCTTCACGGTTATCGCACATCTGGCCGCACTTCAACAGGTGCAACCCGTTTCTCTCTAGTATATGGCATGGAAGCAGTGCTCCCCATAGAAGTAGAAATCCCATCAATCTGGGTATTGATGGAAGCTAAGCTAACAGAAGCTGAGTGGTGCCAAAGCAGGCACGATGAACTGAACCTGGTCGAAGAAAAGAGAATGACGACTTTATGCCATGGTCAGTTATATCAGCAGAGAATAAAGAAGGCGATCGACAATAAGGTCCATCCTCGCGTCTTCAGGAAAGGAGACCTTGTGCTCAAGAAGATACAATTATTCCTCACTGATTCCAGGGGCAATTGGACTCCGAAGTATGACGGCCCCTATGTGGTCAAGAAAGCCTTCTCAGGCGGCGCCTTGAGTCTCGCAACCATGGATGGAGAGGAATTTACCTACCCCACAAATGTTGATGTAGTCAAGAAATACTTCGCATAAATAAAAAAAAAAGTCTCGGTGGATTGAAAACCCGAAAGGGAAGTCCAGGAAAAAATTAGAGACACAAGCAAAAATCATCCCGATGGATTGAAAACCTCAAAAGACAATCCAGGAAAAAGTTAGGGATTCATGGCAAGTAAATACGCCTGATCAGTTCGACTCCTCAGCAGTAATGCCATCTGTAAGGAAAACTTCAGTCAAGGTCACGTTCGACAGAAGCACAGAATGTCCATAATTCAAAGTTGGTAGAAGGATAACGGTCGTTATGTTTGAATATAGCCCCATTTCCTTTAAATTACCATTTTTCTAAACTTTGTAATGCTATATGGTATCACGCGCTTGGCTGATTACCATTCTATCAATAAAATTTGAGCCCTAGTGCTTTTGTTTGCAACTCTCATTTATTTTTGCTTTACAGAATTACATTATAACATGATCAACGATTCTTGAAATAAAACAAAATGAATTTACTTGTCAAAATTTTCTTCTGCTTTTAAAATAAAGATGGCAATTCCTTTTGACTTTGAACATCAAAAAGAACATCGATAGCTTCTCCGAAGGTGACTGAACCTCAAAGTGCTAAATCAATGTACTCCTTCTAAATCAGTGCACTTGAATGAGGGATCAATTGTTTCAGATGTAATGTCCCATCTGATATTTTCGGAAGAGTTCTTAGCTCTTAAGACCGATTGACGATTCTTTCTCCCCCACAGGGACTACCTCTCCTAAGTAAGACAGGAGTGTTATCTTGAACCAATGGTAATTTTCGTCCCCTGTAGTGGCCGAGTATCCAATCGTGTTCATTCACTAGTTTGTATGCCGTGTTAGTTTTGTCAGCATAAACATACATACATCATGCACAATTGAATCATATTCATATCCATATTGCATTGCTGTCGCTCTGGTCATACTCATTCCCAAGTGATAAAGTACTATTGTCAATCAAGTTGTCAGTTGTCCTTTCCGCGTCGGATAAGACAAAATCCCGGTTTGAGTTCTTTCCTCGTCTGGAAATGTATCGTCTGAGCAATATCTCCCCTAGTTTATTTCTGGATTGGAGGCTGTCCTCGTCCACTTTGGTAACTTGAACCTCTGAAGGGCAAGAAGACATTCGACAGACACCTTTGGAACATCACTCTTCACTATTGAAGATGATAATTTTGCTTTTCTGGAATAAGGAAAATCCCCAGAGAAAGCCTCTTAACAAAAGACTCTTGGCAATACATCGGTTTTTCTCCAAGAAATTCGATGTTAATGAAGTCATCTGCACCTCAAAATTGGATCCCATCATATGGCATTTCTCCGAAATGATCTCGAAGAAAAGTATGATGTAATATCCCCAAGCGAAAAACAATCTTTCAAGACACTCGTTTTCCCTAGTAGAGTCAACAAATGGCATCTCCAACAGGGAAGTCTGTACACCTCTGCAGCTCAGACAAATGGGTTCCCCCAGCAAGTCTGACATTAAATTTTTCCATCAAATGACATCTCCCCATTGTAGCTCGGCGAGAAGTTTGATGAAGACCGCTACAAATAGTGTTCCTTGTCAAGAAAGAAACTCGACAAAAAGAAACTAAGACCAGTTTCGTGGCTGAAAACTAGGATTGAGGGGAAGTTTATTTCAGAAATTGAGACCAGTTCCATGACTGAAAACCAGGATTGAGGGGTAGTTTATTTAAGAAACTGAGACCAGTTCCGTGGCTGAAAACCAGGATCGAGGGGAAGTTTATTTCAAAAACTGAGACCACTTCTGTGGCTAAAGACCAGGATCGAGTGGAAGTTTTACCTTTTTCTAAGAAACATTTCTTAGCAAAAGAAGATGGATGAGCAAATTTCCATTCATAACCACCGTCAAAATTTTGGGTATTCTGATATTTAATCCTCTTGCACCCTGATTGTCTGAATACCTTCGCAATTCACACCTTCGGGTCCAAGAAGATTAAATAGGGGCATCTGTCATACTCCAAATTTTGACCACAAGATTTCCCATCATTGTGAGAATCATTACCACAATATGGATATACCATCATGCCTCATCAATCTCCTCAAAGGTGATTGAGCATTCACTATAATCAAGAATTAGGGTTTCCATCCCTCTCTGAGCATTTGGGTAAAAGATCAATCAAGAAGTGACATGATCTTCAACTTTTCCAAACTCTCAAACACCCATAAAGGATCAAGAGGACTCCCACTTCAAGAATCAAGCACAAAGTTGCATCCTTCCAAGTGGAAGGAGCCTCGAAATACCTAATGTCACCAAATTAGGGTTTTTTGTCGACTAAGGTCTCTAGAGTGAAATTTTCATAGGGGATTAAGCCAAGGCTTCAAAATATGACTCAATATGCTCAAAATAAACCTAGGAGTCCCTTTGGAATGTTAAATCACCCTCAAAGAATGCATTCCTCAAAAGTCAGGAATTAGAGTTTCTCCGCGCCGAACCGCTTCGGAAACAAAAGTCAAAACATGACTTTTTTGGCAAAAATGATCCTTATGACTCATATTTTCATAAATTATGATTTATAATGTCATTTGAACAAGAATTGATCAAGAAATCATGATAACTTGTAAAAGGGATAATCTTGAAAAATTTAAAAATTTTCTAAGTTACTAAGTTTGGAGTGTTTTGGTGCCAACTTCCAAGGACCATAACTTTTGATCAAAGCAGCCATTTTGAGTGATCCAAATTCTGATTTGTAGGTCTTCCTACATTCTACAAAAGCTTCAACTACATGAAACTCTAATTCTTCATGGATTTTTGCTTATGGATGGATCAAAGTGGTGAAAAATCAAAGATTTAACACATAGTACAAAACTGTCTAAGTTTCAACCTTGAACATAAATGTTCATGGGGATTTTCCAACTAAGTCCAGATAGTTCAAAGATAAACTATGACCACACATGAATTGTACCATATAAGGGCTTTTTAAAAACTACATGAGCATTCCATAACTTCATTTGAGCAAGGAGATATGATCCTCCCAAGTTGACACTTTCAAACTGTCTTGTACAAGACAGATTTGTGCATTTTTGCTCGAATTGGTTAAGTTAGGAAATTGCAAGCCGTGTCATCCATTTGGACACCTAAGAGGATAACATCAATGGGAAAAGATCTGATCCACAATCCTCCCAAGTCCAAGGATCTACATGTAGCTATGTGTCACCTAAAAAGGCTAGAAATCTCAAAGACTCCAATTTTGTTTCAATGCATTCAATGGATTCTCAAGGTGGCAAGTGTAATACCCCAAAATTTGCTCTCTCTTTTGTCATCCTAGCATAGCATTATCATATATCATATCATATCCACCTCATTAGCATTGCATTGCATCTTTAACATAGAAAAATGAAGTGTAACATCCCTCTTACCATCAAGGCATGTGATCAAGGGAAAGGTGGACAATCAAGGAATTATTCAAGGCACAAAAGGTCAAACAAGTTGTCTCAAGGAAAGCCAAGAGGTCTTTCATGTCTCATACTACCTCAATTGATTATCCAAAACATCAAGAAAGTGAGATTCAATAGGAAATTGAAGCACTACATCTTTCACTATGCAAGAGATCCAAAAAATGAAGGAAAACCCTCAAAAGAGATGGTTCATTGGTTCAAAGTCACCCTCAAGTGGCATATCTCATCATCCTTTAAGAGGATACACAACATATTCTGAGGAATTTGAAATTGAAGACTGCATATTTTTCTCCTAGGAGGTGGGTACCAAAACTAGGGTTTCCAATTAAATCAGGGTACCTTTAATTTTTTGGACAAAACTTGATGTCATGGTATTCTACATGTTCTTAAGTGTATGTGTGTGGAAAATTGCCTCTCAATTGGTTTTAGAAGTGGTTCAATTGGAAGGAAGATAAAAAATCAGGAAAATTGGGGCAAAGTCAAATAATCAGAGGAAAAAGTCAACTCTTGATTTTTTGAGGCCAAATTCATGAAATTCATGTTATATGCGACCAATGTACAAAATTTGATCAAGAAACTCCAAAGGGATCATGAAAAAATCAAGATTTGGAAAGTTGCCATTTTTGGAAGAAACAGGGTTTCCAAAAATAGTAATTTTTAGCCATTTTGCATCAGAGTTTGAACCAAGGCCATTCAAAATTGAAGCATCAAATGAAAATTCCACTCGGCCACAACAAAAGATCTTGTTTCAAGCTTCACATCCATGTGTAGAACATCCCCATTGGATAAGAATTGAGAGAGTTATGGATGATCAAAGTTTAGGAAAACTTGGGCAAGAATGCAAGTCAGCTTGGGCAAATTTCAGGTCACGCGCCATCATTTCTACAAACATGTGGTGGGCCAAATGTTTTGATCAATTAATCATGGTTAGAGGCCTCAAATGAAAAATCTTTCAACATGAAAGTTGTTCCTCTATGTGAGATCTTCAAAATTGGTGTTCATGACTTTTTCACTTGATCAAAGGTTAAGGAGTTATGTTGAGTCCAATTTGCTATGATCATGCTGAAAACCCAGGTGCCAAGATGCCTTGCCAGCCAACCCTTTGCCTCACCCATAACCAGTTCCCATACCTTTGTGTTTCAATCCATTTTTCAACCTATTCCAAGCCTCATTTCAATTCATTTTTCATACTCAACATGTCCTCTTACATCTCCTCTTTCCAATGAATCCAAAAACTCACCAAACCATCCATTGAGTAAAGAGAAAAACATCATCAAATCACCCTATATTCCACTAATGCATTGATGGCTTTGATGCACAATTTGGTTCAGACATCCATCAAATGATTCTTTCCCTTATTTGAACACACCATTGCCATTACAAACATTTGCTATAGCACGTGCCTTGCATGAAAGTGGAAAGAACAAACTTGCTGAGCAAGTTTCTGATACACTAGCTGTGCCATTGCAAGTTCATTTTCATCTCCACCATAGCTCTCCATGAACCAGTTGCACCATATCATTGCTCTCCCTAACTAACTTGACTCAGTTAGTTAGGGATGACTCACCTAAACCACCATGACTCAGTTAACTCAGTCAGGTTAACCATGGTTAGAGCACACTATAAATCAAAAATTCACTCTCAAAATTCATTTCTAACACTCATTTTCACACTCTCACTCAGAAACTCTCTCTTCTTCTCTCTCAATCTCACCATTGCATTGATTTTCGAAGCTCAATTTGTTCAATTCTCTCCAAAAATATCTCTGATTATCTCTCAAGTTCTCAACATAGCAACTGGTTTTGAAGCTTGGATTTCAATTCTTCTCCACTGAATCATCATCAGTTTCATCATCTCAGCCTTTATTTGGCCAAGAGTAGCTCAAGAAAGAAGCATTTTCCTCTGGTGTTCTTGTATACTCAAAGTCTCATCAGTTTCAGGTTTGATCTCTTAAACTTTGGTTGCACGTTTTCTGTTCATCATCACTTGTTTCTTGTTGATTTAAGCTTGCCAGAAGCTATGCTTACTCCGGCTAGTTGATAGGCCTTGTAGAGGCTTAGATCTAAAAGTTAGGGCATATCATCTTCTCCTCTGTTCTTTGTGTACATGCTTGTTATGTGAAAAATGATTGCGTATCTTTGATCTCCATTATCTCAGCTTCATTTTGGTATGCGCATTGTGCATTTTGGAGAACATGTGAGTTTGCAGGTGGTGGTTGTTGGCCGGAGAAGATGATCGGAGGTCATCTCCGGCCGGTGACTGTAAATGCTAGGGTTTTGTGTGTTTTAATCGTGACCGTTGCTTTTGTTCCAATCGTGTGGTGTAAATGGTGCCAGCGCATTAAAATACGTGTGCACCTCACGTGTTCCTATTCTGATTTCATTTTAATCATTGTGTGGTACAGTGCATGGTAGTGTGTGTGGTCCTTCACGTGTGTGTTTTGGATTTGTGTACTTTGACTTTGGTGTTGACCTGACTTGATTCAATGGCGTGGATTGTTTCGACTATGTTTGACTGAGAGTGTATATTAGTTAATGTGGATTGCGCATGTTTGGACCTTGGACTGACTTGATATTTGCACCCCATGTTTTCAAAGCCCAATCAGTTTTGAACTGATTGCTTACTATGCATGCACCCCTCTCTTATTTCCATTTCTTTTTATTTTCTACATTTTGTGCATGTTACATTTCTAATTTTTAAAAATACAAAACAACATTATAAAATTCTGGAAAAATTCATGAACATTATTAAGACATTTAGGAAATTTTTGATATTTTTATTTCATGGTTTTATGACATTTTTGCCCCTGTTTCACAATTTTCTTTGAATTTCCATTTGTATGTATGCCAAATGTGATATATGAATTGGTGGAATTTTGTTCTTGGTCATTACAAACTTTTTTGACCTGATTCATTTTGCATTGATTCACTAATACATTGAAGAATGTTAGATGATTTTTGTTTGATTTTTTAGGTCACTTTATGACATGTTTTGATGCTTATCTTTGCACCATTTTGCATGATGTTTCAACTTGACCTAATTGCTTTGTTTGAAGTCATTTTACTTTGAATTTTTACATGCTATCTTGATGTATGATTTACTTATGACTTAGGCATTCCAATACCATGCTTGCTTAATTTTAATAGGTGCATTTGATTTTTGTTTGATGCATTGCATTTGAAGAATAATAACATGTTATACCATTCTAGTTTTAGTGCATGTTTACATGATTTCTTTTGTGCATCTTTGTATGAGCATTTGCATATTTTTATGAGCTATTCATGTGATATTATAGGTCATTGGTACACATTATAGGTCATGTTTACATGTGCATTTCAACTTGAACTTTGTGCATCCTTAACATGTATTTGTTTGCACTTTCCTTTTGAACTTTCACTTCACTTTTTCTTCTACCACTTTTTGAATGTCTTGATTGTTGATTCATGAATACTTTTGAGATGATTATAGGCTATTTTCAATTTAGTTTCAATTCTGACTTGTGGATTACATGTCCCATTTATGCATGTTCCTTTCATTTCTTTTCATCTTTCATCTATCCTTTCTTATGGTAACATGTTTGAATGCTATGGATGATGATTGTTGCTTACTTATTTGGACTTACATGATGATAATCATTTGTTGCCCATATGATGCACATTCTGGTTGTGATATTAGGATTTGATGCTTCCTCTTATTCTTTTGAACTTTAATGTGTATTAAGTGTCTTTTTACTTCCTATACATGTTTCCATGTTTACTAACCATGTAGGGGCTTTGGTAAGTTGAAATTGAGTATGGATAAGGAATCCACATTCAAACTTCTCTCCTTTCATCTTTTACAATTCAATTTTGTGTTTTGTTAAGCACTTATGTTCTTTCTTTGATTAACTCATTACTTTCCCTTTTGAATTATAATTCATCTTCTACTTTAGAAGTGAATTGTTTAATTCATTCCTTCTTTAGACTTTAGGTTTTGCAACCTCACAAACCATTAGGATCACTCCCTTAACTAATCAATTAGGATTGAGTCTTAGATCACATAGATTTTTACCTTTCTCTCCCATTTGAGTCTTTCATCTTCTCATCTCAAAGAAAAATCAAAATATCTAATAAAGGTAGGCACTTATTGCATTTAGGCCTTTCATATAAAGAAAATATTATAAGGGGTCTTCTCTTATAATCTTAGAATGTGTAGCATATAGCCCATCTTGGGTCAATGTGTTAAACATTTGATCTTGTATGAGGGACTTAAATGCAATACTTGTTGGAGGTACAAATAAAGAAAAACACTTCTTCACTTCTTAATCAACAAAAACACTTAATAAATACAAGTATGCTAGTGTGTTTGAACCTTGACAATTAGAACTAAGTGTGGGGGTCTTCTTCATCCTTAGTGTGCTTTCTTACTCATTCCATCTTGGAATGTGAAGATGTACACATTCCAATGACTAAGATTTAGATACATTATCATATGCAAACAAATGAAAAAACTCTTAAAAGACAAAAACAAACAATAATGTCTTTCCTCCGGGACTTCTCTCCTCATCTCATTCACTCATTCATTAAGGATGCGTCATTTCCGTTCTACCGCAAACAGGTAACGCCTAAGTCTCCCTACAGCGAGCTGCAACACCTAAACTGCCAGGACGCGAACGTTGACGTATTCCACTAAAAAAACACAAACAATCCATCCCTAGTGAGGGGAACTACGTCGCTCTGATTCTCATGTTCTCGATGAGATACGTAGGCAGTGGGGTAGGGCCCATGCGAGCACTTCTTTTATTTTCCCTACATTTATTTCTCGTTCCTTTTCAATTCTTTCTCCTTTCTTTCTTTCAGTTCCTTTTCCAGTATCCTTTTCTATCACCCTTTGATCGAAGCAGTAAGCGTGGATCCCATCGGGTACGATGGACGTGAGGGGGTGCTAATACCTTCCTCTCGCGTAACCGACTCCCGAACCCAGTTCTCTTGGTCGCAAGACCATGCTCTATCCTCTCCTTCAGGTTTATGCGGTGTTTCCTTTCCCTCTCTTGGGATAAATACACATTGCTGGTGACTCTGTTTCGGTGCCACTTTCGCGTTTGTACTTGGATGAAAATCCCGGGAGCGACAGCAAGCATCAAGACATTTCTAACTGAATTGATTCAAGCCTTATCTGTGAACCAAAGGACTCATAGCCTGTGCCCTAACCTCAAGTAAATGGCTAGAGTGTAGCGAGTGATTTTTGGATGTGGTTGCGAAGCACGATAGCTCTAGTACTACAGCTTGATTCATTTTTTATCCTATTAAAGCTGACGAAGGAATGGAAATAGATGTCTCCAACTAACCCTGCTTGCATACTAAGGTTAAACAGTCAACTTGTTGGTTTACAGATGCTACAAAGATTCGGGGTCTCTCCTAGGTTATTTTGTTGCAAAGGGGTATTTTAGGCTATCGGTTGAGATGTTAGGATGGATATATGAAAGTATGGGATTTTGGGTTTTTGTTTAGTGTGCTCGCTAAGATTTTTCTTTCAATCTTATTGTAGCGAGCGATTTTGGACGCGGTTCTTAAGCTCGGTCACTCTCTGCGGTTGAGTTTACTACAGGTCGATCCATTTTTTATCCTATTAAAGCTGACGAAGGAAGGGAAATAGATGTCTCCAATTAACCCTGCTTGCATACTGAGTTTAAACAGCGGTCTGTTAGGTTACGGATGCTATCAATATTGGGGGGCCTTTGTATTGGTTATTTGTATTTTTGCCAATACTGATTTCTCTCTTTTTGTTAGGATACTGCTTCAGATTAGGATATATGGGATCTTGGGTTTTTTTTTTATTGCGCTCGCTAATATTTTTCTTTCAATCTTATGCCTACGTATTCCCGTTTACCGAAACAGGGAAATCAGAGCGTTCGTAGTTCCTCCTATTCTATGGGAGGAAATTGGTGTTTTGGTGTCTTGTTCAAAGCCCAAGACGTGAAGCTAAAGGTAGTTTGTATCTTGATCAAAGCCCAAGATGTGAAGCTGAAAAGTCTATTTGTATCTTGTTCAAAGCCCAAGATGTGAAGCTGAAAGGGTTTGACTTTAGAAAGAATTTGTCATCTCTAAAGAGGGGGTTGTATGTCACAACTGTTTATAAAGGAGAATTACTTTAACCGGGATATGTGAATCCGGCAATGCCATAATTTCCTTTAAAGGGGATTTTTAACCTGAAGGAGAAGACTTTAACTCAGTGTAGAGCAATGCTATCTTTCCTTAGGAATTTCTCATGCTAAAAGAGGGACAGTGGCATGGATGTAGATGATCCAGAGGCTTGTCGCTTACAGCGATTAGATGAAGGGGAAGGAGTTGTTGATGTTTGTGTACTGTGAACGAGGCACAACTTTGATGCTAAAAGGTTGATTGGATCAACCAGTGCTTTTCTTATACAAAGCCTAAGAGGAGGCTAATAAGTGTCTCGTACAAAGCCCGAGAGAGAGGCTAAAAGGGGTTGGTCCTACAAGAGGATCTTTTATACTCAACAAGAGAGTGTTTTTGTATCTCGTACAAAGCCCGAGATGGAGGCTAAAATTTGTTTGGCTCAATAAGAACCTTTTTGTATCTCGTATAAAGCCCGAGATGGAGGCGAAGGGGTGATTGACTCAATGAGGGAGTCTCTTATGTGTCTCGTACAAAGCCCGAGAGAGAGGCTAAACATTGTTTGACTCCGCTGGGGAGAATCATTGTATAAAGCCCAAGAGAGAGGCTAACTTCACTGGAGAAGGATCATTATACAAAGCCTAAGAGGAGGCTATGGTTACTGTTTCAGTTGAGTGACAGGTCCAATATGCTGATTTAAAGAGAAAATCAGTTCTTATATGAGCAACACTGTACTCAGGGATTTGATTCGAGGATCAGGAATATTTCCTTTTCTTTGAGGAAATGGGAAATCCAAAGGGTATTGAGACTGTCCGAGTCTACGGGTTTCCTTCCTATTTTTGAAGGGAGCTTGAGAATGTCTTTGAGACTCAAGGAAATTAGACTGTCCAAGTCTAGAGTTTCATCTTTTGTACTATGCTTTGAGAAATAGTAGTAGACTCTTTGAAAGGACTGTTCTATGAAGATGAGTAAGTTCTGTTCCTATACCTCTAGGAGGTCGTCGGGACAATTTGTACGAAGCCCAAGAGGAGGCTGGAAGTTTTTAAAAAGCCGACGGGTCCTTGTACTAAGCCCAAGAGAAGGCTATCATTCCCAAAGGAAGAGATCATTATACGAAGCCTAAGAGGAGGCTGTGAATACTTCTAAGAAGCCGACGGGTCCTTGTACTAAGCCCAAGAGCAGGCGGGGTTGCTTTTAGGAAGCCTGTGGGTCCTTGTACAATGCCCAAGAGGAGGCCGATGCTTTTAAGAAGCCTGTGGGTCCCCAAACCCCGAGAAATTCAAGACAGGCTATTCACGAAGAATAGATCAAGCCAGGAAAGTTCGAGAATTTGGAAGAAATTCAAAGATGCCATTCACCGAGAATACATTCATCTCTGGGAGTAGAGTTTCTTAACAATTCCTAATGAAGACAGCCGAAGAGAAGACTGTATCTGGTGATCCTATTGGGGATCTAGTTGTCTATTTCTACGAATAAACAAAACGGCGTCAGCTAGTTCTAGACGTAGTTGCCGGGGAAACTCTAAATATCTATACTATTATTACACAGTTGATATGAGTTTATGAAAGAAGACTTATAGCGAAACAGCCCCACAATACAGTTATATGTATATGAAAGTGGTAAATGAAAGCGTATAAACACTTACTCGGTTGTAGAGCTTCCATGCTGTTTGGTTAGTTGTTCAACAAAGACAGATTGAAAACAACAGTATATTCAAAATCAAAGAAGAAAGTGCTTTGAAAATGAAAGATTTGGGGCTTACAGCTCAAGGAGAGGCCCAGGGTTTTATCAGTGATTGCACTGTTGAATTTGTACAGATGGACTTATACAAGTGACTGAGGCCCAAAAGAGGTTTTATGTACAAAAGGATGGGTCTTACACTCTCTCAAGAGGCCCAAAAGGTTTAAAGAAAAAGAGTGGGGCTTATAACACGAGGGTAGGCCCAATTGATTTTTCGTTTAAAATGGCAATCGCGCCGAGATTTTCTTTTAACGCAAAGGGGCTTATACAATATCTGAGGCCCAAAGTTGTTTGGTTAAACGGGGGTTGGGTCTTACACTCTATTAGAGGCCCAAAAGTTTTGAATGGGTCTTATAGCTCAAGGACAGGCCCAAAAGGTTATTTTTCAAAAGACGACGATCGCGCCATTTGTTTTTGACGGTATCGAGACTTATACAATACACTGAGGCCCAAAAATGATTTGGTCAAAAAAAGGATTGAGTTTTACACTCTATTAGAGGCCCATGAGTGTTTGAAAAAGTTTGATGTGGGTTGAATTAATCAAAAAACCTAATTTCATTTTTTAAAGGGCATTTTTCGAAGAAAAATCAAGTAAAAAATGAAAAAAAATATCAAATAAAATCATTAATCATGTTATAAACAGTGATTAAGGTTTATGAACAAGTATTTTATCCACATGAATATTTAAAATCATTTTGGTTTTAAAAATCAAGAAAAAGAAATCATTTTAAAAGCATTTAAAATAATTTAAAACAATATTTTTGAATATATTAAAAATATATCAAATAATAATATTTTTTGTGATTTTTTGGTGGATTAAAATATTATGGAGTATGAATAAGAAGTGTGTAAAACAGATTTGAAAAATGATAATTTTTGCTATGTGAAAGAATTGGTTTAGTTTTGAAGATAAACTAAGAAAAAAAGGAATGTGATGTCACAACATCACATTCGACATCACTCATGAGTTTTGAATATAAGAGAAACGGGACGATGTCACAACATCACATTCGACATCAGACAAAAACCAGAATTGCACCTTGATTTTCAACATCTTTTTATCAAACTTCAAACATTCATAACTCTCCCAATTTTTAACGGAATTAAGATCCGGAAGAGCCTATCTTGACCAATTTTTCGCAAGGAATCCAATGGTATCATTCATACATACTGAAACTTAATGTACAACGTACACAAGGGAAAAAACTAGATCTGCACCTTAAGTTTAAACATCTTTGCTTATCAAATTTTCAAACATTCATAACTCTCTCAATTTTTAACCAAATTGAAATCCGTAAGAACCTATCTTGACCAATTTTTCGCAAGGAATCCAATGGTATTACTCATACATACTGAAACTTAATGTACATCACACACAAGGAAAAAAACCAGATCTGCACCTTAAGTTTAAAACAACATAAACTCCACATATAAACATGTTAAAGTGCAAACAGTAGGCGGATCATAACATACGCATTAAGGACTACATTTTTGCTTCAAGAATTGTTCAATATGATGCATGTATGTGGACATCAAAGGAAAGCATGATTCAAAGAATTCAAGTTATGAATTTTACCTCTTTTTTTGGAGATTTTGTGTAACCTACCAAGTGCTTTGTTCCAGAAATGATTTGATGCTTTGGACACCCTCAAATGACCTCTTAGAAGCTTTTAGGATGGTTGGAATCAGCTGGTACCTGCAAAAACACAAACTGTCCCTTTCTTGCAAAAGGGGTTAAAAGTGACCAAAATAGCAACTCCCTCAAATGGTGTTCTAGATGTTGGGAACCATTTGGGATAGTTCAAGGATGATATTTGGAGTGTGTTTGAGATTTTATCTGGTTTGGTAAGTGACTGAATCAAGACATGGCTTGAAAAATGCAAAAAAGTGCCATTTTGAGGTTTTGAGAGGTGACTTTGTGATTTTGTGATTGCAGGTCACTTGTGATAGTTTGCACAGCTTACATATGATATATATGAGTTGTGTGTGTGTGTGATTAATTGTGATGGAAATGCTCTCAAGCTCAAAAACTCAGAATTACTTGCTTTGGAAGGAAATTTTGAGGTGAAAGAAGAGATTTTGAGGAAAGCATTTGTTTGATGGCTTTGGTGTACGCGAACTGAGCACAAATGAGCTCTATTTAAAGTAGAGCAAGTTTGTTTTCACAGCAATAGTGAATGGTGGCTGCAGCAGAGGTTTGGCCAATGTTGTCCAATGAGAATCCAAGTCTCCTCTAGCCATTTACTAGAGGTTAGGGCACAGGGCTGTGGTTCCCTTGGTCTTGGATAAGTCTTGACTGAATTCAGTTGAGAATGGCTCAGTCCATGCCACCTTGATGCTTCCATTGAATGCTCCAATCCAAAATTGGAGTCTTGTCCCTCTTTTAGGGATTTTTAGGAATAGCATGCTACTTCTTGTTCCAAGGACTTTGGAGGCTTGGCTCAGTGATTGTCCCCTTTAGATTTGATCCTCAGATGTGTCCAAGATGATTACAAGGCTTGGAAATTCGTGTGGCACAAGAAATGTGCAAATCTGTTCCATGAAAAATTCAGCTGCAGCAAGCCTTTTTGTAAAATCCATAACTCCCTGCTCAAGTATGCTACAGGGACGTTCTAGGACTTTCTGGAAATCTGAGATGATGTACTTCAACTTTGATGTTCAAGGTTTGGCTTGAATCAACTTGGATCATGAAGAAAAACATCCTTGAAGTTGGGACATTCTTGCTGGAAAAAATATTAGTGATGTCCTATGCAATGTCAGAACATCAGACATTAAGAACATTAATAATTCCAAACTTCAATCACTTGTATCTTTTAATCCACTATGATATTTTGAGTTGAAGTGAATTTCCTCTTTGATGCTTGTCTTGCATGGTGACAAAGTTTGAAAATTGGGTGGCACAAGAAAAGTGCACAAAATCTGTCCTAAAAAATTAGCTCGAGCAAGGCCTGTTGTGAGGTTCATAACTCCTTGCTCATGTTGAATTAATGGGAGTTCTTATACATTTTGGAAAGCCCTAATGAGATACTTTAACTTTGATGTTTGACTTTGGTCTCGGTTCAGCTTGCAAAGTCATAAAAAATGGTCTTGAACTTGTGTAGTCAAATCTGTCCTAAAACCTATCATGAAAATTCTGCTTTATCAATGCTTTTTGCAAAAATCATATCTCCTTGCTCGAGTATGTTACAAGGACGTTCTACAACTTTTTGGAAAGCTGAGATAACGTACTTCAACTTTGATGTTCAAGGTTTGGCTTGAATCAACTTGGATCATGGAGAAAAACATCCTTGAAGTTGGGACATTCTTGCTGAAAAAATATTAATGATGTCCTATGCAATGTCAGAACATCAGACATTAAGAATTCCAAACTTTGATCACTTATATCTTTCAATCCTTATGATATTTTGAGTTTATTCCTTCTACAATGTTGAAGTATCAAATACCCTCTTTAAAAGTAGATCTTACGCAAAATCAATGGATGCTTGGGTCAACAGTTACAACCTTGAAAAGTTGTGCACTTGAACATGATTTTAACTTGGAAAAAATTTCTAAGTTTCTTTCAATTTGATCAATTTTGCAATTTTGCGTGATTTCTTGATTTAAATTTGATCAAATTAAATCATCCATCATATTTTCTTGAGTAATGGCTTGTGAAGCTCAAAGTTGACCATAAGTCAAACTTTGACTTTCTGCGTCAGTTGACTTTGTATTAGATGAACTTGAGGCTTGATCCACTTGAAATGTTGCACTATTGTACTTAATTCTTGATGTGGGAGTCCTCTTGATCCTTTGTGAATGTTTGATAGGTTTAGACAAGTTGAATATCATGTCATTCCTTGATTGATCATTTGTCTAAAGCCTCTGAGAGAGCTTGAAACCCTAAGCTTGATTGTAGTGAATGCTCAACAATTCCTTGAGGAGATTGATGAGGCACAAAGGTACATCCATATTGTGCTGATGATTTGCACCATGATAGGAAATCTTAGTGGTCAAAACTTGGGGTATGACAGATGCCCCTATTTAATCTTCTTGGACCCGAAGGTGTGAATGGCGAAGGTATTCGGGCATTCGGGGTGCAAGAGGATTAAATATAGGAATACCCGAAATTTTGATGGCTATGAATGGCAGCTTGCGCATTCATCTCCTTTTGCTAAGCAATGATGCTTAGAAAAGGTAAACTTCCCCTCGATCCTG
Source organism: Lathyrus tuberosus (assembly GCA_022829125.1). Classification (NCBI taxonomy): domain Eukaryota; kingdom Viridiplantae; phylum Streptophyta; class Magnoliopsida; order Fabales; family Fabaceae; genus Lathyrus; species Lathyrus tuberosus. The sequence goes on from JALAZF010000440.1 coordinate 3,438,652, forward strand.
GTTTCCTACCAAGGAACTGGTCTCAGTTTTCTTTTGAGATGAACTTCCCCTCGATCCTGGTTTCCTACCAAGGAACTGGTCTTAGTTTCTGATTTAAACTTCCCCTCGATCCTGGTTTCCTACCAAGGAACTGGTCCAAGTTTCTGATTTAAACTTCCCCTCGATCCTGGTTTCCTACCAAGGAACTGGTCTAAGTTGTTGTTGTAAACTCCCCCTCGATCCTGGTTTCCTACCAAGGAACTGGTCTAAGTTTCTTTTGTAAACTTCCCCGCGATCTTGGTTTCCTACCAAGGAACTAGTCTTAGTTTTTGATGTAAACTTCCCCTCGATCCTGGTTTCCTACCGAGGAACTGGTCTAAGTTTCTTTTGTCAATAAACTTTATTAACAAGGGACGCTATTCGTAGCAGTTTTCCTCAAACTTCTCGCCGAATTTTCCTGGGGAGATGCCATTTTACGAAAAAAATGATGTCAGACTTGCTGGGGAACCCAGTCGTCTGAGTTGTAGAGTTGCACAAACTTCTCTGTTGGAGACGCCATTTGTCGACTCTATCTGGGGAAAATGATTCTCTTGAGAGACTGCCTTCACGCTTGGGGATATTACATCATACTTTTCTCGGGATCTTCCTAGAGAAATTCCATATGATGGGCTCCAATTTTGAGGTGCCGATGACCTTTTCATCAGCGGTCTTTCGGAGAAAGGCAGCTGTACTGCCAAATCTTTGCTTAGGAGGCCTTCTCTGGGGATTTTTATTTAATCCGGGAAAGCAAGAATATCATCTTCAATGGCAAAGAGTGACATTTGTAAAAAGCTTCTCTGGTTTTTCAGAGGTGCAAGTTATCAAAGTGGTCGAGTGCCGACTCTAATCTAGAGATACACTGGAGGCGAGATTGTTCAAACGCAGTGTTTCCTGACGAGGCAAGAACTGACAACTCGATTGAGAAGACTGTTATCACTAGGGGACAAGACCGACTAGAGTGATAGTGATGCAATATGAAATGTGAATGCAAATCAAATGCATGATGTATGTATGTATATGCTGACAAAACTGACGCGACATACAAACTAGCGAGTGAACACGACTGGATACTCGGCCATCGCGGGGCGAAGAAGTACCATTATTCAAAAAAGTAGCAATTCTACCTTGCTTAGGAGAGATAGTCCCTGCGGGGAATACCGTTGATCGAGCTTAGGAGATAAGAACTCTGCCGAGGGTATCAGATGGGAAAGCCGCATCTCATACAGTTGATCCTTCGTTCAGGCGTGCTGGTTTAGAAGGAGTATTTTGATTCTACACTTTGAAGTTCGCTTACTTCTGGAGAAGTGATTGATGTTCTTTCGATGTTCAACAGTCAAAAGAAATTGCCGTCTTTAATTTAAAAGCAGAAAAAGTTTTAACAAGTAAATTCATTTTTGTTTTATTTCAAGAATCGCTGACCATGTTAAAATGCCGTTCTATAAAGCTAAAACAAGTAAGAATTACAAACAAAAGCACAAGGGCTCAAATTTTATTGATAAGATGGAAATCAGCCAAACGCGTGATTTCAAAGAGTATTTACAAAGTTTGAAAATGGTAATTTACAGGGAAAAGGGCTACGTTGAAACATTACGACCACTATCCTTCTACCAACTTTGAATTCGGGACATCCTAAGCTTCTGTCGAAGATGACCTTGACTGGAGTTTTCCTCCGTTGGATGATGTAACTGCTGCTGAGGGACTTGCCTCTGTTGAACATAGTTACTTGCCATTATCCCTAATTATTTTCCTGGATTGTACTTCGATATTTCCAATCCATCGGGATGATTTTTTCATGTCTCTAACTTTTGCCTGGACTGCCCTTTCGGGTTTTCAATCCACCGAGACGTTTTTTTTTTAGTTTAGGCGAAGTATTTCTTGACTACATCAACATTCGTGGGGTAGGCAAATTCCTCTCCGTACATGGTTGCAAGTCACAAGGCACCGCCTAAGAAAGCTTTCGTGACCACATAAGGGCCATCATACTTTGGGGTCCATTTGCCCCGAGAGTCAGCGAGAAACGATTGTATCTTCTTGAGCACGAGGTCTCCTTTTCTGAAGGCACGAGGTCAGACCTTTTTGTCAAACGCCCTCTTCATTCTTTGTTGATACAACTGACCGTGGCATAGTGCCGTGATTCTTTTTTCTTCGATCAGATTCAGTTCGTCGTGTCGACTTTGACACCATTCAGCTTCGGTGAGCTTAGCTTCCATCAATACTCGTATTGACGGGATCTCTACTTCTATGGGGAGAACTGCCTCCATGCCATACACTAGAGAGAAAGGGGTAGCCCCTGTTGAAGTGCGGACAGATGTTCGATAACCGTGAAGAGCAAAGGGTAGCATCTCATGCCAATCTTTATAGGTTACAACCTTCTTTTGAACGATCCTCTTGATGTTCTTGTTAGTCGCTTCTACTGCTCCGTTATGGTGTTCGATCTTGAACTCAACGCACAACTCTTTCAACATCTTGTTGTTCAAGTTAGATCCATTATCTGTAATGATCTGGCTCGGAACACCATAACGACAGATGATGATGTTTTTGATAAATCGGACCACCACTTGTCGGATTACATTAGCGTACGACGCTGCTTCGATCCACTTGGTGAAATAGTCAATGGCTACCAGGATGAATCGATGTTCGTTTGAAGCCTTAGGATCAATCAAGCCGATCATGTCGATTCCCCATATGTAAAAAGACCACGGGGAAGAAAGAACTTTGAGATGTGATGGCGGTACATGAATTTTGTCGGAGTATATCTGACATTTGTGACACCTCCTCATGTACTTATAGCAGTCGGATTCCATGGTTAACCAGTAGTACCCTGCTCTGAGAATATTTCTCGCCATTGTATGTCCATTGGCATGAGTGCCAAAGGATCCTTCATGAATTTCTTTCATAAGCATGTCTGCTTCTGGTCTGTCTATGCATCGGAGCAAGACCAAGTCAAAATTCCTCTTATAAAGAGTGTCACTGCTCAGGAAGAAGTTTCGAGCCAATCTTCTGAGGGTTTTTCTGTCTTTCTTGGATGCCCCAGGTGGGTACTCTTGTTTCTGAAGGAACATTTGATATCGTGATACCAAGGTCTGTCGTCTAGGACTGCTTCAATCGTGAAGATGTAAGCGAGCCGTTCAAGAGGATCTTTTATACTCAACAAGAGAGTGTTTTTGTATCTCGTACAAAGCCCGAGATGGAGGCTAAAATTTGTTTGGCTCAATAAGAACCTTTTTGTATCTCGTATAAAGCCCGAGATGGAGGCGAAGGGGTGATTGACTCAACGAGGGAGTCTCTTATGTGTCTCGTACAAAGCCCGAGAGAGAGGCTAAACGTTGTTTGACTCCGCTGGGGAGAATCATTGTATAAAGCCCAAGAGAGAGGCTAACTTCACTGGAGAAGGATCATTATACAAAGTGTAAGAGGAGGCTATGGTTACTGTTTCAGTTGAGTGACAGGTCCAGTATGCTGATTTAAAGAGAAAATCAGTTCTTATATGAGCAACACTGTACTCAGGGATTTGATTCGAGGATCAGGGATATTTCCTTTTCTTTGAGGAAATGGGAAATCCAAAGGGTATTGAGACTGTCCGAGTCTACGGGTTTCCTTCCTATTTTTGAAGGGAGCTTGAGAATGTCTTTGAGACTCAAGGAAATTAGACTGTCCAAGTCTAGAGTTTCATCTTTTGTACTATGCTTTGAGAAACAGTAGTAGACTCTTTGAAAGGACTGTTCTATGAAGATGACTAAGTTCTATTCCTATACCTCTAGGAGGTCGTCGGGACAATTTGTACGAAGCCCAAGAGGAGGCTGGAAGCTTTTAAGAAGCCGACGGGTCCTTGTACTAAGCCCAAGAGAAGGTTATCATTCCCGGAGGAAGAGATCATTATACGAAGCCTAAGAGGAGGCTGTGAATACTTTTAAGAAGCCGACGGGTCCTTTTACTAAGCCCAAGAGGAGGCGGGGTTGCTTTTAGGAAGCCTGTGGGTCCTTGTACGATGCCCAAGAGGAGGCCGATGCTTTTAAGAAGCCCGTGGGTCCCCAAACCCCGAGAAATTCAAGACAAGCTATTCACGAAGAATAGATCAAGCCAGGAAAGTTCGAGAATTTGGAAGAAACTCAAAGATGCCATTCACGGAGAATACATTCATCTCTGGGAGTAGAGTTTCTTGACAATTCCTAATGAGGACAGCCGAAGAGAAGACTGTATCTGGTGATCCTATTGGGGATCTAGTTGTCTATTTCTACGAATATGACAGCGGTAAATGAAAGCGTATAAACACTTACTCGGTTGTAGAGCTTCCATGCTGTTTGGTTAGTTGTTCAACAAAGACAGATTGAAAACAACAGTATATTCCAAATCAAAGAAGAAAGTGCTTTGAAAAAGAAAGATTTGGGGGTTACAGCTCAAGGAGAGGCCCAGGGTTTTATCAGTGATTGCACTGTTGAATTTGTACAGATGGACTTATACAAGTGACTGAGGCCCAAAAAAGATTTTCTGTACAAAAGGATGGGTCTTACACTCTCTCAAGAGGCCCAAAAGGTTTAAAGAAAAAGAGTGGGGCTTATAACACGAGGGTAGGCCCAATTGATTTTTCGTTTAAAATGGCGATCGCGCTGAGATTTTCTTTTAACGCAAAGGGGCTTATACAATATCTGAGGCCCAAAGTTGTTTGGTTAAAAGGGGGTTGGATCTTACACTCTATTAGAGGCCCAAAAGTTTTGAATGGGTCTTATAGCTCAAAGGGAGGCCCAAAAGGTTATTTTTCAAAAGGCGACGATCGCGCCGTTTATTTTTGACGGTATCGGAATTTATACAATACACTGAGGCCCAAAAATGATTTGGTCAAAAAAAGGATTGGGTCTTACACTCTATTAGAGGCCCATGAGTGTTTGAAAAAGTTTGATGAGGGTTGAATTAATCAAAAACCCTAATTTCATTTTTTAAAGGGCATTTTTCGAAGAAAAATCAAGTAAAAAATGATAAAAAAAATATCAAATAAAATCATTAATCATGTTATAAACAGTGATTAAGGTTTATGAAAAAGTATTTTATCCACATGAATATTTAAAATCATTTTCGTTTTAAAAATCAAGAAAAAGAAATTATTTTAAAAGCATTTAAAACAATTTAAAACAATATTTTTGAATATATTAAAAATATATCAAATATTAATATTTTTTGTGATTTTTTGGTGGATTAAAATATTATTGAGTATGAATAAGAAGTGTGTAAAACAGATTTGAAAAATGATAATTTTTCCTATGTGAAAGAATTGGTTTAGTTTTGAAGATAAACTAAGAAAAAGAGGAATGTGATGTCACAACATCACATTCGACATCACTCATGAGTTTTGAATATAAGAGAAAAGGGACGATGTCACAACATCACATTCGACATCGGACAAAAACCAGAATTGCACCTTGATTTTCAACATCTTTTTATCAAACTTCAAACATTCATAACTCTCTCAATTTTTAACGGAATTAAGATCCGGAAGAGCCTATCTTGACCAATTTTTCGCAAGGAATCCAATGGTATCACTCATACATACTGAAACTTAATGTACATCACACACAAGGCAAAAAACCAGATCTGCACCTTAAGTTTAAACATCTTTGCTTATCAAATTTTCAAACATGCATAACTCTCTCAATTTTTAACGAAATTGAAATCCGTAAGAACCTATCTTGACCAATTTTTCGCAAGGAATCCAATGGTATTACTCATACATACTGAAACTTAATGTACAGCACACACAAGGCAAAAAACCAGATCTGCACCTTAAGTTTAAAACAACATAAACTCCACATATAAACATGTTAAAGTGCAAACAGTAGGAGGATCATAACATACGCATTAAGGACTACATTTTTGCTTCAATAATTGTTCAATATGATGCATGTATGTGGACATCAAAGGAAAGCATGATTCAAAGAATTCAAGTTATGAATTTTACCTCTTTTTTTGGATATTTTGTGCAACCTACCAAGTGCTTTGTTCCTGAAATGATTTGATGCTTTGGACACTCTCAAATGACCTCTTAGAAGCTTTTAGGATGGTTGGAATCAGCTGGTACCTGCAAAAACACAAACTGTCCCTTTCTTGCAAAAGGGGTTAAATGTGACCAAAATAGCAACTCCCTCAAATGGTGTTCCAGATGTTGGGAACCATTTGGGATAGTTCAAGAATGATATTTGGAGTGTGTTTGAGGTTTTGAGGGGTGATTTTGTGATTTTGTGATTACAGGTCACTTGTGATAGTTTGGACAACTTACATATGATATATATGAGGTGTGCGTGTGTGATTGATTGTGATGGAAAAGCTCTCAAGCTCAAAAACTCAGAATTACTTGCTTTGGAAGGAAAATTTGAGGTGAAAGAAGAGATTTTGAGGAAAGCATCTGTTTGATGGCTTTGGTGTACTCAAACTGAGCACAAATGAGCTCTATTTATAGTAGAGCAAGTTTATTTTTGCAGCAATAGTGAATGGTGGCTGCAGCAGAGGTTTGGCCAATGTTGTCCAATGAGAATCCAAGTCTCCTCTAGCCATTGACTAGAGGTTATGGGACAGGGCTGTGGTTCCCTTGGTCTTGGATAAGTCTTGACTGAATTCAGTTGAGAATGGCTCAGTCCATGCCACCTTGATGCTTCCATTGAATGCTCCAATCCAAAATTGGAGTCTTGTCCCTCTTTTAGGGATTTTTAGGAATATCATGCTACTTCTTGTTCCAAGGACTTTGGAGGCTTGGCTCAGTGATTGTCCCCTTTAGATTTGATCCTCAGATGTGTCCAAGATGATGACAAGGCTTGGAAATTCGTGTGGCACAAGAAATGTGTAAATCTGTCCCATGAAAAATTCAGCTGCAGCAAGCCTTTTTGTAAAATCCATAACTCCCTGCTCGAGTATGCTACATGGACGTTCTAGGACTTTCTGGAAAGCTGAGATGATGTAATTCAATTTTGATGTTCAAGGTTTGGCTTGAATCAACATGGATCATGAAGAAAAACATCCTTGAAGTTGGGACATGTGGAAAAAATATTAGTGATGTCCTATGCAATGTCAGAACATCAGACATTAAGAACATTAATAATTCCAAACTTTAATCACTTGTATCTTTTAATCCACTATGATATTTTGATTTGAAGTGAATTGCCTGTTTGATGCTTGTCTTGCATGGTGACAAAGTTTGAAAATTGGGTGGCACAAGAAAAGTGCATAAAATCTGTCCTAAAAAATCAGCTCGAGCAAGGCCTGTTGTGAGGTTCATAACTCCTTGCTCAAGTTGAATTAATGGGAGTTCTTATACATTTTGGAAAGCCCTAATGACATACTTTAACTTTGGTGTTTGACTTTGGTCTCGGTTCAGCTTGCAAAGTCATCAAAAATGGTCTTGAACTTGTGTAGTCAAATCTGTCCTAAAAGTTGTCATGAAAATTCTGCTTTATCAATGCTTTTTGCAAAAATCATATCTCCTTGCTCGAGTATGCTACAAGGACGTTCTACAACTTTCTAGAAAGCTGAGATAACGTACTTCAACTTTGATGTTCAAGGTTTGGCTTGAATCAACTTGGATCATGGATAAAAACATCCTTGAAGTTGGGACATTCTTGCTGAAAAAATATTAATGATGTCCTATGCAATGTCAGAACATCAGACATTAAGAATTCCAAACTTTGATCACTTATATCTTTCAATCCTTATGATATTTTTAGTTGATTCCTTCTACAATGTTGAAGTATCAAATACCCTCTTTAAAAGTAGCTCTTACGCAAAATCAATGGATGCTTTGGTCAATAGTTACAACCTTGAAAAGTTGTGCACTTGAACATGATTTTAACTTAGAAAACATTTCTAAGTTTCTTTCAATTTGATCAATTTTGCAATTTTGCGTGATTTCTTGATTTAAATTTGATCAAATTAAATCATCCATCATATTTTCTTGAGTAATGGCTTGTGAAGCTCAAAGTTGACCAAAAGTCAAACATTGACTTTCTTTGTCAGTTGACTTTGTATTAGATGAACTTGAGGCTTGATCCACGTGAAATGTTGCACTCTTGTGCTTAATTCTTGATGTGGGAGTCCTCTTGATCCTTTGTGAATGTTTGAGAGGTTTAGACAAGTTGAAGATCATGTCATTCCTTGATTGATCATTTGTCTAAAGGCTCTGAGAGGGCTTGAAACCCTAAGCTTGATTGTAGTGAATGCTCAACAATTCCTTGAGGAGATTGATGAGCCACAAAGGTACATCTATATTGTGCTGATGATTTGCACCATGATGGGAAATCTTAGTGGTCAAAATTTGGGGTATGACACTTATGCCTACGTATTCCCGTTTACTGAAACAGGGAAATCAGAACGATCGTATTCCCGTTTTGGTGTCTTGTTCAACGCCCAAGACGTGAAGCTCAAGGTAGTTTGTATCTTGTTCAAAGCCCAAGATGTGAAGCTAAAGGGTTTATTTGTATCTTGTTCGAAGCCCAAGATGTGAAGCTAAAAGAGTTTGACTTTAGAGGGAATTTGTCATCTCTAAAGTGGGGTTTGTTGGTCACAACTGTTTATAAAGGAGAATTACTTTAACCGGGATGTGTGAATTTGGCAATGCCATAATTTCCTTTATAGGGGATTTCCAACCTGAAGGAGAAGACTTTAACTCAGTGTAGAGCAATGCTATCTTTCCTTAGGAATTTCTCATGCTAAAAGAGGGACAGTGGCATAGATATAGATGATCCAGAGGCTTGCCGCTTACAACAGTTAGATGAGGGGAAAGGAGTTGTTGATGTTTGTGTACTGTGAGCAAGGCACAGATTTTGATGCTAAAAGGTTGATTGAATCAACTGGGGGTTTCCTTATACAAAGCCTAAGATGAGGCTATTGATCCAACAAGAGGGTGTTTTTGTATGTGTCTCGTGCGAAGCCCGAGTGAGAGGCTAAAAGGGTTGACTCAACAAGAGAGTGCTTTGTGTCTTGTACAAAGCCCAAGACGGAGGCTAAAAGTTGTTTGACTCAACAAGAGAGTCTTTTATACTCAACAAGAGAGTGTTTTTGTATCTCATACGAAGCCCGAGATGGAGGCTAAAAAATGTTTGGCTCAACAAGAAAGTCTTTGTATCTCGTACGAAGCCCGAGATGGAGGCTAAAATTGTTAGCTCTGCTGGGGAGAATCATTGTACAAAGCCCAAGAGGAGGCTATGGTGCTATTTTAGTTGAGTGACAGGTCCAGTATGCTGATTTAAAGAGAAAATCAGTTCTTATATGAGCAATGTACTCATGGATTTGTTCCAAGGATAGGGGTTATTTCCTGTTTCTTTAAGGAAATGGGAAATCCAAGGGTATTGAGACTGTCTGAGTCTACGGGTTTCATCTTTTGTACTATGCTTTGAGAAACAGTAGTAGACTCTTAGAAAGACTGCTCTATTAATATGACTGATTTCTGTTCCTATACCTCTAGGAGGTCGTTGGGAGAATTTGTACGAAGCCCAAGAGGAGGCTGAAAACTTTTAAGAAGCCGAGGGACAATTTGTACTAAGCCCAACAGGAGGCTATCATTCCCGGAGGAAGAAATCATTTATACGAAGCCTAAGAGGAGGCTGTGAATACTTCTAAGAAGCCGACGGGTCCTTGTATAACGCCCAAGAGGAGGCGGGGATGCTTTTATGAAGCCAGTAGGTCCCTAAATCCCGAGAAATTCAAGACAGGCTATTCAAAGAGAATAGATCAAGCCAGGAAAGTTTGAGAATTTGGAAGAACCTCAAGAGATGCCATTCACGGAGAAAAGATCATCTCTGGGGAGTAGAGTTTCTTGACGAGTGCTTTTAAGAAGCCTATGGGTCCCCAAACCCCGAGAAGTTCAAGACATGTCATTCATCGAGAATAGATCAAGCCAGGAAAGTTCAAGAATTTGGAAGAAACTCAAGAGATGCCATTCACGGAGAAAAGATCATCTCTGGGGAGTAGAGTTTCTTTGACAACTTCCACGAGTGACATCTGTTGAAGGTTCTCTGGTTTTTCAGAGGTTCAAGTTATCAAAGTGGTCAAGGGCCAATTCTGATCCAGAAATAAACTGGAGGAGAGAGATAGTTCAGACGCAACGCTTCCAGACGAGGAAAAGACTGACAAATCGATTGAGATGAACTTTATTACTAGGGGATAAGACCGACTAGAGTGATAGTGATGCAATATGAATGCGAATGCAAGTAAAATGCATGATGTATGTAGGTATATGCTGACAAAAACATGATACAACACACAGACTGACGGATGAACACGACTGGATACTCAGCCACTGCTGGAGATGAAAGGTATCACTTGGTTCAAGATAGCAATTCCACCTTGCTTAGGAGAGATAATCCCTGTGGGGAATACTGTTAATTGGGCTTAGGAGATAAGGACTCTGCCGAAGATGTCAGATGGAATAGTCGCATCCGACACTGTTGATCCTTCATTCAGGTGCACTGGCGTAGAATGAGTACTTTGATTTTGTACTTTGAAGTTCGCTTACTTCTGGAGAAGCGGTTGATGTTCTTCTGATGTTTAACAGTCAAAAGAAATTGCCATCTTTATTTTAAAAGCAGAAAAAGTTTTAACAAGTAAATTCATTTTTGTTTTATTTCAAGAGTCGTCGAGCATGTTAAAATTTCGTTCTGTAAAGCTAAAACAAATAAGAATTACGAACAAAAGAACAAGGGCTCAAATTTTATTGATAAGATGGAGATCAGCCAAGCGCGTGATTCCAAAGAGTATATACAAAGTTAGAAAATGGTAATTTACAGGGAAAAGGGCTACGTTGAAACATAATGACCACTATCCTTCTACCAACTTTGAATTCGGGACATCCTGAGCTTCTGTCGAAGATGACCTGGACTGGAGTTTGCCTCCGATGGATGGTGTAACTGCTGCTGAGGGACTTTCCTCTTTGTCGAACATAGTTACTTGCCATTATCCCTAACTTTTTCCTGGATTGTACTGTGATGTTTCCAATCCAACAGGATGATTTTTTTTTCGTCTCTAACTTTTGCCTGGACCGCCCTTTCGAGTTTTCAGTCCACCGAGACGTTTTTTTTAGGGGAAGTATTTCTTGACTACATCAACATTTGTGGGGTAGGCAGATTCCTCTCCGTCCATGGTTGCAAGTCTCAAGGCGCCGCCTGAGAAAGCTTTCGTGACCACGTAGGGGCCATCATAATTCGGAGTCCATTTGCCCCGAGAATCAGTGAGAAATGATTGTATCTTCTTGAGCACGAGGTCTCCTTTTCTGAAGATGCGAGGTCGGACCTTTTTGTCAACCGCCCTCTTCATTATTTGCTGATACAAATGATCGTGGCATAGTGTCGTGATTCACTTCTCTTCGATCAGATTCAGTTTGTCGTGTTGACTTTGACACCATTCAGCTTCTGTTAGCTTAGCTTCCATCAATACCCAGATTGATGGGATCTCTACTTCGATGGGGAGCACTGCTTCCATGCCATACACTAGAGAGAAATGGGTAGCCCTTGTTGAAGTGCGGACAGATGTGCGATAACCGTGAAGAGTAAAGGGTAGCATCTCGTGCCAATATTTGCAGGTTACAACCATCTTCTGAACAATCCTCTTGACGTTCTTGTTAGCCGCTTCTACCGCTCCGTTCATCTTGAGTCGGTAGGGAGATGAGTTATGGTGTTCAATTTTAAACTCAGCGCACAACTCTTTCATCATCTTATTGTTCAAGTTAGATCCATTATCAGTAATGATCTGGTTTGGAACACCATAACGGCAGATGATATTATTTTTGATAAATCGGACCACCACTTGTCGGGTTACATTAGCGTATGACGCTGCTTCGACCCACTTGGTGAAATAGTCAATGGCTACCAGGATGAACCGATATCCGTTTGAAGCTTTGGGCTCAATCAAGCCAATCATGTCGATTCCCCATATGGAAAAAGGCCATGGGGAAGAGAGAACTTTGAGATGCGTTGGCGGTACATGGATTTTGTCAGAGTATATATGACACTTGTGACACCTCCTCATGCACTTGTAACAGTCGGATTCCATTGTCAACCAATAGTACCCTGCTCTCATAATTTTTCTCGCTACTGTGTGTCCGTTGGCATGAGTTCAAAGGATCCTTCATGAATTTCTTTCATCAGCATGTCTGCGTCTGGTCTGTCGACGCATCGGAGCAAGACCATGTCAAAATTTCGCTTATACTGCGTATCACCGCTCAGGAAGAAGTTTCCAGCCAGTCTTCTGAGGGTTTTTCTATCTTTTCTGAATGCCCCAGGAGGGTACTCTTGTTTCTGAAGGAAGCATTTGATATCATGATACCAAGGTTTATCGTCTATGACTGCTTCAATCGTGAAGATGTAAGCGGGCCTTTCAAGGCGCATTATGTCGATCTTAGGTAGGTCAGTCCATTGACCTAAACTAATAATGGAAGAGAGAGTGGCTAATGCATCAGCCATGTGATTCTCATCATGAGGGATGTGATGAAACTCGATTCTGTTGAAGAAAGGTAACAACCTTCTTGCATAATTTTTATAAGGAATCAGTCCTGATTGGTATATGTTCCAATCTCCTTTTATCTGATTGATAACCAGGGCTGAGTCGCCGTATACATCCAAGTTTTTTTATCCTTAAATCAATCGCTTCTTCGAGACCCATAATACAAGCTTCGTATTCGGCCTCGTTGTTTGTACATTTGAACGTAAGTCGAGCGGTGAAAGGAATGTGGGTACTCTGAGGGGTAACAATTATTGCCCCAATTCCGTTTCCATAATGATTAACTGCTCCGTCAAAGATAAGTCCCCACTGGGAACCTGGTTCTGGCCCTTCACTGGGTAGCGGTTCGTCACAGTCTTTCATTTTTAGATACATGACATCTTCATCTGGGAAGTCAAACCCGATTGATTCCTGATCGTCAATCAGTTGATGAGCCAAATGATCGGCTAAAATACTCCCCTTAACGGCTTTTTGAGCGTGGTACTCTATGTCATATTCTGATAGCAACATCTGCCAACGGGCAATCCTTCCCGTGAGAGCAGGTTTTTCAAATACATACTTGATTAGATCCATTTCGGAGATTAACCAAGTAGTGTGACGAATCATGTACTGGCGAAGACGTTTGGCTGCCCAAGCCAAAGCACAACAAGTTTTCTCGAGCATCGTGTACCGAGTTTCACAGTCGGTGAATTTCTTGCTCAGATAGTAAATGGCAGACTATTTCCTTTTTGTTTCGTCTTCTTGGCCAAGTACACATCCTATTGAGTCTTCCAAGACTGTGAGGTAGATGATCAGTGGTCTTCCTTCCACTGGAGGTGATAGAATCGAAGCATTCAACAGATATTCCTTAATACTGTCGAAGGCGGTTTCGCAGTCTTCTGTCCAAACGCAGTCCTGGTTCTTTTTGAGTAACTTGAAAATCGACGCACATGTGGCAGTCATGAGGAATATGAATCCAGAGATGTAGTTCAATCGTCCCAGGAATCCTCTGACTTGTTTTTCAATTTTCGGAGAAGGCATTTCTTGAATGGCCTTGACCTTGTCAGGATCAACCTCAATCCCTTTCTGGCTGACGATGAACCCTAAGAGTTTTCCCGAACGGACACCGAAGGTGCACTTGTTGGGATTCAAGCAGAGTTTGTATTTTCTCAAACGCTTGAATAGTTTTGACAGGTGGGTCACATGCTCCTCCTTTGTCTTAGATTTTGCAATCATATCATCGACATACACTTCGATTTCTTTGTGTATCATGTCATGAAACAGAGTAGTCATGGCCCTTTGATAGGTAGCCCCGGCGTTCTTCAAATCGAACGACATTACCTTGTAACAAAAGGTACCCCATGGGGTGATGAACTAAGTTCTCTTCATGTCTTTCGGCGCCATTTTGATCTGGTTATAGCCCGAGAATCCATCCATGAAGGAAAAAACTTTGAACTTTGTTGTACTGTCTACCAGTATGTCAATGTGTGGTAAAGGAAAGTCGTCCTTTGGACTAGCTGTCATACCCCAAATTTTGTCCACTAAGATTTCCCATCATTGTGCAAATCATCATCCCAATATGGATGAACCATCATGCCTCATCAAATGCCTCAAGGGTTGTTGAGCATTCACTACAATCAAAATTAGGGTTTTAAGCCCTCTCAGAGCCTTAGACAAAGGATCAATCAAGGAATGACTTGATCTTCAACTTGTCTAGCCTCTAATATGTCCACAATTTATCAAAAGGACTCCCACTTCAAGGATTAAGCACAAGGTTGCTCCTTTCTAGGTGGATCAAGTCTCAAGATCGACAGTGTCACCAAATTAGGGTTTTGGTCGACCAGGGCCTCCAGATGGAAATTTTTCATCTGGGCACAAGCCAATGATCCAAAACATAACCTAATATACTCCATGGAACCTCATGGACCCAATCCTCAAGTCAATTTTGCCTCAGAGGATGCATACATCAAAAATCAGGAATTAGGGTTTCTTGACCTAATTCACCCCTAAGTTGACTTTTGGGACAAATCATGAACCAAGACCTAAAGACATGATTTGGGGGGGGGGGGGCTTTAATATACTATATTGATCCATTTGCAACAATGGATTAATCCAAGAAGCTTGAGCAACAAGTCTCAATTTCATCTGCACCACAATTAGGGTTTCGCGAGGAAAGTCAACTGTAACTTTGACTTTTGACCAGGACATGCTCTCAAACCCTAAGACTTGATTCAATATACCCTATGACACCCATGGAACATGTCTATCAAGTTTGATTTAGGTCAAGGACATGATTTCCTGAAGAATTGCACAATTTTAGAATTCATTTGATAAAAAGTCAACTGTGCACAAAATTCAACTTTGACTTTTTGAGATTTTTCACCAAAATGGATTTTTAACCCTAAAATGATGTTAATGTATGATTTGAATCATCATTCATCAAGAAAAATCAAAGAAAGTGGGATAACTTGTAAAAGGGGTAACCATAAAAACTTAGAAAAATTTCTAAGTTATGGAAAAAGTGACACTAATGTGCCAACTTTGGAGGACCATAACTCCTAAACCACAAGGCCATTGTTCCCCAGTCAAAGCTTGATTTGTAGATCACATTTCCCTCTACAAAAGCTTCATACTGACATATGTCCAAATTCCTTATGGATTTTGAGTTATGGAGTGATCAAAATTAAGAAAAGTCACTTTGTTCCAACACTTAGTGAAAATTTCACTAAGTCAGAATCTGCCTTTACTTTTTTCCAAATGTAGGGGGATTTTTCACTTGGATTCAAAAGAGATCAAAACCAAACATGTTCAAATAGTTGTTGTATCATGTAAGGGCTTTCCAAAATGACCAAGAACATTACCAAATTCAATTTGAGCCATGAGATATAACAATGGCAAGTTGCCTTGTTGAAATCTGTCAAGGCAAGACAGATTTTGCACTTTTGCTCGATTTGCCAAAATTGTGAAAATCCAAATACTCCTATCCACTTGGACACCTCTGAGGATTGAATCAAAAGGGGACAATCACTGAGCCAAGCGTCAAAAGTCTTTGGAACAAGAAATAACATGTTGAACCTATAATTGCCAAAATAGGGACAAGACTCCAATTTTGGATTGGAGCATTCAATGGAAGCATCAAGGTGGCATGGACTGAGCCATTCTCAACTGAATTCAGTCAAGACTTATCCAAGACCAAGGGAACCACAACCCTGTGCCCTAACCTCTAGTCAATGGCTAGAGGAGACTTGGATTCTCATTGGACAACATTGGCCAAACCTCTGCTGCAACCACCATTCACTATTGCTGCGAAAACAAACTTGCTCTACTATAAATAGAGCTCATTTGTGCTCAGTTTGAGTACACCAAAGCCATCAAACAAATGCTTTCCTCAAAATCTCTTCTTTCACCTCAAATTTGCCTTCCAAAGCAAGTAATTATGAGTTTTTGAGCTTGAGAGCTTTTCCATCACAATCAATCACACACACACACCTCATATATATCATATGTAAGCTGTGCAAATTATCACAAGTGACCAGTAATCACAAAATCACAAAGTCACTTCTCAAAACCTCAAAATGGCACTTTTTTGCATTTTTCAAGCCATGTCTTGATTCAGTCTCTTTCCAAACCAGATAAAACCTCAAACACACTCCAAATATCATCCTTGAACTGTCCCAAATGGTTCCCACCATCTGGAACACCATTTGAGGGAGTTGCTATTTTGGTCACTAATAACCCCTTTTGCAAGAAAGGAACTGTTTGTGTTTTTGCAGGTACCAGTCAATTCCAATCATCCTAAAAGCTTATAAGGGATCATTTGATTGTGTCTAAAGCATCAAATCATTTCTTGAACAAAAGGCTTGACAGATTGCACAAAAGCTCCAAAATCTCAAAAAAGAGGTAAGCCTCACAACTTGGAATCTTTAAATCATGCAATGCTTTGAAGTCCACTGATCATAAACATCTCATACATGTTGTATATGTTGTGTTTGAGCTAATTCACCATGTAATCCATGCCTGTACCAAGTTGTAGCATAGAAAATGCAATTATAGGTCATTTTCAAAACCACTATCGGGTTTTGAGGAGGGAGTGTGATCTGAAAAAACTACCACCAACATTGGATTCCTTATGAAATTCTGGTCCAGATGCATATAAATTTTGTCTCCAACCATTAAGAATTGAGAAAGTTATGACCTTCACGTTTCTGAGCCAAAACTTGCCAAAACTTGCCTTGGGCCAGGCCTAAAACCAAGTCATGCCTTGTATATTTGTTGTTTTGTTTCATACAATGGATGTATCACCACCCCAGTGGTAAGGCGCGCGCCTTGTAACCTTGAGGTCTTGGGTTCAAACCCCACCCATGCCATTTTGTGTTTTCTTCACATTTTGCCATTTTTCCAATATTTTCATGTTTTATTAATTAAGTGGAAAATTAATGACTCTTTCAATTTTAATTATTTTTTATTGGTTCTTATTGCAAAAAATCACAAAAATGTTGAAATATTTTATTCCACAAAAAAATTAAGTTTATATTATTTATTTAATATAATTAGTATTTTGTGAATAAATTCATTTTTTATTGTTTTTTAACATTTTAAAATGGATATTCATCTTGAAGAATCAAGACCAAATGAGTTTTAATATCTCTTGTGATTTATACCTCATTTTTCAAACCTTAAACAAAAATCACAAGTGGTTTATTCAAACCTATTTGGTATTTTTCAATTGATTTTCTTTAAATATTTACTCTTAAAGAATAAAATTAGGGTTTCTTTGATTTTCATTCAAACAAATCATTTTCAAACACTCATGCGCCTCTAATAGAGTGTAAGACCCAATCCTTTTTTTGACCAAATCATTTTTGGGCCTCAGTGTATTGTATAAGTCCCGATACCGTAAAAAACAAACGGCGCGATCATCACCTTTTAAAAAATAACTTTTGGGCCTCTCCTTGAGCTATAAGACCCATTCAAAACTTTTGGGCCTCTATTAGAGTGTAAGACCCAACCCCTTTTAACCATAACAATTTTGGGCCTCACTTATTGTATAAGTCCCTCTGCGTTAAAAGAAAGCCTCGGCGCGATCGCCATTTTTAACGACAAGTCATCTGGGCCTACCCTCGTGTTATAAGCCCCACTCTTTTTCTTTAAAAAACTTTTTGGGCCTCTTGAGAGAGTGTAAGACCCATCCCTCTGTACATAGAACCTTTTTGGGCCTCAGTCACTTGTATAAGTCCCTTTGTACAAATTTAACAGTGCAATCACTGGTAAAACCCTGGGCCTCTCCTTGAGCTATAAGCCCCAAATCTTTCTTTTTCAAAGAATTTTCTCCTTTGATTTTGAATATACTGTTGTTTTTAATCTGTCTTTGTTGAACAACTAACCAAACAGCATGGAAGCTCTACAACTGAGTAAGTGTTTATACGCTTTCATTTACCGCTTTCATATACATATAACTGTATTGTGGGGCTGTTTCGCTGTAAGTCTTCTTTCATAAACTCATATCAACTGTGTAATAATAGTATAGATATTTAGAGTTTCCCCGGCAACTAAGTCTAGAACTAGGTAAAGCCGTTCCATTTATTCGTAGAAATAGACAGCTAGATCCCCAATAGGATCACCAGATACAATCTTCTCTTCAGCTGTCCTTATTAGGAATTGTCAAGAAACTCTACTCCCAGAGATGAATGTATTCTCCGTGAATGGCGTCTTTGAGCTTCTTCCAAATTCTCGAACTTTCCTGGCTTGATCTATTCCTTGTGAATAGTCAGTCTTGAATTTCTCTTGGTTTGGGGACCCACGGGCTTCTTAAAAGCATCGGCCTCCTCTTGGGCATCGTACAAGGACCCAAAGGCTTCCTAAAAGCAACCCCGCCTCCTCTTGGGCTTAGTACAAGGACCTGTCGGCTTCTTAGAAGTATTCACAGCCTCCTCTTAGGCTTCGTATAATGATCTCTTCCTCCGGGAATGATAGCCTCCTCTTGGGCTTCGTACAAGGACCCGTCGGCTTCTTAAAAGCTTCCAGCCTCTTCTTGGGCTTCGTACAAATTGTCCCGACAACCTCCTAGAGGTTTAGGAACAGAACTTAGTCATCTTCATAGAACAGTCCTTTCAAAGAGTCTACTACTGTTTCTCAAAGCATATTACAAAAGATGAAAACTCTAGACTTGGACAGTTTAATTTCCTTGAGTCTCCAAGACATTCTCAAGCTCCCTTCAAAAATAGGAAGAAAACCCGTAGACTCGGACAGTCTCAATACCCTTTGGATTTCCCGTTTCCTCAAAGAAAAGGAAATATCCCTGGTCCTTGAATCGAATCCTTGAGTACAGTGTTACTCATATAAGAACTGATTTTCTCTTTTAAAATCAATATATTGGATCTGTCACTCAACTGAAACAGTTACAATAGCCTCCTCTTAGGCTTTGTACAATGATTTTTCCCAGCGAAGCAAACGTTTAGCCTCTCTCTCGGGCTTCGTACGAGATACAAAAGACTCCCTCGTGGAGTCAAACAACGTTTAGCCTCACTCTCGGGCTTTGTACGAGACACATAAGAGAGTCCCTCGTTGAGTCAATCACCCCTTTCACCTCCATCTCGGGCTTTATACGAGATACAAAAAGGTTCTTATTGAGCCAAACAAATTTTAGCCTCCATCTCGGGCTTTGTACGAGATATAAAAACACTCTCTTGTTGAGTATAAAAGATCCTCTTGTAGGATCAACCCCTTTTAGCCTCTCTCTCGGGCTTTGTACGAGATACAAAAGCACTCTCTTGTTAAGTATAAAAGATCCTCTTGTAGGATCAACCCCTTTTAGCCTCTCTCTCGGGCTTTGTACGAGAAACAAAAGCACCCTCTTGTTGGGCCCATAGCCTCCTCTTAGACTTTGAATAAGAAAACCACTGGTTGATCCAATCAACCTTTTAGCATCAAAGCTATGCTTCGTTCACAGTACACAAACATCAACAATTCCTCCCCTTTCATCTAATTGCTGTAAGCGGCAAGCCTCTGGATCATCTACATCCATGCCACTGTCCCTCTTTTAGCATGATAAATTCCTAAGGAAAGATAGCATTGCTCTACACTGAGTTAAAGTCTTCTCCTTCAGGTTAAAAATCTCCTATAAAGGAAATTATGGCATTGCCGGATTCACACATGCCGGTTAAAGTAATTCTCCTTTATAAACAGTTGTGACATACAACCCTCTCTTTAGAGATGACAAATTCTCTCTAAAGTCAACACCCTTTTAGCTTCACATCTTGGGCTTTGAACAAGATACAAATAGACCTTTTAGCTTCATATCTTGGGCTTTGAACAAGATACAAACACCTTTCGCTTCACGTCTTAGGCTTTGAACAAGACACCAAAACACCCATTTCCTCCCATAGAATAGGAGGAACTACAAACGCTCTGATTTCCCTATTTCGGTAAACTGGAATATGTAGGCATAAGATTGAAAGAAAAGATCTTAGCGAGCACACTAAACAAAAACCCAAAATCCCATACTTTCATACATCCGTCCTAACATCTTAACATCCCACCAATCGACCGAACGCTACTTTTAACAAAATAAACCTAATAGAGACCCACAATCTTTGTAGCATCTGTAAACCAACAGTTTTAACTGTTCAAACTCAGTTTGCAAGAAGGGTTAATTTGAGACATCTATTTCCCTTCCTTCATCAGCTTTAATAGGATAAAAAATGAATCGAGCTGTAGATACCAAAGAGCGGTAGTGCTTCTGACTCCTGAAGGTTACAAACTTCGGGAAACGCCAAGACTCACTGTCGTAGTCATGGTACCACCCCCTGTGGTTCACACTGTCCCGGAAGGACATATTCCATAGATACCTTCTAGTAAAAAGGAAACTATGTTTGACCGAATGGATGAATTCCAGGAACAGTTCTTGGAAATGCAGAAGGAACTGCAAGCCATTCGCAGTCAGGATCTATTTGGAAAGGACGCCGCAGACCTCTGCTTGGTCCCCAATGTATAAGTCCTGCACAAGTTCCAAGTACCCGACTTTGAAACGTACAAGGGTAACTCTTGCCCTCAGAGTCACTTAGTGATGTGCGCTCGGCAAATGTCAGCTCAGATTGAGAATCAGGACCTGTTGATTCACTACTTTCAGGATAGTTTAACTGGTGCCGCATTAAAATGGTCCATGGGTTTAAACCGTGCTACGATTAGCACATTCAGAGATCTTGGTACTGCCTTCGTCCAACAATACAAATACAATTTGGACATGGCACCGGACAGAGATCAACTCAGATCAATGTCACAAAAGGACAAGGAAACCTTTAAGGAGTACGCCCAGAGATGGCGTGAAATTGCCGCTCAAATTTGTCCACCTCTTGAGGAAAAAGAGATGACAAAGATCTTCTTAAAGACCTTAAGCTCATTTTACTATGATAGAATGGTTGCCAGTGCGCCTAGCGATTTCACCGAGATGGTGGTGTAGCGAGCGATTTTGGACGCGGTTCTTAAGCGCTGGTCGCGCTCTGCGGTTGAGCTTAAAACTACAGGTCGATTCATTTTTTATCTTGTTGTGAGCTGATGAAGGAAGGGAAATAGATGTCTCCAATTAACCCTGCTTTGCATACTGAGTTTAAACAACGGTCTGTTAGGTTACGAATGCTATCAATGTGGGGGGGGGGGACTTTGTACTGGTTATTTGTATTTTCGCCAATACTGGTTTTTATCTAGACAGAAGGTTTCTGGCAGGGAACAAGGATTAGGATGTTAGGACTGATGCTTTTGAATTACTGCTTTTGATTGATGGAGATATGGGATTTGGGTTTTTTGTTGATTGTGCTCGCTAAGATCTTTTCTTTCGATCTTATGCCTACGTATTCCCGTTTATCGAAACAGGGAAATCAGAGCGTTCGTAGTTCCTCCTATTCTATGGGAGGAAATGATTCTTTTTGATGTCTTGTTCAAAGCCCAAGACGTGAAGCGAAAGGTAGTTTGTATCTTGTTCAAAGCCCAAGATATGAAGCTGAAAGGTCTATTTGTATCTTGTTCAAAGCCCGAGATATGAAGCTGAAAGAGTTTGACTTTAGAGAGAATTTGTCATCTCTAAAGAGGGGGTTGTATGTCACAACTGTTTATAAAGGAGAATTACTTTAACCGGGATACGCGGATCCTAGCAATGCCATAATTTCCTTTATAGGGGGTTTTAACCTGAAGGGGAAGACTTTAACTCAGTGTAGAGCAATGCTATCTTTCCTTAGGAATTTCTCATGCTAAAAGAGGGACAGTGGCATGGATGTAGATGATCCAGAGGCTTGCCGCTTACAGCGATTAGATGAAGGGAGTTGTTTGATGTTTGTTTACTGTGAACGAGGCACAGTTTTGATGCTAAAAGGTTAATTGGATTAACCAATGATTTTCTTATACAAAGCCTAAGAGGAGGCTGATATGTGTCTCGTACAAAGCCCGAGAGAGAGGCTAAAAGGGTTGACTCAACAAGGGAATCTTTTGGTATCTCGTATAAAGCCCGAGATGGAGGCTATTTGACTCAACAAGAGAGTGTTTTGTATCTCGTATGAAGCCCGAGATGGAGGCTGTTGTTTGTTTGGCTCAATAAGAACCTTTTTGTATCTCGTATAAAGCCCGAGATGGAGGCGAAAGGGGTAATCGACTTATCAAGGGAGTCTCTTGTGTGTCTCGTACAAAGCCCGAGAGAGAGGCCGAACGTTGTTTGACTCCGCTGGGGAGAATCGTTGTACAAAGCCCAAGAGACAGACTAACTTCACTGGAGAAGGATCATTATACAAAGCCTAAGAGGAGGCTATGGTGACTGTTTCAATTAAGTGACAGGTCCAGTATACTGATTTTGAAAGAGAAAATCAGTTCTTATATGAGCAATACTGTACTCAAGGATTTGATTCAAGGATCCGGGTTATTCCTGTTCTTTAAGGAAGCGGGAAATCCAAAGGGTATTGAGACTGTCCGAGTCTGCGGGTTTCCTTCCTATTTAACGAAGGGGTCACTTGAGAATGTCTTTGAGACTCAAGGAAGTTAGACTGTTCGTGTCTAGAGTTTTATCATTTGTGCTATGCTTTGAGAAACAGTAGTAGACTCTACAAAAGGACTGTTCTATGCAGATGATTAAGTTCTGTTCCTATACCTCTAGGAGGTCGTCGGGACAATTTGTACGAACCCCAAGAGGAGGCTGGAAACTTTTAAGAAGCCGATCAGTCCTTGTACTAAGCCCAAGAGGAGGCTATCATTCCCGGAGGAAGAGATCATTATACGAAGCCTAAGAGGAGGCTGTGAATACTTCAAAGAAGCCGTAGGGTCCTTGTACTAAGCCCAAGAGGAGGCGTGGTTGCTTTTAGGAAGCCTGTGGGTCCTTGTACGATGCCCAAGAGGAGGCCGATGCTTTTAAGAAGCCCGTGGGTCCCCAAACCCCGAGAAATTCAAGGCAATGCTATTCACCGAGAATAGATCAAAGTAAGGAAAGTTCAAGAATTTGGAAGAAACTCAAAGATTCCATTCACGGAGAATACATTCATCTCTGGGAGTAGAGTTTCTTGACAATTCCTAATGAGGACAGCCGAAGAGAAGACTGTATCTGGTGATCCTATTGGGGATCTAGTTGTCTATTTCTTCGAATAAACGAAACGGCGTCACCTAGTTCTAGACGTAGTTGCCGGGGAAACTCAAAATATCTATACTATTATTACACAGTTGATATGAGTTTATGAAAGAAGACTTACAGCGAAACAGCCCCACAATACAGTTATATATATATATATATATATATGAAAGCGGTAAATGAAAGCGTGTAAACACTTACTCGATTGTAGAGCTTCCATGCTGTTTGGTTAGTTGTTCAACAAAGAAAGATTGAAAACAACAGTATATTCAAAATCAAAAGAGAAAGTGCTTTGAAAAAGAAAGTTTTGGGGCTTACAGCTCAAGGAGAGGCCCAGGGTTTTATCAGTGAGCGCACTATTTGAATTTTGTACAGAGGGACTTATACAAGTGACTGAGGCCCGAAATGGTTTTCTGTACAAAGAGATGGGTCTTACACTCTATTAAGAGGCCCAAAAAGTTTTAAAGAAAAAGAGTGGGGCTTATAACACGAGGGTAGGCACAGATGATTTTTTCTTTTGAAATGGCGATCGCGCCGAGGTTTTCTTTTAACGCGGAGGGACTTATACAATAAGTGAGGCCCAAAATGTTTTGGTTAAAAGGGTATTGGGTCTTACACTCTATTAGAGGCCCAAAGTGTTTTTGAATGGGTCTTATAGCTCAAGGAGAGGCCCAAGGTTATTTTTCAAAAGGCGATGATCGTGTCGTTTATTTGAAAATGTACAGAGGGACTTATACAACGAATGAGGCCCAAAATATTTCTGTACAAGTGGGTTGGGTCTTACACTCTCTCAAGAGGCCCAAAGTGTTTTGAAAATGATTTATGAGGGTTGAATTAATCCAAAAACCCTAATTTGTTTTCAAAAATGTATTTAATTGAATAAAAATTCAATTAAAAATGATCAAAATTGTTTAACATATGAAAAACAAATTGTGATTTTGGATTAATGCTTCAAAAATTAAGTATTGACCTACAAAATAATTAGAAAGCATTAAAAGTTCCAAAATCAATGTAGAAAAAATATTTAAAATGTCAAAAACAATTAAAATATTAATTCTTTATAAAAATATCAATTATATGAAATAAATAATATTTTTGGGATTTTTTGATAAAATAAAATATTTTAACATTTTTGTGAATTATTAAAAAAAGAATCAACTCAAAATCATTAAAACTCAGAGAGAAATTAATTTTTGAATCAATTAAACAAAATCACAAAATTCAAATATTTGAATTTGTGAAAAAGGCGCCAAGAACACAAGCAAGAACACGCGCGCTTTTCTGGGTTTGGCTGATTTGTGTTTTCCATCCAATCTCACTGAATACATAATCATATCATGCAATCCACATATCATTATGCTTGTCTCAACCTCACGATCATGTCTATAACACTTAATTTCATTTAAATTAAACATAAAACATGAAATTACGAAGAAACCTCAAGAACCCTAATTTCTGCATGAAGGCTAGGATTTTTGATACACGATTCAAACAATGCAATTAATTGAGGGAAAACATTCCATGCATGATTATGAACATATGGCCAAATTATTGTGTGAGGAAATATGCATGGATTGAGAGATGACCAAGTATATGCTTACCTCTAAGTCGTGACAGCAAGTGCAATGTGATTTTTGATTTGGAGGTGTTACAGATGAGTGGTGATGATCTGAACAGCTTCCCTACACCCTATGGAGTGTGTTTGAATGCTTGGACTTGATTGAAATTGGCTGGATCAATTCATGGCATCTCAGCTGTAAGTTGATTGAAAATTTGAGCAACCAGCTGGTGATTTTGTGAAATTGGTGTTTCAGAAGTGATCTAAGTGTTTGATCAGCTCATATGTGATGTATATTAGGTGTGTGAGTGATTGGTTTGATTGGAAAAGCTCTCAAACTCAAAACCCGATAGCTACCTTGCTAAGAAAGGCATTTTAGCCAAGAGAAAGAGATTTTGAGGAAAGCATCTGTTAGATGGCTTTGGTGTACTCAAACTGATCACAATTGAGCTCTATTTATAGTAGAGCAAGTTTGTTTTGCAAGGAATAGTGAATGGCAGCTGGTAAGTAGGTTTGGCCAATGTTGTCCAATGGAAATGCAAGTCTCCTCTAGCCATTGACTAGAGGTTAGGGCACAGAGCTTTGGTTCCCTTGGTCTTGGATAAGTCTTGACTGATTTCAGATGAGAATGGCTCAGTCCATGCCACCTTGATGCTTCCATTGAATGCTCCAATCCAAATTTGGAGTCTTGTCCCTATTTTGGTCATTCTAGGTTCAACATGCTATTTCTAGTTCCATGGACTTTGAAGGCTTGACTCAGTGATTGTCCCCTTTAGTCTCAATCCTCAGATGTGTCCAAGTGGATAGGAGCATTTGAATTTGGCTGATTTTGCCAAATCGAGCAAAGTTGCAAATTCTGTCTTGCCTTTGACAGATTTCAGCAAGGCAACTTTCCAATGTCATATCTCATGACTCAAATGGAATTTGGCAATGTTCTTGGCCATTTTGGAAAGCCCTTACATGATATAACAACTGTTTGAACAAGTTTGGTTTTGATCTCTTTTGATTCCAAGTGAAAAATCCCTCTACATTTGGCAAAAAGTGAAGCAAAATCTGACTTAGTGAAATTTTCAGTAAGTGTTGGAACAAAGTGTGATTTCTTGATTTTGATCACTCCATAACTCAAAATCCTTAATGAATTGGACTTAGGTCTAGTTGAAGTTTTTGTAGACGGTAATTAGGGCTACAAATCCATCTTTGGATGAGAAAAAATGGCCATGTGGTTTAGGAGTTATGATCCTCCAAAGTTAGTGTATTAGTGGTACTTTTTCCATAGCTTAGAAAATTTTCTAAGTTTTATGGTTACCCCTTTTACAAGTTATCCAACATTCTTTGATTTTTCTTGATGAATGATGATTCAAATCATACATTAACATCATTTTATGGTTAAAAATCCATTTTGGTGAAAAATCTCAAGAAGTCAAAGTTGACTTTTGTGCACAGTTGACTTTTTATCAGATGAATTCCAAATTGTGCAATTCTTCAGGAAATCATGTCCTTTACCTAAATCAAACTTGATGGACATGTTCCATGGGTGTCATAGGGTATATTGGGGCATGTCCTAGGGTTTGGGAGCATGTCCTAGTCAAAAGTCAAAGTTACAGTTGACTTTCCTCGCAAAACCCTAATTGTGGTGCAGATGAAATTGAGACTTGTTGCTCAAGCTTCTTGGATTAATCCATTGTTCCAAATGGATCAATATAGTTCATTAGAGACCCTCAAATCATGTCTTGAGGTCTTGGCTCTTGATTTGTCCCAAAAGTCAACTTAGGGGTGAATTAGGTCAAGAAACCTTAATTCCTGATTTTTTATGTATGCATCCCCTGAGGTCAAATTGACTTGATGCTTGGGTCCATGAGGTTCCATGGAGTACATTAGGTTGTGTTTTGGATATTTGGATTATGCCCAGATGAAACTTCCCATCTAGAGGCCCTGGTCGGCCAAAACCCTAATTTGGTGATACTGGCGATCTTGAGACTTGATCCACCTAAAAGGGAGCCGCCTTGTGCTTAATCCTTAAAGTGGGAGTCCTTTTTGATCCTTTGTGTATGTTTGAGAGGTTAGACAAGTTGGAGATCATGTCATTCCTTGATTGATCCTTTGTCTAAGGCTCTGAGAGGGCTTAAAACCCTAATTTTGACTGTAGTGAATGCTCAACAACCCTTGAGGAATTTGGTGAGGCATGATGGTTCATCCATATTGTGATGATGATTTGCACAATGATGGGAAACTTTAGTGGTCAAAATTTGGGGTATTACAGGTGGGCATGGGAGTTCGTCTTGAGGAAGCCGTCCGAGAAGGACGTTTGGCAAAAGACGCTGGACCAACAAGCAATACAAAATGATACGGTAGTGCTCTCCCTAAGAAAAAAGAGCAGGATATTGGGAATATCTCTCTCGGAAAGCAAAGGCGACGTTATCAACCGGTAGCAGCTGTAACTCCTGCTATCAGCCCTGCGCCTGTTCCTACGTATCAACCTCAGGTTGCGCAGAACCAACCTAATCAACAGCAGTTTCAGCAAAGGACACAACAGCCTCTTCAGCAGGCTCGTCCTCCATACAACAATAACCGTACAATGCGGCCACCAGGGTTTGATCTTATACCGGTGTTGTACGCCGAACTATTTTCGTTACTACTGGCTAAGGGACATGTCCAGACTAAGTCTCCTCTTATAGTACCGGAAAATCCACCTTTTTGGTTTAAGGTGGATCAAACATTCCCTTATCATCAAGGAGGACCAGGGCATAACATAGAGAACTGTCTCAATTTCAAATCTGACGTGCAAAAGCTTGTTAGGAGCGGGCTCTTATCATTCAAAGATACAAATCTCAACGTTCTCACCAACCCGCTGCCTCAACACGAGAAAGCTGCAGTCAACCTAATTGAGAAAGAATTTAACAATGTCTATCAAATTCACGATGTACTCTTATTGAGGACTAATTTGGTCAATATGCATTGTAGACAGAGTGGATATGGCCATGTGCCACCTCATAATTATCATCAATGTGATGTCTGCTCTAAAAGTAATAGAGGATGTTCGGTAGTGCAATCTGCTCTACAGGAAAAGATGGATCTCGGATGGATCCAAGAGCACCGAGTTCGTGGAGTTAACATGGTCTATACGAACTCCAATGTCATTCAGAACCACGACATCTGTGCAATGAATGTCAACTTGGTGGCGATGCACTCAAGGCAAAGCCAGTATCATAATTTTCCACGACACGATTACAGTTCCTGTCTGACTTGCTCGGTAAACAAACAGGGATGCTCTTTCATACAAGAGGCCCTCCAGCGTCAGATGGATCTTGGATGGATCCAAGACTACGATGATAAGAACCCTTATCAAATCAACATGGTTCAGATCTTCGATATTCGCATGCTGAATACCAACCTGGTAGAGTTACATGCTGAGTAGGTCCGACTCGGATTCTTAATATCACACGACTATCAAAGCTGTAAAGCAGGTTGCGAAAACGATCGAGGTTGTACCCTTGTCCAAGAGGCACTTCAGCACTTGTTAAATCACTGGTGGATGCCAATCTATATGGATGAAGATACTCAGCAGATTAGTATCAATAACAGGAATCTCACTCGGCGTCAAAGTCAGGATGTCCGATCTGTGGAAGCTATCTTAGTGAGGTTACATTGTATTCAAAGTGGGCATGGCCAGGTGCCACCACACAACTTGACCGTTGTAGTGTCTATTCGGAAAGTAACCAAGGGTGCTACCTTGTGAGAGCAGCTCTTTAGGGTCAGGTGGATCGTGGAGAGATTCACCCATATCCGGGTTCTGGACCCATCAACTGGACGCCGAACTACCTTGCCAATCAAGTTGAGGATGTTGTCACAATCTCTGGTCATCACCAGACCAGGGATGCTTTTGCCATCATCCCTCTACTTGACGAATCTAGAGCTCCCAACCGGGAACGGATCGAGATTACTTATGATGGTCAGAAAAATCAGAAGGTTCCCATAATTATCTATCTACCGGGACCACTGCCGTATGAATCAACTAAGGCTATCCCTTACAAATACGGTGCCACGACAGCTGAAAATGGAAAGGAAATTCCATTACCCTCCGTCGTGAATATTGCAGACATCAGTCGTGTAACACGGAGCGGTCGAATCTTCAACCGAGGAGTTGGAGAACCTAACAAGGAAAAAGAACTTCAGACAGAAGCTCCCGATCCATCAGTCGGTCAATCCAGCAGTCCCGACCTTTCAAAAAATAATGATGAGATGCTGAAGCTCATCCAAAGGAGTGAATATAACATTGTTGATCAGCTGTTACAGACTCCTTCAAAGATCTCGGTATTATCACTGTTACTCAGTTCAGAAGCCCACAGGGAGGCTCTATAGAAAGTCTTGGAGCAAGCCTTTGTGGAACAAGATGTAACAATCAGACAGTTCGATAGCATTGTCTCTAACATCACTTCCTGGAATAATTTGGGATTTAGTGATGAGGAATTACCCGAAGAGGGTCGCCGTCATAACATGGCACTCAACATTACAGTTAACTACCGGGACGATGCTTTAGCCAGCGTACTGGTAGACACAGGGTCAGCCCTGAATGTTATGCCGAAGTCCACTTTGATGCAATTATCATTCAAAGGCCCTCCGATGAGAATCAGCGAGGTCGTCGTCAAAGCGTTCGACGAATCCAGAAAAACAGTTATCGGCGAAGTTGATCTTCCCATAACTATCGGTCCTCACACTTTCCAAGTCACTTTCCAGGTCATGGACATCTAGGCAACATACAATTGTTTATTAGGAAGACCTTGGATACATCAGGCTGGAGCGGTTACCTCGACCCTCCACCAAAAGCTAAAGTTCGTCCAGAACGGCCAACTCATCACAGTCTCTGGAGAACAGGCCTGCTCGTCAGCAATTTATCGTCATCCACTTATGTGGAACCAGAAGGGATAATCTGAACCCAGTTCCAAGCGCTTTCGCTACACAAGGACGATCAATCCCAAGGAGGAACCTCGATTTCCTCATACAAAGATGCTATCAAAGCGGTCGAGAGTACCGATACAACCGGATGGGGACATCTTGTCATTCCTATTGACAATAAAACAAAGAAGGGTATTAGTTTATCTGCAACCTGTACCCAGACAGCTGCCAGCGATGGAAGTCTTCATCCCATTCAGAAATTTTTCCACAGTCGAGGTTTTCTTCACCCAGTCCCTCAAGCAATCCATGCTATCAATGAGGAAGATCCCTCTGACACAGAGGAAGAGTGGAAGTCCTATCTTAAAAAGGACGCTTATATGTCTCAGAACGAAACGCAAACTCCTTTTTGCTTTCCTACAGAGAGTCCGAGATTTATACCCAGGTCAGACATCGAAATGATATATGGGGATTGTGATCCGGAAGGATTCCGTGCTCCGCCAAATTCATTAGAGAAAGACACTCCAATGAAAGACAATTTTGACTACACCTACTATGGCCCAATGGATGGTCTGCCAATGTGGCAACCTTATCCAGGAGACTTGGGGTAAGAGAGTCAGCCGAACAATAAAAATAAGCTGACCGTCATTGAACAGAATACCTGTGTCCCCACCATGTCATGGGATCAACACTCAGGTCATTCAGAAACTACTCAACACAATGATGAATCTGCAATGTTTGCCGGACTAGAATTCTTCAACTATGCTTTTCCCGAGGTCAACGTCATCGAGAGGGAAGACTCCTCCAGTTCCAAAGAAGTGTGGGACACCCTGGGACAATCGAGTGGAAAATTTGACTATATGGTCAAGTACACCGCTCCCGAAAGCTCTCGTATCAGGCTCGAAGATATCCAGCCAACTGGATGGGGAGATACAGCTGAGAGCACAAATGCTATGCAAAATACAACAGAGGAATCCTCCTATGAAAACTCTGCCTGGGAGACAGATTCCAACGATCCTACTCCACCAGAAATCAGTGTTATTTCTGAAGACAAATCAAGGAAGGTGCCAGACTTTGTGATTCACCGAGGAGTTCGCCGCCAATGGGTTGCCGTCGAGGTTCCGAAGATCGTTCATCAGTCAAAGTAATTGCCATTTTTAACCTTTCACCCTGCTAAGGTGAAACAGATGTTTTGATAGGGCTCGCTTTCTGTAAATTTTCCCTCTTCAGTCCGCCCAAAGCGACAGAGTTTTGTTTTATAGGGCTGTAGTTTCAAGGATCGACTTGTTCATAAATAAAATAACGTCGTTCTGTAATTCCCGCACTATTTGTTGTTTTCTCTTTTTTGCTTTTTCAGAAAATGGTAATCCTCAAAAACAATTAAAAATAAAAACAAGCAGTAAAATAAATACATTGCACACACTCGCATTTTCTCTATCTCTTCTAAACACAAATCATCACGTCATGCAGATTGCTTGTTTTAAACCCAGTTGAAACATACGGTACGATGCCTTCTCCCGACTTTGGGTTCCCGATATTTGGGGCTGAAGAAGAAGTTGACAACGAAATTCCAGAAGAGATCTCTTGACTACTCAGACAGGAGGAAAGATCCATTGAACCTCACAAAGATCCGTTGGAAACGATCCATGTGGGTTCGGAAAAAGAGAGAAAAGAAATAAGGGTTGGGGCACTGCTCAGTCCAACTGCCAGAGAGGGTTTGATAAAGCTTCTCAGAGAATTTCTCGATGTATTCGCTTGGTCCTATCAGGACATGCCAGGGTTGGATACCAGCATCGTGGAACATCACTTACCGTTAAGATCGGAATGTCCGCTAGTAAAGCAAAGGTTGAGACGGACTCACCCGGACATGGCCATCAAAATCAAAGAGGATGTACAGAAACAGATCGACGCAGGTTTCCTCGCTACATCTGAATACCCTCAATGGTTAGCCAACATCGTACCCGTTCCCAAAAAGGACGGAAAGGTCAGAATGTGTGTTGATTACAGGGATCTGAACAAGGCAAGTCCAAAGGACGACTTTCCTTTACCACACATGGACATGCTGGTGGACAGTACATCAAAGTTCAAAGTTTTCTCCTTCATGGATGGATTCTCGGGCTATAACCAGATCAAAATGGCACCGAAAGACATGGAGAAAACTTCGTTCATTACCCCATGGGGTACCTTTTGTTACAAGGTGATGCCGTTCGGCTTGAAGAACGCCGGGGCAACCTATCAAAGGGCCATGACTACTCTGTTTCATGACATGATACACCAAGAGATAGAGGTATATGTCGATGACATGATTGCAAAATCTAAGACAAAAGAGGAGCATGTGACCCACCTGTTGAAACTATTCGAGCGTTTGAGGAAGTAAAAACTCCGCTTGAATCCCAACAAGTGCACCTTCGGTGTCCGTTCGGGGAAACTCTTAGTGTTCATCATCAGCCAGAAAGGGATTGAGGTCGATCCTGATAAGGTCAAGGCCATTTCTAGAAATGCCTTCGCCGAAAACTGAAAAACAAGTCAAAGGATTCTTGGGACGTTTGAACTACATCTCCAGATTCATATTCCTTATGACCGCCACGTGTGCGCCGATTTTCAAATTAGTCAAAAAGAATCAGGATTGCGTTTGGTCAGAAGATTGGCAAACTGCCTTCGACAGTATTAAGGAATACCTGTTGAATCTGCCGATTCTATCACCTCCAGTGGAAGGAAGACCACTGATCATTTACCTCACAGTCCTAAAGGACTCAATGAGATGTGTACTTGGCCAACAAGATGAAACCAAACGGAAAGAGTCTGCCATCTACTATTTAAGCAAAAAGTTCACCGATTGCGAGACTCGGTACACTATGCTTGAGAAAACTTGTTGTGCACTGGCTTGGGCAGCCAAACGTCTTCGACAGTATATGATTCGTCACACGACTTGGTTGGTCTCCGAAATGGATCCTATCAAGTATGTTTTTGAAAAACCTGCTCTCACGGGAAGGATCGCCCGTTAGCAGATGTTGTTATCAGAATATGACATAGAGTACCATGCTCAAAAAGCCGTTAAAGGGAGTATTTTAGCCGATCATTTAACTCATCAACCGATTGACAATCAGGAATCAATCAGGTTTGACTTCCTAGACGAAGATGTCATGTATTTGAAAATGAAAGATTGCGATGAACCGCTACCCAGTGAAGGGCCAGAACCAGGTTCCCAATGGGGACTAATCTTTGACGAAGCTGTCAATCATTACGGAAACGAAATTGGGGCATTCATTGTTACCCCTCAGGGTACGCACATTCCTTTCACCGCTCGACTTACGTTCAAATGTACAAACAACGAGGCCGAATACGAAGCTTGTATTATGGGTCTCGAATAGGCGATTGATTTAAGGATCAAAAACTTGGACGTATACGGCGATTCAGCCTTGGTTATCAATCAGATACAAGGATAATGGAACACATACCAATCAGGACTGATTCCTTACAAAGACTATGCAAGAAGGTTATTACCCTTTTTTAACAGAGTCGAGTTTCATCACGTCCCTCGTAGAGAGAATCACATGGCTGAGGACTTAGCCAATCTCTCTTCCATGATTAGTGTAGGTCAATGGAATGACCTACCTAAGATCGAAATAATGCGCCTTAAACGGCCCGCCTACGTCTTCACGATCGAAACAGTCATAGACAACAAACCTTGGTATCACGATATCAAATGCTTCCTTCAGAAAAAAGAGTACCCATCTGGGGCACTCAGAAAAGACCGGAAAACCCTCAGAAGATTGGCTGGAAGCTTCTTCCTGAGCGGTGACACTCTTGATAAGAGGAATTTTGACTTGGTCTTGCTCCGATGCGTAGACAGACCAGAAGCAGACATGCTTATGAAAGAAATTCATGAAGGATCCTTTGGCACTCATGCTAACGGACACACAATGGCGAGAAAAATTCTGAGAGCAGGGTATTACTGGTTGACCATGGAATCCGACTGCTACAAGTACATGAGGAGGTGTCACAAGTGTCAAATATACTCCGACAAAATTCATGTACCACCATCACATCTCAAATTTATCTCTTCCCCGTGGCCTTTTTCCATATGGGGAATCGACATGATTAGCTTGATCGAACCTAAGGCTTCAAACGGACATCGGTTCATCCTGGTAGCCATTGACTATTTCACCAAGTGGGTCGAAGCAGCGTCGTATGCTAATGTAACCCGACAAGTGGTGGTCCGATTTATCAAAAACAATATCATCTGCCGTTATGGGGTTCCGAGCCAGATCATTACAGATAATGGATCTAACTTGAACAACAAGATGATGAAAGAGTTGTTCGTTGAGTTCAAGATCGAACACCATAACTCATGTCCCTACCGACCCAAGATGAACGGAGGGGTAGAAGCCGCTAACAAGAACATCAAGAGGATCGTTCAAAAGATGGTTGTAACTTATAAAGATTGGCACGAGATGATTCCCTTTGCTCTTCACAGTTATCGAACATCTATCCGCACTTCAACAGGGGCAACCCATTTCTCTCTAGTATATGGCATGGAGGCTGTTCTCCCCATAGAAGTAGAGATCCCATCAATCCGGGTATTGATGGAAGCTAAGCTTTCAGAAGCTGAATGGTGTCAAAGTCGACACGACGAATTAAACCTGATCGAAGAGAAGTGAATCACGACACTATGCCACGATCAATTGTATCAGCAGAGAATGAAGAAGGAGTTCGACAAAAAGGCCCGACCTCGTGTCTTCAGAAAATGAGACCTCGTGCTCAAGAAGATACAATTGTTTCTCACTGACTCTCGGGGCAAATGGACCCCAAATTATGATGGCCCCTATGTGGTCACGAAAGCTTTCTCAGGCGGTGCCTTGAGACTTGCAACCATGGACGGAGAAGAATTTGCCTACCCCACGAATGTTGATGTAGTCAAGAAATACTTCGCCTAAACAAAAAAAAAACGTCTCGCTGGATTGAAAACCCGAAAGGGCGGTCCAAGTAAAACTTAGAGACATGAAAAAAATCATCCCAATGGATTAGAAATCTCATAGTACAATCCAGGCAAAAATTAGGGATAATGGCAAGTAACTATGTTCAACAGAGGCAAGTCCCTCAGCAGCAGTTACATCATCCGTCGGAGGAAAACTCCAGTCAAGGTCATCTTCGACAGAAGCTCAGGATGTCCCGAATTCAAAGTTGGTAGAAGGATAGTGGTCGTTATGTTTCAACGTAGCCCTTTTCCCTGTAAATTACCATTTTCAAACTTTGTATATACTCTTTGGAATCACGCTTTGGCTGATCTCCATCTTATCAATAAAATTTGAGCCCTTGTGCTTTTGTTTGTAATTCTTATTTGTTTTATCTTTACAGAATGACGTTTTAACATGATTAGCGATTCTTGAAATGAAATAAAAATGAATTTACTTGTTAAAACTTTTTCTGCTTTTAAATTAAAGATGGAAATTATTTTTGACTGTTGAACATCGAAAGAACGTCGATTGCATCTCCAAAGGCGTTTGAATTTCAAAGTGCAGAATCAAAGTACTCCTTCTAGGCCAGTACGCCTGAACGAAGGATCAACTGTATGAGATACGGCTTTCCCATCTGATACCCTCGGCCGAGTTCTTATCTCCTAAGCCCGATCAACGGTATTCCCCGCAGGGACTATCTCTCCTAAGCAAGGTAGAATTGCTACTTTTTTTACCAACGGTACTTCTTCGTCCCGCGATGGCTGAGTATCCAGTCGTGTTCACTCGTCAGTCTGTATGTCGCGTCAGTTTTGTCAGCATATACATACATACATACATCATGCATTTGATTTGCATTCATATTCATATTGCATCACTATCACTCTAGTCGGTCTTGTCCCCTAGTGATAACAGTCTTCTCAATCGAGTTGTCAGTTCTTGCCTCGTCAGGAAATGCTGCGTTTAAGCAATCTCGCCTCCAGTGTATCTCTGGATTAGATTCGGCACTCGACCACTTTGATAACTTGAACCTCTGAAAAGCCAGAGAAGCTTTCTACAAATGTCACTCTTCGCCATTGAAGATGATATCCTTGCTTTCCCGGATTAAAGAAAAATCCCCAGAGAAAGCCTCCTAAGCAGAGATTTGGCAGTACAGCTGCCTTTCTCCGAAAGACCGCTGATGAAAAGGTCATCGGCACCTCAAAATTGGAGCCTATCATATGGCATTTCTCCGGGAAGATCCCGAGAAAAGTATGATGTAAGACCCTAAGCGGAAGCAGTCTCTCAAGAGAGTCATTTTCCCCAGATAGAGTCGACAAATGGCGTCTCCAACAGAGAAGTTTGTGCACCTCTACAACTCAGACGATTGGGCTCCCCAGCAAGTCTGGCGTCATTTTTTACCCCTCAAATGGCATCTCTCCAGGAAAATTCGGCGAGAAGTTTGAGGAAAACCGCTACAAATAGCGTCCCTTGTCAATAAAGTTTATTGACGGAAGAAACTGAGACCAGTTCCTTGGTAGGAAACTAGGATCGAGGGGAAGTTTACATCAGAAACTTAGACCAGTTCCTTGGTAGGAAACCAGGATCGAGGGGAGGTTTATCTCAAAAGAAAACAGAGACCAGTTCCTTGGTAGGAAACCAGGATCGAGGGGAAGTCTACCTTTTCTAAGCATCATTACTTAGCAAAAGAAGATGAATGTGTAAGCTGCCATTCATAGCCATCAAAGTTTCGGGTATTCCGATATTTAATCCTCTTGCACCCCGAATGCTCGAATACCTTCGTCATTCACACCTTCGGGTCCAAGAAGATTAAATAGGGGCATCTGTCATACCCCAAATTTTGACCACTAAGATTTCCCATCATTGTGCAAATCATCATCACAATATGGATGAACCATCATGCCTCATCAAATGCCTCAAGGGTTGTTGAGCATTCACTACAATCAAAATTAGGGTTTTAAGCCCACTCAGAGCCTTAGACAAAGAATCAATCAAGGAATGACTTGATCTTCAACTTGTCTAGCCTCTAAAATATCCACAATGGATCAAAAGGACTCCCACTTCAAGGATTAAGCACAAGGCTGCTCCCTTCTAGGTGGATCAAGTCTCAAGATCGACAGTGTCACCAAATTAGGGTTTTGGTCGACCAGGGCCTCCAGATGGAAATTTTTCATCTGGGCACAAGCCAATGATCCAAAACATAACCTAATATACTCCATGGAACCTCATGGACCCAATCATCAAGTCAATTTTGCCTCAGAGGATGCATACATCAAAAATCAGGAATTAGGGTTTCTTGACCTAATTCACCCCTAAGTTGACTTTTGGGACAAATCATGAACCAAGACCTAAAGACATGATTTAGGGGGGCTTTAATATACTATATTGATCCATTTGAAACTATGGATTAATCCAAGAAGCTTGAGTAACAAGTCTCAATTTCATCTGCACCACAATTAGGGTTTCGCGAGGAAAGTCAACTATAACTTTGACTTTTGACCAGGACATGCTCCCAAACCCTAAGACATGATTCAATATACCCTATGACACCCATGGAACATGTCCATCAAGTTTGATTTAGGTCAAGGACATGCTTTCCTGAAGAATTGCACAGTTTGGAATTCATCTGATAAAAAGTCAATTGTGCACAAAAGTTAACTTTGACTTTTTGAGATTTTTCACCAAAATGGGGTTTTAACCCTAAAATGGTGTTAATGTATGATTTGAATCATCATTCATCAAGAAAAATCAAAGAAAGTGGGATAACTTGTAAAAAGGGTAACCATAAAAACTTAGAAAAATTTATAAGTTATGGAGAAAGTGACACTAATGTGCCAACTTTGGAGGACCATAACTCCTAAACCACAAGGCCATTGTTCCCCATTCAAAGCTTGATTTGTAGATCACATTGCCCTCTACAAAAGCTTCATACTGACATATGTCCAAATTCCTTATGGATTTTGAGTTATGGAGTGATCAAAATCAAGAAAAGTCACTTTGTTCCAACACTTAGTGAAAATTTCACTAAGTCAGAATCTGCCTTTACTTTTTTCCAAATGTAGGGGGATTTTTCACTTGGATTCAAAAGAGATCAAAACCAAACATGTTCAAACAGTTGTTGTATCATGTAAGGGCTTTCCAAAATGACCAAGAACATTACCAAATTCAATTTGAGCCATGAGATATAACAATGGCAAGTTGCCTTGTTGAAATGTGTCAAGGCAAGACAGATTTTGCACTTTTGCTCGATTTGCAAAAATTGTGAAAATCCAAATACTCTTATCCACTTGGACACCTCTGAGGATTGAATCTAAAGGGAACAATCACTGAGCCAAGCCTCCAAAGTCTTTGGAACAAGAAATAGCATGTTGAACCTAGAATTGCCAAAATAAGGACAAGACTCCAATTTTGGATTGGAGCATTCAATGGAAGCATCAAGGTGGCATGGACTGAGTCATTCTCAACTGAATTCAGTCAAGACTTATCCAAGACCAAGGGAACCGCAACCCTGTGCCCTAACCTCTAGTCAATGGCTAGAGGAGACTTGGATTCTCATTGGACAACATTGGCCAAACCTCTGCTGTAACCACCATTCACTATTATTGCGAAAACAAACTTGCTCTACTATAAATAGAGCTCATTTGTGCTCAGTTTGAGTACAGCAAAGCCATCAAACAGATGCTTTCCTCAAAATCTCTTCTTTCACCTCAAATTTGCCTTCCAAAGCAAGTAATTATGAGTTTTTGAGCTTGAGAGCTTTTCCATCACAATCAATCACACACACACCTCGAATATATCATATGTAAGCTGTGCAAACTATCACAAGTGACCTGTAATCACAAAATCACAAAGTCCCTTCTCAAAACCTCAAAATGGCACTTTTTTGCATTTTTCAAGCCATGTCTTGATTCAGTCACTTTCCAAACCAGATAAAACCTCAAACACACTCCAAATATCATCCTTGAACTGTCCCAAATGGTTCCCACCATCTGAAACACCATTTGAGGGAGTTGCTATTTTGGTCACTTTTAACCCCTTTTGCAAGAAAGGGACTGTTTGTGTTTTTGCAGGTACCAGTTAATTCCAATAATCCTAAAAGCTTCTAAGGGATCATTTGAGTGTGTCTAAGGCATCAAATCATTTCTGGAACAAAAGGCTTGACAGATTGCACAAAAGCTCCAAAATCTCAAAAAAGAGGTAAGCCTCACAACTTGGAATCTTTAAATCATGCAATGCTTTGAAGTCCACTGATCATAAACATCTCATACATGTTGTATATGTTGTGTTTGAGCTAATTCACCATGTAATCCATGCATGTACCAAGTTGTAGCATGTGATCTGAAAAAACTACCACCACCATTGGATTCCTTATGAAATTCTGGTTCAGATGCATATAAATTTTGTCTCCAACCATTAAGTATTGAGAAAGTTATGACCTTCACGTTTCTGAACCAAAACTTGCCAAAACTTGCCTTGGGCAGACCTAAAATCAAGTCATGTCTTGTATATTTGTTGTTTAGTTTCAAACAATGGATGTATCACCACCCCAGTGGTAAGGCACGCGCCTTGTAACCTTGAGGTCTTGGGTTCAAACCCCAACCATGTCATTTTGTGTTTTCTTCACATTTTGCCATTTTTTCCAATATTTTCATGTTTTATTAATTAATTGGAAAATTAATGACTCTTTCAATTTTAATTATTTTTTATTGGTTCTTTTTGCAAAAAATCACAAAAATGTTGAAATATTTTATTCCACAAAAAAATTAAGTTTATATTTAATATAATTAGTATTTTTGTGAATAAATTCATTTTTTATTGTTTTTTAACATTTTAAAATGAATATTCATCTTGACGAATCAAGACCAAATGAGTTTTAATATCTCTTGTGGTTTATACCTCATTTTTCAAACCTTAAACAAAAATCACAAGTGGTTTATTCAAACCTATTTGGTATTTTTTCATTGATTTTCTTTAAATATTTACTCTTAAAGAATATAATTAGGGTTTCTTTGATTTTCATTCAAACAAATCATTTTCAAACACTCATGGGCCTCTAATAGAGTGTAAGACCCAATCCTTTTTTTGACCAAATCATTTTTGGGCCTCAGTGTATTGTATAAGTCCCGATATCGTTAAAAACAAACAGCGCGATTGTCGCCTTTTAAAAAATAACTTTTGGGCCTCTCCTTGAGCTATAAGACCCATTCAAAACTTTTGGGCCTCTATTAGAGTGTAAGACCCAACCCCCTTTTAACCAAAATAATTTTGGGCCTCACTTATTGTATAAGTCCCTCTGCGTTAAAAGAAAGCCTCAGCGCGATCGCCATTTTTAACGACAAGTCATCTGGGCCTACCCTCGTGTTATAAGCCCCACTCTTTTTCTTTAAAAAACTTTTTGGGCCTCTTGAGAGAGTGTAAGACCCATCCCTCTGTACAGAAAACCTTTTTGGGCCTCAGTCACTTGTATAAGTCCCTCTGTACAAATTTAACAGTGCAATCACTGGTAAAACCCTGGGCCTCTCCTTAAGCTGTAAGCCCCAAATCTTTCTTTTTCAAAGCACTTTCTCCTTTGATTTTGAATATACTGTTGTTTTCAATCTTTCTTTGTTGAATAACTAACAATACAATATGGAAGCTCTACAACCGAGTAAGTGTTTATACGCTTTCATTTACCGCTTTCATATACATATAACTGTATTGTGGGGCTGTTTCGCTGTAAGTCTTCTTTCATAAACTCATATCAACTGTGTAATAATAGTATAGATATTTAGAGTTTCCCCGGCAACTACGTCTAGAACTAGGTAAAGACGTTTCGTTTATTCGTAGAAATAGACAGCTAGATCCCCAATAGGATCACCAGATACAGTCTGTTCTTCGGCTGTCCTCACTAGGAATTATCAAGAAACTCTACTCCCATAGATGAATGTATTCTCCGTGAATGGCATCTTTGAGTTTCTTCCAAATTCTCGAACTTTCCTGGCTTGATCTATTCCTTGTGAATAGCCTGTCTTGAATTTCTCAGGGTTTGGGGACCCACGGGCTTCTTAAAAGCATCGGCCTCCTCTTGGGCATCGTACAAGGACCCACAGGCTTCCTAAAAGCAACCCTGCCTCCTCTTGGGCTTAGTACAAGGACCCGTCGGCTTCTTAGAAGTATTCACAACCTCCTCTTAGGCTTCGTATAACGATCTCTTCCTCCGAGAATGATAGCCTCCTCTTGGGCTTCGTACAAGGACCCGTCGGCTTCTTAAAAGCTTACAGCCTCCTCTTGGGCGTCGTACAAATTATCCCGACGACCTCCTAGAGGTATAGGAACAAAACTTAGTCATCTTCATAGAACAGTCCTTTCAAAGAGTCTACTACTGTTTCTCAAAGCATAGTACAAAAGATGAAAACTCTAGACTTGGACAGTCTAATTTCCTTGAGTCTCCAAGACATTCTTAAGCTCCCTTCAAAAATAGGAAGAAAACCCGTAGACTCGGACAGTCTCAATACCCTTTGGATTTCCCGTTTCCTCAAAGAAAAGGAAATATCGTTGGTCCTCGAATCGAAACCCGTAGTATATTGGATCTGTCACTCAACTGAAACAGTTACAATAGCCTCCTCTTGGGCTTTGTACAATGATTCTTCCCAGCGAAGCAAATGTTTAACCTCTCTCTCGGGCTTCGTACGAGATACAAAAGACTCCCTCATGGAGTCAAACAACGTTTAGCCTCACTCTCGGGCTTTGTACGAGACACACAAGAGACTCCCTCGTTGTACAAAAAGGTTCTTATTGAGCCAAACAAATTTTAGCCTCCATCTCGGGCTTTGTACGAGATACAAAAACACTCTCTTGTTGAGTATAAAAGATCCTCTTGTAGGATCAACCCCTTTTAGCCTCTCTCTCGGGCTTTGTACGAGACACAAAAGCACCCTCTTGTTGGGCCCATAGCCTCCTCTTAGGCTT
Source organism: Lathyrus tuberosus (assembly GCA_022829125.1). Classification (NCBI taxonomy): domain Eukaryota; kingdom Viridiplantae; phylum Streptophyta; class Magnoliopsida; order Fabales; family Fabaceae; genus Lathyrus; species Lathyrus tuberosus. The sequence continues at coordinate 3,480,071 of JALAZF010000440.1, forward strand.
TGTATAAGAAAACCACTGGTTGATCTAATCAACCTTTTAGCATCAAAGCTGTGGCTCGTTCACAGTACACAAACATCAACAACTCCTCCCCTTTCATCTAATTGCTGTAAGCAGCAAGCCTCTAGATCATCTACATCCATGCCACTGTCCCTCTTTTAGCATGAGAAATTCCTAAGGAAAGATAGCATTGCTCTACACTGAGTTAAAGCCTTCTCCTTCAGGTTAAAAATCTCCTATAAAGGAAATTATGGCATTACCGGATTCACACATCCCGGTTAAAGTAATTCTCCTTTATAAACAGTTGTGACATACAAACCCCTCTTTAGAGATGACAAATTCTCTCTAAAGTCTACACCCTTTTAGCTTTATATCTTGGGCTTTGAACAAGATACAAATAGACCTTTTAGCTTCATATCTTGGGCTTTGAACAAGATACAAACACCTTTCGCTTCACGTCTTGGGCTTTGAACAAGACACCAAAACACCCATTTCCTCCCATAGAATAGGAGGATCTACGAACGCTCTGATTTCACTGTTTCGGTAAACGGGAATACATAGGCATAAGATTGAAAGAAAAGATCTTAGCGAGCACGATAAACAAAAACCCAAAATCCCATACTTTCATACATCCGTCCTAACATCTTAACATCCCACCAATCGACCGAACGCTACTTTTAACAAAAAACCTAATAGAGACCCACAATCTTTGTAGCATCTGTAAACCAACAGTTTTGACTGTTCAAACTCAGTTTGCAAGCAGGGTTAATTTGAGACATCTATTTCCCTTCCTTCATCAGCTTTAATAGGATAAAAAATGAATCAAGCTGTAGATACCAAAGAGCGGTAGTGCATCGCAACCACGTCCAAAAATCGCTCGCTACACTAGCCTTGTTCAGATCCCTATAGTCGACACACATTCTGACCTTTCCGTCCTTTTTCGGAACAGGTACGATGTTGGCTAACCATTGAGGATATCCAGATGTAGCGAGGAAACCCGCGTCAATCTGTTTCTGTACCTCCTATTTGATTTTGATGGCCATGTCCGGTTGAGTCCTTCTCAATCTTTATTTTACTAGCGGACATTCCGATCTTAACGGTAAGTGATGTTCCACGATGCTGGTATCCAACCCTGGCATATCCTGATAGGACCAAGCGAATACATCAGGGAATTATTTGAGAAGCTTTATCAAACTCTCTTTGGCAATTGGACTGAGCAGTGCCCCAATCCTGATTTCTTTTCTCTCTTTTTCCGAACCCAAGTTTACCGTTTCCAACAGCTCTTTGTGAGGTTCAATGGACCTTTCCTCTTGTCTGAGTAATCGGGAGATCTCTTCTGGAATTTCGTCGTCAACTTCTTCTTCGACCCCAAATACCGGGAACTCAAAGTTAGGAGAAGGCATCGGATCGTATGTTTCAACTGGGTTTAAAACAAGCAATCTGCATAACGTGATGATTCGTGTTTAGAAGAGATAGATAAAATGCAAGTGTGTACAGTGTATTTTTCTTTTACTGCTTGTTTTTATTGTTGAATTTTTTTTTTAGGATTACCATTTTCTGAAAAAAGCAAAAAGAGAAAACAACAATTAATGCGAAAATTACAGAACGACGTTATTTTATTAATGAACAAGTCGATCCTTGAAACTGCAGCCCTATAATACAAAACTCCGTCTCTTTGGGCTAAGCAAAGAGGGAAAATTTATAGAAAGCGAGCCCTATCAAAACATCCGTTTCACCTGGGCAGGGTGAAAGGTTAAAGATGGCAATTACTTTGATTGGCGAACGACCTTCAGAACATCGACAGCAACACATTGGCGGCGAACTCCTCGGTGAATCACAAAGTCTGGCACCTTCCAAGATTTGTCTTCAGAAATAAGACTGATTTCTGGTGGAGTAGGATAATTGGAATCTGTCTCCCAGGCATAGTTATCGTAGGAGAATTCCTCTATCGCATTTTGCATAACATTGGTGCTCTCAACTGTATCTCCCCATCCAGTTGGTTGGATATCTTCGAGCCTGATACGAGAGCTTTCGGGAGCGGTGTACTTGACCATATAGTCGTATTTTCCACTCGGTTGTCCCAGGGTGTCCCACACTTCTCTGGAACTGGAGGGGTCATCCATCTCGATGACGTTGACCTAAGGAAAAGCGTAGTCGATGAATTCTAGTCTTGCAAATGTTGTAAATTCATCGTCATGTTGAGTAGTTTCTGAATGACCTGAGTTTTGATCCCATGATATGGTGGGGACATAGGTATTCTGTTCAATGATGCTCAGCTGAGTTTCATTACTCGACTGACTTTCTGGCCCCATGTTTCCTGGGTAAGGCTGCCACATTGGCAGGCCATCCATCGGGCCATAGTAATTGTGGTCAAAGTTGTCCTTCATCAGAGTGTCCTCCTCTAATGAATTTGGCAGAGCACGGCATCCTTCCGGATCATAATCTCCATATATCATTTCAACGTCTGATTGTGGTATAAATCTCGGACTCTATGCAGGATAGAAAAATGGCGTAGGCACCTCTTCCTGAGACATATAACCGTCCTCGTTAAGATAGGACTTCCATTCTTTATCTGTGTCGGAGGGATCCTCCTCATTGATAGCATGGACTATTTGAGACACTGGGTGAAGGAATCTTCCACTATGGAAGAAGTCCTGAATGGGATGAAGACTTTCATCGTTAGCAACTGTCCGGGTACAGGTTGCAAAAAAACCAAGACCCTTCTTTGTTGTATTGCTAGTAGGAATGACAAGCTGTCCCCATCCTGTTGTATCGGTACTCTCGACTGCTTTAATAGCATCTTTGTATGAGGATATCGAAGTTCCTCCTCCGGATTGATCGTCCTTGTGTAGCGAAAGTGCTTGGAACTGGGTTCCGATTATCCCTTCTGGTTCCACATAAGTGGATGACGATAAATTGCTGACAAGCAAGGCCTGTTTCCCACAGACTGTGATGAGTTGGCTATTTTAGACGAACTTTAACTTTTGGTGGAGGGTCGAGGTAACCGCACCAGCCTGATGTATCCAAGGTTTTCCTAATAAACAATTGTACGTTGCCCGAATGTCCATGACCTGGAAAGTAACTTGGAAAGTGTGAGGACCAATAGTTATGGGAAGGTTAACTTCGCCGATAACCGTTTTTCTGGATCCGTCGAACGCTTTGACGACGACCTCGCTGGTTGTCATCGGAGGGCCTTTGAATGATAATTCCATCAAAGTGGACTTTGGCATAACATTCACGGTTGACCCTGTGTCTACCAGTACACTGGCTAAAGCATCGTCCTGGCAGTTGACTGTGATATTGAGCGCCATGTTATGACGGCGACCCTCTTCAGGTAATTCCTCCTCACTAAATCCCAAGTTATTGCAAGAAGTGATGTTAGAGACAATACTATCGAACTGTCTGATTGTTACATCCTGTTCCACAAAGGCCTACTCCAAGACTTTCTATAGAGCCTCCCTGTGCGCTTCTGAACTGAGTAATAGTGATAATACCGAGATCTTTGAAGGAGTTTGTAACAGTTGATCAACAATGTTGTATTCACTCCTTTGGATGAGCTTCAGCATCTCATCATCATTTTTTGAAAGGTCGGGATTACTGGATTGACCGACTGATGGATCGGGAGCTTCTGTTTGAAGTTCCTTTTCTTTGGTGAACTCTCCAACTCCTCTGTTGAAGATTCTACCACTCCGTGTTACACGACTGATGTCTGCAATATTCACGACGGAGGGTAATGGAATTTCCTTTCCATTTTCAATTATTGTTGCACCTTATTTGTAAGGGATTGCCTTAGCTGATTCGTACGGTAGTGGTCCCGGCAGATATATGACTATGGGAACCTTCTGGTTTTTCTGACCATCGTACGCAATTTCGATCCGTTCCTGGTTGGGAATTCTTGATTCGTCAAGCGGAGGGATAATGGTAAAAACATTCTTGGTCCTCTGATGATCAGAGATGACGACAACGTCCTCAACTTGATTGGCAAGGTAGTTCGGCGACTAATTGATGGGTCCGGAACCTGGATATGGGCGAATCTCTCCACGATCCACCTGCCCCTAGAGAGCTGCTCGCACAAGGTAGCACCCTTGGTTACTTTCCAAACAGACTCCACAACATTCATAATTGTGTGGTGGCACCTGGCCACGCCCACTTTGAATACAATGTAACCTCACTAGGTTAGCTTCCACGAGTCAGACATCCTGACTTTGACGCCGAGTGGGGTTTCTATTATTGATACTAATTTGCTGAGTATCTTCATCCATGTAGATTAGCATCCACCAATGATTTAACAAGTGCTGAAGTGCCTCCTGGACAAGGGCACAACCTTGATCGTTTTCGCAAACCACTTTATAGCTGTGATAATTATATGAGATCAGGAATCCGAGTTGAACCTGCTCAGTATGCAACTCTACCAAGTTGGTATTCATCAAGCGAATGTCAAAGATCTGAACCATATTGATCTGATAGGGATTCCTATCATGGTAGTCCTGGATCCATCCAAGATCCATCTGACGCTGGAGGGTCTCTTATATGAAAGAGTATCCCTGTTTGTTTACCGAGCAACTCATACAAGAACTATAATCGTGCCGCGGCAGATTATGATACTGGTTTTTCCTTGAGTGCATTGCCACCAAGTTGACATTCATTGCATGGATGTCGTGGTTCTGAATGACGTTGGAATTCGTGTAGACCATGTTAACTCCACGAACTCGGTGCTCTTGGATTCCTCCGAGATCCATCTGTTCCTGTAGAGCAGTTTGCACCATAGAACATCCTTGATTATTTTTAGAGCAGACATCACACTGTTGATAATTATGAGGTGGCACATGGCCGTACCCACTCTGTCTACAATGCATCTTGACCAGATTGGTCCTCAACAAGAGTACATCGTGAATTTGATAGACATTGTTAAATTCTTTCTCAATCAGGTTGACTGCAACTTTCTCATGTTGAGGCAGCGGGTTCGTGAGAACATTGGGATTCGTATCTTTGAAAGATAAGAGCCCGCTCCTAATAAGCTTTTGCACGTCGGATTTGAAATTGAGACAATTCAATATGTTATGCCCTGGACCTCCTTGATGATAAGGGCATGTCTCATCCACCTTGAACCAAAAAGGCGGATTTTCTAGTACTGTAAGAGGAGACTTAGTCTGGATGTGCCCCTTAGCCAGTAGACACAGAAATAGTTCTCTGTACAACATGGGTATAGGATCAAACCCTGATGGTCGTGTTGTACGGTTGTTGCTATATGGAGGACGAGCTTGCTGAAGAGGCTGTTGTGTCCTTTGCTGATTAGGTTGACTATGCATAACCTGAGGTAGATACGTAGGAATAGGCGCAGGGCTGACAGCAGGAGTTACAGCTGCTATCGGTTGATTATGTTGCCTTTGCTTTCCGAGAGAGATATTCCCAATATCTTGCTCTTTTTTCTTAGGGAGAGCACTACCGTATCGTTTTGTACTACTCTATGATCCAGCGTCTTTTACCAAATGTCCTTCTCGGATGGCTTCCTCAAGACGAACTCCCATGCCTACCATCTCGGTGAAATCACTAGGTGCACTGGAAACCATTCTATCATAGTAAAATGAGCTTAAGGTCTTTAAGAAGATCTTTGTCATCTCTTTTTCCTTAAGAGGTGGACAAATCTGAGCGGCAATTTCACGCCATCTCTGAGCGTACTCCTTAAAGATTTCCTTGTCCTTTTGTGACATTGATCTGAGTTGATCTCTGTCCGGTACCATGTCCAAATTGTATTTGTATTGTTGGACGAAGGCAGTACCAAGATCTCTGAATGTACTAATCGTAGTAAGGTTTAAACCCATGTACCATTTTAATGCGGCGCCGGTTAAACTATCCTGAAAGTAGTGAATCAGTAGGTCCTGATTCTCCGTCTGAGCTGACATTCGCCGAACGTACATCACCAAGTGACTCTGAGGTCAAGAGTTACCCTTGTATTTTTCAAAGTCAGGCACCTGGAATTTGTGCGGAACTTTCACATTGGGGACCAGACAAAGGTCTGCGGCGTCCTTTCCAAATAAATCCTGACCGTTGCAGTTCCTTCTGCATTTCCAAGAATTGTTCTTGGAATTCACCCATTCTATCGAACATAGTTTCCTTCTTACCAGAAGGTATTGGTGGAATATGTCCTTCTGGGACAGTGTGCACCACGAGGGGCGGTATTGTGACTACGGCAGTGAATCTTGGCGTTTCCCAAAGTTTGTAACCTTCAGGAGTCTTCAGTATGCCCCTGGCATCTTCGCTTTCCCAAAGTTTGTAACCTTCAGGCCCAGCGGCTTCTGTTTTGATTCCTTGATCTTCAGTGATCGGCGGAACATATCCTTCCAGGATATAGTTAACAGGCATGCCCCAAGGACGATCTTTCGGTATTTGATACCTAGGATCATACTTCTCCACTATGGGAGTTGAGGTGATCTTTGAGATCACAGTCCTTTGTAGCTGAGCTTCTGACATGGCTTGCATGTCGTTACGAAGCTTTCTCATATCCTCTCTCAGAGCGTCGATCTCTTCTTTCAACTCTCTGTTCTCTTCCTCGAGATCATCCATCCTTTTCTGATGATTGGCCCGAGTATTGTACAAATGAGACAGTTTGACTCTAGAACCGAGACACAAACGTGAGATTCGTAGGTAAGAAGAATAGGTGACGTGAGAATGATGAATGCAATGATTATATTATTTTTTTTTGTTTAATCAAAATAAACTTCGACAATTAGATTGCAAATATCAAACAGTGGGGAAACCCCTTTTTATTGAATTCAAATGATTAGTGAAATGGAAATACAGTAGATTACAAGGTGTAGAAATAGAAACCTAAGCTAATGGGCCCAGAGTCCTCTCTGAGGAGAAACCGGGTGCTGATTCTGGTACTTTCCTTTTCTCTGACCGGGGCTCTTGGGCCGTTGTTGGGTTGTCATTCCTTTGCCAGGTGAAAGAAGTGAGCAAATTCCTTTGGTCATCTTGATTCTCTACAGCATGTTGCTCCAAAATTTCAATCAGAGCATCTTTCTCTTTCAGTAGTTGTTGTATTTTGATGCACTCCACGTTGAGGGTGCGGTACTTGTTCTTCAAAGACCTCTTCTCCCGTTGAACTTTGTTGAGAGTAACCTGAAGCTTTTCAGTCTCAGTCATGAAGTACATGACAGACTCCCTCGGTGGAAGAACTTCGTGACGAGGATAAGGCATCTTTAGCTTGAGAGCTCTAGTTTGTACCCTGTGGAGATAAGGCTCCACCGAGACACAGTCTGGTTTTCCTAGAGGCTCCGGTCCTTTCTTATGAACATGTTTCCAAGCGTTCACTATTTCTGTCTTTAGTGCTCTGTCACTTTCTCCTTCCTTGAAGTAAATACCTTCCAGATGAACACCCCGTGGGACGTGTCTCATCGGGTATCCAAATTGACTAATAACGAGAACTGGATGGTAATTGATTCCTCCCTTAGTTCCTATAAGGGGTACGTTGGGGAAGTTTCCACAACGGTCAATGATCCTGATCCCATCATAAATCCTATTACACCAATCAATGTCAGAGTTGGTGAGGGACATGATTTTCTGCGACCAATTTAAGGCACTCTTGTGATCCCAAAAAGCAGTTGACTTAGGCAAATGAGAGATATACCATTTATAAAGCAGAGGTACACAGCATGTGATCTCCCTTCCGCTGTATAAATTTCCCAAGTGTACATAATGATACGCATCTGCAAGCAAAGTCGGCACAGGGTTTCCAATGAGAAAAACCTTAATCGAGTTGATATCGACGAAGTTATTAATGTTGGGCAACAGAAATAACCCCGTAGATGAGTAAAACAAAGATGCTTTCAAAAGTAGTCACGTTCCCGATACTGGCGTAGTACAGGGCTTTCTTTGTCAAGACCTAGGCTGGAAAACCTTGTATGCCACCCTTAGTGGTCATGTGAGTCCTGACCTCAGACTCGTCCAAATGAATTGCTCTTGCAATGGTCTGATTCTTTGGAATTTCTTCCAGTCCAGAAAATGGAGCTTGATCTGTAATGTGTAGATCGATCAAATGAGAATATTCCTCCAGCGTTGGTGCTAGCTGGTAATCCAGGAATGTAAAACAATGATAGACCGGATCGTAGAACTGAATGAGCGCATCCATGATTCCCTCAATCACATGGACTCTTAGCAGAGATAGCAAACCTCCGTACTTGGCTCTAAAAGCCTCTTGGTTTGTGATCATCCTCGCCAAACCTCTTAAATCCCCTAGTTTTGGAATCCTGAAGGTGTACTTATGAGTTCTCCTTCTACCGAAATCCATTAGCGTAATCCTTTTCTCTGATATTTGCAATCACAGTCTTAGTTTATTTTGAAAAATAGAGAGACTAGAAGAGAATTTTTTTGAATGTTTTAATGTTTTTTTTAAATGAATGCATGAATGCAGCACACAAAAACATAGAAAAAACATGGGGTCAAAGGGTCGTTGTCATGAAGTCAAGGCTCTACTCATCCCCAAAGGTTTATACTAGGGTGATTTTTTGTACCTGTACTCAAAATCATCAGCTCCTCCCAGGATAACAAACAGCAAGCGGATCGCCAGCGAGCTGTATGAAATCTTAAAGTAAATGCTATTCACTGAGAATAGATCACCAGCCTCAAATGAGGGTAGTATTGTGTGACAACTATTTCCGATAGCTTCCGCACTACGAAAGGGTTGGCTCCTCAGCTCCTCAGACGTGACAATCAGCCCATTGCCTATGAGAGGGAATGGGTTGCATTAGGAAGCCTCCACTGAGGTTGATGGTCGACCTTGTCGCCATCACTTATCTTAAGTGTATACTCAATCTTTCCACATGCGGCATCACACGCATTCCCATTAGCTGAAAAATAAACACAGATATCAATTAGGAAAAGCAGTATATATATTTGTCCTAATGTCCTAGACTTTTAAAAGCTAAGAATCTTAAGTTCCTGACAGAAAATGGTTTCCCTGCGGAGTCACCATCCTGTGTTTTCATTCCAAATTAACGGCGTTTTGACCTAAGATCCTAGTGACGTCACAGGTTTCCCCTCTTTAAGGTTTCTACCTAGGAGACGATAAGAGAACAAGATCCCTAAAGACTTTATCTTCCCCAGCAGAGTCGCCATTTTTCTGTAGCGAGTGATTTTTGGATGTGGTTCCGAAGCACGATCGCTCTAGTACTACAGCTCGATTCATTTTTTATCCTATTAAAGCTGATGAAGGAAGGGAAATAGATGTCTCCAACTAACCCTGCTTGCATACTAAGGTTAAACAGTCAAACTGTTGGTTTACAGATGCTACAAAGATTCGGGGTCTCTCCTAGGTTATTTTGTTAAAAAGGGGTATTTTAGGTTATCGGTTGAGATGTTAGGACGGATATATGAAAGTATGGGATTTTAGGTTTTTGTTTAGTGTGCTCGCTAAGATTTTTCTTTCAATCTTATGCCTACGTATTCCCATTTACCGAAACAGGGAAATCAGAGCCCAAGACGTGAAGCTGAAGGTAGTTTGTATCTTGTTCAAAGCCCAAGATGTGAAGCTAAAGGGTTTATTTGTATCTTGTTCGAAGCCCAAGATGTGAAGCTAAAAGAGTTTGACTTTAGAGGGAATTTTTCATCTCTAAAGAGGGGTTTGTCGGTCACAACTGTTTATAAAGGAGAATTACTTTAACCGGGATATGTGAATCTGGCAATGCCATAATTTCCTTTATAGGGGATTTCCAACCTGAAGGAGAAGACTTTAACTCAGTGTAGAGCAATGCTATCTTTCTGTAGGAATTTCTCATGCTAAAAGAGGGACAATGGCATGGATATAGATGATCCAGAGGCTTGCCGCTTACAGCAGTTAGATGAGGGGAAAGGAGTTGTTGATGTTTGTGTACTGTGAGCAAGGCACTGATTTTGATGCTAAAAGGTTAATTGACTCAACTGGGGGTTTCCTTATACAAAGCCTAAGAGGAGGCTATTGACCCAACAAGAGGGTGTTTTTGTATGTGTCTCGTACGAAGCCCGAGAGAGAGGCTAAAAGGGTTGACTCAACAAGAGAGTGCTTTGTGTCTTGTACAAATCCCAAGATGGAGGCTAAAAGTTGTTTGACTCAACAAGAGAGTCTTTTATACTCAACAAGTGAGTGTTTTTGTATCTCGTACGAAGCCCGAGATGGAGGCTAAAAATTTTTTGGCTCATTAAGAGAGTCTTTGTATCTCGTACAAAGCCTGAGATGGAGGCTAAAATTGTTAGCTCCAATGGGGAGAATCATTGTACAAAGCCCAAGACGAGGCTATGGTGCTGTTTCAGTTGAGTGACAGGTCCAGTATGCTGATTTAAAGAGAAAATCAGTTCTTATATAAGTAATGTACTCATGGATTTGTTCCAAGGATCGGGGTTATTTCCTGTTTCTTTAAGGAAATGGGAAATCCAAGGGTATTAAGACTGTCCGAGTCTATGGGTTTCATCTTTTGTACTATGCTTTGAGAAACAGTAGTAGACTCTTGGAAAGACTGCTCTATTAAGATGACTGATTTCTGTTCCTATACCTCTAGGAGGTCGTCGGGACAATTTGTACGAAGCCCAAGAGGAGGCTGGAAACTTTTAAGAAGTCGAGGGACAATTTGTACTAAGCCCAAGAGGAGGCTATCATTCCCGGAGGAAGAAATCATTTATACAAAGCCTAAGAGGAGGCTGTGAATACTTCTAAGAAGCCGACGGGTCCTTGTACAACGCTCAAGAGGAGGCGGGGATGCTTTTAGGAAGCCAGTGGGTCCCCAAACCCCGAGAAATTCAAGACAGGCTATTCACAGAGAATAGATCAAGCCAGGAAAGTTTGAGAATTTGGAAGAAACTCAAGAGATGCCATTCACAGAGAAAAGATCATCTCTGGGGAGTAGAGTTTCTTGACGAGTGCTTTTAAGAAGCCTGTGGGTCCCCAAACCCCGAGAAGTTCAAGACATGCCATTCACCGAGAATAGATCAAGCAAGGAAATTCCAAGAATTTGGAAGAAACTCAAGAGATGCCATTCACGGAGAAAATATCATCTTTGGGGAGTAGAGTTTCTTTGACAACTTCTACGAGTGACAGTCTATGAAAGGGTTCACTGAGAATGCTGCCTTTCATGTCTCCATATTGTTTAACCCCAAGAGGAGGGAAAACTGTGTCTGGTAATCCTATGGGGATATAGTTTCGACTATTTAAGAGTGATCAATGGGCTTAATGCTAGATGTAGTTGCCGGGGAAACTCTATGTTAGTTCTTGGATTGGCTGGAATTTTTGTAAAACAAAGTATATTCAATGTTGATGTCAAGGTACTGATGTTGCAACATTGAGAATTAACACTGGGTTGTGTTAAGTATTTAATTTGCTGAAGCTGGATGTCTGATGTCACATAGGCGATGTTGTGACATTAGATCTACAGAATTAATAACATCAGGTTGTGATGTTGTTAGGGTTGCGTATTAGCTGGAATTGTGGAGAGCAAGCTGTCTCAATGGATGCGAATATCTTGGGATAGATAATTGCTGCTGCATAGGAGATCTGGTGCAGATTTGTAGGAGATTTAAAAGGTTGAAGATTTAAAAAGATTTTAGGAGAAAATCTGTTTTAAATATTCAGTTTTAAATAACAAATCTGGGAGATATTGTAGCAAGTCCAAGACCAATTCAAGGAGCTATATAAAGCGCACCAGTACTAGAGAAAAGGGACGAAGAAAGTGAGCCAAAGACTGAGAGTCGTGTTGTGTCTTCGTGCATGTTTTGTAAGCCATTCGAGAGTGAATTGGCAGAGTGATTTTGAGTTGTTCTTGATCAAAGCGGTCAAGCAGAATCAAGTAGTGGTATTCAAAGTGTGTAATCTTTGAAATGTTTTAGGGATTGAGTAGTGTTCTCATATCTAAGTGGGTTCTTAGGTAGAAAGTCACTAGTAGAGATTAAGTTTAGGAGATTGTCAACTGGGTTGTTGAGTCTATAAATTAATTCTACAAGTAGTGAATTTCATCCCTGGCTTGGTAGTCCCAAGACGTAGGTAGTTATACCGAACTGGGTGAATAATTCTTTGTGTTGCTTTGTTACTGTTATTGCTGTCCATTGTGCAGAGTGTGTTGTTGTGACATCGCACCTTAACATCACACGTCTGATACCAGAATTTCAATTGGTATCAGAGCAGGCATCCTGTCTGTCTCTGGGTGAGATCTAGGGAAGTTACTTTCTGGTGTAAAGATGGACAAAGAAGTTGTAGGATTCGTCAACAGACCCCCTATTTTGGATGGATCCAATTATGATTATTGGAAGCCAAGGATGACTACCTTCTTAAAATCCTTGGACAGCAGGGCTTGGAAGGATGTTATTAAAGAGTGGAAAGCACCTGTTGTGTGTGAAAAAGATGATGCTGGCAAAGATAAAGAAGGCACCTCAAAGCCAAAGCCTGAAGAAGAGTGGACCAAGGAAGAAGATGAGCTCGCCCTTGGAAATTCGAAAGCTCTAAATGCAATCTTCAATGGAGTGGATAAGAACATCTTCAGGTTAATCAATACCTGTGAAGTTGCTAAGGAAGCGTGGGATATTTTGCAGGCTACACATGAAGGAACATCTAGAGTTAAGATGTCAAGACTTCAGCTGTTAACATCAAAATTTGAAAGCCTGAAGATGAAGGAAGATGAGACTATTCAGGACTTCCACATGAGTGTTCTTGAACTGGCCAATGCTTCTAGTGCTCTTGGAGAGAAAATGTCTGAAGAAAAGCTTGTAAGGAAGATTCTTAGATCCCTTCCTAAGAGGTACAAGATGAAGGTGACTGCTATTGAAGAAGCTCAAAACATTAGCAAGATGAGAGTAGATGAGCTAATTGGATCTCTTCAAACTTTTGAGCTTGGTTTAAATGAAGAAGAACTAGAAAAGAAGCCCAAGGGTGTTGCTTTGCTCTCCACTCCTGCAGAAGATAAGGAAGTCAAAGATTCTCAGGAAGATTTGTCTCAAGCCATTGCAATGTTGGGAAGGCAGTTCAACAAAGTGTTAAAAAGATGGAACAATAACTACAAGCCAAGTGTGAAGAACAGTTCTTCTGACATCAATAAGCCAAAAGAGAAAGATGAAGAGAAGACTGCCCAGGATAGAGGTGTTCAGTGCTTTGAATGTGAAGGGTATGGACATGTCAAGAAAGAATCTCCCACATTCTTGAAGAAGTAGAAGAAGGGCATGTCAGTTTCCTGGTCTGAATCTGATAATGAAAGTGAAGGTGAGTCAGCAAGGCATGCTAGAGCCTTAACTGGAACTGTTGTGTCTGATGATGATAGTGATGAAGAAATAACTTATGAGGAGCTAGCTTCTACTTATCGAGAGTTGTGTTTGAAAAGTGCTGAGATTTGTCAAGAAAACAAGTGTCACAAGCAACAGATTGCTCAGCTTGAAAATGAAAAAGCTGATCGGGAAAACGAAGTTGTTCTAGTTAAGTCTCAACTGGATCAGATGACAAAATTCGTTAGGATGATGAACAGTGGTACTGCTAATCTTGATAAGATTATTCAGTCAGAGAAAGCTGCTGGAGATAAATCACGCATAGGATATGTGGCCAGCACTTCGGGAACAAAAAGGGAGATGTCTCAACCTTTGTCTCAACATCAACCTAAGAGACAAGGTCTTACCCCAAAGAAGGTTGTTCAGCCCCAGAATGTTGAGAAGAAGAATGGTCCTCATCAGAGGAAGACGCAGGCCCAAGGAGTTAGTCAGCATACGCCTCCCCAATATCACAAGAGCTTGGAGGCTGTTGGGTCCAATCAGAACAGGTTTCATCATCAGGGTAACTGGAATGGAAATGAATTCAACAAAGCTGTGCCTTATTACTATGGAAGAAGGAAGCCTCATCACCATAGAAGACACCCTAAGAGACAACATCATAAGTACAGGAGAAGACAATTCAACTATGGAATAAGGAGACAACATTATGGGTGGCAGCCACAGCATTATCAAAGTGGAAGAAGATTTAACCACTTTAGAAACGACAAAGTCAGATGCTTCTATTGTGGCAGGATTGGACATATGCAGTCCTCGTGCTTCAAGCTTCACGGTTATCCTAATTCTGCTCCTCAACCCAAACAGAAAGAGGTAAGGCCTAAAGTGATGAAGCAATGGATACCTAAAGTTACCAGCTTGATAACTCACACGGTTTCTACCAAAGATGACTGGTATTTTGACAGTGGATGTTCTAGACACATGACTGGAGTAAAGAATATGCTTGTTGATGTGAAACCTCAGACTTCTGGCTATGTTACATTCGGTGATGGGATAAAAGGAGAGATAAAGAGGATTGGTAAACTAAAATGTGCTAGTGCTCCCAGCCTGGAGAATGTTCTTCTTGTTAAAGGACTAACAGCTAATTTGATTAGTATTAGTCAACTTTGTGATCAAGGATTCAAAGTAGACTTCACAAAGTCCGAATGTATGGTTAAAAATGACAAAGGAGAAGTCATTATGAAGGGAGCCAGGTCTAAGGACAATTGTTATCTTTGGGTGCCGCAAAACTCAAATTCCTCCACGTGTGTGCTTGCTAAAGAAGATGATGTCAAAATCTGGCATCAAAAGTTGGGACATCTTCACCTAAAGGGAATGAAGAGAATTATCTCCTCAGAAGCAGTCAGAGGGATTCCCAAACTTAGTATTGAGGAAGGAAAAGTATGTGGAGACTGTAAAAAAGGAAAGCCGACAAAGATGTCTCATCCGAAGCTTCAACATGACACCACCTCCAAGGTATTGGAACTCCTTCATATGGATTTGATGGGACCTATGCAGGTTGAAAGTCTGGGTGGAAAGAAATACGCTTATGTAGTTGTGGATGACTATTCAAGATACACCTGGGTGAATTTCATCAAAGACAAATCTGAGGTGTTTGATGTCTTTAAAGAACTCTGTCAAAGACTCCAAAGAGAAAAGGAGAGTAAGGTCATCAGAATAAGAAGTGATCATGGAAGAGAGTTTGAGAATAGCAAGTTTGAAGAAATTTGATCGGCTGAAGGTATACGTCATGAGTTTTCATCGCCTATCACCCCTCAGCAAAATGGAGTTGTTGAGAGGAAGAACAGAACTATACAAGAGTCGGCTAGAGCAATGATTCATGCCAAGAAACTACCTTATCACTTCTGGGATGAAGCCATGAACACTGCCTGCTACATTCACAACAGGGTTACCCTAAGAAGAGGCACTTCATCCACTCTATATGAACTATGGAAGGGAAGAAAACCTAATGTTAAGTACTTCCATGTTTTTGGTAGTAGATGTTACATCCTGGCAGATAGAGAGCAGAGAAGGAAACTGGATTCCAAAAGTGATGAAGGAATATTTTTGGGGTACTCCATCAATAGCAAAGCATATAGAGTCTTCAACTCCAGGACCAAAGTAATGATGGAGTCAATCAATGTTGTGATTGATGATGAAGACAAGCATGGAGTTGAGGATGTCATAGAAGATGTTAGAACATCAGCTGATGAAGTCTCTGTAGAAGTTGAAGAAAGAAATCCATCTCCTGGTGCTGCTGATACTGAGCCTGATCAACCTCAGAAAGATCCTTCTATCAGAATTCAGAAGGATCATCCAAAGGAGCTAATTATAGGTGACCCAAACTCTGGAGTAAGGACTAGGTCAAGAGAAATCATAGCTAGCTCGTGCTTTGTATCCAAAATTGAGCCAAAGAACGTCAAGGAAGCTCTGACAGATGAGTTTTGGATAAATGCTATGCAAGAAGAACTGGAGCAGTTCAGAAGAAATGATGTCTGGGATTTTGTGCCAAGACCAGAAGGGGTGAATGTTATTGGAACAAAGTGGATCTACAAAAACAAGTCTGACGAGCTTGGAGTGGTTACAAGAAACAAAGCGAGACTTGTTGCACAAGGTTATACTCAAGTTGAGGGAGTTGACTTTGATGAGACGTTTGCTCCTATGGCTAGATTAGAATCCATCAGACTACTCTTGGGTATGGCTTGTAACCTAATATTCAAGTTGTTCCAAATGGACGTGAAGAGTGCTTTTCTGAATGGCTATCTAAATGAAGAAGTCTATGTAGATCAACCTAATGGATTCACTGATCCAAACTTCCCCAATCATGTGTTTAAACTGAGGAAAGCATTGTATAGCTTGAAACAAGCTCCAAGGGCCTGGTATGAGAGGCTGACAGAATTCTTAGTAGCAAATGGTTATAGAAAAGGAGGGATTGACAAAACTTTGTTTGTCAAGGAAGAGGCGGAAAATTAATGGTAACCCAAATTTATGTGGATGACATTGTATTTGGGGGGATGTCAGAGGCTATGGTGAAACAGTTTGTTCAACAAATGCAATCAGAATTCGAAATGAGTTTGGTTGGAGAACTTAGCTACTTTATTGGATTACAAGTCAGACAAATGGAGGATTCTATCTTTATTTCTCAAAGCAAATATGCTAAGAGCATAGTAAAGAAATTTGGTCTGGATAATGCCAATCACAAAAGGACACCAGCTCCCACCCAGTTAAAGCTATCCAAGGATGAGAATGGAGTGAGTGTGGACCACAGCTTGTACAGAAGTATGATTGGGAGTCTACTGTATCTCACAGCAAGTAGACCTGACATTTCCTTTGCTGTTGGAGTGTGTGCTAGATATCAATCTAATCCTAAGGTGACTCACTTGAATCAAGTGAAGAGATTCTGAAATATGTGAATGGCACAAGCGACTATGGGATGCTATATAGCCATGATTCTGGGACTGATTTAAAAGGATACTGTGATGCTTATTGGGCTGGAAGCGCAGATGATAGAAAAAGCACTTCAGGAGGGTGTTTCTTTCTAGGGAACAATCTGATTTCCTGGTTCAGCAAGAAGCAGAATTGTGTATCTCTCTCAACTGCTGAAGCGGAGTATATAGCAGCAGGAAGTAGTTGCTCTCAGCTAGTTTGGATGAAGCAGATGTTGAGTGAATACAATGTCAAACAAGATGTTATGACACTATACTGCGATAATCTGAGTGCAATTAATATATCTAAAAATCTTATACAGCATAGTAGGACAAAGCACATAGACATAAGGCATCACTTCATAAGGGATCTGGTTGAAGACAAAATTGTTACCTTGGAGCATGTAGCCACAGATAACCAGCTGGCTGACATATTCACTAAAGCCTTAGATGCAAACCAATTTGAAAGGTTAAGAAGCAAATTGGGAATCTGCATTTATGAAGACTAAATCTGCTAGAAAGGGGTTGTGGGCAGTTGGACTTTTTCTGAAAATGTTTAGTCAACTGCCAAGTGATGGTTGTCAAATTGTGGCTAAAAAGGGGGAGAAGTAGCCAAAAGTAGCTAAAGTACAATATGCAGATATTAATGGGGAGTAATTTACTGCTGCCATGCTGGTTCATGATTGAGGGGGAGCAACATTGTTGAAAATTGCTGAAAATTGTTGCTGTTGAAGATGGTTCTGCAGCAGAGTTGTTGTGAAGGCTGCTGCTAGATGCTGAAGTAAATTGAAGATGCAGCTGTAGTTGAAGATAATATGTGCAGCTGTTTGAAGAGTGTAACTTGATTACAGCATAATGATATATGCTGAAGTTTTTATGTGAGCAGCAGAATTTGGTGAATTGAAGATGTTGCTGATGCTGCTGCTAGGAGGTTCAAGATTATTGATTAAAGTTTTTCCGCTGCTAAAAGGCTCTGAAGATGTGGAGTGCAGAGATTGTTTTAGCCAAAATTAGCCAAAGGGGGAGATTGTTAGTTCTTGGATTGGCTGGAATTTTGGTAAAACAAAGTATATTCAATGTTGATGTCAAGGTACTGATGTTGCAACATTGAGAATTAACACTGGGCTGTGTTAAGTATTTAATTTGCTGAAGCTGGATGTCTGATGTCACATAGGCGATGTTGTGACATTAGATCTGCAGAATTAATAACATCAGGTTGTGATGTTGTTAGGGTTGCGTATTAGCAGGAATTGTGGAGAGCAAGTAGTCTCATTGGATGCGAATAACTTGGGATAGATATTTGCTGCTGCATAGGAGATTTGGTGCGGATTTGTAGGAGATTTAAAAGGTTGAAGATTTAAAAAGATTTTAGGAGAAAATCTGTTTTAAATATTCAGTTTTAAATAACAAATCTGGGAGATATTGTAGCAAGTCCAAGACCAATTCAAGGAGCTATATAAAGCGCACCAGTACTAGAGAAAAGGGACGAAGAAAGTCAGCCAAAGACTGAGAGTCGTGTTGTGTCTTCGTGCATGTTTTGTAAGCCATTCGAGAGTGAATTGGCAGAGTGATTTTGAGTTGTTCTTGATCAAAGCTGTGAAGCAGAATCAAGTAGTGGTATTCAAAGTGTGTAATCTTTGAAGTGTTTTAGGGATTGAGTAGTGTTCTCATATCTAAGTGGGTTCTTAAGTAGAAAGTCACTAGTAGAGATTAAGTTTAGGAGATTGTCAACTGGGTTGTTGAGTCTGTAAATTAATTCTACAAGTAGTGAAATTCATCCCTGGCTTGGTAGCCCCCAGACGTAGGTAGTTAGACCGAACTGGGTGAACAATTCTTTGTGTTGCTTTGTTACTGTTATTGCTGTCCATTGTGCAGAGTGTGTTGTTGTGACATCGCACCTTAACATCACACGTCTGATACCAGAATTTCACTCTAAATATCTATACTAGTATTACACAGTTGATATGAGTTTATGAAAGAAGACTTATAGCGAAACAGCCCCACAATACAGTTATATGTATATGAAAGCGGTAAATGAAAGCATATAAACACTTACTCGGTTGTAGAGCTTCCATACTGTTTGGTTAGTTGTTCAACAAAGAAAGTTTGAAAACAACAGTATATTTCAAAATCAAAGGAGAAAGTGCTTTGAAAAAGAAAGACTTGGGGCTTACAGCTCAAGGAGAGGCCTAGGGTTTTATTAGTGATCACACTGTCGAATTTGTACAGAGGGACTTATACAAGTGACTGAGGCCCAGAATTTTTTTGTTGTACAAAGGGATGGGTCTTACACTCTCTCAAGAGGCCCAAAAGGTTTAAAGAAAAAGAGTGGGGCTTATAACACGAGGGTAGGCCCAGTTGATTTTTAAAAGGCGACGATTGCGCCGTTCACTTATACAGAGGGACTTATACGATAAGTGAGGCCCAAAATGGGTTGTACAAGGGGGTTTGGGTCTTACACTCTATTAAGAGGCCCAAAAGGTTTTAAGAAAAAAAGTGGGGCTTATAACACGAGGGTAGGCCCAGTTGATTTTTAAAAGGCGACGATCGCGCCGTTCACTTGTACAGAGGGACTTATACGATAAGTGAGGCCCAAAATAGGTTGTATTTACAAAGGGTTGGGTCTTACACTCTCTCAAGAGGCCCAAAGAGTTTTGAAAATGATTTATGAGGGTTGAATTAATCCAAAAACCCTAATTTGTTTTCAAAATGTGTTTTAATTGAATAAAAATTCAATTAAAATGATCAAAATTGTTTAACACATGGAAAACAAATTGTGATCTTGGATTAATGCTTCAAAAATTAAGTATTGACCTACAAAATAATTAGAAGTCATTAAAAGTTGCAAAATCAAGGTGGAAAAATATTCAAAATGTCAAAAACAATTAAAATATTAATTCTTTGCAAAAATATCAATTATATGAAATAAATAATATTTTTGGGATTTTTTGGGAAAATAAAATATTTTAACATTTTTGTTAATTTAAAAAAAAAAGAATCAACTCAAAATCATTAAAACTCAGAGAGAAATTAATTTTTGAATCAATTAAATAAAATCACAAAATTCAAATATTTGAATTTGTGAAAATAGCGCCAAGAACAAGGGCAAGAACACGCGCGTGTTCTGAGTTTCCCAGATTTACATTTTCTATCCAATCTCACTGAATACTTGATCATATCATGCAATCCATATACCAATCAACTCGTTTCAACCTCACGATCATGTCTATGGCAATTAATTTCATTTAAATTAAGCATAAAACAAGAAATCACGAAAAATCCTCAAGAACCCTAAATTCTGCATGAAGGCTGAGATTTTTGATACACGATTCAAATAAAATAATTACTTGAGGGGAAACATTCCATGCATGATTATGAACATTTGGCAAAAGTATTGTGCGAGGAAATATGCATAGATTGAGAGATGACCAAGTTTAGGCTTACCTCTAGACCGTGACAGCAAGAGCAAATTGATTTCTGAGTTGGAGATGTTATAGATGAGTTGTGATGATCTGAACAGCTTCCCTACATCCTATGGAGTGTGTTTTAATGCTTGGACTTGATGGAAATTGGTTTGATCACTTCATGGCATCTCACCTGCAACTTGGTTAAAACCTTGAGCAATTGACTGGTGATTCTGAGAAATCAGTGTTCCAGATGTTGTTTAAGTGTTTGATCAGCTCACATATGATGTGTATGAGGTGTGTGTGTGATTGGTTTGAGTGGAATTGCTCTATAATGAAAAACCTGATAGTGACTTGCTAAGAAATGCACTTTTGAGAGTGAGAAGTGGATTTTTAGAAAGGCAAGTGTTGTAGGCCTTTGGTGTACTTAAAATGATCACAATTGAGCTCTATTTATAGTAGAGCAAGTTTGTTTTGCAAGGAATAGTGAATGGCAACTGCAGAGTAGGGTTGGCCAATGTTGGCAAATGAAAATCCAAGTCTTCTCTAGCCATTGACTAGAGGTTAGGGCACAGGCTGCTGGTCCCCTTGGTCTTGGATAAGTCTTGACTGAATTCAGTTGAGAATGGCTCAGTCCATGCCACCTTGATGCTTCCATTGAATGCTCTAATCCAAAATTGGAGTCTTGTCCCTATTTTGGGCAATTCTAGGTTTAGCATGCTACTTCTTGTTCCAAGGACTTTGGAGGCTTGGCTCAGTGATTGTCCCCTTTAGATTCAATCCTCAGATGTGTCCAAAGTGATGACAAGGCTTGGAATTGGCTGATTTTGGTAAATCGAGCAAAAGTGCAAAATTCTGCCTTGCCTTGGCAGATTTCAGCAAGGCAACTTGCCAATGTCATATCTCATGGCTCAAGTTGAATTTGGTGATGTTTTGGCCATTTTGGAAAGCTCTTATATGATACAACAACTGTTTGACCATATTTGATTTTGATACTTTTTGAATCCAAGTGAAAAATGTCCCTAAATTTGGAAAAAAGTAAGGCAAAATCTGACTTAGTGAAATTTTCACTAAGTGTTGGAAAAAAGTGACTTTTCTTGATTTTGATCACTCCATAACTCAAAATCCATGAGAAATTTGGACATAGGTCAGTATGAAGCTTTTGTAGAGGGCAATGAGATCTAAAAATCAAGCTTTGGATGGAAAAAAATGGCTTTGTGGTTTAGGAGTTATGATCCTCCAAAGTTGGTACCCTTGCCACTTTATTTCATAACTTAGAAAATTTTCTAAGTTTTTATGGTTACCCCTTTTACAAGTTATCCCACTTTCTTTGATTTTTATTGATGAATGATGATTCAAATCATACATTAACATCATTTTAGGTTTAAAAATCCATTTTGGTGAAAAATCTCAAAAAGTTAAAGTTGACTTTTGTGCACAGTTGACTTTTTATCCGATGAATTCCAAACTGTGCAATTCTTCAGGAAATCGTGTCCTTGACCTAAATGAAACTTGATGGACATGTTCCATGGGTGGTATAGAGTGTATTGAATCATGTCTTAGGGCTTGAGAGCATGTCCTGGTCAAAAGTCAAAGTTACAGTTGACTTTTCTCGCGAAACCCTAATTGTGGTTCAGATGAAATTGAAACTTGTTGCTCAAGCTTCTTGGATCAATCCATTGTCCCAAATGGATCAATATGGTATATTAGAGACCCTCAAATCATGTATTGAGTTCTTGGTTCATGAATTGTCCCAAAAGTCAACTTAGGGGTGAATTAGGTCAAGAAACCCTAATTCCTGATTTTTTATGAATGCATCCCCTGAGGCAAAATTGACTTAATGATTGGGTTTATGAGGTTCCATGGAGCATATTAGGTTATGTTTTGGATCTTTGGCTTATGCCCAGATGAAAATTTCCATCTGGAGGCCCTGGTCGACCAAAACCCTAATTTGGTGACACTGGCGATCTTGAAGCTTGATCCACCTAGAAGGGAGCATCCTTGTGCTTAATCCTTGAAGTAGGAGTCCTTTTGATCCTTTGTGTATGTTTGAGAGTGTAAACAAGTTGAAGATCATGTCATTTCTTGATTGATCCTTTCTCTAAGAACTCAGAGAGGGCTTGAAACCCTAATTTCGACTGTAGTAGGTGTTCAACAATTCCTTGAGGAGATTGATGAGGCACAAAGGTACATCCATATTGTGATGATGATTTGAAAAATGATGGGAAATCTTAGTTGATAGTTCCTGGATTGGCTGGAATTTTGGTAAAACAAAGGTTATTCAATGTTGATGTCAAGGTGCTGATGTTGTAACATTGAAGTCTTAACACTGGGTTGTGTTAAGTAGTTAAGTGCTGAAGTTGGATGTCTGATGTCACACAGGTGATGTTGTAACATCAGACCTGCAGAATTAATAACAGCAGGATATGTTATTAGGGCACGCGTATTAGCTGGAATTGTGGAGAGTGGTTGACTCATTGGATGAGAATATCTTGGGATAGATATTTTCTGTTACATGGGAGATTTGATTGCAGATCTGTTGGAGAATTAAAAGGTTGAAGATTTAAAAAGATTTTGGGGATAAAATCTGTTTTGAAGATTCAGTTTTAATTAACAAATCTGATCAAATATTGTGACAAGTCCAAGCCCAATTCAGGAGCTATATAAAGTGCACAAGACCAAAGGGAAAAAGCGACAGAAAACATTCAGAAGATCAAGAGCAGGAGGCTTAGTGTCTAGAGTTTGTTTAAAGTGCTTGTATTTACACTATTCTAGGGTTGGAATAGGTGTTGAGTTTCTGTCCTCTCTAAAGCTGTGAAGCAAAGAGAGTTGTGTAATTTGATCGAAGCTGTGAAGTAAGATCAAGGGTACTCAAAGTGGTTTCTTTGAGTGTTTGTAAGGGATTGAGTGGTGTTCTCATATCTAAGTGGTTTCTTAGGTAGGAAGTCATTAGTAGAGAATACGTTTAGGAGATTGTCAACGAGTTGTTGAGTCTGTAAATTATATCTACAAGTAGTGAATTCCATCCCTGGCTTGGTAGCCCCCAGAGTAGGTTGGTTATAACCGAACTGGGTCAACAATTCTTGGTGTTATTTTACTGTTATTGCTGTCCATTGTGCAGAGTGTGTTGTTGTGACATCACACCTTAACATCACACGTCTGATACCAGAATTTCAATTGGTATCAGAGCAGGCATCCTGTTTGTCTCTGGGTGAGATCTAGGGAAGTTACTTTCTGGTGTAAATATGGACAAAGAAGTTGGAGGATTCGTCAACAGACACCCTATTTTAGATGGATCCAATTATGACTATTGGAAGCCAAGGATGACCACCTTCTTAAAATCCTTGGACAGTGGGGCTTGGAAGGTTGTTATTAAAGAGTGGAAAGCACCTGTTGTATGTGAGAAGGATGATGCTGGTAAAGATAAAGAAGGCACCTCTAAGCTAAAGCCTGAAGAAGAATGGACCAAGGAGGAAGATGAGCTCGCCCTTGGAAATTCCAAAGCTCTAAATGCCATCTTCAATGGAGTGGATAAGAATATCTTCAGGTTAATCAATACCTGTGAAGTTGCTAAAGAAGTGTGGGATATCTTGCAGGCTACTCATGAAGGAACATCTAGAGTCAAGATGTCACGACTTCAGATTTTAACATCAAAATTTGAAAGCCTGAAGATGAAGGATGATGAAACCATTCATGACTTCCACATGAATGTTCTGGAACTGGCTAATGCATCCAGTGCTCTTGGAGAGAAGATGTCAGATGAAAAGCTTGTGAGGAAGATCCTTAGGTCCCTACCTAAGAAGTATAAGATGAAGGTTACTGCCATTGAAGAATCACAAGATATCAGCAAGATGAGAGTTGATGAGCTCATTGGATCTCTTCAAACCTTTGAGCTTGGGTTGAATGAGGAAGAACCAGAAAAGAAGCCAAAGAGTATAGCCCTGGTGACAAATGGTGAAGAAGAGAAATATGAATCCCTGGAGGATCTATCTTAGGCCATAGTGATGTTGGGAAGACAGTTCACCAAAGTATTCAGGAGAATGAATAATAACTCCAGGCCTAATGTCAAGAACATGACTTCTGACACCAGCAAGAAGGATGAAGAGAAAACTGCCCAAGATAAAGGAGTGCGGTGCTTTGAGTGTGAAGGGTATGGACATGTCAAGAAAGAATATCCCACCTTCTTGAAAAAGTAGAAGAAGGGCATGACAGTTTCCTGGTCTGACTCTGATAGTGAAAGTGAAGGCGAGTCAGCAAAGCATGTGAGAGCTTTAACAGGAGCTGTGGTTTCTGATGATGATTCTAGTGATGGAGAAGTAACTTATGAGGAGTTGGCATCCACCTATCAAGAGATGTGTTTAAAGAGTGCTGAAATTTGTCAAGAAAATAAGTGCCACAAGCAACAAATTGCTCAGCTAGAAAATGAAAAGACTGATCTGGAAAATGAAGTGGTGCTAGTTAGAGCTCACCTTGATCAAATGACCAAGTCTGTTAGGATGCTGAGCTGTGGTACAGACACACTTGACAAGATCCTTCAGTCAGAAAAAGCTGCTGGAGACAAAGCTGGGATAGGTTATATGGCTGAGGATATGGGAACTTCAGAAGGAAGCACTTCAGGTTCAAAGAAGGAAGTATCACAACTTTCATCTCAACATCAGCCAAAGAAGTAGGATCCTACCCCTAAGAAAGCTGATGTTTCACAACCTAAGAAGATTGAGAAGAAGACTGGTCCCTATCAGAAGAGAAAACAGCCACAGCGAGCTAGTCAGTATATGCCCCCTCAATACCATGAGAGCATGCAAGCTGCTCAGTTCAAACAGCACATGTCTCATCAGATGTCTCAACATCAGGACAACTGGTATGGTTATGGTTATGGATACACCAATGTTGTTCCTTATATATATGGAAGAAGAAAGCCACACCATCATGGGAGACAATCCAGGAAACAACATTCTCAGCCGTCTTATGGGAGAAGACATCAACATAATAGATGGCAGGGCATTTATGGTAGGAGGAGACCACATTATGGATGGCAGCATAAGCAATCTCATCATGGCAGAAGATTCAGAGATGAAAGGGTGAGATGCTATTATTGTGGAAGATTTAGACATATGTAGTACTCTTGCTACAAGCTGCATGGATACCCTCAACCTCAAAATAGATGGAGAGAGCACAGGACCAAAATTGTTAAACAATGGGTACCTAAGGAGAAGGTAAAGTGCCTATTGGCTCACATGGGTGATAAAGAAGGAACATGGTATTTTGACAGTGGGTGTTCCAAGCACATGTCTGGATGTAGATCCATGTTTGATGATCTTAGACCTTGCCCCTCTCATGAGGTCATATTTGGCAATGGAGGAAAATATGTTGTTGCAGGAGTTGGGAAAGTGCAAGGTGATGGTAGACCTGAACTTGACAATGTTATGTTTGTCAATGGCTTAAGTGAAAATTTGATCAGCATAAGCCAGTTGTGTGATGAAGGTTACGAGGTAAACTACACTAAGCATGAGTGTGTGGTTTCTGATGAGCATAATCAGATTGTTATGAAGGGTGCCAGAACCAAAGACAACTGTTATCAGTGGACCTCTCTTGAAGGAGATTCAACTAGTGATGTACAAGTTGATGTTATAACATCAGACTATGACATCAGGATGCTGAAAGGTCACTCAAAGTTAACAAGTTCTGATGTGAGTGTTTTAAAAGGAAAGTCTTTATGGAGGGAGAAAATTAGTAATTGGTCTTTAAAGAGTTTTCAAAATCAGGCGCCTTACTATATTGAGACTACATCAAGAATTACCAAAGCAATCTCATCGCAACGCTTCATCTCCCTAAATATCAACAGAATAGAGAGTTCTCCTTCAAACCTAGTCTGTCACAAAGGAACGATGTTTGTCCCTTCCAAGAAATCTGAGCAGGTACGAACCAGGGTTTCTTCCGAAGAACTCATTTCCGAGTCAAGTAACCCTAAACCCTCAACCACGGTAAACAAACCTGAAGCTAGGTCATCATCCTCTCAAGCTGTTGAGGAGAAGTTTGATGTAGACGAGCATTTGGAACAAATTGCCACCAAAATCCTTGAGAAGGGGATACGGGTGAAAGGGATTTCCGTCCCTCTAAGGCAAATGCCTGCTGAACAAGCCGACTCTCAAGAAGAGGACAAAAATCTTCAAAGCCAGGCCCTTAGTCAAGAAGCTGAAGGTGAAGA
Source organism: Lathyrus tuberosus (assembly GCA_022829125.1). Taxonomy (NCBI): domain Eukaryota; kingdom Viridiplantae; phylum Streptophyta; class Magnoliopsida; order Fabales; family Fabaceae; genus Lathyrus; species Lathyrus tuberosus. The sequence continues at coordinate 3,506,350 of JALAZF010000440.1, forward strand.
TCCTGATGACACTGATGTCAGTCTTGATGTCAGAACATCATCCCCTAGGAATGAAAGCCACAGGGGTAAAGGGAAGGAGCAGGTTGAGGTTATAGAGATTGAGGACTCATCTGATGATGATAGAATTGGAAGAGGGAAGGATAAAAAAAGGACTTCATCTACAGACTGTCCCAAGTCATGGAACAAAGGTGCCAGGTCTGGCAAGAAGAGGAGAATCAGGGAAGAGGCAGATTCTGAGAGTGATGCTCAAGACATCAACCCTGCTACAAATCAAGTGCCTGATAACATCTCATCTCACAGTGCCAGAAGTGCATCCTTGTGGAGTTGTGTGAGCCTAAGAAAGATAGCTCTGGAAAGAGAGGTAGTAGCAAAAGACTTAGAGTCTACTAAAATCATAGACCTAATTAAGCTTGCTGGTCTCATAAGGACTGTGTCAGGGTTGACTAACTGCTATGATAGACTGGTCAGGGAATTCATAGTTAATATACTTGAATCGATAAATGACAGCAAGAGCCGTACTTTCAGAAGAGTTACCATCAGGGGTAAGTGTGTCTGGTTTTCTCCTGAGATGATCAATGCCTACTTAGGAAGAAATGAGGAAGATTATGGGGAATTAGAAGCCTCTAACAATGATATATGCAAAGAAATCATTGATGGGCAGGTAGATGTTTGGCCGGTAGAAGGAAAGCTGTTAGCCAGTTTGTTGAGTGTCAAATATGCTTTTCTGCACAGAATAGGTATTGCCAACTGGGTTCCTACTAGTCACAAGACCACAATTTCTGTTGAATTGAGGAAGATAATTTATGCAGTTGGGACAAAGCAAAGAATTAACTATGGCTCCTACATCTATGATCATACTATTAAGCATGCTGCTACAAATGCTGTAAAGATGCCCATTACTTTTCCCTCTCTCATTTGTGGGATTGTCTTGTCTCAACATCCTGGAATTCTACAGCATTCAGATGTTGCTTGTAAAAGGAAGCTTGTCTTTTCACTCCATCACAAGGTGAAACATGTACCTTACAGTGTCAAGACATCTGCCTCAACATCACAACAGTCATCAGCCAAGACTGGGTTGATTACAGAACTAGAGGAGGCTTGCAAGGAGTTAGATGAAGTCATAAGAGTTAGCACTGAAAGGAAACAAAAATTTGAAAGACTTGTCATGGCTCTGAGATTGGCAACAAAGGAAAGTGAAGCTGTCAACACAAGGAAGGATGTTATTGATGAAGACGATAATGATGATCTCAGCTCAGAAGATTCAAGATTTTAATGATTGCCTTCTATTTTAGTAGGGTTAGCTTTATTTTCTGTATTTGTTTTAGCACTTAAAGTGCTTGGTTTTGTAATTTGAATATTGTGTTGTTTTATGCACTGTTTATGTTTTTAGTTTCCTTCTATGATTTGTTTTGCCTGTTTACTAACTGAGAGGCTAACAATGAGAGCTAGGGTATACTGACTTTAGTTAATAGGGCTTCTTATAAAAGTTTGCCTAATTGTGGCTAAAAAGGGGGAGAACATAGCCAAGATAGTCAAGAGGATTATTGCCATATGCTGCTGATGTGATGCAGAGATTAAGGGGGAGATAGATTGATGATGCTAAAAGGTGTTTAGTTGAAAAGTGGTAATGCAGTTATTGAGGGGGAGTTTTGAAGATATCGTGACATTTGAAGAGTGCAGCCAAGCAGACATCTAGGGGGAGTAAATTGCTGTACATTATGAGCTACTGAACAGTTGTGATGCTAGTTCAGGTTTTCAAGGGGGAGCACCAATTGGCTGTTGTCAATAATGAAGACGGTGCTGCAGCAGATCAAGTGATGAAGACTATGCAAAGTGTCAAACTGCTGCTAATGAGTTTCAAATTTCTGAAGATTATTCCGCTGCTGAAATCTCTGAAGGTGCAGAGTGCAGAAGTTGATTGCAGAGATTGTTTTAGCCAAAATTAGCCAAAGGGGGAGATTGATAGTTCCTGGATTGGCTGGAATTTTGGTAAAACAAAGGTTATTCAATGTTGATGTCAAGGTGCTGATGTTGTAACATTGAAGTCTTAACATTGGGCTGTGTTAAGTAGTTAAGTGCTGAAGTTGGATGTCTGATGTCACACAGGTGATGTTGTAACATCAGACCTGCAGAATTAATAATAGCAGGATATGTTATTAGGGCATGCGTATTAGCTGGAATTGTGGAGAGTGGTTGACTCATTGGATGAGAATATCTTGGGATAGATATTTTCTGTTACATGGGAGATTTGATTGCAGATCTGTTGGAGAATTAAAAGGTTGAAGATTTAAAAAGATTTTTGGGATAAAATCTGTTTTGAAGATTCAGTTTTAATTAACAAATCTGATCAAATATTGTGACAAGTCCAAGCCCAATTCAGGAGCTATATAAAGCGCACAAGACCAAAGGGAAAAAGCGACAGAAAACATTCAGAAGATCAAGAACAGAAGGCTTAGTGTCAAGAGTTTGTTTAAAGTGGTTGTATTTACACTATTCTAGGGTTGGAATAGGTGTTGAGTTTTTGTCCTCTCTAAAGCTGTGAAGCAAAGAGAGTTGTGTAATTTGATCGAAGCTGTGAAGTAAGATCAAGGGTACTCAAAGTGGTTTCTTTGAGTGTTTGTAAGGGATTGAGTGGTGTTCTCATATCTAAGTGGTTTCTTAGGTAGGAAGTCATTAGTAGAGTATAAGTTTAGGAGATTGTCAACGGGTTGTTGAGTCTGTAAATTATATCTACAAGTAGTGAATTCCATCCCTGGCTTGGTAGCCCCCAGAGTAGGTTGGTTATAACCGAACTGGGTCAACAATTCTTGGTGTTATTTTACTGTTATTGTTGTCCATTGTGCAGAGTGTGTTGTTGTGACATCACACCTTAACATCACACATCTGATACCAGAATTTCATTAGTGTTCAAAATTTGGGGTATGACATTGAGGAGACTTGAGATTCCATTTGATCACCAATGGCCCAAGCATTCATTCACTATTGATGCCAAAACAAACTTGTTCACTGTAAATAGACATCAATTGTGATCAGTTTGAGTACCCCAAAGCCTCAGAAGACTGGATTTACTCAAAATCTCTCTTTCACTCCAAAAATTCCTTCATTTACAAGTCATTATCGAATTTTTCATTAGAGAGCCATTCCATCACCACCAATTGCTCTAACACATTCCAGACATCATATATGAGCTGATCAAACACTCCTCACACTTCTGAAACATCAGGATCATCATCTCCATTTCTCACTTGGATCAATTGCAGTCAGAGTTGAGCCAGCCTATCCAAAGAGTTTCAAAACATCCTGAAGGTTGCAACACAATCCTTGAGGCCTAAGGAAGCTATGCAGGTCATTGTTTCACTACTGTAACACCTCAACCACTAAAATCGATTCCTTCTCGCAGAGGTAAGCCTTAAACATTCAAACTCAATGCATCATGCACCATAAACATGTTTTCAAGTTACCATTGTATTTTTGGATGTTCATAGATCATTTTCCCTCAATCAATTGCTTCATATCTTGTACATATGAAATTTCATTTCAAATTCTCTTTTTTTGGGTTCATACGATTTCAAACCAATTTCTTTCAAATCTGTGAATTTAAATAAAATTGAGTAATGCCATTCACTGCATTGTTCAAAAATGGACAAGTTTAGTTTTTGAATCATCCAAAATGGTTGAGTATTAAGGGAGATGCGAATTTAAAAGCTTGAGGAAGATGATGAAGATGAAGGTGGTGGTCAGGGCGCCATTCTTCAGAATCAAACTTAGTTTTAGTATATATTATACACTTACCACTATATATTTGAATTGGCATTACGTGGTTGATCAGCTAGTTTCGTGTGTGTAGCGAGCAAAGGGTCTAGGGTTCGAATCTCCCTCGCCCCAGACCTTTTGGTAATTTTTTTTGAACTATTTTTCAAAGGGAGTTTCACATATTATTCACTCTTGCCATCCTCTATCAGCCAACGCACTTGGCTCAGTTGGTAAAGTTTTAAACCCTCCATCTCAAGGGCGTGGGTTCAAACCTTAGGGGGCCATCCTATTTTTTTACCACTTGTTTTCTTTCACTTTTCTTCACCATCTTTTAATAACTTCCAAAATTAATTTCTCTCTCATTTTTTATCATTTTTTATTGATTCTTTTTTTTAAAAAGTCACAAAAATCTTAAATTATTTTATTTTACAAAAAATCCAATTTATATTATTTATTTAATATAGTGAGAATTTTTGTAATTAATTTCATTTTTTATTTGTTTTAAACATTTTAAAATGAAATTCCCACTTTGATCTTTTCATTCCAAATGAATTTCAAGATTTCATGTGATTAAACATGATTTTTCAAAATATTTTTCAAAGTTTACAACTTGTTTTTAAATATATTTGATATTTATATCATTTTTTATTTAATTTCCTTTGAAAATTATATCTTTTAAATTCAAAATTAGGGTTTCCTCTAAATTTTGATTTTTCAAACACAGATAAACATTTTTGGGTCTCTTGGTAGAGTGTAATTCCCATCCCTTTGTAAATATTTGATTTGGGCCTCAGTCATTGTATAAGTCCCGATACGATTTTAAAAATCTCGGCGCGATCGCCATTTTCAAACAATTTTCATTTAGGCCTCCCTTGTGTTGTAAGTCCCATTTATCTTTCTTTTTTATTTAAATCACTTTAGGCCTCTAAATAGAGTGTAAGACCCAACCCCCTTTGTACATAAAATAATTTGGGCATCAGTCATTGTATAAGTCCCAGTACAGTTTTCAAAATAACGGGGCGATCGTTGTTTTTCATCTGGGCCTCTCTTTGAGTTGTAAGCCCCATCCCTTGTATAAAAATAAACTCTTGGGCCTCTAATAGCGTGTAATACCCAATCCTCTTTGTAAATACAAATAATTTGGGCCTCAGTCATTGTATTGGTTCACAAGCAATGCAAGGATTCAGATTCAGCTGGACCAATTTAGGGTTTCTTGATAAAAAGTCAACTGTATCTTTGACTTTTGACCAAGACATGTTCCCAAACCTTGGGACATGATTCAAGACACTCTATAACACCTATGGAATCCATACATTAGGTTTGAATTAGGTCAAGGACTTGATTTCATAGAGGATCACACAGTTTGGAATTCATCTGATAAAAAGTCAACTGTGCCAAAAAACCAAATTTGATTTTTTGAATTTCTTGAAAAACAAGGCTTCCATAAGTAAAAAATAATGCTAATTGATGGTTTAGATCATCATCCATCAAGAAAAATCAAGAAAAGTGAGGTTACTTGAAAAAGGGGCAACCATAAGAAACTTAAAATATTCTAAGTTATGGAATAAAAGTGATTTGGTACCAACTTTGCAAGGTCATAACTCCTAAACCACAAGGTCTTTTCTCCCATCCAAAACTCAAATGAAAGCTCTTATTACATAATTCAAAATTGTCAACTACATCAGATTCTAAATCCTCATAGATTTTGAGTTATGGATTGATCAATATCACAAAAACTTGAAAATGGACATTTTTCCCAACACTTAGTGAAAATTTTGGACATAATCTGTCTTGGGTTTTCACAAACTTTGAGGCCATTTTTCACCATGATCCAAGTTGATTCAAGACCAATGTTGGAAATCAAAGTTAAAGTAGGATATACAAGCTTTGCAAAGAGTACCAATACTCATCTTAATTCAACTTAAGTAGGGACTTACAATCCTGGAAACATGACACCTCCAAGACTATTTTTACAAGACAGTCTTGTACATGCCACACGATTTTGTCATTTCCATGACTTGGAAAGCCTTGTCACCATACAAGACAAGTTTCTAAAGTGCAATGAACAAGATCTCTGTAGAGCTACAACACCATAGAGCCATGCAAGTCAAAAACCTCATCATTTGGCATGTGACATTCAAAGTTCAAAATCCAAAAACTCAAATTTTGTCATGAGGCATTTAAGGGATGCATAAGTATCAAGAAGGAATCACTTTGAAAAAGAAATAAAAGAAAATTATGAAAATATGATCAAAAATCAAGAAACTCAGAATTAAAAATAATAAAAAATCATTTTAATGTCTAAACATGCTTTAGGAATTTTTATGGAATTTTTAGATGCGTTTTGGTATTTTTAAATAGATAAAATGAAACAAGTATAGAAAAGAAAAATAAAATGTAGAGAAATAATGCAAGGGGTGTGGCGAAAGTAAAATATGAAGTTTAAAATGAATTGGGCTCAGAACATGGGCGCGTGTGTGTGTGTGTGGTTAAGGTGTACACTCAGTCAAAAGGTTGACTCATCATGTGCGTTGGATCAAGTCAATCAAATCAATCAGAAACATCAAGCAAACGAACGGATGAGATGCAAAGATCATGATAACTGCCATGCACACACACACACACACGCAAGTCATAACTGAGAGAAAAAAGAGGCACGTGAGGGGCATCATGTTCATTAATGTGCTAGCAAATTATGGAACGTAAGATCAAACAAATCATACGGCTGTGTTTAAAAGTCCTAAAACCCTAATCTGAAAACCTCACCGGCCGGAGAAGGACCTCTGGTCATCTTCTCCGGCGAAGCACCACCACCTGCAAATCCTCAAACTCTCCAAAAATTTATGAAACGCATATCAATAGAAAGCTGAACTTACGTACATCACGAATCCACACTTCAAATTCACAAACCACGCATGATCAGAGAGAAACAACAGCAAACATTTTTCCCTAGAATTTGGATCTAAGCACTTAAGGTTCCTATCACTATCCAGATCAATCACATTGCTTCTATTAAGCCATAATCAACATGAAACAAGCTAAAACAAAATAAAATGAAGTAAAATCAGTTGAGGAATTTCAAACCTGGACTTGCGAAGAACTTGAATCAACAAGAAAACCAGAGGTGTAGGCTTGTTCTTGAGCTTCCAAGGAGCAAAATAAATGCCCCTATGCCTTGGATCTTGGAGAGAATAGAGAGAAATTCAATCTACAATGAAACTGTACTTGAAGAGATTGATCTTGCTCTTGCTGATTCTTGATCAATGATGAACTATTGATGATGATGATGATGATGAAATAAGGAAGAACTCGTGCCAAGAGAGAGAGTTCAGAGAGAATTTTCAGAGAGAAAATGTGAGAGTGAGAGTTTGTGAAAAAATGCGAAATGAAGTGAAGCCCCTTCCAATTATGTTAGAGTTTAGCTTTATATCTCTAGTTAACTTGTTAACCATTGTAGTTAACAGTTAGAAGTTGAGTTAGTGGAGCTGGTTAACTGAGTTGGTGAGTGAAGTTGGCTATTGGCACGAGTTAGAAAGGTTTGGTTAGAGTGTGGAGTGATCCTTGGAGTTATGGTGAGGTTTAGTGAAATGAGAGGTGGTGATGTGGTTATGTGTATGCAGATGCTGCAGCAAGCTTGTTGGACAAGTTTGTTTCATTTTCCTCTTTGATGTATGGTGTAGCGTGAATACATGAATGTGTAAGAACCATGTATGGCCAAATGAAGTAATGTGTGATGAGTATGCGTGTGAATGACTGAACCAAAGCAAAAACAATGCCATACCATTCTGTTTTGGCAACCAACCATTCAGTGGAAATGTGGAAGTTTGAGGAGGAATTTCTTTATGTATGGTGGATGGAATAAGGAGTTTTTGGTGTCATTAGAAAGAGGAGACATCAAAGAACAATGGTGATGTTTGGCTTGAACCCAATAGAGGCTTGTAACACACTTGAAAATGGCTTAAAAGTCAAGGAACCACAACTGGTGCATGGGCGAGGCAAGTTGTTGGCAGACCTGGTCATGGCCCTATGAAAAATTCAGTATGAAACCTCTCCCTTTGAATCCTCATATGACCTTCATAACATGTTCAAATGAAAAAATGTCCAACATCAAAATTGAAGAGCACATGGAGATAAACAACTTTAATGTTCAACAATTTTTCATTTGAAGCCGCCTTGATGGAGAAAATTGGCTTGACATTTGGCACACCAAGTGTTTGATGAAATTATGGCCTGGAGGCCTGAACTTACCTTGCCATGACTTGAGATTTGCCTTGATTTTGTCAAACTTTGATTGATCTTAACTCTCTCAATTTTGATCCAATGGAAGAGTTCTTGGTATGGATTTGAAGCTTGGAACGTGATCTTTAATTGGCTCAACTTGGGCCTGAAATTTGAAGCTTTTATCTTGAAGAAAGAATGCCTTGAAGTATAGTGCGAAATGGTCCAAACATGCCATTTTTAGAAACCCTATGTTTCTATTTTTGGCAACTTTGTACAATTCTTGATTTTTGATGATTCTCTTGACATTTCTTGATCAAATATTGTCCAATGAACATATGTGACTTGAATTTCATGAATTTGACCTTAAAAAGTCAGGAGTTGACTTTTTCCTTTGCACAGTTGACTTTTCCCCAAATTTCTTGATTCTCAAGCAACTGATCAATTGAACCTCTTATGAAATGAACCAATGGGCAATCTTCCATCCTTAGATACTTGTCATCATGTGGAAAACATTGAGATCAAGTTTTAACCAAAATTTCATTAGGAGACTGCTTGAATCCAAAACCCTAATTTTGACTGCTTTTGATAGGAGATAATGAACTGTCCAATCTTCTTGATGAATTCCCATCTTCCAATGACTTGTGGGATCAATTGAGATGACATATGATGTAAGAGACCCCTGAGGCTTGTTGGGAGACCCTTGGCTCTTATTCTTTTGCTTTGGATGATCAATATTTGAAAACCACTGAACACATGCCCTATGCTGAATGCAAAGATGAGTGCTTTATTTTTCTATGACTTGAATGCAATGCAATGCAATTAAGGCACATGCTAAATGATATGAAAGATGAGAGGGAAATTTTTGGGGTATTACAGCTGCCTCTATTCAATCACTGTAGACCTGAATGGATGATAGCGTTGGCTTTCAGACTTTCACGGTATGGAGGGATTGAATACCGAAAATAACCAAAAAATTTGCACTTTGTGGAGAAGAAGAAAAGGGATATAAACCCAACCACATGAACTCTACGTGGATAAAACTCTGATGATAATCATAACCCTAGAGAGATATATTTTGAACGACGCCAGATGACTACTGACTTGCCATACTGCAGATGGACTTGGAAAACGTCTTTTGTACAACGCCAGACGACTACTGGCTTGCCACACTGCGGATGAACTTTAACACTGTCTTTTGTAACGACGCCATATGACTACTGGCTTGCCACGCTGCGGGTGGACTTTAACAACGTCTTTTGGAACGACGCCAGACGACTACTGGCTTGCCACGCTGCGGGTGGACTTTAACAACGTCTTTTGAAACGACGCCAGACGACTACTGGCTTGCCACGCTGCGGGTGGACTTCAACAACGTCTTTTGAAACGACGCCAGATGACTACTAGCTTGCCACACTGTGGGTGGACTTTAACAATGTCTTTTGAACAACGCCAGACGACTACTAGCTTGCCACACTGCGGGTGGACTTTCGCCAATCTGCGGTTGGTCTTGAAACTGCTTTGCCACCCTAAGATGGACTTTTGCCAATCTGGAGTTGGACTTTGTTTTGCTTTGCCACCCTACGATGGACTTTTGCCAATCTGCGGCTGGACTTTAAACTGTCTTTTAAATGGAGTCAGACGACTACTGACTTGCCACACTGCGGGTGGACATTCGCCAATCTACGGTTGGACCTTACCCTGCTTTGCCACCCTAAGATGGACTTTTGCCAATCTGCGGTTGGACTTTGATGATTTGCCACCCTAAGATGGACTTTTGCCAATATGCGGTTGGACTTTGCTGATTTGCCACCCTAAGATGGACTTTTGCTAATCTGCAGTTGAACTTTGCTTTGTCTTTCGAATAAAACCGGACAAATGCCGACGAGCCACGCTGCGGGTGGACTTTTGAAAGATGCCCTCTGAATGAAGTCAGTTGACTACTGATTGGCCACACTGCGGGTGGAGTTTTGCAAAAATTCAACGCTGGATTACACTCTGCATACATACTATACATCCCTGCTGACTCTGCTGAGGACCAATGATCAGTGATTTGACCTCAGAAACTCCTGAAAGGATGATATCTCTGTTGGAGAATGAATGGATAATCCGTCTACTTCGAATTGTCACGCTTGCCAAAAATAAATTGGACTTTGAGATATAGGGAAGTGATGACTCTGCCAAGAATTATTTCATCTGTCTGGGGATAAATTTTGATCACAGCAACTCTGCTGGAGGAATGACAACTTTCGACTTGCCTAGGGAAAGAATGTACTAACACTCTGCTGAGGATAAGATTCTGCTGATCTGCCAAACCTTCGTGGGGAGAAAAACAACTCAGCTGGGGAGTACTACTGACAAGATTCAATGCTAAACTCTATGGGGATACAACTTCCAGAGATATGATCTTGCTGGGGACCGGAGCTACTCCATCAGGGAAACGTAAATCCTGGTTAGAATACTTCCTGTTGCGACTTGCTAGGAAAGAGTACCTAGAGATCTGCTAGGAAAACACAAAGAAAATCCACTGTGATCTGTTGAGGAGCAAAGCTGTTGAGCTTAGAATAAGAGCCACAATGTCCCATGCTAGGTAAAATTTCCATTTGACGACTCCACTGGGGATAATGAGTTTACCACAAACTCTGCTGGGGAGAACAACTTCAAAGTGTCTCATGCTGGAGATGCCCCTTAAGAGAATTTTATAGAAGACTAAGCATCTTCAAACTCTTAGACAAATACTGAGACTTGAGCTAGTCGTATTAATTGGGAAGTCACTCTACTGGAGACAATAGATCTAGAACACCTCTTGCCGGAGGGATATCACGATGCCCCATGCTTGGGAGGGTCACAAACTCACTTTTGCCCCAGATTACGCGGTTGATTTGAAGAACTCATGCCGAGAGGATTTTACAGAATATTTGGCATCTTCAAACTCCTGGACGCTCACTGAGTCTTGAACATTAACTGTGAGGCCTGCGAAGCAACTCTACTAGGGAATTTGCAACCGTTATCGACACAGAAAAGCTTGTAGCTGCTGGAAGTATTGAGTGGGAGAATCGACTTAATAAGATCCAACGATCCCTTATTAGCTTTGCTTCGTTGATCTTATCTTGTTGAATATGGTTGCCCCAGTATTCTGACTTAAGGGTAAGTGATCATTTGTCTGGAAGAAAATGGCTCATGCTCTTTAAAAGGCTTGTACTTGTTACCTGCAACAAAAGAATACGCACACATGCCCCAGGATATTGCGTGGTTTGAATCCACCATCCAGGATTACTCAATATTCAAAGTGATTTTAAATGTTTTTCTGCGCATGTTATTGTAAGGCAACAATGTTTTCAAATGCAATGTTTTATCAAAAATTCGGACTTTTTTGCAAACAAAGCAGTAAAAACAAAACAAGAAGCTTTTGACTGAAACTCAATTTATTGAAAAATGCCTGAAATCGGCAAATACATTCGAAAGCAAACCCTGGAAAGAGGAGATTGCTGTAAATTGAGAAAAGAAACTATCCTAATGGCAATGTGAAAACGGCATTCCACTGAGTTTCAATTATGCTATAGCCAATATATCTTCGAAACCCCCGACCTTGCCTTCTGAGGAGTGATTAGACCGATTCCTATCCTTTGGAATGTCAGTTGCTGAAACGGTGATGGAGTACAAATAACTCAGACCGCAATCGTTCGCTTAAATCCCTCTTTTGCATGGACCGCCCTTTCGGGTTTTCAATCCACCGGGATACCCCTTTTTGCCTAAGTTACCCTTTCGGGTTTTCAACTTACCGGGTGTACAATTTTTTCATTTATATCCCTAATTTTTGCCCGATCCTTTTTATTCTGTTTTTATGGTTCGCCGGGATGCCCTTTTTTGCCTGGACTCTCTTTTTCTTTTCTTTTTTTATCCAGGGGGTCTATTTATGCAAAGTATTTTTTGACTGCGTATGAGTTAACAGGGGATGAAAAGTCTTCGCCATCCATGGTTGTAAGCAATAAGGCTCCGCCCGAGAAGACCTTTTTAACCAGGAATTGACCTTCATAGTCGGGAGTCCATTTGCCCCTGTGATCCGTACTAGGAGGAAAGATCCTTTTGAGTACTACATCTCCGACTTTGTAAACCCGAGGACGCACCTTCTGATCAAATGCCCGCTTCATCCTTCGTTGGTACAACTGCCCGTGACACATTGCTGCCAGACGTTTCTCTTCAATAAGGCTCAACTGATTAAATCTGGTGCGAACCCATTCAACTTCATCTAATTTGACATGCATAATGACTCTGAGGGATGGAATCTCAACTTCAACTGGTAGGACTGCCTCCATGCCGTACACAAGTAAGAATGGTGTTACCCCGGTAGACGTGCGTACTGACGTTCGGTACCCATGCAAGGCGTACGGTAGCATCTCATGCCAATCTTTATATGTGACAACCATTTTTTGCACAATCTTCTTAATATTCTTATTGGCCACCTCAACAACGCCATTCATCTTCGGGCGGGGACTGCAAGATATACCCCTGACTTGATGTAACTCTAGGAGAGACAATAGGGATATCCACTTCTTTTTCAGCAGCTATAGTAGGAATGAAACCACCACGAAAGCTTACGCCGCTCGGCGTGAACTCAATTTTCCTCGAATCGACCAGATCCTGTATGGCATGCTGAAAGGCCTTACAATTTTCCACATTATGCCCCGACGCACCAGAGTGGAAGTCACAATGGGCTCTTGCGTCATAACCCGGTGGGGGAGTACCAGAAAGAGGAGCCAAAGTCCTTTTCTGTACCAGTTGCAACTGAAGGAGATGCTGGAATAGCTGAGAATATGGCACTGGTGGAGTCTCAAAATGCCTATTCTGCTTAGGCGTAAATTGCTGCTGGCGTGGAGCACGATTTTGCTGTTGAGATACAGCCGGGACGGTCATAGTGGCAATCTGCTCGCTTTTGGGGAGGGGTCCCTTAAACAGTGGAGGAGAGACAATTCCAGCCGCAGCTTCAGGCATGAGAGTATTATCTTTGCTTAGCACACCTCTCACGACCTCCATAACCAGACTCATCTGAGTCTTCAGTTGGTTGACCTCTTCCTTCAGCACTTTCTGGTCTTGAACCAAAGCTTGCATCCTCCCCATAAACTGCCCCATCTGAACCTTCATTTCGGTCATTTCTGCATGGAGTTGTTCCATGGCTATCCTCTGATTATCACAGGTCGAGTAGTGGTGGCAGGTCAAGCTGGCTGTCCTGAAGATAATACCAAGGCAGAATGAGAAATCCGCTTCGGAACACCTGTTATGCATATGAGTATGAGAATGCAATGCAGAATGCCATGTTTGAATATTTCCAAGTGTTATTTCCTTGGTTTTATGGTTGGCATTATTTTGCTAAAACTCATGTAGCAGCAGATGTTGAATGAAGATGTCTAAAAATATGTTTCACTACTCTTTGTTCAACATGCCGTATGAAGATGTTCCATGACTGCTCATAGGACATCGCGCTGTGAAGTCAGGATTTATTGCAGATTCTGTTACAATGATTTGTAACTGAATATTCTGTGAATATTTGGTTATCCTATGTGGCATCCAAAGCATTTTTGGATTAGGGTTACTTGTTGGTTTTCGGATTTGCTGCTGTTTCTAATTATGGAGACATAATAGGAAACTTTGGATTGAAGACCTATTTTATTGGAGTTAATTTTGCAGATTTGTGAGCAGCCTAATTGCTGCTTTTTTGAAGCCCAATTCAGTCCAAATTACAAGCTATAAATAGACTGATGTAAACCTAGTTTTAGGTGTCGAACTTACATGTATTTTTAGGGTTGTGTGCTTGTGTTTTGTGAGCCTAGCTGGTATCTTATGATAACAGTATAAGGACTGTAGTGTAAGTTGTGTAAGGTTGCTCATAAGCTTTTAAGCATTGAGTAGCTGAGTGTTAATTCTCATAAGCTGTGAAGTATTGAGAATTTGTGTTTCGACCATTTTTACTTGTCTTGTAAGGAACCAGTCACGGGTTGTGATTGAAGAGGGATTTGAGGAGGGCCTCATACCTAGGGGAGTCTTAGGTAGAAGTCATAGGAAAGGTAGTGATTAAGTGAGCTGATTAAACCGGGTGTGGTTATCAGTGAATTGATACTATCGAATATTGATTTCATCCCTGGCTTGGTAGCCCCCAGATGTAGGATAGTTAGATCCGAACTGGGTTAACAATTTCTGGTGTTCTTTACATTTTATGCACACTTTTATTTTGAACTTGTTCATTGTTGTTGTATATCAGTGTCACGACATCTCGATAGGACATCTGATATATATAGGCCAGAATTTCAATTGGCATCAAAAGCAGGCACCCTTTGTTGTTTCTGGGTGAGATTCAGGGAAGGTACTTTCTGGCACAATGGACAAGGATGAAGGAGCTCTGAATAAACCACCTCTGCTGGATGGTTCAAACTATGAGTATTGGAAACCTAGGATGATAGCTTTCATCAAGTCTATGGATGATCAAGCATGGAAAGCTGTTCTCAAAGGTTGGGAGCCTCCAAAGGTAAGAGATGGAGAAGGAAATCTTACTGATGTTCTGAAGGAAGAAGAGGACTGGGATGATGCTGACTACAAAGGATCTGTTGGAAATTCTAAAGCCATGAATGCATTTTTCAATGGTGTCAACAGAAATATCTTCAGACTGATTGAGCATTGTACTATTGCCAAGAGGCTTGGCAGGTCTTGAAAGTTGCTCATGAAGGGACCTCAAAGGTGAAAATGTCAAAGCTTCAGCTTCTCACTAGCAAGTTTGAGAGTTTGAAGATGAAAGAGGATGAGAGCATTCATGATTTTCATATGAACATTATTGAGATAGCCAATGCCTCTAGTGCCTTAGGAGAAAAGATGTCTGACAGCAAGCTGGTCAGGAAGATTCTCAGGTCTCTTCCTAGAAGATTTGATATGAAGGTTACTGCTATAGAGGAAGCTCAGGACATTGACAAGATGAAGGTGGATGAGCTTATGGGATCACTCCAAACTTTTAGTTAGGATTCAGTGAAAAAGATGAAAAGAAGAAGAGTATAGCACTTGTGTCAAGTGCTGATGACTCAGATGATGAAGGAAAACTGGTCAAAGATGAAGATGTATCCAAAGAGCTAGTGTTGCTTGGAAAAAAATTTAATAAAGTGTTGAAAAGAATGGACTGGAAGTCAAGAGAAAATTTTCGGAACAAGTCTCTCGACATCAACAAAGACCAGGAAGGAAGCAGAAGATCGAGAACTGAAGAAGACTCTAATCAAGGGAAGAGAGTTCAATGCTATGAATGTGAAGGATTTGGGCACGTAAAAACTGAGTGTCCCACTTATCTCAAAAGACAGAAGAAGGGATTATCTGTGACATGGTCAGAAGATGATTCTGAAACTGACACTGATGAGAAATCTGCAAAGTTGGTGACAGCATTAACAGGAGTATGTGAATCAGATGATGAATCTGAAGAGCTTACTTTTGAAGAGCTGGCTATCTCCTATAAGAAATTGTGCTTTGAATATGAAGAAGTATGTCAGCAAAAAGAAGAACAAGCAGGTGTTATTGTTTATTTAGAAGCTGAGAATACTGAGTATATGTCTACTATAGCTGATCTACAAAGTGAAGTAAATCATTTGAATTCAAAACTAGACAACATGATCAAAAATGTCAGGATGTTAAATAGGAGTTCGGATGTACTTGATGAAATTCTGAAGTCAGGAAGAGATACTGGAAATGTCAGTGGTATTGGATTTAAAGGAACAAATGAATCTGAGGAAGTACCCGCTCAAGATAAGAGAAGTTTGAAGATGTTGAATAACATGCTGCAACATCCTCCCAGGCATTGGAAGAAGTTCATAAAGAAAAAGAATCAAAGGTGGACATGCTACCATTGTGGGAAGCTTGGTCATATAAAAGCTTTTTGCTACAAGCTACATGGTTATCCCAAACCCATGCAACAGTATAGAAGGAAAAAGAGCTGGGTTGAAAAAAAAAGGATATGGACTTCAAAGGATAGTGAAAAAGAACATAGGGACTACAAGTCTTTCAGAGTCTCTACAAATGAAAAATGGTTCTTTGATAGTGGTTGTTCTCGACATATGACAGGCATTAGTGGATATATGTCACATGTTAAGTATCATGCTCCTAATGAGGTGATTTTTGGTAATGGATCGAAAGGAAAAGTGCTTGGTGTTGGAAGAGTGGATTGTCCAGGACAGCCAATTCTGGAAGAAGTATTGCTTGTTGAGGGGTTAGATACTAACCTAATAAGCATAAGCCAGCTGTGTGATCAAGGTCTTAAGGTCATTTTTACAACTCACGAATGTTTAATAATGGATGAAAAGAATGTTGTTGTTATGAGAGGTGAAAGAACCTCAGAAAATTGCTATTTGTGGAAAGACGAAAGCACAAGTGTGGAAGTGTTAAACTAAAGAACTTGTGAATGGCACGTGTATAAGGACCCATTTCCAAAACTTATAAACAGCCCAGCTAACACATTCCAACTTTAATCCTACAGTGCGAAAACTTCATCTGACCTACTCTCTCAAAACTCTTCTTCGCTAGGGTTCGCTCTTACTCTCTTCAATACTGCATTTTGTAAGCAACAAAAAATGTCTCAACATCATGATTCTCCTGCTGATTCAAGAACCTCTCAAGTCAATGACGAAGACTATGATCCTCACCGAATGATCAAACTCATAGACCTTGTTCTTGATATCGCCCCGTTGAATGTAGTTCATTCTGACACTAGAGGTGAGCAACCAGTTTCCCACTCTGTGAATGAAAGTATGTCAAGTAAGAAGTCTAAACCCCTTTCATCTAGGAAGAAAGACAAAATGATTACTAGGTTTTATTCTGATAAGTTAAACCCTAGAAAAAATGTCACTGAAAAGAGTTCAAATAGGAGGGTGGATAAAACTAAGAATGATAGTATGACTCTTGATGATAATGTTTCCAGCAGAGATCAGAGTCTTAGAAGATTTGCCACCATTGCTGTTAGTGAAGCTGATAAAGATGTCGGGTCTGATGTCCCAATATCCATGGCTGGAAATACAAATAATAGTCCTACTGAAATTCTGGTATCAGACGTGTGATGTTAAGGTGTGATGTCACAACAACACACTCTGCACTATGGACAGCAATAACAGTAAAATAACACCAAGAATTGTTGACCCAGTTCGGTTACAACCAACCTACTCTGGGGGCTACCAAGCCAGGGATGGAATTCACTACTTGTAGATATAATTTACAGACTCAACGACCCGTTGACAATCTCCTAAACTTATACTCTACTAATGACTTCCTACCTAAGAAACCACTTAGGTATGAGAACACCACTCAATCCCTTACAAACACTCAAAGAACCCACTTTGAGTACCCTTGATCTTACTTCACAGCTTCGATCAATTCAAACAACTCTCTTTGCTTCACAGCTTTAGAGAGGACAGAAACTTAACACCTATTCAAACCCTAGAATAGTGTAAATACAAGCACTTTAAACAAACTCTAGACACTAAGCCTTCTGCTCTTGATCTTCTGAATGTTTTCTGTCGCGTTTTCCTTTGGTCTTGTGCGCTTTATATAGCTCCTGAATTGGGCTTGGACTTGTCACAATATTTGATCAGATTTGTTAATTAAAACTGAATCTTCAAAACAGATTTTATCCCCAAAATCTTTTTAAATCTTCAACCTTTTATTTCTCCAACAGATCTGCAATCAAATCTCCCATGTAACAAAAAATATCTATCCCAAGATATTCTCATCCAATGAGTTAACCACTCTCCACAATTCCAGCTAATACGCGTGCCCTAATAACATAACCTGCTGTTATTAATTCTGCAGGTCTGATGTTACAACATCACCTGTGTGACATCAGACATCCATCTTCAGCACTTAACTACTTAACACAGCCCAGTGTTAAGACTTCAATGTTACAACATCAGCACCTTGAACTCCCTGACCAGTCTATCATAGCAATCAGCCAACCCTGACACAGTCCTTATGAGACCAACAAGCTTAATTAGGTCAATAATTTCTAAGTCCTTTGCTACAACCTCTCTTTCCAGAGCTACCTTTCTTAGGCTCACACACTTCCACAAGGAGGCACTTCTGGCACTGTGAAATGAGGTGTTATCAGGCACTTGATTTGTAGCAGGGTTGATGTCTTGAGTATCACTCTCAGAATCTTCCTCCTCCCTGATTCTCCTCTTCTTGCCAAACCTGGCACCTTTGCTCCATGACTTGGGACAGTCTGTAGATGAAGTCCTTTTCTTATCCTTCCCTCTTCCAATTCTATCATCATCAGATGAGTCCTCAATCTCTATAACCTCAACCTGCTCCTTCCCTTTACCCCTGTGGATTTCATTCCTTGGGGATGGTGTTCTGACATCAAGACTGACATCAGTGTCATCAGGATCTTCACCTTCCGCTTCTTGACTAAGGGCCTGGCTTTGAAGATTTTTGTCCTCTCCTTGAGAGTCGACTTGTTCAGCAGGCATTTGCCTTAGAGGGACGGAAATCCCTTTCACCCGTATCCCCTTCTCAAGGATTTTGGTGGCAAGCTGTTCCAAATGCTCGTCTACATCAAACTTCTCCTCAACAGCTTGAGAGGATGATGACCTAGCTTCAGGTTTATTCACCGTTGTCGAGGGTTTAGGGTTACCTGACTCGGGAAGAGCACTGGAAATGAGTTCTTCGGAAGAAACCCCAGTTCGTACCTGCTCAGAGTTCTTGGAAGGGACAGACATCGTTCCTTTGTGACAGACTAGGTTTGGAGAAGAACCTTCTATTCTATTGAGATTTGGGGTGATGAAACGTTGCGATGAGAATGCTTTGGTAAGTCTTGATGTAGTATCAATATGGTAAGGCGCCTGATTTTGAATACTCTTTAAAGACCAATTACTAATTTTCTCCCTCCATAAAGACTTTCCTTTTGAAACATTCACATCTAAACTTGTTAACTTTGAGTGACCTTTCAGCATCCTGATGTCATAGTCTGATGTTATAACATCAACTTGTACATCACTAGTTGAATCTCCTTCAAGAGAGGTCCACTGATAACAGTTGTCTTTGGTTCTGGTACCCTTCATAATAACCTGATTATGTTCATCAGAAACGACACACCCATCCTTAGTGTAGTTTACCCTGTAACCTTCATCACACAACTGGCTTATGCTGATCAAATTTGCGCTTAAGCCATTGACAAACATAACATTGTCAAGTTCAGGTATACCATCACCTTGCACTTTCCCAACTCCTGTAACAACACCTTTTTCTCCATTGCCAAATATGACTTCATGAGAGGGACAAGGTCTAAGATCATCAAACATGGATCTACATCCAGACATGTGCTTGGAACACCCACTGTCAAAATACCATGTTCCTTCTTTAGCCTCTTTGTCATCCAAGTGAGCCAATAAGAACTTCACCTTCTCCTTAGGTACCCATTGTTTAACAACTTTGGACCTGTGCTCTCTCCATCTGTTTTGAGCCTGAGGGTATCCATGCAGCTTGTAGCAAGAGTACTGCATATGTCCAAATCTTCCACAATAATAGCATCTCACCCTTTCATCTCTGAATCTTCTGCCATGATGAGATTGCCTATGCATCCAACCATAATGTGATCTCCTCCTACCATAACTGCCCTGCCATCTATTCTGTTGATATCTTCTCCCATAGGACGGCTGAGAATGCAGTTTCCTTAATTGTCTCCCATGATGGTGTGGCTTTCTTCTTCCATATATATAAGGAACAGCATTGGTGTATCCATACCCATAACCATACCAGTTGTCCTGATGTTGAGACATCTGATGAGACATGTGCTGTTTGATCTTAGCAGCTTGCATGCTCTCATGGTATTGTGGGGGCATATACTGACTGGCTCCCTGTGGCTGCATTCTCTTCTGATAAGGACCAGTCTTCTTCTCAATCTTCTTAGGTTGGGAAACATCAGCTTTCTTAGGGGTAGGATCCTGCTTCTTTGGCTGATGTTGAGATGAAAGTTGTGACACTTCCTTCTTTGAACCTGAAGTGCTTCCTTCTGAAGTTCCTTTGTTCTCAGCCACATAACCTATCCCAGCTTTATCTCCAGCAGCTTT
Source organism: Lathyrus tuberosus (assembly GCA_022829125.1). Taxonomy (NCBI): domain Eukaryota; kingdom Viridiplantae; phylum Streptophyta; class Magnoliopsida; order Fabales; family Fabaceae; genus Lathyrus; species Lathyrus tuberosus. The sequence goes on from JALAZF010000440.1 coordinate 3,526,401, forward strand.
TTCTGACTGAAGTATCTTGTCAAGTGTGTCTGTACCACAGCTCAGCATCCTAACAGACTTGGTCATTTGATCAAGATGAGCTCTAAGTAGCACCACTTCATTTTCAAGATTAGTCTTATCATTCTCTAGCTGAGCAATCTGTTGCTTGTGGCACTTGTTTTCTTGACAAATCTCAGCACTTTTTAAACACAGCTCTTGATAGGTGGAAGCCAACTCCTCATAAGTTACTTCTCCATCACTCGAATCATCATCAGAAACCACAGCTCCTGTTAAAGCTCTCACATGCTTTGCTGACTCGCCTTCACTTTCACTATCAGAGTCAGGCCAAGAAATTGTCATGCCCTTCTTCTGCTTTTTCAAGAACGTGGGACATTCTTTCTTAACATGTCCATACCCTTCACACTCAAATCACTGCACTCCTTTATCTTGGGCAGTTTTCTCTTCATCCTTCTTGCTGGTGTCAGAAGTCATGTTCTTGACATTAGGCCTGGAGTTATTATTCATTCTCTTGAATACTTTGGTGAACTGTCTTCCAAACATCACTATGGCCTGAGACAGATCCTCCTGGGATTCAGATTTCTTCCCTTTCTCCTCTTCACCATTTGTCACCAGGGCTATACTCTTTGGCTTCTTTTCTGGTTCTTCCGCATTCAACCCAAGCTCAAAGGTTTGAAGAGATCCAATGAGCTCATCAACTCTCATCTTGTTGATATCTTGTGATTCTTCAATGGCAGTAACCTTCATCTTATACTTCTTAGGTAGGGACCTAAGGATCTTCCTCACAAGCTTTTCATCTGACATCTTCTCTCCAAGAGCACTAGATGCATTGGCCAGCTCAAGAACACTCATGTGGAAATCATGAATAGTTTCATCTTCCTTCATCTTCAGGCTTTCAAATTTTGATGTTAAAATCTGAAGTCTTGACATCTTGACTCTAGATGTTCCTTCATGAGTAGCTTGCAAGATATCCCATGCTTCTTTAGCAACTTCACAGGTATTGATTAACCTGAAGATGTTCTTATCCACTCCATTGAAGATAGCATTCAGAGCTTTGGAATTTCCAAGGGCAAGCTCATCTTCCTCCTTGGTCCACTCTTCTTCAGGCTTTGGCTTAGAGGTGCCTTCTTTATCTTTGCCAGCATCATCCTTCTCACTCATGACAGGAGCTTTCCATTCTTTAATAACAACCTTCAAAGCCCTACTGTCCAAGGATTTTAAGAAGGTGGTCATCCTTGGCTTCCAATAGTCATAATTGGAACCTTCCAAAATAGGGGGTCTGTTGACGAATCCTCCAACTTCTTTGTCCATCTTTTCACCAGAAAGTAACTTCCCTAGATCTCACCCAGAGACAGACAAGATGCCTGCTCTGATACCAATTGAAATTCTGGTATCAGACGTGTGATGTTAAGGTGTGATGTCACAACAACACACTCTGCACTATGGACAGCAATAACAGTAAAATAACACCAAGAATTGTTGACCCAGTTCGGTTACAACCAACCTACTCTGGGGGCTACCAAGCCAGGGATGGAATTCACTACTTGTAGATATAATTTACAGACTCAACGACCCGTTGACAATCTCCTAAACTTATACTCTACTAATGACTTCCTACCTAAGAAACCACTTAGGTATGAGAACACCACTCAATCCCTTACAAACACTCAAAGAACCCACTTTGAGTACCCTTGATCTTACTTCACAGCTTCGATCAATTCAAACAACTCTCTTTGCTTCACATCTTTAGAGAGGACAGAAACTTAACACCTATTCAAACCCTAGAATAGTGTAAATACAAGCACTTTAAACAAACTCTAGACACTAAGCCTTCTGCTCTTGATCTTCTGAATGTTTTCTGTCGCTTTTTCCTTTGGTCTTGTGTGCTTTATATAGCTCCTGAATTGGGCTTGGACTTGTCACAATATTTGATCAGATTTGTTAATTAAAACTGAATCTTCAAAACAGATTTTATCCCCAAAATCTTTTTAAATCTTCAACCTTTTAATTCTCCAACAGATCTGCAATCAAATCTCCCATGTAACAGAAAATATCTATCCCAAGATATTCTCATCCAATGAGTTAACCACTCTCCACAATTCCAGATAATACGCGTGCCCTAATAACATAACCTGCTGTTATTAATTCTGCAGGTCTGATGTTACAACATCACCTGTGTGACATCAGACATCCATCTTCAGCACTTAACTACTTAACACAACCCAGTGTTAAGACTTCAATGTTACAACATCAGCACCTTGACATCAACATTGAATATACTTTGTTTTACCAAAATTCCAGCCAATCCAGGAACTATCAATCTCCCCCTTTGGCTAATTTTGGCTAAAACAATCTCTGCACTCTGCAATCAACTTCTGCACTCTGCACCTTTAGAGATTTCAGAAGCGGAATAATCTTCAATAAATTTGAACCTCATTAGCAGCAGTTTGACACTTTACATAGTCTTCATCACTTGATCTGCTGCAGCACCATCTTCATTATTGACAACAGCCAATTGGTGCTCCTTCTTGAAGACATGAACCAGCATCACAGCTGTTCAGTAGCTCATAATGTGCAGCAATTTACTCCCCCTAGATGTCTGCTTGGCTGCACTCTTCACATGTCATGATATCTTCAAAACTCCCCCTCAATAACTGCATTACCACTTTTCAACTAAACACGTTTTAGCAGCATCAATCTATTATCTCCCTTAATCTCTGCATCACATCAGCAGCATATGGCAATAATCCTCTTGACTATCTTGGCTATCTTCTCCCCCTTTTTAGCCATAATTAGGCAAGCTTCTATAAGAAGCCCTATTAACTATAGTCAGTATACCCTAGCTCTCATTGTTAGCCTCTCAGTTAGTAAACAGGCAAAACAAAAGCATAAACAGTGCATAAAACATCACAATATTCAAGTTACAAAACCAAGCACTATAAGTGCTAAAACAAATAAATCTAACCCTATTGAAATAGAAGGCAATCATTAAAAGCTTGAATCTTCTGAGCTGAGATCATCATTATCGTCTTCATCAACAACATCCTTCCTTGTTTTGACAGCTTCACCTCCCTTTGTTGCCAATCTCAGAGTCATGACAAGTGTTTCAAATTTTTGTTTCCTTTCAGTACTAACTCTTATGACTTCATCTAACTCCTTGCAAGCCTTCTCTAGTTCTGCAATCACCCCAGTCTTGGCTGGTGACTGTTTTGATGTTGAAGCAGATGTCTTGACATTGTTAGGAACATGTTTCAACTTGTAATGAAGTAACAAGGCAGGCTTCCTTTTGCATACTACATCTGAGTGCTGTAGAATTCCAGGATGTTGAGACACGATAATCCCACAAATGAGAGAGGGAAAAGCAATGTGCATTTTCACAGCATTTGTAGCAGCATGCTTAACAGTATGATCATAGATGTAGGAGCCATAGTCAATTATTTGCTTTGTCCCAACTGTATAGATTATCTTCCTCAATTCAACAGAAATTGTGGTCTTATGACTAGTAGGAACCCAGTTGGCAATACCTATTCTGTGCAGAAAAGCATATTTGACACTCAACAAACTGGCTAACAGCTTTCCTTCTACGGGCCAAAAATCTACTCGACCAGCAGTGATTTCTCTGCATATAACATTGTTGGAGACTTCAAATTCCCCATAATCTTCCTCATTTCTTCCTAAGTAGGCATTGATCATCTCAGGAGAAAACCAGACACACTTACCCCTGAGGGTAACTCTTCTGAAAGTTCGGCTCTTACTGTCATTTATCGCTTCAGGTATATTCACTATGAACTCCCTGACCAGTCTATCATAGCAATCAGCCAACCCTGACACAGTCCTTATGAGACCAGCAAGCTTAATTAGGTCAATAATTTCAGTAGATTCTAAGTCCTTTGCTACAACCTCTCTTTCCAGAGCTACCTTTCTTAGGCTCACACACTTCCACAAGGAGGCACTTCTGGCACTATGAAATGAGGTGTTATCAGGCACTTGATTTGTAGCAGGGTTGATGTCTTGAGTATCACTCTCAGAATCTTCCTCCTCCCTGATTCTCCTCTTCTTGCCAGACCTGGCACCTTTGCTCCATGACTTAGGACAGTCTGTAGATGAAGTCCTTTTCTTATCCTTCCCTCTTCCAATTCTATCATCATCAGATGAGTCCTCAATCTCTATAACCTCAACCTGCTCCTTCCTTTTACCCCTGTGGATTTCATTCCTAGGGGATGGTGTTCTGACATCAAGACTGACATCAGTGTCATTAGGATCTTCACCTTCCGCTTCTTGACTAAGGGCCTGGCTTTGAAGATTTTTGTCCTCTCCTTGAGAGTCGACTTGTTCAGCAGGCATTTGCCTTAGAGGGACGGAAATCCCTTTCACCCGTATCCCCTTCTCAAGGATTTTGGTGGCAAGCTGTTCCAAATGCTCGTCTACATCAAACTTCTCCTCAACAGCTTGAGAGGATGATGACCTAGCTTCAGGTTTATTCACCGTTGTCGAGGGTTTAGGGTTACCTGACTCGGGAAGAGCACTGGAAATGAGTTCTTCGGAAGAAACCCCAGTTCGTACCTGCTCAGAGTTCTTGGAAGGGACAGACATCATTCCTTTGTGACAGACTAGGTTTGGAGAAGAACCTTCTATTCTATTGAGATTTGGGTTGAAGAAACGTTGCGATGAGAATGCTTTGGTAAGTCTTGATGTAGTATCAATATGGTAAGGCGCCTGATTTTGAATACTCTTTAAAGACCAATTACTAATTTTCTCCCTCCATAAAGACTTTCCTTTTGAAACATTCACATCTAAACTTGTTAACTTTGAGTGGCCTTTCAGCATCCTGATGTCATAGTCTGATGTTATAACATCAACTTGTACATCACTAGTTGAATCTCCTTCAAGAGAGGTCCACTGATAACAGTTGTCTTTGGTTCTGGTACCCTTCATAATAACCTGATTATGTTCATCAGAAACGACACACCCATCCTTAGTGTAGTTTACCCTGTAACCTTCATCACACAACTGGCTTATGCTGATCAAATTTGCGCTTAAGCCATTGACAAACATAACATTGTCAAGTTCAGGTATACCATCACCTTGCACTTTCCCAACTCCTGTAACAACACCTTTTTCTCCATTGCCAAATATGACTTCATGAGAGGGACAAGGTCTAAGATCATCAAACATGGATCTACATCCAGACATGTGCTTGGAACACCCACTGTCAAAATACCATGTTCCTTCTTTAGCCTCTTTGTCATCCAAGTGAGCCAATAAGCACTTCACCTTCTCCTTAGGTACCCATTGTTTAACAACTTTGGGCCTGTGCTCTCTCCATCTGTTTTGAGGCTGAGGGTATCCATGCAGCTTGTAGCAAGAGTACTGCATATGTCCAAATCTTCCACAATAATAGCATCTCACCCTTTCATCTCTGAATCTTCTGCCATGATGAGACATGTGTTGTTTGATCTTAGCAGCTTGCATGCTCTCATGGTATTGTGGGAGCATATACTGACTGGCTCCCTGTGGCTGCTTTCTCTTCTGATAAGGACCAGTCTTCTTCTCAATCTTCTTAGGTTGGGAAACATCAGCTTTCTTAGGGGTAGGATCCTGCTTCTTTGGCTGATGTTGAGATGAAAGTTGTGACACTTCCTTCTTTGAACCTGAAGTGCTTCCTTCTGAAGTTCCTTTGTTCTCAGCCACATAACCTATCCTAGCTTTATCTCCAGCAGCTTTTTCTGACTGAAGTATCTTGTCAAGTGTGTCTGTACCACAGCTCAGCATCCTAACAGACTTGGTCATTTGATCAAGATGAGCTCTAAGTAGCACCACTTCATTTTCAAGATCAGTCTTATCATTCTCTAGCTGAGCAATCTGTTGCTTGTGGCACTTGTTTTCTTGACAAATCTCAGCACTTTTTAAACACAGCTCTTGATAGGTGGAAGCCAACTCCTCATAAGTTACTTCTCCATCACTCGAATCATCATCAGAAACCACAGCTCCTGTTAAAGCTCTCACATGCTTTGCTGACTCGCCTTCACTTTCACTATCAGAGTCAGACCAAGAAACTGTCATGCCCTTCTTCTGCTTTTTCAAGAACGTGGGACATTCTTTCTTAACATGTCCATACCCTTCACACTCAAATCACTGCACTCCTTTATCTTGGGCAGTTTTCTCTTCATCCTTCTTGCTGGTGTCAGAAGTCATGTTCTTGACATTAGGCTTGGAGTTATTATTCATTCTCTTGAATACTTTGGTGAACTGTCTTCCCAACATCACTATGGCCTGAGACAGATCCTCCTGGGATTCAGATTTCTTCCCTTTCTCCTCTTCACCATTTGTCACCAGGGCTATACTCTTTGGCTTCTTTTCTGGTTCTTCCGCATTCAACCCAAGCTCAAAGGTTTGAAGAGATCCAATGAGCTCATCAACTCTCATCTTGTTGATATCTTATGATTCTTCAATGGCAGTAACCTTCATCTTATACTTCTTAGGTAGGGACCTAAGGATCTTCCTCACAAGCTTTTCATCTGACATCTTCTCTCCAAGAGCACTAGATGCATTGGCCAGCTCAAGAACACTCATGTGGAAATCATGAATAGTTTCATCTTCCTTCATCTTCAGGCTTTCAAATTTTGATGTTAAAATCTGAAGTCTTGACATCTTGACTCTAGATGTTCCTTCATGAGTAGCCTGCAAGATATCCCATGCTTCTTTAGCAACTTCACAGGTATTGATTAACCTGAAGATGTTCTTATCCACTCCATTGAAGATAGCATTCAGAGCTTTGGAATTTCCAAGGGCAAGCTCATCTTCCTCCTTGGTCCACTCTTCTTCAGGCTTTGGCTTAGAGGTGCCTTCTTTATCTTTGCCAGCATCATCCTTCTCACTCATGACAGGAGCTTTCCATTCTTTAATAACAACCTTCAAAGCCCTACTGTCCAAGGATTTTAAGAAGGTGGTCATCCTTGGCTTCCAATAGTCATAATTGGAACCATCCAAAATAGGGGGTCTGTTGACGAATCCTCCAACTTCTTTGTCCATCTTTTCACCAGAAAGTAACTTCCCTAGATCTCACCCAGAGACAGACAAGATGCCTGCTCTGATACCAATTGAAATTCTGGTATCAGACGTGTGATGTTAAGGTGTGATGTCACAACAACACACTCTGCACTATGGACAGCAATAACAGTAAAATAACACCAAGAATTGTTGACCCAGTTCGGTTACAACCAACCTACTCTGGGGGCTACCAAGCCAGGGATGGAATTCACTACTTGTAGATATAATTTACAGACTCAACGACCCGTTGACAATCTCCTAAACTTATACTCTACTAATGACTTCCTACCTAAGAAACCACTTAGGTATGAGAACACCACTCAATCCCTTACAAACACTCAAAGAACCCACTTTGAGTACCCTTGATCTTACTTCACAGCTTCGATCAATTCAAACAACTCTCTTTGCTTCACAGCTTTAGAGAGGACAGAAACTTAACACCTATTCAAACCCTAGAATAGTGTAAATACAAGCACTTTAAACAAACTCTAGACACTAAGCCTTCTGCTCTTGATCTTCTGAATGTTTTCTGTTGCTTTTTCCTTTGGTCTTGTGTGCTTTATATAGCTCCTGAATTGGGCTTGGACTTGTCACAATATTTGATCAGATTTGTTAATTAAAACTGAATCTTCAAAACAGATTTTATCCCCAAAATCTTTTTAAATCTTCAACCTTTTAATTCTCCAACAGATCTGCAATCAAATCTCCCATGTAACAGAAAATATCTATCCCAAGATATTCTCATCCAATGAGTTAACCACTCTCCACAATTCCAGATAATACGCGTGCCCTAATAACATAACCTGCTGTTATTAATTCTGCAGGTCTGATGTTACAACATCACCTGTGTGACATCAGACATCAATCTTCAGCACTTAACTACTTAACACAGCCCAGTGTTAAGACTTCAATGTTACAACATCAACACCTTGACATCAACATTGAATATACTTTGTTTTACCAAAATTTCAGCCAGTCCAGGAACTATCACCTACTGATAGGACTGAAAGTTGTATACCAGTTCAGGTGGCTAGGGAAAGAAGAAGCAAGAAGAGGGCTGAGATGTCTAGTAATATTGCTGAGAAAAACTCTGATGAGGAACCAATAGCTGACATACTTCAAAGAATCAGGAGTAGAAAAGAGAATACCATTGTAACTGAGACTTCAAAGGATGCAGAAATGATTAAGAAGTCTGCTGATGTGGGGAGTTACAAAAGAAAGGCTGGAGTAGGTCCCTCTAAGCAATGGAGTAAAGTTGTGGTTCCAATCAAGAAAAGGAGGGTCACAGAACTGAATGAGTAAAATGCTGGAACTGATGTCCAGGACATCAGTAGGAGAAGGGAGGATCAAACTGTCAGATCTCAGAGGCAAACTGATAGGTTGAACATTGTCAACCAAAGAAGGGTAGCTTTCGAGAGAGAACTGGGAAAAGACTTCAACAAGTATAAGGAAGTGGTTGATCTTATTGAAGCTACTGGGTTGATGAAGACGGTGTCTGACATAGGACCATGTTATGAGAAGTTGCTTAAGGAGTTTGTTGTGAGTATCCCTGAAGACTGTAATAGCAAACTCAGAAAAGTCTATGTAAGAGGCAAAGCTGTGAAATTTTCTCCCAAAGTGATTAATAACTTTCTGGGGAGACCTACGGGCCATCAGGCTAAGTTAGAAGCAACAGATGATGAAATATGTGAGGAGATAACAGGTGGCTGCATCAAAGTTTGGCCAAATGAAGGAAAGCTCTCTTCTGGGAAGCTAAGTGTCAAATATGCTATCCTTCACAGAATTGCAGTGGTAAACTGGGTTTCTACCAACCATATTTCCACCATCTCATCCATGCTTGGAAAATTTATTATGCTATTGGAAAGTAGGTTCCTTTCAACTTTGGAGCATATATCTTTGAACAAGTTTTGAAGCAAGCTAGCTCATCTGCTGTTAAGCTACCCATTTGTTTTCCATCTTTAATCTGTGGAATGATCTTGGACCAATTTCCTGAATGCTTAGTAAGAAGTGACAAAGTCAGCAAGAGAAAACCTCCAATGACTTTGAATTATAGGCTGTTAGGTGGAGATCATGTGTCTAATATTGGAACATCCTTCTCAACTTCAAGCCATGTTAGTCTTGATGAGGAAATCATTGCTCAGATGCAGGAAACTTGCAAAGACCTGGAAGAATCTATCAGGAGAGATACAGCAAGGAAGGCAAAGCTAGAGCAGCTGATTAAAATCTTGATTGAAAAGAGAAATGCTGCTAAAGATCAAGAGCAGACTGAAGATGATGGACAAGGTGAATCTACTGAGTCGGACAGAAGGAGTGTCCAGCAGTCTGAAGATTCTGGTTCTGAGAATGGTGCTTCTCAATCTGAAGGTGAAAGTGATGAGGTTGCTGATAAAGAGGACAGTGCTGATTAGCTAGACTATCTGCAAGTTTATTTTCTGTTTTTGTCTACTTTTGTTTTTCTCTTTTCTTTTTGGACAACTTAATTCTGGTTTGGTGTTGAACAATATACTGCTATGTAATATATTTACATTTATCTATGACCTCTCTTTGTCATATTTGTGGCTAAAAAGGGGGAGTAGTAAGTGTGAGGGAGAGCAACGTTGGTATGTGCTTGTGCTATTGAGGGGAAGTATGTGTGTTGCAGGTAGATTATGTTTGTGATGCTGCAGTTGCTGAGGGGGAGAATATGATGTGAAATGTTGCTGCTGTTGAGGGGGAGTTTTTGCCAGCTTACTATAATGAGTGTTCTTGCTGTAATGTGTGGTTTATGCAGCTGAGGGGGAGTGCTGCTATTAATGGTGTTTTTTTTCCGCTGCTGATACTGATGGTGTTTAAGTGTGTGTGGAGTTTTAGCCAAAAATAAGCCAAAGGGGGAGATTGTTATTTCCTTGGTTTTATGGTTAGCATTATTTTGCTAAAACTCATGTAGCAGCAGATGTTGAATGAAGATGTCTAAAAATATGTTTCACTACTCTTTGTTCAACATGTCGTATGAAGATGTTCCATGACTGCTCATAGGACATCGCGTTCTGAAGTCAGGATTTATTGCAGATTCTGTTACAATAATTTGTAACTGAATATTCTGTGAATATTTGGTTATCCTATGTGGCATCCAAAGCATTTTTGGGTTAGGGTTACTTGTTGGTTTTCGGATTTGCTGCTGTTTCTAATTATGGAGACATAATAGGAAACTTTGGATTGAAGACCTATTTTATTGGAGTTAATTTTGCAGATTTGTGAGCAGCCTAATTGCTGCGTTTTTGAAGCCCAATTCAGTCCAGATTACAAGCTATAAATAGACTGATGTAAACCTAGTTTTAGGTGTCGAACTTACATGTATTTTTAGGGTTGTGTGCTTGTGTTTTGCGAGCCTAACTGGTATCTTATGATAACAGTATAAGGACTGTAGTGTAAGTTGTGTAAGGTTGCTCATAAGCTTTTAAGCATTGAGTAGCTTGTCGCTCCCGGGATTTTCATCCAAGTACAAACGCGAAAGTGGCACCGAACAGAGTCCCCAGCAATGTGTATTTATCCCATGAGAGGGAAAGGAAACACCGCATAAACCTGAAGAGAAGGAAAAAGAGAACTGGGTTCGGGAGTCGGTTACGCGAGAGAAAGGTATTAGCACCCCCTCGCGTCCATCGTACCCGATGGGATCCACGCTTGCTTGTTTCGATCAAAGGGTGATAGAAAAGAATACTGGAAGAGGAACTAGAAAAGGAATGGAAAGAGAAAGAGAAACAAATGTAGGGAAAATAAAATAAGTGCTCGAATGGGCCCTACCCCACTGCCTACGTATCTCATCGGGAGTATGAGAATCAGAGCGACGTAGTTCCCCTCACTAGGGATGGATTGTTTGTGTTTTTTAAAGAACGGCTGACGTTCTGGCTCAGGTGTTGCAGGCTCGCTGGTCCGAGTGCGTTACCATCTTGCAAGAGAACGAGTAGGAGCGCATTCGTGCGTTGAGAATGAATGAGATGAGAAAAGAATTCCCGAAGGAAAGACGTTATTGTTTGTTTTTGTCTTTTAAGAGTTTTTTATTTGTTTGCATATGATAGTGTATCTGAATCTTAGTCATTGGAATGTGTGCATTCTCACATTCCAAGATGGAATGGGTAAGAAAGCACACTAAGAGTGAAGAAGACCCCCACACTTAGTTCCAATTGTCAAGGTTCAAACACACTAGCGTATTTGTGTTTATTAAGTGTTTTTGTTGATTAAGAAATGAAGAAGTGCTTTTTATTATTTGTACCTTCAACAAGTATTGCATTTAGGTCCCTCACACAAGATCAAATGTTTAACACATTGACCCAAGATGGGTTATATGCTATACATTTTAAGATTATAAAAGAAGACCCCTTATAATCTTTTCTTTATGTGAAAGGCCTAAATGCAATAAATGCCTACCTTTATTATATGTTTTGAGTTTACTTTAAGATGAGAAGAGAGACTCAAGAGAGAAGAAAGGTAAAATCTATGTGGACTAAGACTCAATCCTAATTGAAGATTAAAGGGAGTGATCCTAATGGTTTGTGAGGTTTCAACGTAAAGTCTAAAGAAAAGATGAATTAAACAATTCACTTCTAGAGTAGAAGATGAATTGTAATCCAAAAAAGGGAAGGTGATGAGTTATTAAAAGAAAGCATATAAGTGCTTAACAAAACACAAAATGAAATTGTAAAAGGTATGAAAGGAAATTTGAATGTGGATTCCTTATCCACACTCAATTGCAACTTACCAAAGCCCCTACATGGTTAGTAAACATGTATAAGAAGTATGAGGGATAAAAGAACATTTAATACACCATAAAACTAAAAAGAATTAGATGAGAAATCAAATCCTAATGCCACAACCAGAATGTATATCATATGGAAAACAAATGGTTATTATCAAGCAAGTCCAAGTGAGCAACAAACATCATCAATGGCATTAAAACATGTTACCATAAGAAAAGGAAGATGAAAGATGAAAAAGAATGATAGAACATGCATAAATGGAACATGTAATCTAAGGATCAGAATTGAAATGAAGTAAAAAATGATTCACCAATATCTCACAAGTATTTATGAAGTAAACATCAAGACATTTAAGAAGTGATAGAAGAAGTAGAATTGAAATGGAAGTTCAAAAGAGAACACAAGTACAAACACAACATGTTAAAGGTGCACAAGATTCAAATGAAAGTCAACATGCAAGGAGGACATACAATATGTACCAATGACCTGTAATGTCAAGTGAATGGTTCACGAAATATTCAAATGATCATGCCATTATGTACAAAAGAAATCATGTAAACATGCACCAATATTGAGATGATATGACATGTTATTATGCTTCAAAGGTAATGCATTAAACAAAAATTAGATGGCCTCATGCAAATTATGAAAACATGGTATTGAAGTTCACAAATCAGAGATGAATCACATATCAAAGTAGCATACAAGAAACCAAGGCAAAATGATGTCAAATAATGCATTTAGGTCAAATAGACATATCATACAAAGTAGCACAAAAATGAACACCAAACATGCCATAAACTAACCTAAAAAATCAAGTAAAAAACACTTAACATACCTCAAGATGATAATGACTCAATGCAAAAAGAAGAGCATCAAAACGATTTTTAATGATCAAGAACAAAATTAAACAAGATCATGTACCACATTAAGAATGCACACCAAAGAAATTCAAAGAAAATTATGGATCAGGGGTAAAAAGGTCATAAAATCAGAAAATAAAATCACCAAAAATTTTCTAAATATTTTAATGATGCTCATGAATTTTTGTGGAATTTTATGATGATGTTTGGTATTTTTAAAAATTAAAAAGCAAACGTGTTTAAAAATGGAAAATAAAATGAAATGGAAATAAAGAAAGGGGGTGCAAGCATAGCAATTACTCAGTTCAAAAATGGTTTGGGCTTAAGACATAGGGGTGCAAATATCAGTTTGGTCCAAGGTCCAAATCTGCGCAAAACACACTAACAAGCATACACTTTCAGTCAACAAAATTGACTCACTCATGGCCATTGGATCAAGTCAAGGTCAAACAATAGTCAAAGTAAATGAAATCAACGAACATGCATGAATGTCTACCCTAGCTACCATACGCTGCAACACATAGAGCTTAAGTGAATTAAGAAACAATGCACATGACATGCACATGCGTTTTAATGTGTTGGCACATTTTAGACCACACGATTGGAACACATCAACGGCTATGATTAAAACACACAAAACCCTAGCACTTAAGACCACCGGCCGGAGATGACCTCCGGTCACCTTCTCCGGTCATGCGCCACCGTCTGCAACTCCATAATTTTCCAGAATTCCACAAAAATTATACCAAAATGAAGAGCATCTCACGTAGATTAACAATATACTCATAAAAACAACAAAACATACACACATAGCAAGAACAGAGGGGATGAATATGTGCCCTAACTTTTGGATCTAAGCCTTTACAAGGCCTATCAACTAGCCGGAGTGAGAAATGCTCCTAATGAGCTCATATCATCATGAAATCATCACAATAATCAACAAAACGTGAGAGAAAAGTTTGTAAGTTTTGGAACCTGATCTTGCAGTTCTTGTGGAGTTTGAGAAAACCAGAGAGAACACTTGCTCTTCAACCTTGGAGCTTCAATATTAAGCAAAATAAATGCTGATGATTCACGAGTAGATGAAGGAGATTGAAGATTTCAGTGATGCTAAGCTTGCAGAAATGGAGTTGTTCTTGTTGTTCTTGTTGTTCTTGATTCAACCACACTCAATGGAAGAACTATGGAGTTGAAATCGTGGAGAAGCAAACTCAGAGAGAATGAGAGAGTAGAAGAGAGAGTTTCTGAAGTGAATGTGTGAGAAATCAAGTTCAAAAAATGAAATTAGAGTGTGTGATTTCTATTTATAATGTGAGCTAACTATGGTTTAGTGAGTGGAGTTAAATGAGTCAAGTTGGTTAACTGAGTCATCCCTAACTAACTGAGTCAAGTTAGTTAGGGAGTGTGATGATATGGTGAAGATGGCTCATGACATGCTATGGTGGAAGTGAGGAGGGAAATGAAATGGCACGGCTGGTGGTAGCAGAAACTTGCTTAGCCCGTTTATTTCTTTCCATTCTCATGTATGCCACGACAAGTGTGCAAGGTGTAATTGACTTGTGCTTGGTTGAAAGAGGAAACTGAAGTGAGGAAGTGTTTGTGGTGTGTTTGAACCAAAATCATGCAACATGCTGTCAATGTATCCATGCCAACATAGGGTAGTTTGTGGGGGTTTTTCTCTCTACTCAATGACTGCATTAGGGAGTTTATGGGTTCATTGGAAAGAGGATGCATTGGAGCACAATATTGATTTGGAAATTGAAGTGAAATGAGGTCTCAAACATGTCTAAAAATGACCTTAAACAGATGGACCAAGAACTGGTACATGGGTGCGCAGACTTGTGGCATGACCTGGTTGTGACCTGGTCAAATTTCAGTTACAATGACCATTCTTTGAGCCATCATAACTCCTTAACCTTTGATCAGATGAAAAATTGATAAACACCAACTTTGAAGATCTCACATAGAGGAACAACTTTGATGTTGAAAGATTTTCCATTTGACGCCTCTAATCATGAGTAATTGATCAATACATTTGGCCCACCAAGTGTTTGTGAAAATGACATGCGCGCAGGCCTGGCAAGCCTTGGTCATGACATGGTTTTGGCCTACTTTCTTCCAACTTTGATCCATCATATCTCCCTCAATTTTTATCCAATGGAGATGTTCTACACATGGATTTGAAGCCTAAAACAAGATCTTTTGTTGTGGCCGAGTGGAATTTTCATTTGATGCCCCAATTTTAAATGGGCTTGGCTCAAACTCTGATGCAAAATGGCCAAAACTTGCTATATTTAGTAACCCTTCTTCATCCAAAAATGGCAACTTTCCACATCTTGATTTTTTCATGATTCCTTTGGAGTTTCTTGACCAAATTTTGTACATTGGACATATGTAACATGAATTTCATGATTTTGGGCTCAAAAAGTCAAGAGTTGACTTTTTCTTCTGATTATTTGACTTGGCCCCAAATTTCCTGATTTTTGATCTTTTTTCCAATTGAACCACTTCTTAAACCAATTGAGAGGCAATTTTCCATACACATACACTTAAGAACATGTAGAATACCATGACATCAAGTTTTGTCCAAAAAATCAAAGATTCCCTGATTTAATGGGAAACCCTAGTTTTGGTGCCCACCTCCTAGGAGAAAAAATGTGCAGTCCTCAATTTCAAATTCCTCAGAGTATGTTGTGTATCCTCTTAAAGGATGATGAGATATACCATTTGAGGATGACTTTGGATCAATGAGCTATCTCTTTTGAGGGTTTTCCTTCAGTTTTTGGATCTCTTGTATAGTGAAGTATGTATTGCTCCAATCTCCTATTGAATCTCACTTCCTTGAGGTTGTGGATGATCCCTTGAGATAGTATGAGACATGAAAGACCTCTTGGCTTGCCTTGAGGAAACTTGATTGACCTTTTTGTGCTTTGAATGATCCCTTGATTGTCCACCTTCCACCTGATCACATGCCCTGATGGTAAGAGGAATGCTATGCTTCATTTTTCTATGTTAAATGCAATGTAATGTTAATGAGGTGGATATGATATGATAAATGATAATGCCATGCTATGATGACAAAGAGGGAGAGCAAATTTTGGGGTATTACAGCTGCCCCTATTCAAGCGCTGTAGACCTGAATGCCTGGAAGCAATTGCTTTCGGACTTTCAAGGTATATAGCGATTGAATACCAAATATAACCAAAAATTTGCTCTGGATGATGAGGAAGAAACTCCCCCGACATTGCTGGATTGAATCTTCAATGAAACATTGTCGGAGAAATCTGTCTTTTGAACAACACCAGACGACTACTGGCCTGCCACACTACTGGTGGACTTTTAGAATGTCTTTTATGCAACTCCAGACGACTACTGGCCTGCCACACTACTGGTGGACTTTAATAAAGTCTTTTTGAACGACGCCAGACGACTACTGGCTTGCCACGCTGCTGGTGGACTTTAATAATGTATTTTATGCAACTCCAGACGACTACTGGCCTGCCACACTACTAGTGGACTTTAATAAAGTCTTTTTGAACGACGCCAGACGACTACTGGCTTGCCACGCTGCTGGTGGACTTTAATAATGTCTTTTATGCAACTCCAGACGACTACTGGCCTGCCACGCTACTGGTGGACTTTGATAACGTCTTTTGTACAATGCCAGACGACTACTGGCTTGCCACGCTGCTGGTGGACTTTGCAGCTTCGTGCCACCCGAAGACGCACTTTTGCCAATCCACTGTTGGACTTTTAGAATTCGCCACCCTTAGATGGACCTTTCGCCGATCCACTGTTGGACTTTTGCCACCCGAAGACGGACTTTTGCCAATCCACTGTTGGACTTTTGCCACCCGAAGACGGACTTTTGCCAATCCACTGTTGGACTTTTGCCACCCGAAGACGGACTTTTGCAAATCCACTGTTGGACTTTTAGCTGCTTTGCCACCTGAAGATGGACTTTTGCCAATCCACTGTTGGACTCTTGCCACCCGAAGACGGACTTTTGCCAATCCCTGTTGGACTTTTAGAATTTGCCACCCTTAGATGAACCTTTCGCCAATCCACTGTTGGACTTTGCTAACGTCTTTTAACAATGCCAGACGACTACTGGCTTGCCACGCTACTGGTGGACTTTCGCAAAATTCCAATACTAGATTACACTCTGCATCCGTGTCAGACATCTCTGCCGACTTTACTGAGGAACAATGATCAATGACTTGACTTTAGAGGTTCCTGAGAGGATAGTATCTCTGCTGGAGAATGAATGAACAATCCGTCTGCTTCGAATTGTTAGGTTTGCCAAAAATAAATTGGACTTTGAGATATGAGGGGAGTGAAGATTTTGCCAGGAATTACTTCATCTGCTTGGGGATGAATTCTGGTCACAGCCACTCCGCTGGGGATGAGAATTTTCTTTGAATGACGTCCTGCTGGGGAAACCCGTCATTAAAACTCTGCTTGGGGATCTATCCACCCCGAGATCCTTTGCGGGGAGAATCAACCTTCTAACCTGGCTAGGGAAAGAAATGTACTATCACCTTGCTGAGGAAGAGACCCTGTTGATCTGATAAACCTCTGCGGGGAGAACGACAACAACTCAGCTGGGGAGTATTGTTGACACGATTCGATGATGAACTCTGTGGGGGATACCATTACCATAGATACGATCTTGCTGGGGATCAGAGCTACTCTGTCGGGGATACGCAAATCCTATTTGAAACCTCCATTGCAACTTGCCGGGAAAGAGTCCTTAGAGATCTGCTGGGGGAAACCCAAAGCAATTCCACGATAGTCTGCTGAGGAATAAGACTGTTGAGCTTATGATAAATGTCACAATGCCCCATGTTAGGCGAGCTTTCCCT
Organism: Lathyrus tuberosus; assembly: GCA_022829125.1. Classification (NCBI taxonomy): domain Eukaryota; kingdom Viridiplantae; phylum Streptophyta; class Magnoliopsida; order Fabales; family Fabaceae; genus Lathyrus; species Lathyrus tuberosus. The sequence goes on from JALAZF010000440.1 coordinate 3,543,909, forward strand.
TAGACAATTCCGTTGGGGATGACGAATTTATAGCAAACTCTGCTGGAGAAAATTGCTTTAAAGCGTCTCGTGCTGGGGAATGCCTTTTGAGAGGATTTTACAGAAGACCAACTGTCCTCAAACTCTACTGGGGATGATCAACACTTCATGCTGGGGAAACGAACATGCCCCATGCTTGGGCAAACCAACAATTTGTCCCCGAAGAGGATGTCATAAGAGGATTTTACAGAAGATTTAGCCTCTTCAAACTCCTGCGACTTCGCTGGGGATAATGACCATCAGCTTCAGTATCGGCGAGACCACTCTTTTGGGGAACTTGTGACCGTTATCGACACAGAAAAGCTTGTAGCTGTTGGAAGTACTGTATGAGAGAATCGACTTAATAAGATACAACGGTACCCCGTTGAACTTAATTCACTGAGATCGAACCGTCGTGACCGACCGTCGACCGAGCGATGAACGCCAACCTCCTCACCCGTGATAGCCCCAGTCTTTTGCGTGGGGTAATTGATTACTCGTCTTGTGCTTAAAATCATCTGTACCTGCTACCTGCATCAACAAAGTACTCATACATGCTCCGGAATTTTGCGTGGTTTGAATCCACCATCCAGGGCTATTCAACATTCAGAGTAATTTTCAAATACCTTTTCTGCGCATGTTATTGTAAAGCCACCATGTTTTTAAAAGCAATGTTTTATCAAAAATTAGGACGTTTTGCAAACAAAGCAATAAAACAAAAATAGAAAGTTTTTTATTGAAATTCAATTTATTGACTGAGAGCCCAGAATAGGCAATTACATCAGGAAGCAATCCCTGGAAAGAGGTGATCGCTGAAAATTGAGAAAAGAAACTATCCTAATGGCAATGTGAAAACGGCATTCCACTGTGTTTCCATTCTGCTATGACCAGTATGTCTTCAAAACTCCCCGACCTTGCCTTCTGAGGAATGATCAGACCGATTCCTACCTTTCAGAATGTCAGTTGTTCAAACGGTAATGGGGTACAGATAACTCAGACCGTAGTCATTCGCTTAAATCCCTCTTTTGCGTGGACCGCCCTTTCAGGTTTTCGATCCACCAGGATACCCTTTTTTGCCTAAGTTGCCCTTTCGGGTTTTCAACTTACCGGGTGTACAATTTTTCCAATTATATCCCTAATTTTTGCCCGAACCTTATTCTGTTTTTGGTTCGCCGGGATTCCCTTTTTTGCCTGGATTTTTTTATTTTTATTATCCAGCGGGTCTATTCATGCGAAGTATTTTTTGACTACGTCCGAGTTGACAGGGGATGAAAAGTCTTCGCCATCCATGGTTGTAAGCAATAAGGCTCCGCCCGAGAAGACCTTTTAACCACGAATGGACCTTCATAGTTAGGAGTCCATTTGCCCCTGTGATCTGTATTGGGAGGAAGGATCCTTTTGAGTACCACATCTCCGACTTTGTAAACCCGAGGACGCATCTTTTGGTCAAATGCCTGCTTTATTCTGCGCTGATATAATTGCCCATGACATACAGCCGTCAATCGCTTTTCCTCAATAAGGCTCAGCTGATCAAATCTTGCTCGTACCCATTCAGCCTCATCTAGCTTAACATCCATCATGACTCTGAGGGAAGGAATCTCCACTTCAACCGGTAGCACTGCCTCCATACCATATACAAGTGAGAATGGAGTTGCCCCAGTGGACGTGCGTACCGATGTTCGATACCCATGCAAAGCAAACGGTTACATCTCATGCCAATCTTTGTACGTGACAACCATCTTCTACACAATCTTCTTGATATTTTTATTGGCCGCTTCGACCGCGCCATTCATCTTTGGACGGTACGGAGAAGAATTGTGATGTTCGATTTTGAAGTCCCGGCATAATTCAGCCATCATCTTGTTATTCAAATTAGAACCATTATCAGTAATGATTCTTTCGGGAACTCCATATCGGCATATGATATCCCGTTTTAAGAAACGAGCTACCACTTGTTTTGTAACATTGGCATAGGATGCAGCTTCAACCCATTTGGTAAAGTAATCAATCGCCACCAAGATGAAACGATGACCATTAGAAGCTGTAGGCTCAATCTTCCTGATCATATCGATGCCCCACATGGCAAACGGCCAAGGCGACGACATGATACTCAACGGATTTGGAGGCACATGCACTTTATCTGCATAGATCTGGCATTTATGGCATTTGCGGGCATATTTGCAACAATCTGACTCCATAGTCAACCAATAATATCCCGATCTTAACAACTTTTTAGCCATTGCATGTCCTCCGGCATGGGTACCGAAAGAGCCTTCGTGCACTTCAATCATCAATAGGTCTGCTTCGTGTCTATCCACACATCTAAGCAGGACCGTGTCAAAATTCCGCTTGTACAACACATCATCCTGATTCAGGAAGAAACTACCCGACAACCTTCTCAACGTCTTCTTATCTTTAGCGGATGCCCCTGGCGGGTACTCTTGACTTTTTAAGAAACACTTAATGTCATGAAACCATGGCTTGTCATCAGACGCTGCGTCGACCGCAAACACAAATGCAGGTCTGTCAAGGCGGGATACTTCAATCTTAGGTACATGGTTCCATCCTTGCACTTTGATCATGGAAGACAAAGTGGCCAAGGCATCAGCGAACCTATTCTCATCTCGAGGAATATGGTACAGTTTCACTGTTGTGAAAAATGTCAGCAATCTCCTTGTATAATCTCTATACGGCACTAGATTTGCTTGGTGCGTGTACCAACTCCCTTTCACTTGATTGATTACCAAAGCTGAATCACCGAATATATCAAGGGTTTTAATCCATAGATTAACCACCTCCTCGATCCCCATTATACAAGCTTCATACTCTGCTTCATTGTTGGTGCATCCGAAAGTTATTCGGGCAGTGAAAGGCATATGAACACCTTCCGGCGTGATAAGAACTGCTCCAACTCCGCACCCATTCATATTGACAGCCCCATCAAACATCAGACTCCAATTGGATTCAGGGTCTGGCCCCTCCTCCGGGAGTGGTTCTTCGCAGTCTTTAGCTTTGAGAAACATGATGTCCTCATCAGGGAAGTCAAATTTCATGGGTTGGTAATCATCAATCGGCTGTTGCGCAAGATAGTCGGACAAGATACTTCCTTTGATGGCCTTTTGGGAAGTGTACTGAATGTCATACTCTGTCAAGACCATTTGCCACCGTGCAACTCTGCCTGTCAGTGCTGGTTTCTCGAAAATGTACTTGATAGGATCCATTTTTGAAATCAACAAGGTTGTGTGCCTGACCATATATTGCCTCAATCGCTTAGCGGCCCATGCAAGCGCACAGCACGTCTTTTCAAGCATTGAGTACCGGGACTCACAATCGTTGAACTTTTTGCTCAGGTAGTAGATAGCATGCTCCTTCCTACCTATCTCATCATGTTGACCGAGAACACAACCCATGGAACCTTCAAGCACTGTCAGATACATTATCAGCGGTCTCCCTTCAACTGGAGGCATTAGAATCGGAGGTTCCTGCAAGTATTCTTTTATCTTATCGAATGCCACTTGGCAATCGTCATTCCACCTGACCGTTTGATCTTTTCTTAGCAGTTTAAATATTGGTTCACACATGGCTGTTAGGTGAGATATGAACCTTGCAATGTAGTTCAATCTACCCAAGAAACTACGAACCTCTTTTTCTGTTCTCGGTTCAGGCATTTCTTGTATTGCTTTCACCTTGGCAGGATCAACCTCAATTCCTCTTTCGCTCACAATGAAACCCAGCAACTTTCCAGAACGCACCCCAAACGTGCACTTGTTTGGATTTAATCTCAGACGGAACTTTCTCAACCTTTCAAACAGCTTTTTCAGGTTAATCAGATGTTCCTCTTCTGTTCTCGACTTGGCAATCATATCATCTACATAACATTCGATCTCCTTATGAATCAAGTCATGAAACAATGTCACCATCGCCCGCTGGTACGTTGCCCCTGCATTTTTCAACCCAAAAGGCATTACTTTATAGCAATATGTACCCCACGGAGTAATGAACGTGGTCTTCTCCATATCTTCAGGTGCCATCTTGATCTGGTTGTACCCGGAGAACCCGTCCATAAAGGAGAACACTGAAAACTGAGCTGTATTATCGACCAGCACATCAATATGAGGTAGTGGAAAATCATCTTTTGGGCTAGCTTTATTAAGATCTCGATAATCCACACACATTCTCACTTTTCCATCTTTCTTCGGTACTGGCACGATGTTGGCTACCCACGGAGGATATTTAGTCACTGCCAGAAACCCAGCATCCCACTGCTTCTGGACTTCCTCCTTAATCTTTAAAGCCATGTCGGGGTGAGTCTGACGAAGTTTCTGCTTGACTGGCGGACATTCTTCTCTCAATGGCAGCCTGTGCACAACAATATCCGTGTCCAACCCCGGCATGTCTTGATACGACCAGGCGAAGATGTCAACATACTCGCGCAACATTTCAGTCAAAGTTTTCTTCACATCTGCTTGCAAGCTGGCACCAATCCTGATCTCTTTCTTGGCCTCCTTGGTACCAATATTGATGATTTCTACAGTCTCCTGGTGAGGCTGGATGACCCTTTCCTCTTGTTTCAACAATCTGGCCAATTCTTCAGGGAGTTCACAATCTTTCTCATCCCCTTCTTCGGCTTGATAAATCGGATTGTCAAAGTCATACATAGCCATATCAAAATCGTTATCAGTGGTATCCGGAGGATCAAGTCTGCATGAACGGGTTCATGCCTTATTTTAGAATTTACTTTTAAGCAAAACAAAAGAAAATGAAACATTGCCATTTTATTATTTTTGTGCAAAAATAAAAACTGAAAGACAGAGAACAAAATTTGATTGCAAAACGTCCTTTATTAATGATTAAAAATTGCAAATACAACCAGGGTGGCCCTACAAATGAATCTATACGCCTTGGGCAGAGCGTAAGATTTTGACATGCATTATGGTTAGAAAAAAACAAAGAAAAATTACTCTGTCTGAAGAGTAACCCGGATGACTTCTTCAACGAACCAGTTCTGCACTTGTTGTCCCGGAGCATAAGGGCATACCCAGTTGTCCAGGTCACCATCACTGTCAACACTATCCTCTGTAGCTGCACAAGACTGGTCCGTGTAGATAATTCCCCCACTATTGAAAGTAATGGGTCCACTGCTCCCCGCATCTGAAGTTATAGAGGGATGATAACCAATACCAAATTTGTCTTCTTTCATTGGGGTCTCTATCAACCTGCCCCAACCTTGGGCGTTGCCTGCCCTGACGACTTCGACAGCTTGTTTGTAAGATGAAATGGAGGTACCGGCCCCAACTGGTACAGAAGAAGACTCAGGTGCATCGTCAATATTGACCGCTTCAAATGATTGGCACAGCATCTCATGAATTTCCCCATCCGTTTCAATGTACTTGAACGTGGACAAGTGACTCACAAAGATGTCTTCTTCACCGCACACCGTCACAACCTGCCCTTCAAACTCATACTTCAACTTTTGGTGTAAAGTGGAAGTAACAGCCCCGGCTCCGTGAATCGAAGGGCGTCCCAATATGCAGCTATATGCAGGTTGTATGTCCATTACATGGAACGTGGATTTGAATACCTGTGGTCCAATTTGTAAGGGCAATTCCACCTCCCCAAACACAGATCGTCTAGTCCCATCGAATGCTCTGACCACCAAATAACTAGGCCTTAAGATCAAACCATCAACTTCCAGCTTCATTAACGCCTTCTTGGGCAAGACATTAAGTGATGAACCAGTGTCTACCAGTACATGAGATAACATTGCGCCCTTATACTCCATCGTGATATGAAAATCCTTATTGTGGTTTCTTCCTTCAACAGTCAAATCTCTACTTGTAAAGCCCAAGCCATGGCTAACGTTAACATTGGAGATTACGCCTCGAGCTGATTAACAGTAATTTCCTGTGGCACGTATGCACTCTTCAATACTTTCAACAACGCCTGCCGATGCGCATCAGAGCACATCAATAGTGACAAGATTGAAATCTTTGAAGGGGTCTGATTCAGTTGGTCCACAATCTTATAATCGCTTTTCTTGATTATCTTCATGAATTCTTCCATCTCCTTATCAAAAGTAATCTTTGTCTCTGCTTCCGGTGTAGGCGCATTTTCAACCACCTGTTTACCCTTAGCCTTTGCTGCAGTTTCTGCCTCTTTATCACTTCTCAAGGTTTGGGGAGTGAACAACCTTCCGCTTCTTGTAAAGCCCCCTACACCCCCTACGTTATCAATATTTGGGCTGACTGACGACTCAACTTCCTGCTTTTTACCTTCGTAATACACATCTGCCCCATAATGCCATGGGATAGCCTTCGTAGATGTGAACGGAATTGGTCCTGGCACCGTGATAGTGACAGGACTGGGCCTTTCTTGCGCAACGTTCGCCACGGGAACTGCATTGACCGGAATTTGAATCTCAGCGGGAGTATAATAGATGGTCACGGTTGATACCTCATCAGTGTCTTTCACGACTCTATCGAACTGTAGACATCCTTCATCGATCAGATTCTGTAAACCCACCTTCAACTTATTACAGCCATTCTCCTGATTCGTACACTCGGAACAATCTTGCTTACAGCCCGGGAACACCTGTCCCTTCAATAAACGATCTTTTACAACCAACAAAGTAGTTTTCACTTGATGGATGTCTGCCACCAAATTCAATCTCCTCCCATCTTCAATAGCATATACATTTGCTGCACTATGATCAGGCATGGGATGCTGAGTAATATTAGGAGTGGGAGAGAAATTGATGGCCTTAGCATCAATCAAATCTTGTACTTTATGATGGAAAGCCCAGCATTTTTCAATGGAGTGCCCCTGAGCACCTGAGTGGAACTCACAACGAGCATTAGCATCGAAGTTAGGTGGCAGGTTTCCAGCAACCGGAGCTTTCATAGTACGGAGTTCTACCAACTTTAACTCGAGTAGCTGGGGCAACAGCGCGACATAAGTCATAGGGAGAGGATCCATCTTACGATCCCTCTGCCTAGACCTTTGTTGGAAAAAAGGTTGTTGCTGTTGCTGCTGAACTTGTTGTTGGGGTTGTTGTTTCTGAATGGACGGTGTGGGGATTGTTACAGCATCTACCTGATAATAAGCTTGAGAACGCCCTCTGCCTCGTCCTCTAAACACAGCATTCGTATCACCTTCTCTTCTTTTCTGGTTACTAGCAAATGGTTTCTTCGTCCCCGAAGAGCCAGCCCCACTCACATCTTGGATCTTTCCAAGCTTTAACAGACTTTCTATTCTTTCTCCCGCAATCACAATATCAGCAAATCCAGTTGACGGACAAGTAGCTAATCTATCAAGATAGGCCCCTTGCAAGGTGCCCATAAACATATCCGCCATTTCTCTGTCTGACAAGGGAGGTTGAACCTGGGCAGCCATTTCCCTCCACCTCTGTGCATATTCTTTGAAACTCTCCTTGGCATTTTGTGACAACCCCTGCAATTGAGTGCGGTTGGGCGCCATGTCGATATTGTACTGGTATTGCTTCAAGAACGCTTCTGCCAGATCTTTCCAACTCTTCACAGCAGCTCTATTCAACTTCATATACCAGGTCAAGGACGCTCCAGCCAAACTGTCCTGAAAATAATGCATCCATAGCTTCTCGTCCTCTGTATGGGCTGAAATCTTCCCAAAGTAAGCTTGAAGATGCATTTGGGGACACACATTGCCGTGATACTTATCAAAAGTGGGAGGCTTGAATTTAGGAGGAATTCTGACTCCTGGGACCAGCCCCAAGCTAGTAACATCAATACCCATAGAGTTCTTGCATTCTATGGCCCTGATCTTTTCTGCTAACTCATCATACCTTCGATCACCGTGATTACCCACATCTGCATCCAGCAGAGTAAATTGGTCTTCCAGAGGATCTTCAAGAGTAACACCAGCATGCCTACCATTTCCATTACCCCGACTGTGACCACCAGGAGGAGGGTTGCCACCGGGAGGAGGAATGCCATGTCCCTGTGAATTGTCATGCTGATCACCTTCGGGCCCATTGTCTGGACGCTCGACCAGAAGCCTCAATCTCTCCTGATTTTGCGCCATGCCAGTCATGAGGGTCATGATCTGGTCCATACGCGCCCTCATTTCAGCCAAATCACTTTGCACTTGATCCATGATTCTTACTTGATTTCTTCGCGTTAAATATCAGTGAATATAATTCTCAGCTATACTGCCTGAAACCAAACAAAGGTTAGAGACCCTGCAACGAGTACCTGAAAAGCAAGCAACATAAATGCAGAATGATATGCAATGCCATGCAATGTTATGTTTATCATTTCCAAAGTGCTTTACACCCTGATTCCAATCCAAACCACAGAAATCTGAAGACCAGAAATCGTGACATAAAGAGACGTATCGTGGTCATGTGCTTGTGTACAGATATCTGATAAAGCGTAATTTTGAATAAACTGCTCATACTCATTCGACAAAGTATTCAAGTATTTAAGAAAGGCTCATCCGCCATGCAATACAAGGAAAAAATGGATCCATCAACAAGCCTGATGGTAACCATTAACAACAAAATATAAGGAAAAGAACATCAGTCTGACAATTTCACATCCTTCAGCTTATCACTTGAGTATTTGATCTCCTCAAAAAGTATACGGGTACGCTGGTGATTCGGCTTTTCAATCATCTCTTTGATCAAGACATCCCTTTTCTCCAGAGCTTCATTTAAAGAACCCATATGCAACATCAGAGCCTCGTCATCACACACTCCTTTGTGTCTCTTTATGCCAGCTTGCGTCTTGAGTATCTCCCTTTCTATCATGACTTCTTCAAGCTCTTTCTTGGTATTCCTCAGCTCACCTCTAGCTTCTTCTAGCTGTTCTTAACTCTTACCGAGGCTTTCCCGATACTTTCTCCTCTGCTCATGCGCCTTTTCAAGCTCTTCATCCTTAATCTGCAACTGTTCCTGTAATTCAGCATTCTCTATCCTAACTTCGTCCCAAGCGTGCTGAAACTTTGTTAACTTTTCTTTGGTCTGTGCTAACGCCTATTTGGTTTGCTTGTGGGCTTGAGTAGCATCATCAGCACCTTTACTAATCTTCCGGAAATGTTGGGCTCTTCCAGCAAAGTCTTTTTCTTTTGCAGTTAGGATTTGTTCAGCATCTTGGGCTTTCCGCTCCAGCTCTTTGTTGGCATGTAGAGCATTCTGAAGACGGCTACTCAACTCGGAATTCTCTCCTTGAAGCTTTTTCACCAAGGCTTGCAACTTGTCAACTTCTTCCACAGTAGCAGTGCTTCTTGCTTTCTCATTCTCCGGATACAAAAGGGGTGCCTTACCAAAAGGCAAGAGAAAATCTTCAACTCTTTTCTTCACCCACTCTTCATATGCTGGATAAACCCGGTTGTTAGGCTTGCCTAGAGCAACTTTCCCCTTTTTCAGTATGCTACCCCAGCTTTCAGAAGCTTTCTGCGCTGCTTCCCAACCATCTGATGTATGAAAATAAAGGGACTCCTCTACATCTCTCTTAATAGGCGGACCCGTCAGGGCATACCCAAATTGTCGAATGGCCAAAGAAGGATTGTAGTTAATCCCACCCATTCTTCCTATCAGTGGAACGTTAGGGAACTTACCACAGTTGTGGATAATATTCTTGCCAATCAGCCCATGATCTACCCATACGATGTCCTTGGCCACCAATCCCATTAAACGCTGTTTCCACTCTAGAGAATCTTTGGAATCCACAAAAGCCCCTGATTGTGGTAAACGGCCTGCAAACCACTTATAGAACAAGGGTGCACAACAACGAATTATCCCTCCTCTTTTCTTTTCGTTTCGGTTGTACAACGAGTAGTGAAGATCTCCCAGTAGCGTTGGCACCGGGTTCTTCATCATGAATATTCGTATAGCGTCCGTATCAATGAAATCCGGCTCGTTGGGAAACAACACTATGCCGTATATACAAAGGGCTAGCAAAGCATTAAAAACAAGCCAATTTTCGCCTTTAGCTGCTTCCTGGGCCTTCTTAATCAGATATTCCAGCTTGTAACCACGAATCTTTACTTTGTTGGAGACATTGGCGTCTAACTCTGATTTGCTCAAATAAAGAGCACCAGCCACCTTCCCAAAGTCAAGATCCCCCACCGATCCAAAGAAAGGGGGCTCCTCCTTGATAGCAATCCCCAACATGTTGGAATACTCCTCCAGGGTAGGAACCAACACATAGTCTGGAAATACAAAACACCTCAGAGGCGGATCATAGAACTGCATCAATGTATGGAGACCTCTGGCTTCATAATCACTGACATTACGGACCATAGATAAAATCCACCCATATTTCTCTTCAAAAGCTTCTCGTACTGTAGGGATCGCCATTCCCTTCAGCATAACAATAGGGCCTAAAGTAGGCGTAAGGAACTTATAGCTGATGATATTCTTCCTCTCTTTAGTGTTCATCTTTGCAGGGACCTGATGACTGGAATCAAGGGTAATATATGCACCTGGAAATGAATAAACATGTATGTTAGGATATGATAATGCAATGCAAAGGGCAATGTGATCAGGTAATCAGGTGTCTGTGCTGAACTGTGAACGGTGTCAGTGTAGCTCTGAGACAAATATAGAACCATAGATAAGAACCATCTGAATACAATAGGATGAAACTTCCTTTTTGTGCAATGATGATAGAAAACCGGGTATGTAGGAGGTCATGGTTACCTGCAAACCTGTTAACAACCTGCCCTTCTCACATGTGGGTACTAGGATGTTCAGTATCCCGGGTTCTCAGGTCAAGAAATGATGATACGTTCACCATTTCTGGTTTGGCATCATCATCAATCGAGGAGGCCTCAACTGATTCTCCAAAACAAAAAGGTCCTCAGCTTCTGGCACTAAGGTCGAGAAACAATAGTACATTCATCCCTCAGGGTACAGTACTATCGCCAATCGAGGAGTGCCTCCACTGATTCTCTTTCAAAAAGGGATGTCCTATAGCAAGTTCCCAGCATTGGGTCCTCGGATCGAGAATGTGCAATGGGTTTGCCACGGAATGTGGTCTGCCACTGTCACAACTGTGGAGGAGTGCCGCAACTGAGTCCTCGGGAATGGTCACCAGAGTCGACAGTTCCTCAAGAGAATAACCACTGGCCTGCATAACATGCAGTAGCAGAAAGCTCCTGATAGAACCTCGTCTGGTTGTGGGTCTCATGAACAACAATACGTGGTCACCACCACGCAAGCGTCACGACTATCCACTCTAATACCTATGGGTGTACTCAAGCCTTGGTAGTGGCCTCATATCTCAGAACACCCTGCCCGCCAAACAGAAAACAACAGCACAATCCAGCACAATAATGATATGTAATGCAGTAAATGCGATAAATACAGTAAAATACAGTAAAGCAGCAATACAATAAATAGCAATACAATACAGCAGTAAATACAGCAACATACTGCATCAAAGTAAACCCCCATTCCCCGAAAAACAGACAGGCGCTAGGATTGACTCGCTAAGGAAACCAGAGATTCTGGTTTCATTCCCCAGCAGAGTCGCCAGCTGTCACTCCCGGGATTTTCATCCAAGTACAAACGCAAAAGTGGCACCGAACAGAGTCGCCAGCAATATGTATTTATCCCATGAGAGGGAAAGGAAACACCGCATAAACCTGAAGAGAAGGAAAACCATGGTCTCGCGACCAAGAGAACTGGGTTCGGGATTCGGTTACGTGAGAGGAAGGTATTAGCACCCCCTCGCGTCCATCGTACCCGATGGGATCCACGCTTGCTTGTTTCGATCAAAGGGTGATAGAAAAGAATACTGGAAGAGGAACTAGAAAAGGAATGGAAAGAGAAAGAGAAACAAATGTAGGGAAAATAAAATAAGTGCTCGAATGGGCCCTACCCCACTGCCTACGTATCTCATCGGGAGCATGAGAATCAGAGCGACATAGTTCCCCTCACTAGGGATGGATTGTTTGTGTTTTTTAAAGAACGGCTGACGTTCTGGCTCAGGTGTTGCAGGCTCGCTGGTCCGAGTGCGTTACCATCTTGCAAGAGAACGAGTAGGAGCGCATTCGTGCGTTGAGAATGAATGAGATGAGAAAAGAATTCCCGAAGGAAAGACGTTATTGTTTGTTTTTGTCTTTTAAGAGTTTTTTATTTGTTTGCATATGATAGTGTATCTGAATCTTAGTCATTGGAATGTGTGCATTCTCACATTCCAAGATGGAATGGGTAAGAAAGCACACTAAGAGTGAAGAAGACCCCCACACTTAGTTCCAATTGTCAAGGTTCAAACACACTAGCGTATTTGTGTTTATTAAGTGTTTTTGTTGATTAAGAAATGAAGAAGTGCTTTTTATTATTTGTACCTTCAACAAGTATTGCATTTAGGTCCCTCACACAAGATCAAATGTTTAACACATTGACCCAAGATGGGTTATATGCTATACATTTTAAGATTATAAAAGAAGACCCCTTATAATCTTTTCTTTATGTGAAAGGTGTAATACCCCAAAATTTGCTCTCCCTCTTTGTCATCATAGCATGGCATTATCATTTATCATATCATATCCATCTCATTAACATTACATTGCATTTAACATAGAAAAATGAAGCATGGCATCCTTCTTACCATCAGGGCATGTGATCAGGTGGAAGGTGGACAATCAAGGAATCATTCAAAGCACAAAAGGTCAATCAAGTGCCCTCAAGGCAAACCAAGAGGTCTCTCATGTCTCATACTATCCCAATTGATCTTCCACAACCTCAAGAAGGTGAGATACAATGGGAGATTGAAGCATTACATCTTTCACTATGCAAGAGGTTCAAAAACTGAAGGAAAACCCTCAAAAGAGATAGCTCATTGATCCAAAATCATCCACAAGTGGCATTTCTCATCCTCCTTTAAGAGGATACACAACATACTCTGAGGAATTTGGATTTGGAAGATGTGCAATTTCCTCCTAACCAGAGGGGGTCAAAATTAGGGTTTCCAATTAAATCAGGGTATCTCTGATTTTTTGGACAAAACTTGATGTCATGGTATTCCATATGTCCCTAAGTGTATGTATGTGGAAAATTACATCTCACTTGGTTTTAGAAGTGGTTCAATTGGAAGAAAGATCAAGAATCAGAGAAATTGGGGCAAAGTCAAATAATCAGAGGAAAAAGTCAACTCTTGACTTTTTGAGCCCAAAATCATGAAATTCATGTTACATATGTCCAATGTACAAAATTTGGTCAAGAAAATCCAAAGGAATCATGAAAAAATCAAGAGGTGGAAAGTTGCCATTTTTGGAAGAGGAAGGGTTACTAAAAATAGCAAGTTTTGGCCATTTTGCATCAGAGTTTGAACCAAGGCCATTTAAAATTGAAGCACCAAATGAAAATTCCACTCGGCCACAACAAAAGATCTTGTTTTAAGCTTCAAATCCATGTGTGGAACATCTCCATTGGATAAAAATTGAGTGAGATATGATTGATCAAAGTTTGAGCAAAGTAGGTTCAAAACTAGGTCATGACCAAGATTTTCAGGGCACGCGCGCAGTCATTTTAACAAACAGTTGGTGTGCCATATATTCGCCTATTTTTCTCATGGTTAAAGGCCTCAAATGAAAAACTTGTCAACATCAATATTGTTCCTTGCAATGCCCTCTTCAATGTTCATGTTGGGCAAAATTTCATCTGATCAAGTTATAATGGAGAAATAGTGGCCTCAAGTCATGTTGATTATGCTGAAAACCCAGGCGCCATGTTGCCTTGCCAACCAACCCCATTACTACGCCATACACCAGTTTTGATTCCTTTTGTTTCAAGCAATTTTTCATCATCTTGTACACTTCCATTTGACTTGTTTTCAACATCAATATTGTTCCATGATAGCTCCTCTTTCATTTGACACCAAAACCTCATTAAACCATGCATTAACATGAGAGATATTTACCATCAAACATCCACTGTTACAATAATGACTTGTTGCATAATTTTGGTTCAAGCACACCTCAAATACATGACACAGGTTTTTTATGTTTGCTTCCTCATTAAGACCAACACATGCCTGCACTCTTTACACCTTTGCTCGAGTCATACATGAAAAAGGAAAAGGTTGAAAGCTTGTGGTAGAAGTTTTGCAGCAGGAACATTGTAACTTACCATGAGCTGCCATATACCATACAAAAGCCTAAAGGAACTCGCCCCTAACTAACTTGACTCAGTTAGTTAGGGTGCACTCAGTTGACCACCCCTAACTCACTTGACTCACTCATTAAACCATGGTTAAGGCTGGCTATATAAACATCACATTGCTCATAACTCAAGGAGGTTTTTCACTTGTTCATTTTGTGTCACGAGTTCAGAGGTTCATCTCTCCAAGTTTCAGAGTCTCATTCTCACACTGCTCAAGCTTCATCGCCATTCTTCTTCACACGATTTACTCACTCTCTCGCTGCTCAAGTTTCAGTGCTTAAGCCTTTATTTGGCCAATAGAAGATCAAGAGTATCAAGTTTATTCTCTGGTTTTTCTTGGTTCAAAAGTTCCATCAACATCAGGTAAATATTCATCATCTTTTTCTGTACGATTCATGAGAGTTTTAAGTTCATTACACATTGATTGAAGCTTATTAGAAGCACAAGTTTGATTCTGGCTAGTTGATAGGTCTTCTAGAGGCATAGTACAAAACCTAGGGCAGACTTTGCTTCTTCGTTTCTCACTATACAGGCTGCATCGGTGTATTTTGTTGATTGTTTAATGATCTGCTTAAGTTTCTCTTTCTATTGATGCACTTTTTACGCATTTCTGGGCATATGTAAATTTTTGAGACACCGGAGGTGGCCGGAGAAGATGACCGGAGGTCTTCTCCGGCCGGTGAGGGTTTGAGTTAGGGTTTAGGACATTTTTAAGTCATGGCCGTCCGATTTGTTTAATCCAAGGGTGGCGACGTTGCCAGCGAATTAATGGAGAGGGTGTATGTCACGTGTTTCATTTTGATCACTCTGATGCTTGCGTGCGTGTTCATACATGGTTATTATGGTGTACCGGCAGTGTGATGTGCATGATTTGTTTACTTTGACTATTGTTTGACCTTGACTTGATCCAATGGCCATGAGCGAGTCAATTTTGTTGACTGAGTGTACATGTTAATTAGTGTGGATTGCGCAGACTTGGACCTAGACTAAATTGATATTCACACCCCCCTTGCTTAAGGCCCATTGATTTTGAACTGATTAATTACTAGTCATGCACCCCCATTCCTTTTTGCATTTCATATTTTATTTTCATTTGTTCTACACGTTTGCTTTTTAATTTTTAAAAATACCAAACATCATCATAAAATTCCACAAAAATTCATGAGTATCACTAAAACATTTAGGAAATTTTCCATGATTTTATTTCTTGATTTTATGACATTTTTACCCCTGGTCCATAATTTGCTTTGAATTTCCATTTAGATGCATTCTAAGCATGATACATGAATTTGTTTAATTTTGTTCTTGCTCATTACAAACTGTTTTGACATGATTCTTTTTGCATTGATTCACCAATACATTGAAGCATGCTAGATGATTTTTGTTTGATTTTTTAAGTCACTTTATGACATGTTTTGATGCCTATATTTGCACCACTTTGCATGATGTTTCAATTTGACCTAATTGCTTTGTTTGAAGTCATTTTGCTCTGAATTTTTACATGCTATCTTGATGTATGATGCATTTCTGACCTAGGCATTCCAATAATATGCTGGCATAATTTTCATGAATCCATTTGGTCTTTGTTTGATGCATTACATTGGAAGTATAATCCATGGCATGTCATTACAACTTTAGTGCATGTTTACATGAATTCTTTTGTGCATATTTGTATGAGCATTTGCATATGTTATGAGCCATTCATATGATATTATAGGTCTTTGATACACATTATATGTCATCCTTGCATGTTGACTTTCAATTTGAACTTTGTGCATCATTAACATGTATTGTTTGCACTTTCTTTTTGAACTTTCATTTCAATTCTTCTTATATTACTTCTTGAATGTCTTGAAGTTGATTCATAAATACTTTTGAGATGTTTATAAACCATTTTCCATTTAGTTTCAATTCTGGTTGTTGATTTACATGTTCCATGCATGCATGTCGTCTTCATTTCTTTCCATCTTTCATCTATCCCTTCTTCTTGTGACATGTTTAAATGCTAATGGATGATGATTATTGCTTATTCACTTGCACTTGTATGATGATATTCACTTGTTGTCCATATGATGCTCATTCTGGTTGTGGTTCTAGGATTTGTTTTCTCATTTAATTCTTTTGAGTTTTATGATGCATTACATGTTCTTTTACTTCTTATACTTATTATACATGTTTACTAACCATGTAGGGGCTTTGGTAAGTTTCAATTGAGTGTGGATAAGGAATCCACATTCAACTTCTATCCTTTCTCTTTTACAATTCCATTTTGTGTTTTGTTAAGCACTTATGTGCTTTCTTTTAATAACTCATCACTTTCCCCTTGTGAATTACAATTCATCTTCTACTTTAGAAGTGAATTGTTTAATTCATTCTTTCTTTAGACTTTAGGTTGAAACCTCACAAACCCTTAGGATCACTCCCTTTAATCTTCAATTAGGATTGAGTCTTAGTCCACATAGGTTTTACCTTTTCTCCTCTCTTGAGTCTCTTTTCTCATCTCTTAAAGAAAATTCAAAATATCTAATAAAGGTAGACATTTATTGCATTTAGGCCTTTCACATAAAGAAAAGATTATAAGGGGTCTTCTCTTATAATCTTAAAATGTATAGCATATAACCCATCTTGGGTCAATGTGTTAAACATTTGATCTTGTGTGAGGGACTTAAATGCAATGCTTGTTGAAAGTACAAATAATAAAAAAAACACTTCTTCATTTCTTAATCAACAAAAACACTTAATAAATACAAGTATGCTAGTGTGTTTGAACCTTGACAATTGGAACTAAGTGTGGGGGTCTTCTTCACTCTTAGTGTGCTTTCTTACCCATTCCATCTTGGAATGTGAGAATGTACACATTCCAATGACTAAGATTCAGATACACTGTTATATGCAAATAAATGGAAAGAACTTCTAAAAGACAAAAACAAACAATAACGTCTTTCCTTCGGGAATTCTTTTCTCATCTCATTCATTCTCAACGCACGTACGCGCTTCTACTCGTTCTCTTGCAAGACGGTAACGCACTCGGACCAGCGAGCCTGCAACACCTGAGCTAGAACGTAAGCCGTTCTCTAAAAAACACAAACAATCCATCCCTAGTGAGGGGAACTACGTCGCTCTGATTCTCATGTTCCCGATGAGATACGTAGGCAGTGGGGTAGGGCCCATGCGAGCACTTCTTTTATTTTCCCTACATTTGTTTCCCGTTCCTTTTCTCTTCTTTCTCCTTTCTTCCTTTCAGTTCCTTTTCCAGTATCCTTTCTTTACACCCTTTGATCGAAACAACAAGCGTGGATCCCATCGGGTACGATGGACGCGTGGGGGTGCTAATACCTTCCCCGTGCGTAACCGACTCCCGAACCCAGTTCTCTTGGTCGTAAGACCATGCTTTTCCTTTCTCTCAGGTTTACGCGGTGTTTCCTTTCCCTCTCTTGGGATAAATACACATTGCTGGCGACTCTGTTTTGGTGCCACTTTCGCGTTTGTACTAGGATGAAAATCCCGGGAGCGACAGCTGGCGACTCTGCTGGGGACCAGAGGTTGACCTATTGCTGGTCCATCCTAAGCAAGTCAATCCTAGCGCTTGTCTGTTTTTCTTTCATTGGGTGTTTACTGTTGTGCTATATTTACCATTTTATTGTATGGTTATTTACTGCTTTACTGTACATTACTGTATTTACTGCTTTTTAGCATTACATATCATATTATTACTGTTGTGTTGGACTGTGCTATTTTCTGTTTGGCGGGATGGGATTTCTGAGAGATAAGCCCATTACACAGGCTTGAGTATACACTTAGAATTAGAGTGGAGAGTAGTGGGACCTACGTGCCGTTTGGAGTGCGTTGGGTGTTCACGAAATTCACAGCTAGACGAGGCTATCTTGGGACACGTCGTGGCATGCGCATCTTGCGTATTCCAGGATGTAGATCTAGAGAGCTGTCGACTCTAGTGACCGATCATGAGGACCTTGGTGGAAATATCCCTCTTTAGTGGTGACAATGGCAGACCACATTCTGTGGCAAACCCATTCGCACCCGAGGGCCCACTTTGGAACTTGCATAGGATGACTTTTATTTTCTAAGGGGAGTCAGTGGACGACCTCTTTGATTGGCATAACATTGTATCCTACGGGCTGAATGTGTTATTGCTTCTCAAACCTCCGAAGCTGACAAGCCTTATTTTCTAAGAACCACATGTGAGTATGGGCGGGATGTTTACAGGTTTGCAGGAAACCCAGCCTCCTACCTACCTTACTTGTGATTCTATGACGATTTCAGACATTGTATCCTATGACAGTGATTTAAGTGTTCATCTCAGATATTGCCAGATTCAGTACAGACACCGACACTTGATTACCTGATCACATGCCCTTTTCCATTGCATTATCATATCATAACAGTTATGTTTGTCATTTTCAGGTGCATAATACATTTCTGATTCCAATCCATGGGTTCAACAGAGATCGTTGCCGAGAGAAAGAACAATGTGTCTTACAAGTTTCCAGATCCTGTCTTGGATTCATTGCTCAAAGTTATGGATATGGCTGGTCCGGGTATTCTTGATAGGTTTCAGAAGAGCTACGGGAATTTGGTTGGGATGGTCCGTACAATCACCAAGTATGAACATGATGCTTTGCACACTCTGCTGCAGTTCTACGAGCCTTCGTTGAGGTGCTTTCTTTTTTCAGATTACATTTTGATGCCAACACTGGAAGAATTCTCATTTATTTTGGGAATTCCGATCACGTCGGCAATACCATTCTTCTCTGGTAGTTCTCCCAGCGTAAAAGAAATTGCTGCTGCTTTACAAATGGATCAGACAGTGATAAAGAGTGGTGTGAGCAGTAAAAATGGAGTTAGCGGATTTCATTTAGAATTTCTGTCTGGACAGGCCCAAGAGGCTGCAAGTGCTAAAAATTGGACGATTTACAATTCCATTCTGGCTCTCTGCATATATGGCCTAGTTTTCTTTCCCAATCAGCAAGACTTTGTGGATATGCAAGCGACAAGAGTTTTGGTTCTTAAAAATCCAGTCCCTACTTTGTTAGGAGATTTTTATCATTCCGTGCACTATAAGAATGAGAAAAGGAGGGGAGGATCTGTCAGTTGTTGTACTCCACTGCTGAGTCATTGGTTTTTCAAACATTTGCCTCAGACAGGTGCCTTTGTGGAAACCAAAGATGTGGCGAAATGGTCTAAACGATTGATGAGTTTAACTGCTGATAACATTGTATGGTTTGACCACCGGTTATTGAGAATAGAGCTTGTCACAAGATGCGGAAATTTTCCAAATGTGCCTTTGATTGGCAGAAAAGGAGGGATCAATTATAATCCAGTTTTGGCCATCCGACAGTTTGGGTATGCTTCCAGGGATCCTCCTACAGAGCAAGATGTGGAAGAATCTTTATTCTTTACAGGAACTAAAGATGCGAAGGTGGTAGAAGTAGTGAATGCTTGGAAAGATAAGCACAAAATTGGAAAAGCAGTTTTTGGAAAAGGAGATTGTAGATCTTATCCTGAATATGACAGGTGGATTGAGACGAAAGTAAAGGAATTGCTTTTACCCTTTTCAAGGGGACCTCTTTTATGTTCAGTACAGCCAGAACAACCCACTATGGTGGCTATTGAAGAATGTGAGAAGTGGAAGAAAATGGTCAGAGAGTTGCAGATAGAGAATTCTAGAATGAGCAGATGTCTTCAGAAAGCTCTAGCTGACAACAAAGAGTTGGAAAAGAGAGCCTTGAAAGCGGAAAAAACCTTGGTTGACAAAGAGGAAGATTTTGATGACCGAGCTCGGTACTTTCGGAAACTTACTTTGGGAGCAGATGACACTAGTCAGGCTCACAAGATTACAAAACAGGCTTTAGCCCGAAGCAAGGATTCATTAGCTCAACTTCGTCAAGCTTGGGATGAAGTCAGAATTGAAAATGCCGAGTTAAAGGATCAGTCGAAGACTAAAGACGAGGAGCTTAAAAAGGCACATGAGCAGAGGAGAAAGTATCGGGAAAGTCTCGATAAAAGTCAAGAACAGTTAGAAGAAGTTAGAAGCCAGTTGAAGAATACCAAGAAAGAGCTTGAAGAAGCCATGATAGAAAGAGAGATACTCAAGACGCAAGCTGGCATAAAGAGACACAAAGGAGTGCATGATGACGAAGCTCTTATGCTGCATATGGGTTCTTTAACTGAAGCTCTTGAAAAAAGGGATGTCTTGATCAAAGAAATGATTGAAAAGCCGAATCACCAACGTACCCGTATACTTTTTGAGGAAATCAAGTATTCAAGTGATAGGCTGAAGGATGTGGAATTGTCAGATTAATGTTCTTTTCCCTGTATTTTGTTGTTAATGGCTACCATCAGGCTTGTTGATGGATCCATTTTTTTTTTCCTTATATTGCATTTGCGGTTCAACCTTTCTTAAATGTACTTGAATATTTTGTTGAATGAGTATGAGCAGTTTTATTCAGAATTATTCCTTATCAGATAGCTGCACTCAAGCACATGACCACGACACGTCTCTTTATATCACAATTTCTGGTCTTCAGATTTCTGGGGTTGGATTGGAATCAGGGTATAAAAGCACCTAGGAAATGACAAACATAGCATTGCATGGCATTGCATATCATTTTGCATTTTTGTTACTTGCTTTTCAGGTACTCGTTGCAGGATCTCTAACCTTTATGCATTTTCAGGCAGTATAGCGGAGAATCATATTCACCGATATTCGACGCGAAGAAATCAAGTAAGAATCATGGATCAAGTGCAAAGTGATTTGGCCGAAATGAGGGCGCGTATGGACCAGTTCATGACCCTCATGACTGGCATGGCGCAAAATCAGGAGAGGTTGAGGCTTCTGGTCGAGCGTCCAGACAATGGGCCCGAAGGTGATCAACATGACAATTCACAGGGACATGGCATCCCTCCTCCCGGTGGCAACCCTCCTCCTGGTGGTAACAATCGGGGTAATGGAAATGGTAGGCATGCTGGTGTTACTCTTGAAGATACTCTGGAAGACCAATTTACTCTACTAGATGCTGATGTGTGTAATCAAGGTGATCGAAGGTATGAGGAGTTAGCAGAAAAGATCAGGGCCATAGAATGCAAGAACTCTATGGGTATTGATGTTACCAGCTTGGGGCTGGTCTCAGGAGTCAGAATTCCCCCTAAATTCAAGCCTCCCACTTTTGATAAGTATCACGGCAATGCGTGTCCCCAAACGCATCTTCAAGCTTACTTTGGGAAGATTTCAGCCCATACGGATGACGAGAAGCTATGGATGCACTATTTTCAGGACAGTCTGGCTGGGGCGTCCTTGACCTGGTATATGAAGTTGAATAGAGCTGCTGTGAAGAGTTGGAAAGATCTGGCAGAAGCGTTCCTGAAGCAATACCAGTATAATATTGACATGGCGCCCAACCGCACTCAATTGCAGGGGTTGTCACAAAATGCCAAGGAGAGTTTCAAAGAATATGCACAGAGGTGGAGGGAAATGGCTGCCCAGGTTCAACCTCCCTTGTCAGACAGAGAAATGGCGGATATGTTTATGGGCACCTTGCAAGGGGCTTATCTTGATAGATTAGCTGCTTGTCCGTCAACTGGATTTGCTGATATTGTGATTGCGGGAGAAAGAATAGAAAGTCTGTTAAAGCTTGGAAAGATCCAGGATGTGAGTGGGGCTGGCTCTTCGGGGACGAAGAAACCGTTTGCTAGTAACCAGAAAAGAAGAGAAGGTGATACGAATGCTGTGTTTAGAGGACGAGGCAGAGGGCGTTCTCGAGCTTATTATCAGGTAGATGCTGTAACAATCCCCACACCGTCTGTTCAGAAACAACAACCCCAACAACAAGTTCAACAGCAACAACCTTTTTTCCAGCAAAGGTCTAGACAGAGGGATCATAAGATGGATCCTCTCCCTATGACTTATGCCGCGCTGTTGCCCCGGCTACTCGAGTTAAAGTTGGTAGAACTCCGTACTATGAAAGCTCCGGTTGCTGGAAACCTGCCACCTAACTTCGATGCTAATGC
The DNA here is from genome assembly GCA_022829125.1 of Lathyrus tuberosus. NCBI lineage: Eukaryota > Viridiplantae > Streptophyta > Magnoliopsida > Fabales > Fabaceae > Lathyrus > Lathyrus tuberosus. The sequence goes on from JALAZF010000440.1 coordinate 3,566,098, forward strand.
TCGTTGTGAGTTCCACTCAGGTGCTCAGGGGCACTCCATTGAAAAATGCTGGGCTTTCCATCATAAAGTACAAGATTTGATTGATGCTAAAGCCATCAATTTCTCTCCCGCTCCTAATATTACTCAGCATCCCATGCCTGATCATAGTGCAGCAAATGTGTACGCTATTGAAGATGGGAGGAGATTGAATTTGGTGTTAGACGTTCATCAAGTGAAAACTTCTTTGTTGGTTGTAAAAGATCGTTTATTGAAGGGACAGGTGTTCCCGGGCTGTAATCAAGATTGCTCTGAGTGTATGAATCAGGAGAACGGCTGTGATAAGTTGAAGATGGGTTTACAGAATCTGATCGATGAAGGATGTCTACAGTTCGACAGAGTCGTGAAAGACACTGATGAGATATCAACTGTGACCATCTATTACACTCCCGCTGAGATTCAAATGCCGGTCAATGCAGTTCCCGTGGCGAGTGTCGCGCCAGAAGGGCCCAGTCCTGTCACTATCACGGTGCCAGGACCAATTCCGTTCACATCTACGAAAGCTATCCCATGGCACTATGGGGCAGATGTATATTACGAAGGTAAAAAGCAGGAAGTTGAGCCGTCAGTCATCCCAAATATTGATAATGTAAGGGGTGTAGGGGGCTTTACAAGGAGTGGAAGGTTGTTCGCTCCCCAAACCTTGAGAAGTGATAAGGAGGTAGAAGCTGCAGCAAAGGCTAAGGGTAAACAGGTGGTTGAAAGTGCGCCTACACCTGAAGAAGAGACAAAGATTACTTTTGATAAGGAAATGGAAGAATTTATGAAGATAATCAAGAAAAGCGATTATAAGATTGTGGACCAACTGAATCAGACCCCTTCAAAGATTTCAATCTTGTCACTATTGATGTGCTCTGATGCGCATCGGCAGGCGTTGTTGAAAGTATTGAAGAGTGCATACGTGCCACAAGAAATTACTGTTAATCAGCTCGAGGGCGTAATCTCCAATGTTAATGTTAGCCATGGATTGGGCTTTACAAGTAGAGATTTGACTGTTGAAGGAAGGAACCACAATAAGGCCTTGCATATCACGATGGAGTGTAAGGGCGCAGTGTTATCTCATGTACTGGTAGACACTGGTTCATCACTCAATGTCTTGCCCAAGAAGGCATTAATGAAGCTGGAAGTTGATGGTTTGATCTTAAGGCCTAGTGAATTGGTGGTCAGAGCATTCGATGGAACTAGACGATCTGTGTTTGGTGAGGTGGAATTGCCCGTACAAATTGGACCACAGGTATTCAAATCCAAGTTCCATGTAATGGACATACAACCTGCATATAGCTGCCTATTGGGACGCCCTTGGATTCACGGAGCCGGGGCTGTTACTTCTACTCTACATCAAAAGCTGAAGTATGAGTTTGAAGGGCAGGTTGTGACAGTGTGTGGGGAAGAAGACATCTTTGTGAGTCACTTGTCCATGTTCAAGTACATTGAAATGGATGGGGAAATTCATGAGATGTTGTGCCAATCATTTGAAGCAGTCAACATTGACGATGCACCTGAGTCTTCTTCTGTACCAGTTGGGGCTGGTACCTCCATTTCATCTTACAAACAAGCTGTGGAAGTCGTCAGGGCAGGCAACGCCCAAGGTTGGGGCAGGTTGATAGAGACCCCAATGAAGGAAGATAAATTTGGTATTGGTTATCATCCCTCTACAACTCCAGATGCGGGGAGCAGGGGACCCATTACTTTCAATAGTGGGGGAATTATCTACACGGACCAGTCTTGTGCAGCCACAGAGGATAGTGTTGACAGTGATTGTGACCTGGACAACTGGGTACGCCCTCATGTTCCGGGACAACAAGTGCATAAATGGTTCGTTGAAGAAGTCATCCGGGTTACTCTTCAGACAGAGTAATTTTTCTTTGTTTTTTCTAACCATAATGCATGTCAAAATCTTGCGCTCTGCCCAAGGCGTATAGATTCATTTGTAGGGCCACCATGGTTGCATTTGCAATGTTTAATCATTAATAAAGGACGTTTTGCAATCAAATTTTGTTCTCTGTCTTTCAGTTTTTATTTTTGCACAAAAAAAAAATAATAAATAAAATGGCAATGTTTCATTTTCTTTTGTTTTGCTTAAAAATAAATTCTAAAATAAGGCATGAACCCGTTCATGCAGACTTGATCCTCCGGATACCACTGATAACTATTTTGATATGGCCATGTATGACTTTGACAATCCGATTTATCAAGCCGAAGAAGGGGATGAGAAAGATTGTGAACTTTCTGAAGAACTGGCCAGATTGTTGAAACAAGAGGAAAGGGTCATCCAGCCTCATCAGGAGACTGTAGAAATCATCAATATTGGTACCAAGGACGCCAAGAAAGAGATCAGGATTGGTGCCAGCTTGCAAGCAGATGTGAAGCAAACTTTGACGGAAATGTTGCGCGAGTATGTTGACATCTTCGCCTGGTCGTATCAAGACATGCCGGGGTTGGATACGGATATTGTCGTGCACAGGCTGCCATTAAGAGAAGAATGTCCGCCAGTCAAGCAGAAACTTCGTCGGACTCACCCCGACATGGCTTTAAAAATTAAGGAGGAAGTCCAGAAGCAGTGGGATGCTGGGTTTCTTGCTGTGACAAAGTATCCTCCGTGGGTAGCCAACATCGTGCCAGTACCGAAGAAGGATGGAAAAGTGAGAATGTGTGTGGATTATCGAGATCTTAATAAAGCTAGCCCGAAAGACGATTTTCCACTACCTCATATTGATGTGCTGGTAGATAATACAGCTCAGTTTTCAGTGTTCTCATTTATGGACGGTTTCTCCGGGTACAACCAGATCAAGATGGCACCTGAAGATATGGAGAAGACCACGTTCATTACTCCGTGGGGTACATATTGTTATAAAGTAATGCCTTTTGGGTTGAAAAACGCAGGGGCAACGTACCAGCGGGCGATGGTGACATTGTTTCATGACTTGATTCATAAGGAGATCGAATGTTATGTAGATGATATGATTGCCAAGTCGAGAACAGAAGAGGAACATCTGATTAACCTGAAAAAGCTGTTTGAAAGGTTGAGAAAGTTCCGTCTGAGATTAAATCCAAACAAGTGCACGTTTGGGGTGCGTTCTGGAAAGTTGTTAGGTTTCATTGTGAGCGAAAGAGGAATCGAGGTTGATCCTGCCAAGGTGAAAGCAATACAAGAAATGCCTGAACCGAGAACAGAAAAAGAGGTTCGTGGTTTCTTGGGTAGATTGAACTACATTGCAAGGTTCATATCTCACCTAACAGCCACGTGTGAGCCAATATTTAAATTGTTAAGGAAAGATCAAACGGTCAGGTGGAATGACGATTGCCAATTGGCATTCGATAAGATAAAAGAATACTTGCAGGAACCTCCGATTCTAATGCCTCCAGTTGAAGGGAGACCACTGATAATGTATCTGACAGTGCTTGAAGGTTCCATGGGTTGTGTTCTCGGTCAACATGACGAGACAGGTAGGAAGGAGCATGCTATCTACTACCTGAGCAAAAAGTTCAATGATTGTGAGTCCCGATACTCCATGCTTGAAAAGACATGCTGTGCGCTTGCATGGGCCGCTAAGCGATTGAGGCAATATATGGTTAGGCACACAACCTTGTTGATTTCAAAAATGGATCCTATCAAGTACATTTTCGAGAAACCAGCATTGACAGGCAGAGTTGCACGGTGGCAAATGGTCTTGACAGAGTATGACATTCAGTACACTTCACAAAAGGCCATCAAAGGAAGTATCTTGTCCGACTATCTTGCGCAACAGCCGATTGATGATTACCAACCCATGAAGTTTGACTTCCCTGATGAGGACATCATGTTTCTCAAAGCTAAAGACTGCGAGGAACCACTTCCGGAGGAGGGGCCAGACCCTGAATCCAAATGGAGTCTGATGTTTGATGGGGCTGTCAATATGAATGGGTGTGGAGTTGGAGCAGTTCTTATCACGCCGGAAGGTGTTCATATGCCTTTCACTGCACGAATAACTTTCGGATGCACCAACAATGAAGCAGAGTACGAAGCTTGTATAATGGGGATCGAGGAGGCGATTAATCTACGGATTAAAACCCTTGATATATTCGGTGATTCAGCTTTGGTAATCAATCAAGTGAAAGGGAGTTGGTACACGCACCAAGCAAATCTAGTGCCGTATAGAGATTATACGAGGAGATTGCTGACATTTTTCACAACAGTGAAACTGTACCATATTCCTCGAGATGAGAATAGGTTCGCGGATGCCTTGGCCACTTTGTCTTCCATGATCAAAGTGCAAGGATGGAACCATGTACCTAAGATTGAGGTATCCCGCCTTGATAGACCAGCATTTGTGTTTGCGGTCGATGCAGCGTCTGATGACAAGCCATGGTTTTATGACATTAAGTGTTTCTTAAAAAGTCAAGAGTACCCGCCCGGGGCATCGTCCAAAGACAGGAAGACGTTGAGAAGGTTAGCCGGTAGTTTCTTCTTGAACAAAGATGGCGTGCTGTATAAAAGAAATTTTGACACGGTCCTGCTTAGATGTGTGGATAGACATGAAGCAGACTTGTTGATGATTGAAGTGCACGAAGGCTCTTTCGGTACCCATGCCGGAGGGCATACAATGGCTAAAAAGTTGTTAAGATCGGGATATTATTGGTTGACTATGGAGTCAGATTGTTGCAAATATGCCCGCAAATGCCATAAATGCCAGATCTATGCAGACAAGGTGCATGTGCCTCCAAATCCGTTGAGTATCATGTCGTCACCTTGGCCGTTTGCCATGTGGGGCATTGATATGATCGGAAAGATTGAGCCTACAGCTTCCAATGGTCATCGTTTCATCTTGGTGGCAATTGATTACTTCACCAAATGGGTTGAAGCCGCATCCTATGCCAATGTTACAAAACAAGTGGTCGCTCGTTTCTTAAAACGGGATATCATTTGCCGATATGGAGTTCCCGAAAGAATCATTACTGATAATGGTTCTAATTTGAATAATAAGATGATGGCTGAGTTATGTCGGGACTTCAAAATCGAACATCACAATTCTTCTCCGTACCGCCCAAAGATGAATGGCGCGGTCGAAGCGGCCAACAAAAATATCAAGAAGATTGTGCAGAAGATGGTTGTCACGTACAAAGATTGGCATGAGATGTTACCATTTGCTTTGCATGGGTATCGAACGTCGGTACGCACGTCCACTGGGGCAACCCCATTCTCACTTGTATATGGTATGGAGGCAGTGCTACCGGTTAAAGTAGAAATTCCGTCCCTCAGAGTTATGATGGATGTTAAGCTAGATGAAGCTGAATGGGTACGAGCCAGATTTGATCAGCTGAGCCTTATTAAGGAAAAGCGATTGGCGGCTGTATGTCATGGGCAATTATACCAGCGCAGAATGAAGCAGGCATTTGACCAAAAGGTGCGTCCTCGGGTTTACAAAGTCGGAGATGTGGTACTCAAAAGGATCCTTCCTCCCAATACAGATCACAGAGGCAAATGGACTCCTAACTATGAAGGTCTATTCGTGGTTAAAAAGGTCTTTTCGGGCGGAGCTTTATTGCTTACAACCATGGATGGCGAAGACTTTTCATCCCCTGTCAACTCGGATGTAGTCAAAAAATACTTCGCATGAATAGACCCGCTGGATAATAAAAATAAAAAAATCCAGGCAAAAAAGGGCATCCCGGCGAACCAAAAACAGAATAAGGTTCGGGCAAAAATTAGGGATATAATTGGAAAAAATTGTACACCCGGTAAGTTGAAAACCCGAAAGGCCAACTTAGGCAAAAAAGGGTATCCTGGTGGATCGAAAACCTGAAAGGGCGGTCCACACAAAAGAGGGATTTAAGCGAATGACTACGGTCTGAGTTATCTGTACCCCATTACCGTTTGAACAACTGACGTTCTGAAGGATAGGAATCGGTCTGATCATTCCTCAGAAGGCAAGGTCGGGGAGTTTTGAAGACATACTGGTCATAACAGAATGGAAACTCAGTGGAAGTCCGTTTTCACATTGCCATTAGGATAGTTCTTTTCTCAATTTTCAGCGATCACCTCTTTCCAGGGATTGCTTCCGGATGTAATTGCCTATTCTGGGCTCTCAGTCAATAAACTGAATTTCAATAAATAGCTTTCTATTTTTGTTTTATTGCTTTGTTTGCAAAAACGTCCTAATTTTTGATAAAACATTGCATTTGAAAACATGGCAGCCTTGCAATAACATGCGCAAAAAAAAAAAAAAAAAACATTTGAAATTACTTCGAATGTTGAATATTCCCGGATGGTGGATTCTAGCCACGCAATATTCGGGGCATGTGGGCATATTCTTTTGTTGCAGGTAGCAGGTGCAGATGATTTTAAGCACAAGACCAGCAATAAATCACCCCACGCAAAAGACTGGGGCAATTATGGGTAAGGAGATCGGCGTTCATCGTTCGGTCGACGATTGTTCATAACGGGTCGATATCAGTGAATTAAGTTCAATTGGGTACCGTTGCATCTTATTAAGTCGATTCTCTTATTCAGTCCTTCCAACAGCTACAAGCTTTTCTATGTCGATAACGGTCACAGGTTCCCCAAAAGAGTGGTCTCGTCGACACCGAAACTGATGGTCATTATCCCCAGCGAAGTCACAAGAGTTTGAAGAGGCTAGATCTTCTGTAAAATCCTCTTATGACATCCTCTTCGGGGACGAATTGTTGTGTTGTCCAAGCATGGGGCATGATTGTTTCCCCAGCATGAAGTGTTGGTCATCCCCAGTAGAGTTTGAGGACAGTTGGTCTTCTATAAAATCCTCTCAAAAGGCATTCCCCAGCACGAGACGTTTTAAAGCAGTTTCCGCCAGCAGAGTTTGTTATAAACTCGTCATCCCTAACGGAATTGTCTAAAGGGTAGCTCGCCTAACATGGGGCATTGTGGTACTTATCCTAAGCTTGACAGTCATATTCTTCAGCAGAATACTGTGGATTTGCTTTGGGTTTCCCCAACAGATCTCTAAGGACTCTTTCCTAGCAAGTTGCAGTGGAATGTTCTAACCAGGATTTGCATATCCCTGGCAGAGTGGCCCTGATACCCAGCAAGATCGTATCTCTGGTCATGGTATCCCCACAAAGGTCAGCGTCGAATCTTGCCAGCAACTCCCAGCTGAGTTGCTGTTCTTCCCGCAGAGGTTTATCAGATCGACAAAATCTATTCCTCAATGAGGATGGTACAGCCTTTCCCCAGCCGGGTCAGAAGGTGGATAACCCCTACAAAGGGTCTTGGTTTGGACAGATCCCCAAGCAGAGTTTTTATGATTTCTCTCCCCTAGAAAGACGCCATACAAAGAAATTCTCATCCCCATCGGAATCGCTGTGACCAGAATTCATTCCCCTAACAGATGAAGTGATTCCTGGCAGATTTATTATTCTTCAAGTCCAATTTATTTTTGGCAAGCTTGACAATTCGAAGCAGACGGATTGTTCATTCATTCTCTAGTGGAGAGGTTATCCTTTCAGGAGTCTCCAAAGTCAAATCATTGGTCTTTGCTCCTCAGCAGAGTCAGCAGAGGTGTCTGACACGGATGCAGAGAATAATACAATTTTACAAATTCTAAAAGCCCAACAGTGGATTGGCAAAAGTCCGTCTTCGGGTGGCAAAAGTCCAACAGTGGATTGGCGAAAAGTCCATCTAAGGGTGGCATATTCTAAAAGTCCAACAGTGGATTGGCAAAAGTCCATCTTCGGGTGGCAAAGCAGCTAAAAGTCCAACAGTGGATTGGCAAAAGTCCGTCTTCGGGTGGCAAAAGTCCAACAGTGGATTGGCGAAAGGTCCATCTAAGGGTGGCATATTCCAAAAGTCCAATAGTGGATTGGCGAAAGGTCCATCTAAGGGTGGCATATTCCAAAAGTCCAACAGTGGATTGGCAAAAGTCCGTCTTCGGGTGGCAAAAGTCCAACAGTGGATTGGCAAAAGTCCGTCTTCGGGTGGCAAAAGTCCAACAGTGGATTGGCGAAAGGTCCATCTAAGGGTGGCAAATTCTTAAAGTCCAACAGTGGATTGGCAAAAGTCCGTCTTCGGGTGGCAAAAGTCCACCAGTAGTGTGGCAGGCCAGTAGTCGTCTGGAGTTGCATAAAAGACATTATCAAAGTCCACCAGTAGTGTGGCAGGCCAGTAGTCGTCTGGAGTTGCATAAAAGACATTATCAAAGTCCACCAGTAGTGTGGCAGGCCAGTAGTCGTCTGGAATTGCATAAAAGACATTATCAAAGTCCACCAGTGGTGTGACAGGCCAGTAGTCGTCTGGAATTGCATAAAAGACATTTCTAAAGTCCACCAGCGGTGTGGCAAGCCAGTAGTCGTCTGGCGTCGTTTAAAAGACATTATTAAAGTCCACCAGTAGTGTGGCAAGCCAGTAGTCGTCTGGCGTCGTTCAAAAGACGTTATCAAAGTCCACCAGCAGTGTGGCAGGCCAGTAGTCGTCTGGACTTGCATAAAAGACATTATTAAAGTCCACCAGTAGCGTGGCAAGCCAGTAGTCGTCTGGCGTCGTTCAAAAGACGTTATCAAAGTCCACCAGTAGTGTGGCAGGCCAGTAGTCGTCTGGAATTGCATAAAAGACATTAGTAAAGTCCACCAGCAGTGTGGCAAGCCAGTAGTCGTCTGGCGTCATTCAAAAGGCAGATTTCTCCGACAATGTTTCATTGAAGATTCAATCCAGCAATGACGGGGGGTTTCTTTCTCACCATCCAGAGCAAATTTTTGGTTATTTTTGGTATTCAATCACTATATACCTTGAAAGTCCGAAAGCAATTGCTTTCAGGCATTCAGGTCTACAGCGCTTGAATAGGGGCAGCTGTAATACCCCAAAATTTGCTCTCCCTCTTTGTCATCATAGCATGGCATTATCATTTATCATATCATATCCATCTCATTAACATTACATTGCATTTAACATAGAAAAATGAAGCATGGCATCCTTCTTACCATCAGGGCATGTGATCAGGTGGAAGGTGGACAATCAAGGAATCATTCAAAGCACAAAAGGTCAATCAAGTGCCCTCAAGGCAAGCCAAGAGGTCTCTCATGTCTCATACTATCCCAATTGATCTTCCACAACCTCAAGAAGGTGAGATACAATGGGAGATTGAAGCATTACATCTTTCACTATGCAAGAGGTTCAAAAACTGAAGGAAAACCCTCAAAAGAGATAGCTCATTGATCCAAAATCATCCACAAGTGGCATTTCTCATCCTCCTTTAAGAGGATACACAACATACTCTGAGTAATTTGGATTTGGAAGATGTGCAATTTCCTCCTAACCAGAGGGGGTCAAAATTAGGGTTTCCAATTAAATCAGGGTATCTCTGATTTTTTGGACAAAACTTGATGTCATGGTATTCCATATGTCCCTAAGTGTATGTATGTGGAAAATTACATCTCACTTGGTTTTAGAAGTGGTTCAATTGGAAGAAAGATCAAGAATCAGAGAAATTGGGGCAAAGTCAAATAATCAGAGGAAAAGTCAACTCTTGACTTTTTGAGCCCAAAATCATGAAATTCATGTTACATATGTCCAATGTACAAAATTTGGTCAAGAAAATCCAAAGGAATCATGAAAAAATCAAGAGGTGGAAAGTTGCCATTTTTGGAAGAGGAAGGGTTACTAAAAATAGCAAGTTTTGGCCATTTTGCATCAGAGTTTGAACCAAGGCCATTTAAAATTGAAGCACCAAATGAAAATTCCACTCGGCCACAACAAAAGATCTTGTTTTAAGCTTCAAATCCATGTGTGGAACATCTCCATTGGATAAAAATTGAGTGAGATATGATTGATCAAAGTTTGAGCAAAGTAGGTTCAAAACTAGGTCATGACCAAGATTTTCAGGGCACGCGCGCAGTCATTTTAACAAACAGTTGGTGTGCCATATATTCGCCTATTTTTCTCATGGTTAAAGACCTCAAATGAAAAACTTGTCAACATCAATATTGTTCCTTGCAATGCCCTCTTCAATGTTCATGTTGGGCAAAATTTCATCTGATCAAGTTATAATGGAGAAATAGTGGCCTCAAGTCATGTTGATTATGCTGAAAACCCAGGCGCCATGTTGCCTTGCCAACCAACCCCATTACTACGCCATACACCAGTTTTGATTCCTTTTGTTTCAAGCAATTTTTCATCATCTTGTACACTTCCATTTGACTTGTTTTCAACATCAATATTGTTCCATGATAGCTCCTCTTTCATTTGACACCAAAACCTCATTAAACCATGCATTAACATGAGAGATATTTACCATCAAACATCCACTGTTACAATAATGACTTGTTGCATAATTTTGGTTCAAGCACACCTCAAATACATGACACAGGTTTTTTATGTTTGCTTCCTCATTAAGACCAACACATGCCTGCACTCTTTACACCTTTGCTCGAGTCATACATGAAAAAGGAAAAGGTTGAAAGCTTGTGGTAGAAGTTTTGCAGCAGGAACATTGTAACTTACCATGAGCTGCCATATACCATACAAAAGCCTAAAGGAACTCGCCCCTAACTAACTTGACTCAGTTAGTTAGGGTGCACTCAGTTGACCACCCCCAAATCACTTGACTCACTCATTAAACCATGGTTAAGGCTGGCTATATAAACATCACATTGCTCATAACTCAAGGAGGTTTTTCACTTGTTCATTTTGTGTCACGAGTTCAGAGGTTCATCTCTCCAAGTTTCAGAGTCTCATTCTCACACTGCTCAAGCTTCATCGCCATTCTTCTTCACACGATTTACTCACTCTCTCGCTGCTCAAGTTTCAGTGCTTAAGCCTTTATTTGGCCAATAGAAGATCAAGAGTATCAAGTTTATTCTCTGGTTTTTCTTGGTTCAAAAGTTCCATCAACATCAGGTAAATATTCATCATCTTTTTCTGTACGATTCATGAGAGTTTTAAGTTCATTACACATTGATTGAAGCTTATTAGAAGCACAAGTTTGATTCTGGCTAGTTGATAGGTCTTCTAGAGGCATAGTACAAAACCTAGGGCAGACTTTGCTTCTTCGTTTCTCACTATACAGGCTGCATCGGTGTATTTTGTTGATTGTTTAATGATCTGCTTAAGTTTCTCTTTCTATTGATGCACTTTTTACGCATTTCTGGGCATATGTAAATTTTTGAGACACCGGAGGTGGCCGGAGAAGATGACCGGAGGTCTTCTCCGGCCAGTGAGGGTTTGAGTTAGGGTTTAGGACATTTTTAAGTCATGGCCGTCCGATTTGTTTAATCCAAGGGTGGCGACGTTGCCAGCGAATTAATGGAGAGGGTGTATGTCACGTGTTTCATTTTGATCACTCTGATGCTTGCGTGCGTGTTCATACATGGTTATTATGGTGTACCGGCAGTGTGATGTGCATGATTTGTTTACTTTGACTATTGTTTGACCTTGACTTGATCCAATGGCCATGAGCGAGTCAATTTTGTTGACTGAGTGTACATGTTAATTAGTGTGGATTGCGCAGACTTGGACCTAGACTAAATTGATATTCACACCCCCCTTGCTTAAGGCCCATTGATTTTGAACTGATTAATTACTAGTCATGCACCCCCATTCCTTTTTGCATTTCATATTTTATTTTCATTTGTTCTACACGTTTGCTTTTTAATTTTTAAAAATACCAAACATCATCATAAAATTCCACAAAAATTCATGAGTATCACTAAAACATTTAGGAAATTTTCCATGATTTTATTTCTTGATTTTATGACCTTTTTACCCCTGGTCCATAATTTTCTTTGAATTTCCATTTAGATGCATTCTAAGCATGATACATGAATTTGTTTAATTTTGTTCTTGCTCATTACAAACTGTTTTGACATGATTCTTTTTGCATTGATTCACCAATACATTGAAGCATGCTAGATGATTTTTGTTTGATTTTTTAAGTCACTTTATGACATGTTTTGATGCCTATATTTGCACCACTTTGCATGATGTTTCAATTTGACCTAATTGCTTTGTTTGAAGTCATTTTGCTCTGAATTTTTACATGCTATCTTGATGTATGATGCATTTCTGACCTAGGCATTCCAATAATATGCTGGCATAATTTTCATGAATCCATTTGGTCTTTGTTTGATGCATTACATTGGAAGTATAATCCATGGCATGTCATTACAACTTTAGTGCATGTTTACATGAATTCTTTTGTGCATATTTGTATGAGCATTTGCATATGTTATGAGCCATTCATATGATATTATAGGTCTTTGATACACATTATATGTCATCCTTGCATGTTGACTTTCAATTTGAACTTTGTGCATCATTAACATGTATTGTTTGCACTTTCTTTTTGAACTTTCATTTCAATTCTTCTTATATTACTTCTTGAATGTCTTGAAGTTGATTCATAAATACTTTTGAGATGTTTATAAACCATTTTCCATTTAGTTTCAATTCTGGTTGTTGATTTACATGTTCCATGCATGCATGTCCTCTTCATTTCTTTCCATCTTTCATTTATCCCTTCTTCTTGTGACATGTTTAAATGCTAATGGATGATGATTATTGCTTATTCACTTGCACTTGTATGATGATATTCACTTGTTGTCAGTATGATGCTCATTCTGGTTGTGGTTCTAGGATTTGTTTTCTCATTTAATTCTTTTGAGTTTTATGATGCATTACATGTTCTTTTACTTCTTATACTTATTATACATGTTTACTAACCATGTAGGGGCTTTGGTATGTTTCAATTGAGTGTGGATAAGGAATCCACATTCAACTTCTATCCTTTCTCTTTTACAATTCCATTTTGTGTTTTGTTAAGCACTTATGTGCTTTCTTTTAATAACTCATCACTTTCCCCTTGTGAATTACAATTCATCTTCTACTTTAGAAGTGAATTGTTTAATTCATTCTTTCTTTAGACTTTAGGTTGAAACCTCACAAACCCTTAGGATCACTCCCTTTAATCTTCAATTAGGATTGAGTCTTAGTCCACATAGGTTTTACCTTTTCTCCTCTCTTGAGTCTCTTTTCTCATCTCTTAAAGAAAATTCAAAATATCTAATAAAGGTAGACATTTATTGCATTTAGGCCTTTCACATAAAGAAAAGATTATAAGGGGTCTTCTCTTATAATCTTAAAATGTATAGCATATAACCCATCTTGGGTCAATGTGTTAAACATTTGATCTTGTGTGAGGGACTTAAATGCAATGCTTGTTGAAAGTACAAATAATAAAAAAAACACTTCTTCATTTCTTAATCAACAAAAACACTTAATAAATACAAGTATGCTAGTGTGTTTGAACCTTGACAATTGGAACTAAGTGTGGGGGTCTTCTTCACTCTTAGTGTGCTTTCTTACCCATTCCATCTTGGAATGTGAGAGTGTACACATTCCAATGACTAAGATTCAGATACACTGTTATATGCAAATAAATGGAAAGAACTTCTAAAAGACAAAAACAAACAATAACGTCTTTCCTTCGGGAATTCTTTTCTCATCTCATTCATTCTCAACGCACGTACGCGCTTCTACTCGTTCTCTTGCAAGACGGTAACGCACTCGGACCAGCGAGCCTGCAACACCTGAGCTAGAACGTAAGCCGTTCTCTAAAAAACACAAACAATCCATCCCTAGTGAGGGGAACTACGTCGCTCTGATTCTCATGTTCCCGATGAGATACGTAGGCAGTGGGGTAGGGCCCATGCGAGCACTTCTTTTATTTTCCCTACATTTGTTTCCCGTTCCTTTTCTCTTCTTTCTCCTTTCTTCCTTTCAGTTCCTTTTCCAGTATCCTTTCTTTACACCCTTTGATCGAAACAACAAGCGTGGATCCCATCGGGTACGATGGACGCGTGGGGGTGCTAATACCTTCCCCGTGCGTAACCGACTCCCGAACCCAGTTCTCTTGGTCGTAAGACCATGCTTTTCCTTTCTCTCAGGTTTACGCGGTGTTTCCTTTCCCTCTCTTGGGATAAATACACATTGCTGGCGACTCTGTTTTGGTGCCACTTTCGCGTTTGTACTAGGATGAAAATCCCGGGAGCGGCAAAAGGACTAAATGCAATAAATGCCTACCTTTATTAGATGTTTTGAGTTTACTTTAAGATGAGAAGAGAGACTCAAGAGAGAAGAAAGGTAAAATCTATGTGGACTAAGACTCAATCCTAATTGAAGATTAAAGGGAGTGATCCTAATGGTTTGTGAGGTTTCAACCTAAAGTCTAAAGAAAAGATGAATTAAACAATTCACTTCTAGAGTAGAAGATGAATTGTAATCCAAAAAAGGGAAGGTGATGAGTTATTAAAAGAAAGCATATAAGTGCTTAACAAAACACAAAATGAAATTGTAAAAGGTATGAAAGGAAATTTGAATGTGGATTCCTTATCCACACTCAATTGCAACTTACCAAAGCCCCTACATGGTTAGTAAACATGTATAAGAAGTATAAGGGATAAAAGAACATTTAATACACCATAAAACTAAAAAGAATTAGATGAGAAATCAAATCCTAATGTCACAACCAGAATGTATATCATATGGAAAACAAATGGTTATTATCAAGCAAGTCCAAGTGAGCAACAAACATCATCAATGGCATTAAAACATGTTACCATAAGAAAAGGAAGATGAAAGATGAAAAAGAATGATAGAACATGCATAAATGGAACATGTAATCTAAGGATCAGAATTGAAATGAAGTAAAAAATGATTCACCAACATCTCACAAGTATTTATGAAGTAAACATCAAGACATTTAAGAAGTGATAGAAGAAGTAGAATTGAAATGGAAGTTCAAAAGAGAACACAAGTACAAACACAACATGTTAAAGGTGCACAAGATTCAAATGAAAGTCAACATGCAAGGAGGACATACAATATGTACCAATGACCTATAATGTCAAGTGAATGGTTCCCCAAATATGCAAATGATCATGCCATTATGTACAAAAGAAATCATGTAAACATGCACTAATATTGAGATGATATGACATGTTATTATGCTTCAAAGGTAATGCATTAAACAAAAATTAGATGGCCTCATGCAAATTATGAAAACATGGTATTGAAGTTCACAAATCAGAGATGAATCACATATCAAAGTAGCATACAAGAAACCAAGGCAAAATGATGTCAAACAATGCATTTAGGTCAAATAGACATATCATACAAAGTAGCACAAAAATGAACACCAAACATGCCATAAACTAACCTAAAAAATCAAGTAAAAAACACTTAACATACCTCAAGATGATAATGACTCAATGCAAAAAGAAGAGTATCAAAACGATTTTTAATGATCAAGAACAAAATTAAACAAGATCATGTACCACATTAAGAATGCACACCAAAGAAATTCAAAGAAAATTATGGATCAGAGGTAAAAAGGTCATAAAATCAGAAAATAAAATCACCAAAAATTTTCTAAATGTTTTAATGATGCTCATGAATTTTTGTGGAATTTTATGATGATGTTTGGTATTTTTAAAAATTAAAAAGCAAACGTGTATAAAAATGGAAAATAAAATGAAATGGAAATAAAGAAAGGGGGTGCAAGCATAGCAATTACTCAGTTCAAAAATGGTTTGGGCTTAAGACATAGGGGTGCAAATATCAGTTTAGTCCAAGGTCCAAATCTGCGCAAAACACACTAACAAGCATACACTCTCAGTCAACAAAATTGACTCACTCATGGCCATTGGATCAAGTCAAGGTCAAACAATAGTCAAAGTAAATGAAATCAACGCACATGCATGAATGTCTACCCTAGCTACCATACGCTGCAACACATAGAGCTTAAGTGAATTAAGAAACAATGCACATGACATGCACATGCGTTTTAATGTGTTGGCACATTTTAGACCACACGATTGGAACACATCAACGGCTATGATTAAAACACACAAAACCCTAGCACTTAAGACCACCGGCCGGAGATGACCTCCGGTCACCTTCTCCGGTCATGCGCCACCGTCTGCAACTCCATAATTTTCCAGAATTCCACAAAAATTATACCAAAATGAAGAGCATCTCACGTAGATTAACAATATACTCATAAAAACAACAAAACATACACACATAGCAAGAACAGAGGGGATGAATATGTGCCCTAACTTTTGGATCTAAGCCTTTACAAGGCCTATCAACTAGCCGGAGTGAGAAATGCTCCTAATGAGCTCATATCATCATGAAATCATCACAATAATCAACAAAACGTGAGAGAAAAGTTTGTAAGTTTTGGAACCTGATCTTGCAGTTCTTGTGGAGTTTGAGAAAACCAGAGAGAACACTTGCTCTTCAACCTTGGAGCTTCAATATTAAGCAAAATAAATGCTGATGATTCACGAGTAGATGAAGGAGATTGAAGATTTCAGTGATGCTAAGCTTGCAGAAATGGAGTTGTTCTTGTTGTTCTTGTTGTTCTTGATTCAACCACACTCAATGGAAGAACTATGGAGTTGAAATCGTGGAGAAGCAAACTTAGAGAGAATGAGAGAGTAGAAGAGAGAGTTTCTGAAGTGAATGTGTGAGAAATCAATTTCAAAAAATGAAATTAGAGTGTGTGATTTCTATTTATAATGTGAGCTAACTATGGTTTAGTGAGTGGAGTTAAATGAGTCAAGTTGGTTAACTGAGTCATCCCTAACTAACTGAGTCAAGTTAGTTAGGGAGTGTGATGATATGGTGAAGATGGCTCATGACATGCTATGGTGGAAGTGAGGAGGGAAATGAAATGGCACGGCTGGTGGTAGCAGAAACTTGCCTAGAACGTTTATTTCTTTCCATTCTCATGTATGCCAAGGCAAGTGTGCAAGGTGTAATTGACTTGTGCTTGGTTGAAAGAGGAAACTGAAGTGGGGAAGTGTTTGTGGTGTGTTTGAACCAAAATCATGCAACATGCTGTCAATGTATCCATGCCAACATAGGGTAGTTTGTGGGGGTTTTTCTCTCTACTCAATGACTGCATTAGAGAGTTTATGGGTTCATTGGAAAGAGGATGCATTGGAGCACAATATTGATTTGGAAATTGAAGTGAAATGAGGTCTCAAACATGTCTAAAAATGACCTTAAACAGATGGACCAAGAACTGGTACATGGGTGCGCAGACTTGTGGCATGACCTGGTTGTGACCTGGTCAAATTTCAGTTGCAATGACCATTCTTTGAGCCATCATAACTCCTTAACCTTTGATCAGATGAAAAATTGATAAACACCAACTTTGAAGATCTCACATAGAGGAACAACTTTGATGTTGAAAGATTTTCCATTTGAAGCCTCTAATCATGAGTAATTGATCAATACATTTGGCCCACCAAGTGTTTGTGAAAATGACATGCGCGCAGGCCTGGAAAGCCTTGGTCATGACATGGTTTTGGCCTACTTTCTTGCAACTTTGATCCATCATATCTCCCTCAATTTTTATCCAATGGAGATGTTCTACACATGGATTTGAAGCCTAAAACAAGATCTTTTGTTGTGGCCGAGTGGAATTTTCATTTGATGCCCCAATTTTAAATGGCCTTGGCTCAAACTCTGATGCAAAATGGCCAAAACTTGCTATATTTAGTAACCCTTCTTCATCCAAAAATGGCAACTTTCCACATCTTGATTTTTTCATGATTCCTTTGGAGTTTCTTGACCAAATTTTGTACATTGGACATATGTAACATGAATTTCATGATTTTGGGCTCAAAAAGTCAAGAGTTGACTTTTTCTTCTAATTATTTGACTTGGCCCCAAATTTCCTGATTTTTTATCTTTTTTCCAATTGAACCACTTCTTAAACCAATTGAGAGGCAATTTTCCATACACATACACTTAAGAACATGTAGAATACCATGACATCAAGTTTTGTACAAAAAATCAAAGATTCCCTGATTTAATGGGAAACCCTAGTTTTGGTGCCCACCTCCTAGGAGAAAAAATGTGCAGTCCTCAATTTCAAATTCCTCAGAGTATGTTGTGTATCCTCTTAAAGGATGATGAGATATACCATTTGAGGATGACTTTGGATCAATGAGCTATCTCTTTTGAGGGTTTTCCTTCAGTTTTTGGATCTCTTGCATAGTGAAGTATGTATTGCTCCAATCTCCTATTGAATCTCACTTCCTTGAGGTTGTGGATGATCCCTTGAGATAGTATGAGACATGAAAGACCTCTTGGCTTTCCTTGAGGAAACTTGATTGACCTTTTTGTGCTTTGAATGATCCCTTGATTGTCCACCTTCCACCTGATCACATGCCCTGATGGTAAGAGGAATGCTATGCTTCATTTTTCTATGTTAAATGCAATGTAATGTTAATGAGGTGGATATGATATGATAAATGATAATGCCATGCTATGATGACAAAGAGGGAGAGCAAATTTTGGGGTATTACATAGCTGAGTGTTAATTCTCAT
This sequence comes from Lathyrus tuberosus, assembly GCA_022829125.1. Classification (NCBI taxonomy): domain Eukaryota; kingdom Viridiplantae; phylum Streptophyta; class Magnoliopsida; order Fabales; family Fabaceae; genus Lathyrus; species Lathyrus tuberosus. Next base: position 3,584,480 of record JALAZF010000440.1, read on the forward strand.
AAGCTGTGAAGTATTGAGAATTTGTGTTTCGACCATTGTTACTTGTCTTGTAAGGAACCAGTCACGGGTTGTGATTGAAGAGGGATTTGACGAGGGCCTCATACCTAGGGGAGTCTTAGGTAGAAGTCATAGGAAGGGTAGTGATTAAGTGAGCTGATTGAACCGGGTGTGGTTATCAGTGAATTGATACTATCGAATATTGATTTCATCCCTGGCTTGGTAGCCCCCAGATGTAGGATAGTTAGATCCGAACTGGGTTAACAATTTCTGGTTTTCTTTACATTTTATGCACACTTTTATTTTGAACTTGTTCATTATTGTTGTATATCAGTGTCACGACATCTCGATAGGACATCTGATATATATAGGCCAGAATTTCATCAAGGATCATTATGCTTTGATTCAAAAAAATTTCCTTACACTAACCACAAGAAATAGATGGAAATGCTCAGTAGCAAGTCTCAAAGTTAATATCCCTTGGAAATACAAGAACATGTATGCGAAAATGATGATGCAGATGCAACAGACATGGGATCAAAACTTCCATATATTCTGCATAAGTGTTGTGCTGATGGCCGAATAAGCTCATAGGTCGGCTCTGAAGAGAATACCCAAATACCAGAATATCTGAATAACCAGAATACCAGAATAACCAGCATATTGGCATAATCAGAATACCAGAATTCCAGGGTACCAGAATAATTAGAATACCTGAATACCAAAATATCGGCATAATTAGAATCCCAGAATACCAGGCTGATAAGTTTGCACTGATAGGAAAACCAGAATACGGGGTCGGTTGAAGGTTACGGTTACCTGCAAACCTGTAAACAACCCGCCCCTCTCACATGTGGGTACTAAGATCCTCAGTATCCCGGGCTCTCAGGTCGAGAAATGATGATACATTAACCACTTCTAGTTTGGCATCATCATCAATCGAGGAGGCCTCAACTGATTCTCCCCAAAAAGGATATCCTATAGCAAGCTCCTACCATTGGGTCCTCGGATCGATAATGTGTAATGGGTTTTCCATTTCTGGTCTGCCATTATCACAACTCGGGAAGAGTTCCGTTACTGAGTCCTCGGGAATGGTCACTAGAGTCGACAATTCCTCCAGAGAATATCTACTAGCCTGTATCAAACATACAGTAGCAGATAGCTCAGGATAGAACCTCGTCTGGCTGTAGGTCTCGTGAACACCCACACGTGGCCAAACACCACGGGAGCGACACGCCTGCCCACACTAATACCTATGTGTATGCTCAAGCCTGGGTAGTGGGCTTATCTCTCAGAACGCCCTACCCACCAAACAGAAAAATCCAGCATAACACAGCACAATCCAACATAATAATGAAATGAAAATGCAATAAATGCCGTAAAACAGTAGTACAGTAAAGCAATAATACAGTAAACAGCAATACAGTAAAATAGTAAAACAGCAAAACACAGCACCCCAACAGATACCCAATGACAATAAACAACCAAGCGCTAGGATTGACCCGCTTAGGGAACCAGAGTCCCCGGCAGAGTCTCCAGCTGTCGCTCCCGGGATTTTCATCCAAGTACAAACGCGAAAGTGGCGCAGAAACAGAGTCGCCAGCAATGTGTATTTATCCCAAGAGAGGGAAAGGAAACACTGCATAAACCTGGGGGAAAGGAAAAGAATAGTCTCACGACCAAGAGAAATGGGTAAGGGAGTCGGTTACGCGAAGGGAAGGTGTTAGCACCCCACACGTCCATCGGACTCAATGGGATCCACGCTTGTTGTCTCGATCAAAGGGTGTCATCATCTGGAGCTCCACTGCTACTGGAAAGGAGATGGAACGAGAACGGAAAAAGACGGAGAAACGAAGAAGAAAAGAAAAAAGAAGTGACTCGACAGGACGTCCTCGGAGTCCTAGGCCTACATATTCCCTCGGGAACGGGAAAATCAGAGTCAACGTAGTTCGGACATGAACTAAGGGGGGAGGTTGCTCGCCAAGACATCACCGTCTTGTGCCTACGTATCCTCGATCTAACCAGAAGGAGGAAATCAGAGCAGTCGTAGTTCGACTTAACGAAGTCGGTGTTTTTTATGAGCGACTTTAAGTTCGCGTCCGGCGGTTAGGGTCGATGCCTGTTTGCGTCGAGACAGAAGTAACGTGCCCTTTTCTGAAATTAAGGTTTGAAACTTAACGATCCCGAAGGATGAAAGAGGTTTGAGTTTGTTTTGTGTTTTTTAGACAGAAGTGTTTTTTGATGTTGTTTGTAACTTGCATTGCACCCAAGTCTACAACATAGGATCGAATGTCTCACGTATCGACCCAAGACGGGACACATGCTAAACATCCTAAGAAAGTGAAGGAAGATCCCCCACTATCTCATTTCCCACATATAAGGCTCGTGCGCAATACATGTTAATCCTTTATTAAGTGTTTTATAAAGATTATGAGGTGAGAAGAGAAGGCTCAAGTTGAAAAGAAAACACTAAAGGGAATCTAATGTTCCTAATGTATCATGCAAAAGATGGCCCTAAAGTTGAGTTTAGAAGGGGGATGCTACCTATGTTAGCATGCATGGATTGCTATCCTAATGTCTCTCCTACCTCCGACTTAATCGAAAATTAAGTGGAGCTAGGAATCCTACGGGATCATGTCATCGGACAAGTAGACACAGGATGAATCAATCACAAAATGAAATAAAAGCAACTAAGGAGTAAACAGTGTCAGTTAACAACAATATCACACAATCACAATAAGAAAGAGGGAGCTTTAGCCAAGGGTTCATATCAACTGAGGCAAACAAGCTAGGTGTGGGAAGTAGGGGGCTCACCCAATGGTATCAAGAACTATGGAGAGCAGAGTAAGAAAGGGGAAGATGTGAATCAGATCACATAAGCATCATCATTGGTCAATGCGAGCTATAGACAAGGCATGGGGGTTTGATTGTTAAACCCTCATTCCACTTGACCGACTCGATAACAAGAGTAGGTAATGTTCAAAGCTTCAATCATGTAATGAGAGCTAAGAACGACTCAACCAGAATGATGGGGGTCGATTGCGAACCCTACCTTCCGTTAATTGCCTCCTTGGAGGTCTTACAAGGGGAAATGGGGAATGGGATGCATCTTTGGAGGTCTTTAGGCACAATATTAAACAAGCACAATCATGGCCTCACTTGAGGGCTTTCCATACAATCCTACTTATCATGGCATCGACTATTCCTACTTCTCATGGAATTTGAAAGCATTAAAGAGAAGTGAAGAGATAAGGAGTCCTACCAAACGGATATGAAATCGTAGCAAAGCAACGGAAGCAAATCACGAAAGTACCTATAAACAAATAGAAAACCAAGTTAGAAACAAGTTTTTATTTACAAATCGAAATGGTCAAACCACCTTTGGAAAGTCTCCTTTATAAACCTTGCACATGTGAATCAAAGACATTAGTCATAACAAGAGAGTGTATGTACAACATAAAGACCTAAGTCTAATGACTATGTACATTTGAGTCACACTAGTCAAAGTGAAAGACCTAAAAGGATTATGAAATTACAAGTCAAGTTACAACTATGCTACAAGACTAATATACTTTGAAGTTAAAAGTAAACCAACAAAAGAAAACCATTACAAGTTAGATGACTTGAAATAAAATGTGAAAATGAACCAAGGTCAGAAGTGAAACAACTTATACGCATGCTTAAAACAAATCTCAAAGTGTCACAAAGGTTTGGATTAAAATCTCTCTCCAAAGTCGATTCATTCCATGAGCGAAATCACATTTAAACTTCTCATACAAGTATGTAAAATTGTCACTCAAATAAGGCAAATGAATTGACATGGTAAGGCAATGTTAAAGCTCACACACCAGAGGAAAATGACCTATAAAATGTCCTAATTGAATCCCAAAAACAATCACGAACATGGCGTACAAGTGGCATCAAAAGAAGTGGCCAAAGTGAAACACAAATTCAAGTTCACATACGCACAAAGAAGGCATCATTTAAGGCATGTGAAATGATCAAATTCAATACTCAAGCATGTCTCAATTGTGCATCAAAATACACTTAATAATGTGCTAAAACTCACATTCAAAGTTGGCTCAAAGTGCCCTCCTACAAGTCCTAAACATAACCTATCTCTATGCATGCTTACACATAATATGTTCACATTAGAAAATGGGTGAAAAATAGCAATATGCCCTTGAAAATTATGGGTAATCAACCAAGTCATTCCAAGTCCAGTAGGCAATCATATGCAAAATATATGGTTCACATCATGCACCAAACATACTCAATCAATTGCAAACATGGATCAATTTGTCAATGATGCTCTTACAAGACAAGGCACAAAGATGATGCTCAAAAGCAATTCAATAATCATGGCCAAGGTACCAATCAAACATCATTAGGTCATATAATCATATGTATAAATGCACAATAAAAATTAGCCCCAAATGGTCGAGGGAATATCATATTTTAGAACTTGCATCACAAGATACACCATTAAGAACACAACCCTTTCTAAAATTCTAGAAGAAATATCAAACAGCCCCCAAAATGGAATTAAAAATATCCAAAAATTAACCAACATACTAAAATATCAGCATGAATTTTCCTGGAATTTTACCACATTTTTTATTATTTTTAAAATCCCTTTTTGAAACACATAACAAAAAAGCAAGTTGAAAACAGAAGGAAAAGGGAGGGTAATTAGCATTGGGCCACACGCATGAGGTGTAATTAGCAAAATGAATTAGGCCCAAGGATGCACCCAAAGACTGGTGGCGCATGGTAGTCCTCATGATCCAGCAATTAATTTGAGTCATTGGATTTTAAGGCATCAAATCTAAGGATAATTCAAGGGATATCTTGGAGGGTGCATGGTAAGCCTGGTAGGGATGCGCGCATGGGATTAAAAGTAAGAACCTGCCAGATGGTGACAAGTGTCACCGCCGGTGTGGACCGCCACCATCAACCTTATCTCCTTCTATTTATCTTCATAAGAATCTCAATATCTCTTCAAACGTCCCTCTCTCTTTCTCGTAGCTCTTTCTTTCCCTCACAAAACCAACACGGCCAAACCCTAACATCACCGCCGGAGAAGACGCTCTACACGGTGGCGGCTTCCACCATCACCGGTGAAATAGCCTCAAGCTTTAAACCTTCTAACACGAACCCCTACTCAAATTTTACCCTCGTTACGAATCCGGAGCTCCTTTTCACCAAAGCTCACTCAAATCACGGGATCGAAGCACAAACGGAGAGGAATCCGATGACACAAGGCAAGATAAACCACGATGAACTTCTAAGTTCAAAGCCACAGCTACGAGACGGAGGCAGAAGTTTCGTACCTTGACGATGACGACGCTGACGGTATGCTCGGTAAACTCTATTTCTCTCTTCTTACTTCCGTTCGCAAATTCTCCCTCTACCTCTGAATTTCTCTTGTTTGTTCTTGATTCTTTGTCCGTTTCTGGTGCGAATTACATTCTAAAGTTTTGTTGATGAAGGATTGGAGATGATGAACCATAATCGTGTAACGAGAAACTCGAAAACGCTTCAGGTATGATGCTTGTTCTACTCTGGCTATCACCGTAGATTCCACTCTCTTCCTCTTCTATGTCATCCTCTTTGCGAAACCGCTGTGGTGAATGACTTTTACAACTGAGTTCTTGGATTGAATTTGTGGCTGAGTTGTGAATTGATGTTGTTGATGGTGTTGGTTTTTGCAGTGTTGCAGGTTGTTGGTGGATTGATGAAGATGATGTATGAAGGTAATTGGAGATGGTTGGAGGTGAATGGAGAAGAAGCGATGATGATGAGTTCCCAGTGGAGAGAGAATCGTTTTCCTCTTTTTGTTAGAGCCGATTGTGAATTCGGTTGGAAAATCGGTTCAAGCTCTGTTATCGTTTTCTCTTAGAGTCAGAGTATTTTCAGTTGGTTATGGTAGTTAAAAAATCTGTTATGTGATTTTTTCTTGGAAAATGGAGGTTAGGAGAATTGTTAGAGATTAGTGGTTTTTTGTGGGCTATGAATTCTATTAGAGAATTATGAAATGATCACGCGCCCTTCACCGTTCACCTGTGATGTATTTTTCCTCTTTTCACTGCTGTCATTTAATTTCTGATATGTACTTTGTGTGCATCAGTTTTTTCGTGACACCGTGTGCTTTTTCTTCCTGATGATTTTTATTATGGACTTATATGGAAATGCCATTATGTAATTATTTTCTGTTATGATTTGTGTGATGCACCTGCTGCTATGTACCTCTTTTTCTGTCATGTACTACTCTTATAATCCTGCTGCTATTTTTCTATTTCCCTTCTGTTATACGGCTTTTGTTGGGCTGGCTAAACTTCTGCCCGTTAATTAAGCCACTTAATTGATAAACGGGTGCTCATAGATTTGCTTGGAGGCCACAATCATCAGATTAGTCATTAATTCCAAAGAAAACGGACAACAAAATCAGCAGGTAGTGAAACTGGAGTACCGCTCTAGGCTTGTTTAAGCATAACAAAACTCCAAGTAAATATCAATAATGTTAGTAAGATCACCCAACAAAACTCATTTCTTGCGGCGTTGACAATTACAATTAACATGCCCTCTTTCTGTCCTTTTTAATTAAAAACCTTAGTTGAGAAATACAAAGTGATTTATGGTTTTGGCTAAAGGAATAAATGGACATGGATCAAGAATGGTTTGAATTGGATAAAACGATTTGAAATGGATTTTGAATTAGACTAAGAAGAATTGGATTAAAATGTATATCAAAATGGACATGGGTTAGCAATAATGGATTATGAATAAAAATTGATATGGATATTTGTAATGGGAGATTAGTTAATGAATGGATATTATGGAAATTGCTAAAAAATGGAAAGAAAATGGACATCTAAATATAGCATTAGAAAAGATGGATAATAAAGAATGAATTTCAAGAAATCCACATAACCAATCAAACTTCCCATTTAAACCAAACTTGTATTCTCAATGAAACCCCAACAATCAGTGATAAGCAACTGAGCGGACAACAGTGCCTTGACCATAATATGAATCCAAAACTGGATCTCTTGCACCATAACCCAAAATGCCTTCACCACGAAACCCTAACCACCACCTTCAATTGATGAATATCAGCAAACCCACACCTAAGATAAGAAACTGAGCCAACATGCCTTAGGTGCATAATGATGAAGAAATGACCTGAAGAAGATTAATTGAACTAAGAAGGAGTCGCACCCTGATTCACGCCAATGAAACCCTGGACCAATACTTCTGATGAATCCTCTGAATAAGAAAACCTCAGATCAGGAAGATTACAACGAGGAGAATTCAACCTCTTGCTCCAACTTAACCTGGAATAGAAACCGACTGAATCACTTATGAATAAGGACAACAAGAAAATCCTTTGATCCCATGTCTTAGAATACCCATGCAATGATATGATTATGAGTTATGACCTAATGGATATGCAGAGGAATGTGAAGTGTAAGTCAGAAAAAGGTTGAGAAAAATTAGGGCAAATTTTATGGTGCTACACCATTTTCGGAAAAACGAAAAGAGAAAACATCAATTAATGCGAAAATTACAGAACGATGTTATTTTATTAATGAACAAGTCGATTCTTGAAACTATAGCCCAATAAAACAAAACTCTGTCGCTTTGGCAAGGTGAAAGGTTAAAGTAAAGATGGCAATTACTTAGACTTATGAACAATCTTCGGAACATCGACAGCAACCCATTGGCGGCGAACTCCTCAGTGAATTACAAAGTCTGGTACCTTCCTTGATTTGTCTTCAGAAATAACGCTGATTTCTGGTGGAGCAGGATCATTGGAATCTGTCTCCCAAGAAGAGTTGTCGTAGGAGGATTCCTCAGTTATATTTTGCGTAGTATTTGTACTCTCAGCTGTATCTCCCCATCCAGTTGGCTGGATGTCTTCGAACCTGATACGATAGCTTTCAGGAGCGGTGTACTTGAACATGAAGTCAAATTTTCCGCTTGGTTATCCCAGGGTGTCCCACACTTCTTTGGAACTGGAGGAGACATCTCTCTCGATGACGTTGACCTCGGGAAAAGCATAATTGATGAATTCTAGTCCGGCAAGCTTTGCCAATTCATCATCGTACTGGATAAGTTCGGAATGACTTGAGTGTTGATCCCATGACATGGCGGGACACAGGTATTCTGTTCAGTGATGCTCAACTGATTTTCATTGTTCGGCTGATTTTCTTGCCCCATCTCCGGGATACGGCTGCCAGATAGGTAAGCCATCCATTGGGCCATAATAGTCGTGGTCAAAGTTGTATTTCATCGCATTGTCTTCATCTAATGAATTTAGCGGAGTACAACATCCTTCAGGTTCACAATCTCCCTATATCATTTCGATATCTAACCTCGGTATAAATCTCGGACTCTGTGCGGGATAGCAAAAGGGAGTCTGCATTTTGCCCTGAGACGTATAACCGTCCTCGTTGAGATAGGACTTCCATTCTTCCTCTGTATCGGAGGAATCATCTTTATTGATGGTATGCACGTCTTGAGTCACTGGTTGAAGGAAACCTCCACCGTGGAAGAAGTTCTGAATGGGATGAAGACTTTCATCGTTAGCAGCTGTCTGGGTGCAGGTTGCAGAAAAACCAAGACCCTTCATTGTTTTGTTATCAGTGGGAATGACAAGTTGTCCCCATCCTTTTGCATTGTTATTTTAGATCATTTTGAGAGCATCTCTGTATGAGGAAATCGAGGTTCCTTTCTCTGATTAATTCTTATTGCTCACCGACAGTACTTGGAATTGAGTCCCAACAACCTCCTCGGGTTCTACACAAGTAGATAATGACAAGTTGCTCACTAGCACGGTTTGTTCTCCACAGACTGTGACGAGTTGGCCGTTATGACTTTAGCTTTTGGTGGAGGGTCGAAGTGACCGCCCCAGCCTGATATATCCAAGGTCTTCCTAATAAACATCTGTATGTTGCCTGGATGTCCATGAACTGAAAAGTGACTTGGAAAGTATGAGGACCAATAGTTATGGGAAGGTCGACTTCGCCGATTACCATTTTTTTGGATCCGTCAAATGCTTTGACAACGACCTCGCTGGTTTTCATCGGAGGTCCTTTGAATGATAATTGCATCAAAGTGGACTTCGGCATAACATTCAGGGCTGACCCTGTGTCTACCAGTATGCTGGCTAAAGCATCGTCCTAGCAGTTGACTGTAATGTTGAGCGCCATGTTATGACATCGACCTTCTTCAGGTAATTCCTCATCACTAAATCCCAAGTTATTGCAGGAAGTGATGTTAGAGACAATGCTATCAAACTATCTAATTGCCACATCGTGTTCCATAAAGGTTTGCTCCAAGACATTCTGCAGAGCCTCCCCGTGGGCTTCGGAACTTAGTAAAAGTGATAATACTGAAATCTTTGAAGGAGTTTGTAACAGCTGATCAACAATGTTGTATTCACTCCTTCGGACGAGCTTTAGCATCTCATCATCGTTTTTTGAAAGGTCAGGATTACTGGATTGACTGACTGGTGGATTGGGAACTTCTGTCTGAGGTTCATTTTCTTTGCAAGGTTCTCCAACTCCTCTGTTGAAGATTCTACCACTCCGTGTTACTCGACTGATGTCTGCAATATTCACGACGGAGGGTAACAGAATTTCTTTTGCATTCTCAATTGTTGTTGCACCGTATTTGTAAGGGATAGCCTTAGTTGATTCATACGGTAGCGGTCCCGGTAGATAGATGACTATGGGAGCCTTCTGATTTTTCTGACCATCGTAAGTAATCTCGATCCGTTCCTGGTTGGGAACTATCGATTCGTTAAGTAGAGGGATAAAGGTACAAACATCCCTAGCCCACTGATGATCAGAGATTACGACAACATCCTCGATTTGATCAGCGAAGTAGTTGACTAATCCAGAACTTGACCATGGTTGAATCTCTTTGCGGTCCAACTGACTTTGAAGAGCCGCTCGCACGAGGTAGTATCCTTGATTATCCACTAAGCAAACTCCACACCGCTCGTAGTTGTGTAGTGGCACCTAGCCACGTCCACTTTGAATACAGTGTAACCTTACTAGACCTGTTTCCATCGACTGAACATCCCGACTTTGATATCTAGTAGGATTCCCGTTAGTGATACTAATTTGCTGGGTGTCTTCATCCATATTGATTGGAAGCCACCAGTGGTTCAACAAGTGTTGAAGTATTTTCTGGACAAGGGCACAACCCTGATCGTCTTCGCAACCCACTTTACAGCCCTGGTAATCATGTGATACCAGGAACCTGAGCCGAACCTGTTTAGCATGTAACTCCACCAGGCTGGTATTCATCAAGCGAATATCAAAGATTTGAATCATGTTGATTTGATAATGATTCCTATCATGGTAGTGTTGAATCCATCCAAGATTTATCTGATGCAGGAGGGCCTCTTGTACAAAAGAGCATCCCTGTTTGTTTATTGAGCAAGTCAGGCAGGAATTATAATCGTGAGGTGGCAGATTATGATACTGGCTTTGCCTTGAGTGCATTGCCACCAGGTTAACATTCATCGCATGGATATCGTGGTTTTGAATGATGTTGGAATTCGTATAAACCATGTTAATTCCACGAACTCGGTGCTCTTGGATTCATCCAAGATCCATCTGTCCCTGTAGAGCTGATTGCACCACAGAACATCCTTGATTGCTTTTAGAGCAGAAATCACACTGGTGATAATTATGAGGTGGTACATGGCCATATCCACTATGTCTACAATGCATCTCGACCTAGTTGGCCCTTAACAAAAGTACATCGTGAATTTGATAGGTGTTGTTAGACTCTCCCTCTATCAAATTGATAGTAGCCTTCTTGTGTTGAGGCAACGGGTTTGTGAGAACATTTGGATTTGTATCTTTGAAAGATAAGACCCCGCTCCTAACAAGCTTTTGCACGTTGGATTTGAAACTGAGACAGTTTTCTATGTTATGCCCTGGTCCTCCTTGATGGTAAGGGAAAGTCTGATCCATCTTAAACCAAAAAGGAAGATTTTCAAGTACTGTAAGAGGAGACTTATTCTGGACATGCCCCTTGGCCAGTAGTGACGGAAATAATTATGCGTACGATACAGGTATAGGATCAAATCCTGGTGGCCGCGTTGTACGGTTATTGTTGTATTGAGGACGAGCCTGCAGAAGAGGCTGTTGTGTCCTTTGCTGGAATTGCTGCGATTGCGGTTGGCTTTAAGAAACCTGAGGTTGATACGTAGAAATAGGCACAGGGTTGATAGCAAGAGTTACAGCTGCTACAGGTTGGTACCGTCGCCTTTGCTTTCCGAGAGAGATATTCCCAATATCCTGTTCTTTTTTCTTAGGGAGAGCACTACCGTATTTTTTAGTACCACTTGTCGACCCAGTGTCTTTGACTAGACATCCTTCTCGAACGACTTCCTCAAGACGAACTCCCATGCCCACCATTTCGGTGAAGTCACTGGGCGCACTGGAAACCATTCTGTCGTAGTAAAATGAGCTCAAGGTCTTCAAGAAAATCTTTGTCATCTCTTTTTTCTCAAGAGGTGGACAAATCTGAGCGGCAATTTCATGCCATCTCTGAGCGTATTCCTTAAAGGTTTCCTTGTCTTTTTGCGACATTGATCTGAGTTGATCTATGTCTGGTGCCATGTCCAAATTGTATTTATATTGTTGGACGAAGGCAGTGCTAAGATCTCTAAAAGTACTAATCGTAGCACGGTTTAAACCCATGTACCATTTTAATGCTGCACCGGTTAAACTATCCTGAAAGTAGTGAATCAGTAGATCCTGGTTCTCTGTCTGAGCTGACATTCGCCGAGGGTACATCACCAAATGGCTTTGAGGGCAAGAGTTACCCTTGTACTTTTCAAAATCGGGTACTTGGAACTTGTGTGGAACTTTCACATTGGGGACCAAGCAAAGGTCTGCGGCGTCCTTTCCAAATAAATCCTGACCGCAAAGGGCCTGCAGTTCTTTCTGCATCTCCAAGAATTGTTCCTGGAACTCATTCATTATGTCGAACATGCTTTCCTTTCCACCAGAAGGTATCTGTGGAATCTATCCTTCCGGGACAGTGTGCACCACAGGGGGTGGTACTGTTATTACGGCACTGAATCTTGGCGCTTCCTAAAGTTTGTAACCTTCAGGAGTCCTCATTATGCCTCTGGCATCCTCGCTTTCCCGAAGTTTGTAACCCTCGGAACATATCCTTCTGGTATATAGTTAACAGGCATGCCCCAGGGATGATCTTTCGACATTTGATACGTAGGATCATACTTCTCTACTATGGGCGTTGAGGTGATCTCTGAGATCACAAATCTTTGTAGCCGAGCTTCTGCCATGGCTTGCATGTCGTTACGAAGCTTTCTCATATCCTCTCTCAAAGTGTCGATCTCTTCTTTCAACTCTCTATTCTCTTCCTCGAGATCATCCATCCTTTTCTGACGATTGGCCCAAGTATTGTACGAATGAGACAGTTTGACTCTAGAACCGAGACACAAACGTGAGATTCGTAGGTAAGAAGAATACGTGACGTGAGAATGATGAATGCAATGATTATATTAATTATTTATTTTTTGGATTAATAAAAATAAACTTCGACAATTAGAATCCAAATATCAAACAGTGGGGACACCCCCGTTTTATTGAATTCAAAGGATTGCGGAAATGGAAATACAGTAAATTACAAGGTGCGGAAACAGAAACCTAAGCTAATGGGTCTCGAGTCCTCTCTGAGGAGAACTCGGGTGCTGATTCTGGTACTTTCCATTTCTTGGAGCGGGTATCTTGGGTCGTTGTCGGGTTGTCATTCCTTTGCCAAGTGAAAGGAGCGAGCAAATTCCTTTGGTCATCCTGATTTTCTACAGCGTGTTGCTCCAACATCTCAATTAGAGCATCCTTATCTTTCAGCAGTTGCTGTATTTTGGTACACTCCACATTGGGAATGCGGTACTTGTTCTTCCAAGACCTCCTCTCCTGTTGGACTTTGTTGAGAGTAACCTGAAGTTTTTCCGTTTCTGTCATGAAGTACATGACATATTCCCTTGGCGGAAGAACTCCATGACGAGGATAAGGCATCTTTAGCTTGAGAGCTCTAGTTTGCACCCAGTAGAGATAAGGCTCCACCGAGACACATTTCGGTTTTCCTAGAGACTCCTGTCCTTTCTTATGCACATGTTTTCAAGTGTACACTATTTCCATCTTTAGTGCCCTGTCATTTTCTCCTTCCTTGAAGAAAAGACCTTCCAGATGAGCATTACGCGAGACATGCCTCATCGGGTATCCAAATTGACGACGAACTAAAACTGGATGGTAATTGATTCCTCCATGAGTTCCTATGAGGGGTACGTTGGGGAAGTTTCCACAACGGTCAATGATCCTGATCCCGTCATAAATCCTATTGTACCAATCTATATCAGAGTTGCTAATGAAATTCTGGTACAGATGTGTGATGTCAAATTCAATGTCACAACATCGCAATCTGCTATATGAACAAGGCAATAATAGTAACAGTAAATCATCACACTAATTTTTTCACCCAGTTCGGTTCAACAACCTACATCTGGGGGCATACCAAGCCAGGAAGGAAGTCCACTATTAGTAGTATCAAATTACAGACTCAACAAACCAGTTGACAATATACCTAATTTAATCACTACCCAATGACCCTTCTATCTAAGTCCTCCCTAGATAAGAGACTCCATCTCACTCTCAATCATCGCAATGATGTCTAGCAGTCAACATCTCCGCCACTGCATCAACAGCTTGATTACCAACAACTTTTCAAACACAAAAAAGTACACTTCCATGACACACCTTGGAGTTGCTTAACAGCTTCCTCCAAGAACAAAACAATACTCATTACCTACAGGTTTCTGAGTAAGAACACATTGACCATCTCAAAACCCGAGTGGTTCACTAAGACAAAGCCCTAATGATCTACATCTTGGACCCGTGTCTATTCTAGATTACAAGTATTCTATTTATAGCTTTTTCCCAACTGGATTTGGGCCTTCAAATCATATCAAATCTTCTGCTACGAATCTGCAAAAGATTCTGCTACTAAATAGATCTTCAATTAAATCTTCAATCAGCTCTTCATAATTAACTCTAATTATTCTCCATATCTTTATGCATTAAATTAATAACAAACTAATCTTCTTCATAACTGATTGCAACAGAACATATTTTACCCATGATATTCGCCTTCAATTTCTGATTCTCTTCAGCAGAGCATCTCATTAAACCAATACCATGTGCACCCTTAAACAAACATCTCAGACCTGATGTTCACTACTGATGTCACGACATCGGGTGTAACATCAGCACACAGCTGCACCCCTTACATCTTTAACAAACCTGAATGTTTACCTAAACATATCAATAATGTTAGAAGCTCATGTCGCAACATCAACCATGACATCAGCATTATTTTTTCAAAATTTTAGCCAATTACAAGAACTTACAATCTCCCCCTTTGGCTAATTTTAGCTAAAACAACTATATAAACATTACAGCTCAAATTACATTGCAACCCTATACTACTGTTAGAAGTCGTCTGAACCTAACAATGATCACCAGTAGTAGTTATCAGTAGCTATTGTGTACAGCAACCATGTGTACAACAACCATGGAGAATCATCTTCTTGGCTAATTTTGAATGATGTTAGGACATCATGCTTGACATAGCATCACCACAGCACATCAACTTCAGGCAGCACATTAAGACCTAAGAAATAGAAAGTCCTGAAGTATTGGTGCACATGAGGAAGAAGATATCTGACACTCCCCCTCAACACGACACATTTCTTTTTCCTTCCAGGATAGACCCAGAACAAATGTAGAAGACTCCTCCAGAAAAGAAATGTCTGTCTAGACATCAAAGACCAATGGTGGCATAAGAGAATTTTGCACACCATATTTGATCAGACACCCCTAGTTGACCTGTGGCATAAGATGACACTTAAGAAGTGCCAATCTTCCAACTCAGGTAACTCAGAACACAAGTCACAACTGTGTTCACAACTCAGGACATAAGTCACAAAGACTCAACATGGCTTAAGGATAAGACATCCTCTGCAACATCTGGAACTGAAGACTCCAGACATAACATCTGCGCAAACCATTTAGCACATCCCTCTGCAACATCTGGAACTGCAGATTCCAGACATAACATCTGTGCAAACCATTTAGCACATCCCTTTCCTTTCTCCCCCTTTTAGCCACAAATTGGCAAAGGAAGCCCTCACAGAACCAGACCCAAGTAGTGCTCACCCAAAAACGAATAAACGCCATAAGACTTATGAGACAAGAACACTCACTAGCTAAAGGAGAACAGAATAACCTCTATAAATAGCTGACCAGTTACATTGGAATTAACGAGCTTTGAATAGTCAAAGTTCTTGGTCATAGAAACGCTATTTTAGGAACTAAAAACTCCATCCAAATTCAATGTCTATCATCCAAAACAGTCTTGACCACTTTTATTGTTTCCTAACTGATTTTTACCGTAAATTGTGCTAAAGCAGTTCCATGCACAGTCGAAGCCACGTGTTTCACCTTATCCTTACACCACCGTCCAAAATACTTCTTTGTTTGGTTCAAGAAAAAACATGTCCTATACCATGTTCTGACATCTTATCAGACATTGTCTGCTGGCTCACAAAATTAACAACCCAAGACTCCTCACAACTTTCATTTATCATCACAACACACAATCCCTTCTAGATTCCTTCAGAACAACAGAGAAAAACAACTTCTTCAACAAAAGATCAACTCCCCCTATCTAAGATAACCAGTTCTCCTTTGCAAGAAGAACACCTTAAATGAATGGAAAACATAAGACTCATCTTCATGTCTTCAAGAGCGCACCCTCTGTTCAACTCACCTGCTGAACGCATTCACTTAATGCTTAATCATCGAACAATCCAACTATCAAAACTCACATGATTCCCTCTTGGTTGGTTATCTTCTCATGCTCCAAAACTCACATCTTGCCAAGCTGATTAACTTCTCTCAGGAATGAACTTCTTGATCATAACATTTGGAAAATCCAGACATAGTCTTCATTCATCCAATCACAAACATCCACAAGTTCTGAGGCACAAATACACTGCCTTCCACTACACTTTAAGTCAAGTCCTCTTACTTTGAATTAAAAACACACACCTAGACAAGTGTGACATCTCCCATCAACAAAAACCCCTACTGAGTTCTTCCAGAAATTGCAGAGGAAAGAAAATTCTCCCTGACACAAACAAAGCTGCCCTTCAGACTTCTCCTCAGAAGCATGTGTGCTTATGATTCAAACAATTAGCTTCACATGGCTAGAATCATTCATGTCCACACCAACATGTCATCCAACAGCCTAATGTCATAACACGTTATCTGACATTATACCCTCATAAGATTCAACCAATCTTCACACTCGTGATCAGCATGTAATCTTCACAATGTATGTACCTTTGCAGCAAAATCCAGAGACAAGTACTCCCTCAGTCATGGTTAACTAATGCTCTAGATGAAGATGAACATTTGAGCACACTTGTTAAGCACATGCATTTTGGTACCATTGTCCCTTTCTCCATAGGCAGTCATTCCCTATCATACTCTTCATCTTCAGACTTCCAATCAATCAATACCTGATCTACTTCAGTCTCCTCTACATTCTCCATCCAAGGCAGACCTTGTAACACCCCTTCTATACCCCGTACAAAAATGTAATAATAAAAAAATAATAATCTTATAATAAAACATCAGAGCAAAGATTAAGTCATTTAGATATAAACAGAGATGTCACATCAACGTGAACTAAAAACAACCTGCTCATAAAGATATATAACACCTGGATAGTTTTTTATAAACAAAGGAACTCCGTTCCAAAATATCAGCATTCAGTTACAGAATTAAAGCGGAACATCCATAACTGATGTCATATACATATTCATACAAGGCCACTATATACAAGCTAAAAGAAACATCTACACTCGAACCCCGACTACCCGTGTTACATATCAGAGCCGACGGAACGACAAAAAGACGAAGACACTAATCTTCGCAAAAGACCTACAGCGTCTAATCTACAATGCCATTACAGCATTAAACCACAGCAGAAGGGTGAGAAACAGGATTATAATATAAATGCATATCATTATATAACACTTAGCAAAATATGCACAATTATTCTCACCACACAAATACGATACTTGTAAACAACACAAGACATATTAAACCCATTTCACACATCAATCACATAAGCATATACATTAAAACAATGCATAACAAATCCTTCTCAAAATTCAACACATAAACATTCATGTAATGAATTATGCAAATGCACAGAGACCGACACAACGACTCTACGCATGCGGTACTAATCCAACCTTGTAATTCATTAGTTCCCCAGGAACTCTTGGAATCATCGCTCGTTACATAGAGTAACTCCCCGTCGGGTCTACGATGTTCCCGTCGCTATAAACCATTATTTCAGGGCGTACGACGTTTATGGATTGCTCTAGTCCACTATTTCAAGGCGCACAATCCGATTGCCATAGTCCACTATTTCAGGGCGCACAATCATTTGTGATTAATCGCTTCTACCATTATTTTAGGGCGTAAGACGATAAAACTGATTCATTTATGAATCTCCCAATGCAAGAATGCATATCATGATACTTGACACATTAATGACTCATGCCATAATCAAATGCTCATGCATTAACAATAATCATGTATTTCAAGTACATATAAAGTAATGCACACAATTGCCCAAAATGGCCACAAACACCAATATACCATTCCACAACATCAAATTCCCGTCAAAGAATCATCACACAAGCCACCTCATAACATATCATAATATGTCTTACAATATTGAAAAATAACTCAAAATTCCATTATTCGGTTTTCCGAAAAAGTCGGCTAAAAGTCGGCCAAAAATAATATTTTCTATCATCATCAAAAAGTACTCATCGACAGCTTCGATTCGGTATAAAGAACTCTTAAATACGATAAACGGTTAACAAGATATGAATATTTCGAAATAACGTAAAAACATAAACCGGACACCCGACACCACGAAACGGTTCGTAAAAACTGTACCGATTGGACCAAGTTCAGACCCCAAAACTATTTTTCCTAGGAAGAACATCTCGTTAGCTTTCCAACGCATCAAACTACGCCTCAAACCGAATCACAGATCAAAAGTTATGCAGAAAACAAAATTACACGAACAGCACTGTTCGCTGGGCGAATCTCCCTCGCTAGCATTCGCTAGCTGCTTCGCTAGGCGAACATCCTTCGCGAGCATTCGCTAGCTCCTTAGCTAGTCGAATGTTCCAGCGAACCAACTGTTAGATAAAAACAGACACTAAGTTCGCTAGGCGAGCACTTGGCGAACCAAGTCAGAACCAAACAGAGCCAAAAACACCCAAAGTTTGCTAGGCGAACACTCTAGCGAACCTTCGCTCACGCCTTCGCTAGGCGAATACCCGTAGCGAACCTTCTCTACCCTTCGCTGAATGGTTCGCTAGGCGAACCTGCGAAAACTCAGAATCCTTCAGCGCTGTTGAAAACCCAAAAATGATATTTTCCAACCCAAACCATTTCCAAATCAACACATTTCAATCAGAACCTATTCTAATCATGTCAACCAGCAAACTACCACCTTTACATCGATTTCCAACCGTTAAACCATCGATTCTACTCATTTTATCGTTTTCGACCTAAAAGTGAAAAACATAGAAAGCAAGAGAATCATCCCAAACAATTCAAAAACAAACGGATATAATCGTACACAATGATATAATAACCGAGTTTCGCACCCTTACCCGATTTAATCGTGTTCTAGAAAGTCGGGAGATTGATTTCTTCCTTCACAAGTTTTTCCTCTCTTTTCTTCTTTCTCTTCTCTTTTCCTCTTCTCTCTTTTTCTTCTCTTTTCTAAACTTATACTAACTATTTTCTTTTATACTTTCTTAACTTAAAAATTCTAAACATTTCTAATAAATATCTAAACTAACTATTATTAACTAACACTATTAATTATGAAATATGTCAAATACCCTCTATTCCTATTTTCCCCGCAAACTCTCAAAAACGGTAAAAATACACAATGTGCAAAAATAACTTATAATCACACCAATTAGCAATTAACATAAATATTGCTCAATTAAAAATAAAGACTCGACCAATTAACACCAAAAAGCACGGGAAAAGGAAATATTAAAAACGGACCGTTACAACTCTCCCCCACTTGAGAAATTTTCGTCCTCGAAAATATTACCTGATCCAAACAACTCCGGATACGACTCCCGCATCCGACTTTCCAATTCCCAAGTCAAATTGCCCTCAGCAGCGCCTCCCCACGCTACTTTCACAAGTGCAATCTCCTTGCCTCTTAACCTTTTCAACTCGCGATCTAAAATCCTCACCGGTAAAACCTCAACCGTAAGATTATCTCTTACCTCAACCTCATCCATCGGAATCACACGAGACGGATCTGGAACATACTTCCATAGCTGTGAAACATGGAAAACATCATGTAGATTCGAAAGATTCGGTGGCAATGCTATCCTGTAAGCCACTGCACCAACTCTTTCGGATATCTGATATGGACCAATAAAACTTGAAGTAAGCTTCCTCGACTTCAAAGCACGTCCAACACCAGTCACCGGCAAAACCCTCAAAAACACATGATTTCCCTCTTGAAATTCCAGATCCCTCTTCCTCTTATCATGGTAACTCTTTTGCCTACTCTGAGAAGCTTTCATCTTCTCCCGAATAAGTTTCACCTTCTCCGTCGTCTGTTGAACTAACTAAGGTCCAACTACTGCACTTTCACCAGATTCATGCCAACACAAAGGTGTTCGACATCTTCTTCCATAAAGCGCCTCAAAAGGTGCCATTCCGATACTAGAATGGAAACTGTTATTATACGTAAACTCGATCAATGAAAGAAAACTGTCCCAAACTCTACCTTGCTCAAGAACACAAGATCTCAGTAAATCTTCCAATGACTGAATTGTTCTCTCCGTCTGACCATCAGTCTGCGGATGATAAGCAGAACTCAATCTCAGCTTAGAACCTAACGCCTTTTGCAAACTTTCCCAAAATCTGGAAGTAAACCTCGGATCACGATCAGAAACAATACTCAACGGAACGCCATGTAACTTCACAACCATACTGATATAAATCTCAGCCAAACGCTCCATAGAATAACTGATATCAATCGGAATGAAATGCGCCGATTTAGTCAGCCTATCAACGATCACCCAAATAGCATTATGCCCACTCGGAGAATTAGGAAAACCCGTCACAAAATCCATCGATATACTATCCCATTTCCACTCCGAAATATCCAACGGTTGCATTAATCCCGCAGGCCTCTGATGTTCCACTTTCGACTTCTGACAAGTCAAACACGCATAAACAAACTGAGCCACATCTCGTTTCAAACCAGACCACCAAAATATTTTCTTCAAATCTTGGTACATCTTATTAGCACCAGGATGTATACTCATACTACTCCGGTGTCCTTCCTCAAGAATAATCTTTTTTAACTCTGCATCATCCGGTATACAAATTCTACCACGGAATCTCAAAATACCCTGATCATCCACTTTAAAGTCACCGTTCACTTCTTGATTTCCAACTAGCAAAAAATCAACAAGTTTCAAGTCCAACTTCTGTTTCTCTATAACAGACAACATAAAATCATTAGTGATCTTTAACATACCAAGCTTCACACTCTCATGTGAAAGCTCACATACCAAACTCAAGTCTCGAAATTGCTCCAATAGTTCCCACTCTTTCACCATCAAAGCAGATATACTCAAAGATTTCCGACTCAAAGCATCAGCTACCACATTAGCTTTACCAGGATGGTAATTCAAGCTAAAGTCATAGTCCTTCAAAAGTTCCAACCATCTACGCTGCCTCATATTCAACTCTTTCTGATCACACAAGTATTTCAAACTTTTATGATCACTAAAGACTTCGAATCTAGCACCATAGAGATAATGCCTCCAAATCTTTAATACAAAAACCATCGCAGCTAATTCCAAATCATGAGTAGGATAATTCTTCTCATGAACTCATAACTGCCTCGAAGCATAAGCAACCATCTTACCGTCTTGCATCAAAACACCAACTAACCCAATCATAGACGCATCACAATACACCACGAACGATTCACTAGGATTCGGTAAGATCAAAATCGGAGCTGTAGTCAATCTCTTCTTCAGCTCGTTGAAACTTTCTTCACATTGAATATCCCAAATAAATGCCTTACCCTTACAAGTCAGTTGAGTCAACGGAAGTGCCAACTTGGAAAAACCTTCAATAAACCTCCGGTAATATCCAGCTAAACCCAGAAAACTTCGAATTTCAGTAACAGATCTAGGAGCCTCCCATTGTAGAACTGCCTCTACTTTGGATGGATCCACAACAATACCATTACCTGAAATCACATGCCCCAGAAAACTCACTTCTGACAACCAGAACTCACACTTGGAAAGTTTGGCATAAAGTTTCTTCTACTTTAGAATCTGCAACACAATACGCAAATGCTCCGCATGTTCCTCCTGTGACTTAGAATAAACCAAAATGTCATCAATAAAAACAACAACAAAATGATCTAAATGCTCATGGAATATACGATTCATATACTCCATAAACACACCCGACGCATTAGAAACCCCGAACGACATCACAGAAAACTCGTAATGTCAGTATCGTGTCCTAAAGGCCGTCTTCTGAATATCCTCCTCTTTAACCCAAATTTGATGGTATCCTGACCTCAAATCAATCTTACTAAACACACTTGCACCTACCAGTTGATCCATCAAGTCATCGATCCTTGGAAGTGGATATTTATTCTTAATCGTCACTTTATTCAACTGCCGATAATCGATACACAAACGCATACTTCCATCTTTCTTTTTGACCAACAAAACAGGAGCACCCCAAGGTGATACACTAGGCCTTACAAACCTCTTTTCCAACAACTCATTCAATTGTCTTTTCAACTCCACCAACTCAGATGCTGACATCCGATATGGTGCCATAGATACAGGTCTAGTACCAGGAACTAGGTCTATAGAAAACTCCACCTCTCTTTCTGGCGGCACATCTGAAAAATCATCCGGGAACACCTCCTGAAAATCACACACAACAGGGAAACTTCCAATTGCAACTTGACTCTCCACAGACAACGATGCAAACAATCCAAACAACTGAGCTTCCTCCGCCAAAAGTTTCTTCAACTCTTTGGTAGATAAGAAACCAGATTCCCATTCTTCTTCAAGAGAAGGAAATCTTACCCGCTTAAGATAACAATCAAGATGAACACGATTGAACTCTAACCAGTTCATTCCCAGAATCACATCCAAACCCTTCAATGGCAAACATACCAAGTCCATCACAAAATCTCTACCAAAAATTGTCAAAGGACAACTCAAACAAACGAAAGAAGTAGTTACCGACCCCGAAGCTGGAGTATCGATAACCATCTCTCCACCCATCTTAGACAACACCAAATTCAAACGTTTCGCACAATCAATCGAAATAAACGAATGAGTCGCTCCAGTATCAATAATAGCAATTAAAAGATTACTATTAATAAAACAAGTACCTCTGATCAAACGATCTGCATTAGTAGGCTGAGCTCCCGCCAATGCAAATACTTTCCCTCTAGGTTGAGCTTGCTTCGGTTTCGTGCACCTCGTACTAACATGACCAACTTCCCCACAATTATAACATGTAACCCCATTCTTCCTCCTACAATCAGCAGCCACATGACCCTTCAAACCACAATTAGCACACTTATCCACATTATTCATATTCCTCTTACATTCCGATATACGATGACCTAAACCACCACAATTGTAACATTTCACAGCAGAATTCATTCCTCCACCACTAGGCTTCCTATCAAAAGTAAACTTCTGTTTCCCTTTATCAACAGGGGTAGCATAAGGCCTACCTCTGAACTGCCCCTTTCCTTTCTTATCATTCAGATTCTTGTAATGAGTAGCACGCGCTTTGCTATCCTCATCAAAAATCCGACTCTTATTCACCAACACTAAAAACTGTCTTATCTCCTGATAACCGATACCTTGCTTGATTTCTGGCCTCAAGCCATTCACAAATTTCAGACACTTAGACCTCTCCGAACCAGCCGTATTATAATTGGGACAAAACTTCACCAGTTCCTCAAACTTAGCAGCATAATCCGCAACAGAGGAATTATCCTGCTTCAGTTCAAGAAATTCAATTTCATTTTTACCTCTCTCATCTTCCGGAAAATACTTTTCAAGAAAAGCATCTTTGAACACAGCCCATGTAACCACTATCTCATCCTCCTCAAACCTCTGAGAAGCATTCGCCCACCAGTCTTCAGCTTCCTTTTCCAACACATGAGTACCAAACTGCACCTTCTGATCCTCGGAACACCTAATGAAACGGAAGATCTTCTCAATCTTCTTCAGCCAAATCTATGCTCCCTTAGGATCATGAGTACCCTTGAAGCTCGGTGGATTATTCTTCTGAAACTTATCCATACTACGCGATTCCTCGTCCGCCGCAGCATTCGGCAAATTCTGCATTGCTTGCGCCATAGCTTGCATGGCCGCAGTCATAGCATCATCACGTCTTCCCGCCATAATCTGGACATTCCTAATGATAGCAAATTATGGTTAAACAACCACTCAACAGAGTGCAACAGTCCAACAACGACACAAAGACACGGTCGGACAGACCAAACAGACACTGGCTCTGATACCACTTAATGTAACACCCCTTCTATACCCCGTACAAAAACGTAATAATAAAAAAATAATAATCTTATAATAAAACATCAGAGCAAAGATTAAGTCATTTAGATATAAACAGAGATGTCACATCAACGTGAACTAAAAACAACCTGCTCATAAAGATATATAACACCTGGATAGTTTTTTATAAACAAAGGAACTCCGTTCCAAAATATCAGCATTCAGTTACAGAATTAAAGCGGAACATCCATAACTGATGTCATATACATATTCATACAAGGCCACTATATACAAGCTAAAAGAAACATCTACACTCAAACCCCGACTACCCGTGTTACATATCAGAGCCGACGGAACGACAAAAAGACGAAGAAACTAATCTTCGCAAAAGACCTCCAGCGTCTAATCTGCAATGCCATTACAGCATTAAACCACAGCAGAAGGGTGAGAAACAGGATTATAATATAAATGCATATCATTATATAACACTTAGCAAAATATGCACAATTATTCTCACCACACAAATACGATACTTGTAAACAACACAAGACATATTAAACCCATTTCACACATCAATCACATAAGCATATACATTAACACAATGCATAACAAATCCTTCTCAAAATTCAACACATAAACATTCATGTAATGAATTATGCAAATGCACAGAGACCGACACAACGACTCTACGCATGCGGTACCAATCCAACCTTGTAATTCATTAGTTCCCCAGGAACTCTTGGAATCATCGCTCGTTACATAGAGTAACTCCCCGTCGGGCCTACGATGTTCCCCGTCGCTATAAACCAGTATTTCAGGGCGTACGACGTTTATGGATTGCTCTAGTCCACTATTTCAAGGCGCACAATCCGATTGCAATAGTCCACTATTTCAGGGCGCACAATCATTTGTGATTAATCGCTTCTACCATTATTTCAGGGCGTAAGACAATAAAACTGATTCATTTATGAATCTCCCAATGCAAGAATGCATATCATGATACTTGACACATTAATGACTCATGCCAACATCAAATGCTCATGCATTAACAATAATCATGTATTTCAAGTACATATAAAGTAATGCACACACAATTTCCCAAAATGGCCACAAACACCAATATACCATTCCACAACATCAAATTCCCATCAAAGAATCATCACACAAGCCACCTCATAACATATCATAATATGTCTTACAATATTGAAAAATAACTCAAAATTCCATTATTCGGTTTTCCGAAAAAGTCGGCTAAAAGTCGGCCAAAAATAATATTTTCTATCATCATCAAAAAGTACTCATCGACAGCTTCGATTTGGTATAAAGAACTCTTAAATACGATAAACGGTTAACAAGATATGAATATTTCGAAATAACGTAAAAACATAAACCGGACACCCGACACCACGAAACGGTTCGTAAAAACTGTACCGATTGGACCAAGTTCAGACCCCAAAACTATTTTTCCTAGGAAGAACATCTTGTTAGCTTTCCAACGCATCAAACTACGCCTCAAACCGAATCACAGATCAAAAGTTATGCAGAAAACAAAATTACACGAACAGCACTGTTCGCTGGGCGAATCTCCCTCGCGAGCATTCGCTAGCTGCTTCGCTAGGCGAACATCCTTCGCGAGCATTCGCTAGCTCCTTCGCTAGGCGAATGTTCCAGCGAACCAACTGTTAGATAAAAACAGACACTAAGTTCGCTAGGCGAGCACTTGGCGAACCAAGTCAGAACCAAACAGAGCCAAAAACACCCAAAGTTCGCTAGGCGAACACTCTAGCGAACCTTCGCTCATGCCTTCGCTAGGCGAATACCCGTAGCGAACCTTCTCTACCCTTCGCTGAATGGTTCGCTAGGCGAACCTGCGAAAACTCAGAATCCTTCAGCGCTGTTGAAAACCCAAAAATGATATTTTCCAACCCAAACCATTTCCAAATCAACACATTTCAATCAGAACCTATTCTAATCATGTCAACCAGCAAACTACCACCTTTACATCGATTTCCAACCGTTAAACCATCGATTCTACTCATTTTATCATTTTCGACCTAAAAGTTAAAAACATAGAAAGCAAGAGAATCATCCCAAACAATTAAAAAACAAACGGATATAATCGTACACAATGATATAATAACCGAGTTTCGCACCCTTACCCGATTTAATCGTGTTCTAGAAAGTCGGGAGATTGATTTCTTCCTTCACAAGTTTTTCCTCTCTTTTCTTCTTTCTCTTCTCTTTTCCTCTTCTCTCTTTTTCTTCTCTTTTCTAAACTTATACTAACTATTTTCTTTTATATTTTCTTAACTTAAAAATTCTAAACATTTCTAATAAATATCTAAACTAACTATTATTAACTAACACTATTAATTATGAAATATGTCAAATACCCTCTATTCCTATTTTCCCCGCAAACTCTCAAAAACGGTAAAAATACACAATGTGCAAAAATAACTTATAATCACACCAATTAGCAATTAACATAAATATTGCTCAATTAAAAATAAAGACTCGACCAATTAACACCAAAAAGCACGGGAAAAGGAAATATTAAAAAAGGACCGTTACAGACCTTCTACTTCATCATTCTCCCGTATGACTATGTAAACGCTCCTTAGGCATGATGTAGGCACCAAGCTTCTAAACCAGGGCATAATCATCCTTCACCAAGGATATCCACCCAGATAATGTCCCAACACAAGTTAGAACATCTGCCACACACCAAGACAGCATCACCATGATTCTTGAAATGCTCCACCAACTGGACTTACTATTGCATCCAAAGAACTATAGAATTAAACTCTCATCCACCTTCTCCTTGAGTCTTCAACTCATCACCCTTTTGCCCAAGAGTAACTTGTTCTAAGACAATTCTCAAAAGTAACCAGCTGCCACACTCTGATTATCTTGATCCTTCGAAACCACTACTGAGATCAACCAAATGCCACATTTTGACCTTTTACACGTTTGTCAGAACTCTCACAAAGAAATCTTGATCCACCAAGGAAACTTGATCTTCAAGTCACAAGCAAACACACTTAGATTCCCTAAGCCATGATCATGTAACCTCTTATCCTTCCTGCAGCTCCCGCAACTGCCCTGAGAATGATCTTTTTGAAGCATCCTATTATTCATTCCTGTAGATCACCCTATCATTAGCTGATGTGCCACATCACCAGCTGAGACTCCTGATGTTAAGCTAGATGTCAGAACATCCAACTGTTGAATTCAGCTCTACCTTCTGCCACTCAGAAGAACCTCCTCCCTTTGCAGAAACAGATTTCCATGCTCTCATAGACTTGATTCAACAATTAAGTTTGATTAGACAACCTCCATCCTGCTTAGAAACTCCAAAGACTTCAAACCTACCACATCTGAATCTTTAGAAAAGAAGTAGTCCAAGACTACCCCATAGCAATACTAAAGAAAGTCACTTCCCTTAGTAGATCCGTCAGTAGAAAGCCAGAGATAACTGCCACTTATCCTCGACCTTCACAACTAGAGTAAACACCATGCTCCAAACCACTTGGTTAAAAAAACTGATCCAAGCTGTAACCATCAAGATATGATGTCTTAATATCTTTCAGCCTTAAGACCAGCAACTTGTCTGACTTTGAGATGTTGGATGTCCTCAACATACCACAATTAATCTACCTCTCATAATCCAAACTCATCCCAGACAATTTGGATGATACTCCATAGTCACCAATCAAGCCCACCAGTTGATTCAACTCCAAAGTGTTTAACCCTTGAAAATACTTCCAAAACAGCCACATAGAGAAAAGTAAATTCTCAACACTTCTGCAGTCCTGCACTTTTACCTCAGACATATACATAGTCTCCCGTCAACATATATTGTCATTAGTTGAATGTACAACATTATCAAAAGCAGACAAATACTCAACTATTGTCAAGCTATTTATCACAAGATACAACATTTGATCTCGTCTGACATCCTTTTCCTACAGACTTGAGGTACTAGTTGATCCCTCTTTTACTGATCACTTCAGATTGGGTAAGTGGCTTGACCTGATACTTCACCATGAGCACAACTAACTTTCTTTGGCTGAGAAGGCAAAGAACTGAAATGATGCTTCAACATCAGTTCCGACATTAAACAACTGCTATGGCTGTGGAGACTACAACCACATTAATCCACACATATCTCTTGTAGGGAACACATGAGAACAAATCAAGCTTAACTTCTTTCTTGATGAAGCTTCCTCCAGTTCATGTATTTTCAGATATACAAGAACTATATCATAAACACTACTAAGCTTAAGAGATAACTTATCAAAAATTTCACTCCCGCATGAAAGATTTGACAGTGACACTCTTTTGCTTTGGTTCCACCCTCTTCTTTCATCATCATGAAAATTGATAAGAAGGAATCAATGTTCTGAATAGATTGGTCTTTAATGCCTGATTAGAAATATATTCTTCTTAAAAAAAACTGAAACTTCCATGTCATATAGTCTTTAATAAAATCCATTCACCTTTTGATCACTTCTTTCCCAAAACAAAGATATGCTATAATCCTCAAGTATCTTTGGCATCTCTAACCAAACGGTTGAAGCCGTCTTGCCTAAACTCCAACATCATAGAGTATCCTACTGAGGAGACCAACCCCTAATGTCTTTCCAAGAGGATACCTTCCTAGAATCTCACCACCAGAGAACCAAGGACCAATCAGGGTTACATCAGATATCATGCAGCGGAACACACAACAACTCCTCAACAACCTTCAGCCACTACTCAATAATCCTTGCACACCATCACCAAAAACCAAGTGCCAACAACAGTTCTCCTGATAACAATAGACAAGTCCAATACATACCATGTCATGAATAGTCCATCCTTCTCTCCAAGCAACAATGTGAACTGACCAAGTCCATAACTCAGCAAAACTATATTCCTTGCTCATGACCCAGAAATTATCTTCCCAAGATCTCATCCAGAAACAGACAGGATGCCAGCTCTGATACCAATTGAAATCCTGGTACAGATGTGTGATGTCAAGTACAATGTCACAACATCGCAATCTGCTGTATGAACAAGGCAATAATAGTAACAGTAAATCAACACACTGAATTGTTCACCCAGTTCGGTTCAACAACCTACATCTGGGGGCATACCAAGCCAAAAAGGAAGTCCACTATTAGTAGTATCAAATTACAGACTCAATAAACCAGTTGACAATCTACCTAATTTTAATTCCTACTGGTGACTTTCTACCTAAGAAACCACTTAGATATGAGAACACTACTCAATCCCTAAAACACTTCAGTGATACAATTCAAAGATCATACACTTTGAATAACACTACTTGATTCTGCTTCACAACTTTGATCAAGAACAACATAATACTCATTACCTACAGGTTTCTGAGTAAGAACACAGTGACCATCTCACAACCCGAGTGGTTCACTAAGACAAAGCCCTAATGATCTACATCTTGGACCCGTGTCTATTCTAGATTACAAGTATTCTATTTATAGATTTTTCCCAACTGGATTTGGGCCCAAATCATATCAAATCTTCTGCTACGAATCTGCAAAAGATTCTGCTACTAAATAGATCTTCAATTAAATCTTCAATCAGCTCTTCATAATTAACTCTAATTATTCTCCATATCTTTATGCATTAAATTAGTAATAAACTAATCTTCTTCATAACTGATTGCAACAGAACATATTTTACCCATGATATTCGCCTTCAATTTCTAATTCTCTTCAGCAGAGCATCTCATTAAACCAAAACCATGTGCACCCCTAAACAAACATCTCAGACCTGATGTTCACTACTGATGTCATGACATCGGGTGTAACATCAGCACACAACTGCACCCCTTACATCTTTAACAAACCTGAATGTTTACCTAAACATATCAATAATGTTAGAAGCTCATGTTGCAACATCAACCATGACATCAGCATTGTTTTAACAAAATTTTAGCCAATTACAAGAACTTACAGGTAAGAGACATGATTTTCTGTGACCAACGTAAGGCACTCTTATGATCCCAAAAAGTGGCAGACATAGGCAA
The DNA here is from genome assembly GCA_022829125.1 of Lathyrus tuberosus. Lineage (NCBI taxonomy): Eukaryota > Viridiplantae > Streptophyta > Magnoliopsida > Fabales > Fabaceae > Lathyrus > Lathyrus tuberosus. The sequence goes on from JALAZF010000440.1 coordinate 3,614,293, forward strand.
ATGGGAGATAAACCATTTATATAGCAGGGGTTCACAGCACGTGATCATTCCTCCTCTATATAAATTCCTTAAGTGTATAAAATGATACGTATCTGCGAGTAAGGTTAGTACGACGTTTCCAATGAGAAAAACCTTAAGGGCGTTGATATCTACAAAGTTATCGATGTTGGGAAACAAAAATAACCCGTGGGTGAGCAAAACAAAGATGCTTTCAAAAGCAGTCACATTCCCTATACTAGCAAAGTATAGAGCCTTCTTTACCAGAAACTTGGCTGGTAAACCTGGGATTCCTCCCTTGGTGGTCATGTGAGTCTTGACTTCTGACTCATCCAAATAGATTGCTTTTACAATGATTTGATCCTTTGGAATTTCTTCTAGTCCAAAAAAGGGAGCTTGATAAGTAATGGGTAGATCAATCAGATGATAATACTCCTCTAGCGTTGGTGCGAGCTGGTAATCCGGGAATGTGAAACAGTGATAGACCGAATCGTAAAACTAAATGAGTGCCTCCAAGATTCCCTCAATTACATGGACCCTTAACAGAGGTAGCAGACCTCCGTACTTGGCTCTAAAAGCGTCAAGGTTAGTGATCATCCTTGCTAATCCTCTCAAATCCCCTAGTTTTGGAACCTTGAAGGTATACTTGTGAGTTTTTCTTCTGCCGAAATCCATGAGCGCAATCCTTTTCTCTTTGACATTTGCAATCATTGTTTTAGTTTAATTTGAAAAAGAGAGACTAGAAGAGAAAAATTTTCTTTGCTTAATGTTTTTTAAAATGAATGCATGAATGCAGCACACAAAAACATAGAAAAAACATGGGGTCAAAGGGTCGGTGTCATGAAGTCAAGGCTCTACCCATCCCAAAGGTTTATACTAGTGATTTTTGTACCTGTCTCTCAAAATCATTGATTCTTGTCGAGATAACATCAGCGGGCCGGGAACCGTGCTAGGTGATGTATTTCAAAAAATCTCAGAAGAGGCTAGTATCGCGTGACAACTATTTCCGATAGCTTCCGTACTACTGAAAGAGGTTTTTCCTAGGTGTATACTCAATCTTTCCACATGCGGCATCACACGCATTCCCATTAGCTGAAAAAATAAACACATATATCAATTAGGAAAAGCAGTATATATATTTGTCCTAATGTCCTAGACTTTTTAAGAGCTTTGAATCCTATGATCCTAACAGAAAATGGCTCCCCGACGGAGGCGCCATTCTGTGGTACCTTCCCAACTTAAAGGTTTTTTGACCTAAGATCCTAGTGAGGGACGATTCTAGCAATAATGACATTCCCCGATGGAACCTTCATTCGGTGATACCTTGTGAACCCAAGGACTCGTCCCAAGAGAAGGTTTCAACCAGGGAGATAAGAGAGACAAGATTTCTTTGTTTGGCCCCACGGTGGGCGCCATTTTTCTATAGCGAGCGATTTTGGACGTGGTTCTTAAGCACTGTCGCTCTGGGGTACTACAGGTCGATTCATTTTTTATCCTATTGAAGCTGATGAGAGAAGGGAAATAGATGTCTCCAACTAACCCTGCTTGCAAACTGAGTTTAAATAGTCAAAACTATTGGTTTACAGATTTGATTTTAGTTCGTGGGCCTCTCTCTGCTTATTTTGTTCAGAACAAAATACAGGGACTGTTCATGGGGAATTTGTTTGGATACTGTGCTAGATTGGCTGGAGGTAGGGGACTTTGGGTTTTTTTTTATTAGGGTGCTCGCTATGATTCTTTTTCGATCTTATGCCTACGTATTCCCGAGATAGGGAAATCAGAGCGATCGTAGTGCCTCCTATTCTATGGGAGGAAATGGTGTTTTGGTGTCTTGTTCAAAGCCCAAGACAAGAAGCTAAAGATGGTTTATATCTTGTTCAAAGCCCAAGATGTAAAGCTGAAGGGTGTATTTGTATCTTGTTTGAAGCCCAAGATGTGAAGCTAAAAAGGTGTTTGACTTTAGAGAGAATTTGTCATCTCTAAAGAGGGTCTGTTTGCCACAACAATTGGGTGACTATTTATAAAGGAGAATTACTTTAACTGGGATATGTGAATCCAACAATGCCATAATTTTCTTTATAGGGGATTTTCAACCTGAAGGAGAAGACTTTAACTCAGTTTAGAGCAATGCCATCTTTCCTTAGGAATTTCTCATGCTAAAAGAGGGACAGTGGCGTGGATGTAAATAATCCAGAGGCTTGCCGCTTACATCAATTAGACGAGGGAAAAGGAGTTGTTGATGTTTGTATGTTGTGACCAAAGCATGATTTGATGCTAAAAGGCTGATTGAATCGAACGGGGATTTCTTTATACAAAGCCTAAGAGGAGGCTATTGACCCAACAAGAGGATGCTTTTGTGTCTCGTACGAAGCCCGAGATAGAGGCTAAAAGGGTTGACTCAACAAGAGAGTGTTTTTATGTGTCTTGTACGAAGCCCAAGACGGAGGCTAAAAGGGTTTGACTCAACAAGAGAGTCTTTCATACTCACCTAGAGAGTGTTTTTGTATCTCGTACGAAGCCCGAGATAAAGGCTAAAAAATGTTTGACTCAACAAGTGAGTCTTTTATACTCACCAAGAGAGTGATTTGTATCTCGTACTAAGCCCGAGATGAAAGCTAAAAAATGTTTGACTCAACAAGAGAGTCTTTTATATTCACCAAGAGAGTGTTTTGCACCTCGTACAAAGCCCGAGATGGAGGCTGCAAAGGTTAACTCCTGTGGGGAGAATCATTGTACAAAGCCCAAGAGGAGGCTAGGGTTACTGTTTCAGTTGAGTGACAGGTTGAGTATGTTGGTTAAAAGAGAAAATCAGTTCTTATATGGGTAATGTTGTACTCATAGATTTGATTTGAGGACCGAGATTATTTCCTGTTCCTTAAGGAAATGGGGAATCTAAAGGGTATTGAGACTGCCCAAGTCTACGGGTGTTTTTTCCTATTTTTGAAAGGAACTTGAGAATGTCTTCGAGACTCAAGGAGATTAGACTGTCCAAGTCTAGAGTTTTATCTTTTGTACTATGCTTAAGAGAAATTAAGAGACAGTACGTTCGCGGTAGAAAGATCTAGACTCTTTGAAAGATTGTTCTATTAAGATGACTAATTTCTGTTCCTATTCCTTTAAGAGGTCGTAGGGACAAATTGTACGAAGCCCAAGAGGAGGCGAGAAAAACTTTTAAGAAGCCCGAAGGGACAATTTTTACAAAGCCCAAGAGGAGGCTATCTTCCCGGAGGAAGAATCATTATACAAAGCCTAAGAGGAGGCTGTGAAAACTTCTAAGAAGCCGACGGGTCCTTGTACAACACCCAAGAGGAGGCGGGGGTGCTTTTAGGAAGCTTGTGAGTCCTTGCACTAAGCCCAGGAGGAGGCTGATGAATAGTTCCAGAAGGGGTTTTACTTGGAACATTGGCCTTCTGTATATGAACTGTTCAAGGGGGAGATTTCTTAGATCTAGTTATCTAAAATTGTTGTAAAAGAAAATTCTCATGGTTTTAGGTTATGTTGAAATATCCGGGAGAACGTCGGATGTAAGGAGACGAGGTTTTGTCTAGTTCTAGACGTAGTTGCCGGGGAAACTCTAAATATCTATACTAGTATTACACAGTCGATATGAGTTTATGAAAGAAGACATACAGTGAAACAGCCCCACAGTACAGTTATATACATATGAAAGCGGTAAATGAAAGCGGGTAAACACTTACTCGGTTGTAGAGCTTCCATGTTGTTTGGTTAGTTGTACAACAAAGAAAGCTTTGATAACAATATTATATTCAAAATCAAAGGAGAAAGTGCTTTGAAAAGATAGTTGGGGCTTACAGCTCAAGGAGAGGCCCAAGGTTTTATCAGTGATCGCACTGTCATTTTGTACAAGTGACGGAGGCCCAAGAAAGGTTTTCTGTACAAAGGGGATGGGTCTTACACTTTCTCAAGTGGCCAAAAAATTATTGAAAGAAAAAGAAATGGGGCTTATAACACGAGGGTAGGCCCATATGATTTGTATTTGAAAAGGACGACGATCGCGCCGAGGTTTTGAAAACACTGTGGGTCTTATACAATGACTGAGGCCCAAAAGTTTTGGTTTTCAAAGGGGTTGGGTCTTACACTCTAATAGAGGCCCAAAAATGATTTTGAATGGGTCTTATAGCTCGAGGAGAGGCCCAGATGGTTTGTTTTAAACGGGCGATGATCGCACTGAACTTTTGAAATACCACGAGACTTATACAACATCTGAGGCCCAAAAGGTTTGTATTTATAAAGGATTAGGTCTTACACTCTATTAGAGGCCCAAAATGGTTTGAATGGGTCTTGTAGCTCGAGTAGAGGCCCAGGGTTAGATTTTTGAACTAGAGATCACGCCGGGATTTTTTAAAGCGCAGTGGGTCTTATACAACATCTGAGGCCCAAAAACGGTTTCCAAAGGGGTTGGGTCTTACACTCTAATAGAGGCCCAAAGTTTGAAATGTTTTGTGAGGGTGAAAATCAAAGAACCCTAATTTTGCTTTTCTTTAAAAGTAAATATTTAAAGAAAATCAAATAAAAATGATAAAAATGCCAAATAAGTTGAATAAACCATTTGTGATTTTTTTTAGGGTTTGAAAAATGAGGGATTAATCACAAGATGAATTAAAACCTACTTGGTTTTGATTTTCCAAAATGGTTATTTATTTTTTAAAGGGTTTAAAAACAAATAAAAGGCATTTATTCACAAAAATACTAATCATATTAAGTATATAATATAAGTCGATTTTTTTTGGGGAACAAAATATTTCAACATTTTTGTGATTTTTTGCAAAAAGAACCAATAAAAAATAATTAAAATTGAAGGAGTTATTAATTTTTCAATTAATTAAAAAAACATGAAAATATTGGAAAAATAGCAAAAATGTGAGAAAACACAAAATGGTCTTGGTGGGGTTTGAACCCACGACCTCAAGGTTATAGGGCACGCGCCTTACCACTGGGGTGGTGATACATCCGTTGATTGAAACAAACCAACAAATACACAAGGCTTGCCTTATGTCCTAGGCCTGGCCAAGGCAAGGCAATGCAAGTTTTGGCAAGAAATGGGAAGGTCCATAAGTTTCTCATTTCTCCATGGTTGGGGACAAAATTTACATGCATATGGCCTAGAATTTCACAAGGAATCCAATGGTGGTGGTATTTTTTCCAGATCATGCTCCCTCCTCAAAATCCGATAGTAGTTTTAAAATAGGCCTCTAATTGCATTTTCTGTGCTATCTCATGATACAGGCAAGGATTGCATGATAATTTGGTGCAAACACAACATATATAACATGTACAAGATGTGCATGATCAGTGGATCTCAAAGCAATGCATATTTTGGAAAGTTCAAGTCATGATGCTTACCTCTTTTTGAGCTTTTGGAGTTTTTTGTGCAATCTGCCAAGTTTCTTGTTCCAGAAATGGTTTGAAGCTTTGGACACTCTCAAATGATCCCTTAGAAGCTTTTAGGATGATTGGAATCAGCTGGAACCTACAAAAACAAAAATGGCCCTTTCTTGCAAAAGGGGTTAAAATGGCCAAAATAACAACTCTCTCAAATGGTGTTCCAGATGTTGGGAGCCATTTGGGACAGTTCAAGGATGATATTTGGAGTGTGTTTGAGGTTTTATCTGATTTGGAAAGTGAATGAATCAAGACATGGCTTGAAAAATGTACAAAAAGCCTATTTTAAGGTTTTGAGATGTGACTTTGAAATTTAAGGATTACAGGTCACTTGTGTGAGTTTGGACAGCTTAGATATGACATATTGGAAGTGTTTGGATCATGATCTGTGGTGGAATTGCTCCCTAACTCAAAAACTCAGAGTTACCTTGCTAAAGAAGTCATTTTGGCCAAGAGAAAGAGATTTTGAGGAAAGCAGGTGTTGTAGTGCTTTGGTGTACTCAAACTGAGCACAAATGAGCTCTATTTATAGTAGAGCAAGTTTGTTTTGCAAGTAATAGTGAATGACAACTGCTGCAGAGGTTTGGCCAATGGTTGCACTTTGGAATCTCAAGTCTCCTCTAGCCATTGACTAGAGGTTAGGGCACAAAGTTGTGGTTCCCTAGTTGTTGGATCATTCTTGAATGAATTTAGTTGCAAATGTGTCAGTCCATGCCACCTGGGTGCATTCATTAAATGCTTCAATCCAAAATTGGAGTCTTGTCCCTCTTTTAGGGATTTCTAGGTTTGGCATGCTACTTCTTGTTCCAACGACTTTGGAGGCTTGGATCAGTGTTTGTTCCCTTTAGATTTGATCCTCAGATGTGTCCAAAGTGATGACAAGTCTTGGAATTATCTGATTTTTCCAAATCGAGCAAAAGTACAAAATTCTGCCTAGCCTTGGCAGTTTTCAGCAAGGCATATTGCCATTGTCATATCTCATGGCTCAAGTGGAATTTGATGGAGTTCTTGGCCATTTTGGAAAGACCTCATATGATACAATAACTGTTTAATCATAATTGGTTTTGATACTTTTTGGATCCAAGTGAAAAAATGCCCCTACATTTGGAAAAAAGTGAAGGCGGATTCTGACTTAGTGAAAATTTCACTAAGTGTTGGAAAAAGTGGCATTTCATGTTTTCAGCCACTTTGATCATTCCATAACTCAAAATCTATAATGAATTGGAATGAGGTGTAGTTGAAGCTTTTGTTGAGGGCCATGAGGGCTACAAATCCAGCTTTGGATGGGGGAAAATGGCCTTTTGGTTTAGGATTTATGGTCCTCCAAAGGTTGTACCCTAGCCACTTTGTTCCATAACTTAGAAAAATTTCAAAGTTTTTTATGGTTACCCCTTTTACAAGTTATCCCACTTTTCTTGATTTTTCTTGATGAATGATGATTCCAATCATACATTAACATCATTTTGGGGTTAAAAAACCATAATTGTGAAAAATCTCAAAAAGTCAAAGTTGATTTTTGTGCACAGTTGACTTTTTGTCAAATGAATTCCAAACTGTGCAATCCTTTATTAAATCAAGTCCTTGACCTAAATCAAACTTGATGGACATGTTCCATAGGTGTTATAGGGTGTATTGAATCATGTCCCAAGGTTTGGGAGCATGTCCTGGTCAAAAGTCAAAGATACAGTTGAGTTTTTTCGCGAAACCCTAACTGTGGTTCAGATGAAATTGAAATTTGTTGCTCAAGCTTCTTGGATCAATCCATTGTTGCAAATGGATCAATGTGATGTATTTGAGACCCTCAAATCCCCTCTTGAGGTCTTGGATCATGTTTTGTCCCAAAAGTCAACTTAGGGGTGAATTAGGTCAAGAAACCCTAATTCCTGATTTTTTTATGAATGCCTCCCCTGAGGTAAAATTGACTTGATGATTGGGTTTATGATGTCCCTTAGAGCATCATAGGTTATGCTTTTAAGCATTGGCTCATGCCCAGAGGAAAATTTCCATCTGGAGGCCCTGGTCGACCAAAACCCTAATTTCGTGACTCTGGCGATCTTAAGGCTTGATCCACTTAGAATGCTGCAACCTTGTGCTTGGTTCTTGCTGTCAGAGTCCTCTTGATCCGTAATGGATGTTTTAGAGGTTAGAAAAGTTGAAGATCATGTCATTTCTTGATTGATCTTTTGTCTAAGAGCTCTGATTAGGCTTGAAACCCTAAGTTTGCTTGTAGTAAAGGCTCACCCATCTTTGGGGAGACTAATGAGGCATGATGGTCCATCTATATTGTGATGATTATTTGCACAATGATGGGAAATCTTAGTGGTCAAAATTTGGGGTATGACACTTACACTCTACCAAGAGGCCCAAAGTGTTTGAAAAAGATTTGATGAGGGTTGAATTGATCAAAACCGTAATTTGTTTTTAAAATATATTTTAATTGAATAAAAATTCCATTAAAATGATAAAAATTGTTAAAAATGTGTGGAAACAAATTATGATATTGGATTATTGTTTCAAATTTTATGTTTCTATTCACAAAATGATTGGAAATCACTAAAATTTTAAAAATCAAGAGGGAGAAAATATTTTAAATGTAAAAAACAATTAAAATATTAATTCTTTACAAAAATATCAAGTATGTGAAATAAATTATATTTTTGGGATTTTTTGGGAAAATAAAATATTTTAACATTTTTGTGAATTATTAAAAAAAGAGCTAACTCAAAATCATTAAAACTCAGAGAGAAATTAATTTTTGAATCAATTAAATAATATCACAAAAATTCAAATATTCAAATATTTGAAAAAGGGCGCCAAGAACATCTTGGCCTTGCCCGCGTGCTCTGTTTTGCCCAGATTTGCGTTTTCTCATCAATCTCCATGAATACTTGATGATATCATGCAATCTACATATCAATCTAGTCGTTTTCACCTCACGATCATGTCTATGGTCTTTAATTTCATTTATTTTAACCATGGAATAAGAAATCAAAGAGAAACCTCAAGAACCCTAAAATTTGCATGAAGGTTCAGAAATTCCATACACGATTCAAACAAAACAATTGATTGAGGGAAAACACTCTATGCATGATTATGAACATATGGCCAAATTATTGTGCAGCAAAAAATGCATGGATCATAGAGTTAGAAGAACTCATGCTTACCTCTTGCAGCTGGTGATCGTGTTTTGTGTTAGAGGTGTTACATCTTGGTCCGAAGGATATAGACATCTTCCCTAGGTGCTATGGAGTGTGTCTGGATGCTTGGAATGAATGGAAATGATCTGGAACTTGAGATGGTACCCCAACTGTAAATCTGTCAAGAACTTGAGCAATTGGCTAGTGATTTTGTGATTTTGGTGTTCCAGATGTTGTGTGAGTGTTTGGATCACTTCTATATGATGTTTATGAGGTGTGTGTGTGATTGGTTTGGTTGGAATAGCTCACAAACTCAAAACCCGATAGTGACTTGCTTTGGAAGGCAATTTTGGAGTGAAGAAGGAGATTTTGAGGAAAGCATTTGTTTGATGGCTTTGGTGTACTCAAACTGAACACAAATGAGCTCTATTTATAGTAGAGCAAGTTTGTTTTGCAAGGAATAGTGAATGGCAACTGCTGCATAGGTTTGGCCAATGTTGAACAATGAGAATCCAAGTCTCCTCTAGCCATTGACTAGAGGTTAGGGCACAGGCTGCTGGTTCCCTTGGTCTTGGATAAGTCTTGTCTGAATTCAGTTGGAAATGGCTCAGTCCATGCCACCTTGGTGCATCCATTGAATGCTCCAAAACAAAATTGGAGTCTTGTCCCCTCTTAAGGGATTTCTAGGTTTGGCATGCTATTTTTAGTTCCAAGGATTTGGGAGGCTTGGGATCAGAGTTGGTTCCTCCTTGGTCTCCCCTTGAGGTGTTCAGATGGATAAGTGTGTTTGTCAATTGAACAAATTTGGCAAATCGAGCAAAATGCACAAATCTGCCTTGCTTTGGCAGTTTTCAGCAAGGCATGTTGCCATTGTCATATCTCATGGCTCAAGTGGAATTTGATGGAGTTCTTGGCCATTTTGGAAATCCCTGATATGATACAACAACTGTTTGATCATAGTTAGTTTTGATACTTTTTGGATCCAAGTGAAAAATGCCCCTACATTTGGAAAAAAGTGAAGGCAGATTCTGACTTAGTGAAAATTTCACTAAGTGTTGGAAAAAAGTGACATTTTCACTTTTTGTGATTTTGATCATTCCATAACTTAAGATCCATGAGGAATTGGAATGAGTTATGTTTGAAGCTTTTGTAGAGTGCCATGAGAGCTACAAATCCAGCTTTGGATGGGGAAAAATGGCCTTATGGTTTAGGAGTTATGATCCTCCTAAGTTGGTACCCTAGCCACTTTGTTCCATAACTTAGAAACATTTCTAAGTTTTTATGGTTACCCCTTTTTCAAGTTATCCCACTTTTCTTGATTTTTCTTGATGAATGATGATTCCAATCACACATTAACATCATTTTAGGGTCAAAGAACCATAATTGTGAAAAATCTCAAAAAGTCAAAGTTGACTTTTGTGCACAGTTGACTTTTTGTCAGATGAACTCCAAACTGTGTGATCCTCTATGAAATCAAGTCCTTGACCTAAACCAAACTTTATGGATTGATTTCATAGGTGTTATATGGTGTGTTTAATCATGTCCCAAGTTTTGGGAGTATGTCCTGGTCAAAAGTCAAAGGCACAGTTAACTTTTCTCGCGAAATCCTAATTGTGGTTTTGATGAATTTGAAACTTACTGCTCAAGCTTCTTGGATCAATACATTGTTTCAAATGGATCAATGTGGTTTATTAGAGACCCTAAAATCATGTCTTGAGGTCTTGGCTCATGTTTTGTCCCAAAAGTCAACTTAGGGGTGAATTAGGCCAAGAAACCCTAATTCCTGATCTTTTGTGAATGCATCCCCTGAGGTTAAATTGACTTGTTGATTGGGTTCATGATGTCCCTTGGAGCATCTTAGGTTATGCTTTGAAGCATTGGCTCATTCCCAGAGGAAAATTTCCATCTGGAGGCCCTGGTCGACCAAACCCTAATTTGGTGACACTAGCGATCTTAAGGCTTAATCCACCTGGAATGCTGCAACATTATTCTTGGTTTTTGAGGTGGGAGTCCTCTTGATCCCTTGTGGCTGTTTGAGAGGTTTAGACAAGTTGAAGATCATGTCATTCCTTGATTGATCCTTTGTCTAAGGCTCAAAGAGGGCTTGAAACCCTAATTCTTGTTTGTAGTGAATGCTCACCCATCTTTAGGGAGACTAATGATGCATGATGATTCATCCATATTGTGATGATGATTTTCCCAATGATGGGAAATCTTGGTGGTCAAAATTTGGGGTATGACAGGTACATTTACAGAAAGTGAGCCCTATCAAAACATTTGTTTCACCTGGGCAGGGTGAAAGGTTAAAGATGGAAATTACTTAGACTTATGGACGACTTTCGGGACATCGACATCAACCCATTGGCGGCGAACTCCTCGGTGAATCACAAAGTCTGGTACCTTCTTTCTTGGTTTATCTTTAGAAATAACGCTGATTTCTGGTGGAGCAGGATCATTGGAATCTGTTTCCCAGGCAGAGTCGTCATAGGAGAACTCTTATGTTGTATCTTGCACAGTGTTTGTACTCTCAGGTAAATCTCCCCATCCAGTTGGCTGGATGTCTTCGAGCCTGATACGAGACCTTTCAGGAGCGGTGTACTTGATCAAGTAGTTGAATTTTCCACTCGGTTGTCCTAAGGTGTCCGACACTTCTTTGGAACTGAAGGAGTCATCTCTTTCGATGACGTTGACCTCAAGAAAAGAATAGTTAATGAACTCTAGCCCTGAAATCTTTGCAAATTCATCGTCGTGCTGGATATTTTATGAATGCCCTGAGTAATGATCCCATACAGTGGTGGGGACGCAGGTATTCTTTTTAATGATTCTCAACTGATATGCATCGTTGGGTTGACTTTCTTGTCCCAAGTTTCCTGGGTACGGCAGCCAGATAGGCAGGCCATCCATTGAGCCATAATAGTCATGGTCAAAGTTGTCTTTCATCAGAGCGTCCTCCTCTAATGAGTTTGGCGGAGCACGACATCCTTCCAGATCACAATCTTCGTATATCATTTTGACGTCTGATCTTGATATATATCTCAGACTCTGTATAGGAAAAAAATGGCGTAAGCACCTCTTCCTGAGACATATAACCGTCTTCGTTAAGATAGGACTTCCATTCTTCATCTGTATTGGAGGGATCACCCTCGTTGATGGTATGTACTTCTTGAGACACTGGGTGAAGGAAGCCTCCATTGTGGAAGAAGTTCTGAATGGGATGAAAACTTTCATTATTAGTAGCGGCCTGAGTACAGGTTGATGAAAAGCCAAGACCTTTCTTTGTCTTGTTGTCAGTAGGAATGACAAACTGTCCCCATCCTTTTGCATTGTTACTTTTGATCACTTCGAGAGCATCTTTATATGAGGAAATAGATGTTCCTTTTTCTTATAACTTGATTTTCTTGTGTGCATAATGTTCCTCATGCTTTGCTGATCATCCTGCTGTGATTTGTTTTGATTTTGGACGTGTATTATGGCTGAATCGTGGATCTGAAGTTTTTGAGTTCAAACTTTTTGTCGTCGATTTGTTTAATCTATGCATGATCTGTTGATTTAAGTGTGATATTCATAATCCTTGTTGAATTCTGAGTTGAATGGTGGTGGAGTTGTGAATTTTTTAGAAATTTTGATGTTGAGGTCGCCGGAGAAGACGACCGGAGCTAGGGCTCCGGCGTCTGGTCATGTTTCAGGCCGGTGAGGGTTTAAAGGAAGAAGATGAAATCTGGACCGTTGGTGGTCCAGATCTGATGGTTCACGTTCAGCCAGATCATTTAAAATCCTCACGTGTTTTATTGATTGTGTGTGTATATTCCATGGTTGTTATTATGCACACACAGATCTGACCACTCATCTTGCTTGATTTTGTGATCTGTTGACTCATTTGTACACGTTGATTGGATCTGATGGTGTTGATTTTGCCAACGCATTAAAAAAACATGTGCTGTTCACGTGACTTTCTATGGAGGCCAGGTTAATCATCATGCTTGCTTGCTCATCATTGTTAATGTGTGTGCATAGATCTGAGCCTTTCATCATGTGTACTTTTGGATTATTGACTACGTGTGGATCTTTGGATCAATCCTGTGGCAATGATTGAGTCAATATTGTTGACTCAGAGCCTATGGTAGGAAGCGCTTTGGGCTTCTTTCTAGTCACATCCCCCTCCTTTGGTCCAGCCCAGTTTTTAACATGATTTTCTTGCTTGTGGCACCCCTCTGCTTATTTTCATTTTATTTTCATTTTATTTGATTGATACATTTTGCATTTTAATTTTTAAAATTAGTTTAATACATCAGAAAATTATAAAAAAATTCATGGATCATCTTTAGGATTTTATAAAATTTTGACAAATTTTATTTTCCATTTTTCTTCTAGTTTTCGCACCTGAATTAATTGTTTGACGAATTTCCTTGTGAATTTCTTCACTTGTGAACACTTGATCTTGTTGATTTTATTTCTCGTCATTGGTACATATTTTGCATCCCATTCTTTTTGTATACTTCATAGGACACTTTGAGGTTCCTAAAAAAATTGTTCTCATATTTTTAAACTCATTTAATATTGCATTTTAGTCCCTCTATTTGTGCATTGTTCTTCTTTGTTCTTATGCAACTTTGAAGCATTGTTTGAGGTACTTAACTAGTGAATTTTTGTGTGATATTTTGGTATGTTGCTAGCTTATGACTTAGGTCACTTGGGTTTTAATTCCACAATTTTTGAATGTCATTTGATATATGTTTGATTATTTGTGCTTAAGTGAATTATGCATGATCATCTCTTGACATCTCTTAACCCTAATTGTTTTGCCATGCATAATTGTTTGAATTTCTTATGGATTCTTTGCATGAGTATTTGATATGATGTTTACCCCTGGTTGAGGTCCCTTATGACCAAATTTTGCAATTTGTGGATCATGTTTGGGTATGCTTTAAGTGCTTGTACTTTGACTTCCTTTTGTGGACTTTCTTTGGTGCATAATGTTTCATGTTTTGATCTTCTCTTGCACATGAGAATTGTTGATGATGGTATGATCTTGATTATGACTTGCCTTCATTTTCATCTTATTTTTCTCATTTCATCTTGATATGAAGTTCATTGGTGCTTAATTGTGCATTTCATATAAGTATGCTTGCATTCTTTCATGATTACCTTTGCATGCTTACTTGAGATGTTTGCATGATCTTTGAGACTTGTTTATTGATGTAAGTTGGATATACTTGATATGATGTGCTTGCTGCCCTATCTTGTTTCTTATCTCATCCTTCTCTTTCTCCTTCTTCTATTTCACTCTCTTTCTCCCATGAATCTCAATACTTGTTTAAGTCTTGGATTCTCTCCCTTTAGAGCTACCTAGTCCAACTTAATTTTTTATTAAGCTTGGAGTAGGATTAGCATTAGGTTTTAGGTAGTTGTCCCTCCTAAGCCTCACTAACCATAGGTCACCCATGCATGATAACATTAGGACTCTTAGTTTCCCTTTAGAGTTTCCTTTGGGTCTTCTCTCTTCTCATCTCAAAACTTCTTGAAAACACTTAATAAAGATAAAGTGTATTGCGCACGAGCCTTAAGCGTGGGGAATGAGAAATGAGGCGCTTCCTCTCATCTTTCTAGAGTGCTTAGCGGGCGTCCTGTCTTGGGACGATTCGTTAAGTATTCGTCCCTGTGCCCTAGACTTTGGTGCAATGCAAGTTATGAACTAACTTAAAAAGAAAACACTCATGTCTAAAAAACACAAAAACAAATTCAAATCTTTTTATCCTTCGGGATTGTTGGGTTTCAAATTTCATTTTCAGAAAAGAGCTTGTCGCTCACGTAAAAAACACTTACCCATCCGTGGTCGTACCCACGAACTACATTAGCTCTGATTCCTCTCTCTCTCGTCCGATTAAGGATATGTAGGCACAAGACAGCGATTGTCTTGGCGAGCAACCTTTCCCGTCCAAACTACGTTGACTCTGACTTTCCCATTGCACTTAGGGAGTACGTAGGCCGAGGGCATCAAATATGTCCTACCGAGTCCTTCTTAGTCGCCCCCATCCCCGTTTTCTTTTGCACAGCCATAGATAGTAGGACAGCTCACCCTCCGTTTAGACAACAAGCGTGGATCCCATCGAGTACGATGGATGCGTGGGGTGCTAACACCATCCCCTCGCATAACCGACTCCCGAACCTGGACTATGGTTGCGATGACCATGTCTTTCCCCCTTTCTCTTCAGGTTTATGCAGTGTTTCCTTTCCCTCTCTTGGGATAAATACACATTGCTGGTGACTCTGTGTTTTCTGCGCCACTCTCGCGTTTGTACCGTTGGATGCGAATATTTTGGAAGCGACAGACATCATGCACAAAGTTCTGCAATACTAAGAAACACCATCTGCAGAATGTTAGAATCAACATATCAAGACATCAAGTAAGACATCTTGATGAACCACTTTGTTTTAGCAAAATTGCTGCCAATACAGAACTAACAAACTCCCCCTTTGGCAAATTTTGGCTAAAACACTATAGCACCATCAATGAATAGAGATCCCTGCAGCAGAAGCAACACACAAACACATCTAACATTACAAGATAACCAGAAACTTCCCCTCAAGCCAAGAAGCAGAGAAAACCAGCAAAGAAAACCAAGAAAACCAGCAGAACACACAGAACAAAACTACTAAGCTAATCTCCCCCTTTTTAGCCAGAATTAGACAAACATCAGACAGAAAATGCCATAACAAACATCGCTAAAATTATCATATAGAAGTTGTCATCAAAAAAGCAGTATAAACATCTTCAAAAAAAGATTATGCACAAAAGAGTGCCACCAGAAAACTAGAACAGATCACTGAAGGGTGCCAAAAGAAATCCTGAAAAAGAACCAAAATAACAACAAAAAAACTTCATGAACAGATCACTCAAGAATCTCCAGAACCAGCAGAGTCCTCACTCTCAAACTTGTCTTCATCACCCT
Source organism: Lathyrus tuberosus (assembly GCA_022829125.1). Classification (NCBI taxonomy): domain Eukaryota; kingdom Viridiplantae; phylum Streptophyta; class Magnoliopsida; order Fabales; family Fabaceae; genus Lathyrus; species Lathyrus tuberosus. The sequence goes on from JALAZF010000440.1 coordinate 3,629,780, forward strand.
CTACATTGCCATCAGACTCACCAGAACCACCCTCCTCAGAACCTTCCTTCTCATTTTCATCCTCAACAGTATCACCTTCAACCATTCTAAGACTCATGATCATTCTTTCAAACTTCAGTTTTCTTTCAGTACTGACTCTAATAACCTCAGCCAGTTCCTTGCAGGCTTCTACCAACTCAGAAATTACCTCAGACTTGTTAGTGGGCTAGTGTGAAGTAGAGGCAGATGTCATGACAATGTCAAGGACATGTTGACCTTCAAACAATTTATAGAGAAGGGACAAGGCATACCCCCTTCTGCAAAAAACATCAGAATGAGATAGCATACCAGGGTACTGATTTAAAATAATGCCACAGATAAGGGAGGGGAAGGCAATGGGCATCTTCACAACAAAAGTGCCAGCTTGCTTCATAGTTTGATCAAATATAAAGGAACAATAATCAAAACTCTTCTTAGTCCCAACAACATATATAAACCTTCCAAACCAACATAAATTGTGGAAGTATGATTTATGGGGACCCAGTTAGTAGCACCTATCCTATGCAAAATAGCATATTTAACACTTAGCAGGCCAGCAGATAACTTGTGTTTCAAGGCCAACCTTCAACCTGATTAGCTGTGATAGTTTTGGACACCTGATTATCAGTATCTTCTAGCTGACATTGATCATCTTCATTTCTTCCAAGGTACTTGTTGATTATGGTATGAGAGAATTCCACACACTTTCCTCTAACATACACCTTTCTGAAATCCTTACTATTCTTATCATTACAATCAACAGGAATGTTGACTATAAACTCCTTCACTAGCACATCATAGCATTTTGAAAACTTGGTCACTGTCTTCATTAATCTAGCATGCTCAATCAAAGCCATTACCTCCTTACACTCCAAAGCTTCTTTTCCTAACTCTCTCTCTAGTGTTATCCTTCTTTGATAAACATACTTCCACCTTTGAACACTGTCAGCATAGTGGAAGGAGATGTTATCCAAAGGAACATCAGGGACTATTCCATAAATCCTTTTTAACACAGTCTTTTTCACAAGAGTGATATCTTGGACATCTTCTTCAACATCAAAGTCTAAATCAGTGTCAGACCTAGCCTTCCTTTTCTTGGAGCTGGTAGCCACCTTGCTCCATGATTTTGAAGGGCCAACAATAGGTTTCTTCTTAGTACTCCTAGCAGGAGTTTTCTCAACAATAGCTATTCCTCTTCTGGTCCTCAATCTTTTGACCATCCCAGGGTTCACACAAGCAATCAGGTCATTGTCTGACAGGTCATCACCATTCACAATATTGTCAGCCTTTGCATGCTCCTTTTCCTTAGGGTCAGGATCATTACTCTTGGTAGGAGAGCTTTTCTTTGTAGAACATGTTTCAACATCTTGTTCAACCACAGTTCTAGAATTTACCAACACATAGCTAGCCAGTGTGTGAAGATTTTCTTCTGTGTTATCTTTCTCAGAATTTGAAGCATCATCATCCCTTTCCTCACTGTGATTCTCATTTAAAGTGGGGACAGCATTAATTTGAGCAAGTGGGATCGAAATCCCAGGAACCTTAGGATCACCATACAACAGTCCATTGACAATACTTTTAATAGTTATATCCACATACTTACTACCTTCCCTATAATCATAAGAAGACTCAACAGTGGTTTTAGAGGAGTTACCTTTAGGTGTACATTTGGAACTTCTTACATGCAGTTTGCTAGGCCTTGTCTTTTCAGTTTCAGAATGGGGAATCATGGATAATGGAGCAATGTCAAGAATAGCTTCAGGAGAGATACCTTCCGAAGAAACCCTAGATTTCGAAGGGGTAGGATTTTTAGCAGGAGAGTTCTTGGACAGAGAAGAATATTGTTGAGACATCGTAAACTTCTTGTAAATGCTTGAACTTGGAGTAGAAAGACTTCTTTTTCTGAGAGGGAAGGCGAAAGGACTGAGCACGTAAGGAGCAAGATGGATGTAGCGGGTGGGAAAAATGTGATAAAATGCTTGCCTATGGTAAGGGGCTTGTTTTGTTGGAAACTTAAAAGGAAGTAAATGATATTTCCACAAAATAGTAAATGGCTTTTTAAATTTTTAAATTTCAATGAAAGTTGCCCACACGCCATTAATTGCTACAGATCTTCATAAATACAAATGCCTAATTTTCCTCTTAAGATTTCAAATTGACTTGCATCCAAAGCCTTAGTGAAAATGTCAGCTAACTGCTTCTCTGTGGCAACATGTTCTAGAGTAAGAACCTTGTCTTCTACAAGTTCCCTTATGAAATGATGACGAATATCAATGTGTTTGCTCCTGCTATGTTGAATAGGTTTCTTGCATATGTTTATAGCACTCAAATTGTCACAATACAATGTCATGACATCCTGTGTGACATTATATTCAGTGAGCATTTGTTTCATCCACACTAGTTGAGAACAACTACTTCCAGCTGCTATATACTCTGCTTCAGCAGTAGATAGAGAGACATAATTTTGCTTCTTGCTAAACCATGATATAAGATTGTTCCCCAAGAAGAAGCAACCTCCTGAAGTGATTTTCCTATCATCAGCACTTCCAGCCCAATCAGCATCACAATATCCAGATAAAGTGTAGCCAGATCCATGTGTGTATAGCATACCATAATCACATGTTCCATTTATATATTTAAGAATTCTCTTGACTTGATTGATATGACTCACTTTGGGTTCATCTTGATATCTAGCACAAACACCTACAGCAAAAGCAATGTCAGGCCTGCTAGCTGTAAGATAAATTAGACTTCCTATCATACTCCTATATAGACTTTGGTCCACATTAACACCATTTTCATCTTTAGACAACTTCATATGAGTAGGAGCAGGTGTTCTTTTGTGTCTGGCATTCTCCATCCCAAACTTCTTAACTATGTTCTTGGCATATTTACTCTGAGATAGAAATATAGAGTCTTCCATCTGCTTGACTTGCAACCTAAGAAAATAAGTTAACTCACCAATAAGACTCATCTCAAATTCAGACTGCATTTGTTGAACAAAATGTTTAACCATCTTATCTGACATCCCACCAAACACAATATCATCAACATAAATTTGAGCAACCATGAGTTTCCCTCCTTCATCTTTGACAAAAAGAGTCTTATCTATGCCACATTTTCTGTATCCATGCTCAACAAGAAATTCAGTAAGTCTCTCATACCACGCTCTTGGAGCTTGTTTCAAACCATATAGAGCTTTCTTCAACTTATAAACATGTGCAGGATAGGTTGGATCAATGAATCCCCTAGGTTGTTTCACATAAACTTCCTCACTCAGATAACCATTCAAAAAGGCACTCTTGACATCCATCTAAAACAGCTTGAACCTCAAGATGCAAGCAACTCCTAATAGCAACCTGATAGATTCAAGACGAGCAACAGGAGCAAAAGTTTCATCAAAGTCAACCCCTTCAATTTGAGCATATCCCTGAGCAACCAGTCTAGATTTATTTCTTGTGACCACACCTTTTTCATCTGACTTGTTCTTGTAAATCCATTTTGTACCAATCACATTTGTTCCTTCAGGTCTTGGAGCCAGCTCCCATACTTCATTTCTTTTGAATTGCCCTAGCTCTTCTTGCATGGCATTAATCCAGAATTCATCAGTTAAAGCTTCCTTGATATTTTTGGGTTTAATTTTTGACACAAAACAAGAGCTTGTGATGACTTCCCTTGATCTGGTAGTGACTTCGTCATTTGGATCACCTATGATAAGGTCTCTAGGATGATCCTTCTGAATTCTAATGGAAGGTCCTTTGTTTACTGGCTCAGAATCAGATTCTGCAACAGTAGGATTGGGATCAACATTATTGTCTGAAATTTCTGCAGATGTATCAAGGAATGTTCCAACATCCTTAAGAACATCAGCCTCCTTATGCAAATCATCAACAGCAATATTTATGGACTCCATCATAACCTTAGTTCTAGAGTTGAACACTCTGTAGGCTCTGCTGTTAGTAGAGTAGCCCAAGAATATTCCTTCATCACTTTTTGGATCCATCTTTCTTCTTTGTTCACGATCTGCCAAGATATAGCACTTGCTACCAAACACATGGAAGTATTTAACAGTAGGTTTTCTTCCCTTCCATATCTCATACAGGGTAGTGTCGCTCCCAAAAGATTTGCATCCAACGGTACAAACGCAAGAGTGGCGCGGAAAAACACAGAGTCGCCAGCAATGTGTATTTATCCCAAGGGAGGGAAAGGAAACACTACATAAACTTGAGGGAAGGGAAAGAACATGGTCTCACAACCAAGAGAAATGGGTATGGGAGTCGGTTACGCGAAGGGAAGGTGTTAGCACCCAACACGTCCATCGTACTCGATGGGATCCACGCTTGTTGTCTGCATCAAGGGGTGTCGTCGTCTGGAGCTCCACTGCTACGGGACCGGAGAAGGAACGAGAACGGAAAGAACGGAGAAACAAAGAAGAAAAGAAAAAAAAGAAAAAGAAGTGACTCGATAGGACGTTATCGTTGTCCTAGGCCTACGTACTCCCTCAGTGCAATGGGAAGGTCAGAGTCAACGTAGTTCAGACGGAACTGTGGGGGAAGGTTGCTCGCCAAGACAATCGCAGTCTTGTGCCTACATATCCTCAATCGGACGAGAGAGAGGAATCAGTGCTAATGTAGTTCGTGGGTACGACCACGAATGGGTAAGTGTTATTTACGTGAGCGACGAGCTCTTTTCTAAAAAAAGAAGTTTGAAACCCAACAATCCCGAAGGATAAAAAGATTTGAATTTGTTTGGTGTTTTTTAGGACATAAGTGTTTTAAGTTAGTTCTTAACTTACATTGAACCAAAGTCTACCATGCGGGAACGAGTGAATCGCATGGTCACCCCCAAATGGGACGTATTCTAAACACTCTAGAAGAGGAGGGGAGACCCCTCGTTCTTCATTTCCTACACTTAAGGCTCGAGCACAATATACGTTATATTTTATTAAGTGTTTTCAAGAAGTTTTGAGATGAGAAGAGAGAAGACCCAAAAGGAAACTCTAAAGGGAAACAAAGAGTCTAATTGTTATCATGCTTAGATAACCTATGGTTAGTGAGGCTTAGGAAAGACAACTACCTAAAACCTAATGCTAATCCTACTCCAAGCTTAATCAAAAATTAAGTTGGACTAGGTAGCTCTAAAGGGAGAGAATCCAAGACTTAAACAAGTCTTGAGATCCATGGGAGGAAGAGAGTGAAAGAGAAGAAAGAGAAAGAGAAAGAGAAGATGAGATACAATAAGTGGCAGCAAGCACATCACATCATAAATGTTTAACTCCAATCATAAAAAATGACTCAAAGATCAATGCAAAACAATTCAAGTAAACATGCAAAGATGAACATGAAAAAAGGGCTAGCATACTTGCATGGAATGCACTATTAAGCACCAATGAACTTCATACCAAGATGAAATGAGAAAGGTAAGATGAAGATGAAAACAAGTCAGAACCAAGATCATATTATCATCAATAATTCACATATCCAAAAATGATTCATATCATGAAGCATTATGATCCAAAGAAGTCCACAAAAGGAAAGGTAATGATATTCATCATACAATTCAAACCAAGTGCATTTAACTATGCTCAAGTGAAATGAAAACCAAGTAAGGAACTCAAGGGGCAGTAGCATATGCATCAATATCATACCAAACCAAACTTAAGTCATACAAGGTTAATTATCAAGCAACACCTTCAAGACATGCATCAAAGTAATCCACAAATGGAAACTCAAAGTCCAAACACTTAACACATGCCAAACATGATTCACAAATTGCAAAAATAAGTCTTAAAGGACCTCAACCAGGGGTAAACATCATACCAAAAGTTCATGCAAAGAATCACAAAGAAACTCAATCAATTAGGCATGGCAAAACAACTTGTGTAAAGAGGTGTCAAGACATAGTCATGCATAAGTCACTTAAGCAAAAATAATCAAACATATATCAAATGACATTCAAAAATTGAGAAATTAAAACCCAAATGACCTAAGTCATAAGCCAATTAAATTTCAAAAGATCTCACAAAAATTCACAAGTTAAGCACCTCAAACAAATGAGCAAAGATCACAAAAGAAACATAAACCAATATGCAAAGGAGAGGGACTAAAATGCAATATGCAAAGAGTTTAAAAATATGAGAAAAATATTCTTAGGAACCTCAATATGTCCTCTAACAAATTCAAAAAGAATGAGATGCAAATCATCTATAGATGATGAGAACAAAAATCAACAAGGCAGGGTGTGCATATATGAAACAATCCAAAAAGAAATTAATAAAACAATTAATACAGAGTCACAAAATAAAATAAAAAATGGAAAATAAAATTTGCTAAAATTTTATAAAACCCTAAATATCCTTCATGAATTTTTTTGGGATTTTTGGATGCATGTAACTAATTTTAAAGAATAAAAATCAAAATACAACAATAAAATAAAATAAAATGAAAATAAAAAACAGCCAGGGGTGCAAACAGCAAGCATAACACGTTGGAACATGAAATGGATCAAAGCAGGGGGTGCAAAAAGTAAGCCCAAACCAAGAAGTCCACAAGTGAAGTCAGAGAGGAACACATGGAATTTAGTCAACCATCAGACTCAATCATGACCATACGATCAATCCAATGCACGCAATCAGTCAACAAGAATACACGGTAATCAAGATGGAAAGCTCAGATCCACATTCATACCATAACAAACATGCACGCACATACATACAAATACTCAGAATAAAAAAAGAAAACACGTGAGAGACATGTGACTTTTTAATGCGTTGGCAAGATCTAAACCACAAGATGCATCAGATGTTCCAGATTAGGTCAATGAATCACAAAAGCACGCAAGATGAGAGGTCCAGATCTAATGCACATGATAACTATCATGGACTAACACACACGCACATCACAAATTGAAATAAGAAAATAAAAGATCTGGCACGTTCAGGACTGTTGGATCAAAGCAATGGAAGGCCGAGATTTCATCTTCAAACTTTGAAACCCTCACTGGACGGAAAACAAACCAGGTGCCGGAGCCCTAGCTCCGGTCACCTTCTCCGGTGAACCTTAACATGAAAATCTCCAGAAATCACATATGACTACATCAAATTAATCAGAATTTCACAAGGATGCTAAATATCAAATCCATTTCATCAATTAACAAACACACAGTGCAAATCAAAGGAAAACATAAATGGATCTAAAACTTCAACTCCAAAATACACACATGTTACACGTCCAAACTCACAATAAAATACATCAGCATCATCAGTGAAGCATGAGAATCATTTTGCACACCAAAAAAATGAGTTCTATGATGGTGAAAATCACACTAACCTGAAACTTGTAGAGCTCAAAATACACCAAGAACTCCTTCCAAAAGCTGCAGATCTTCCTCTTTTGAGCTCTATTTGCAAAATAAATGCAAATAGAGACTTGAAATAGGCTGGATCTAAGACTTTGAACTTGAACCAAGTTGAAATGCACTTATGGAAAACCTCACTCTCAGCTCAAAACAATGGATGATTCTTTCTTTACCAAGTGTGTTGGTCACAAATATGAAAAAAATTCTTCAGAAACCCTTGTAATGATTGAGTTTCGAAGAGAGAAAGTTTGGGTGAGAAAAATGAGATTCTGAACAAATGGGAGTGCATGACCTAGTAGTGAGGGCATGAGTTAGCTTATATACACCTCATTAGACCTCTGATCACAATTAAAACTTGATTAATCCCTTGGTTAATGAGTTTTGATGTGAATTGCAAATTTGCAATTTGAGTTGTACCCCTTGATCCACACGTACATAGGCCATATGATAAGCATGAATCAAATTCATTTTACTTGCTGATCACATTTGAATTGGATTTGGGCTTTGTAGTGGTTTAATTTGTGAGATTCAATCCATCTTGCAAAATTGTATTATGTGAAGAAAGTGAGGTTCATGGCATGAAATGACTTGATTCAAGGGCCAAACTTGTGCCAAATGAAGTGTACTTGGATATTAGAATGTGACTTGAAGCAATAGAACCAATTACAAGTCAATTTGTACCAAAATGCAAAAGGTGGAAAAATTGGTACATGTGAAAAACCTTAAAAAGCACCTTGCATTATTTTGACCATAACTTGAGTTTCACAAATGATATGGAAACCATCTAGTACTTTTTGGAAATGGGAGAGAAAGATCTTCAACTTTCATGTTGGAGGACAATTCATTTGAAGCTTACTTGATGATGAAAATTCAAGTGGAATGTGGTGGAAAAACTGCCAAAAATGGAAAGTTCTCATTATAGGTCATTTTCCAAATTTAGCAACTTTTGCACAAACTCTTGATTCTTGAAGAATGGTGTCATCCATGTTATTCCTTTACCAAATAAAGGTACATGGACTTGGGAAACATGATTTGAACCCTTGAAAACCCATGGTTGACTTTCCTTTTGAACTGTTTACTTTTGCTTACTTCACAAGTAACTGATCCACTGAACATCTTCCACAATGAATCACTGGCCAAATCTTCCTCCATGAGTGCTTATAAGCATATGAAACTCATGAGAGCATGTTTGAATCCACAAAGTTCAACAAGAAGCCCTTTTGAAACCAAAATCCTAATTTGGTCCCTCTGGTTATGAGGGAAAGATTCACTTGAAATCCTTTGCCATTCTTGATCTTGTGAAGATATGATGAATTCCTCAAACCACCTTGAGGCTTGAGACTCCTTTGAGATGAACCAAGTACCTTGATCCCATGTTAAGAACCAATGCTATGCACAAATTCCAATGCAAGAAATGCAAAGAAACATAAGCCAGTTAGCTAAAAACAAGAAGGCAAATTTTGGGGTGTTACAGCTGCCCCTATTCAATCAACTTGGTCCTGAAGGTATGATAGCAACGGTTGTCATGCGCTCAAAGGATTCACGGAGATTGAATACCAAAAGAAACCTGAAATTTACAATCCTCAAAGGAGGGACGACTCTACTGGGGAACAAACAAAAAATGTTGCACCGTCACAACACGTACGAGTGTTGGAAATCAATACAAACAATGAATTGAAATGTCATGAAATAAACAAAAACGAGTGTTAACTATGCTGGGGATAAACACGGACGGGTGTCAAAGAATCAAAGATATCATATACGGACGGGTATCGAGAAGATACACGGATGGGTGTAAAAAGGCTCAATACGGCCGGGTATCGAAAAGGTACAAGACGGGTACAAAGGGTATCAATATGGACGGGTATCGAAAAGATACACGGACGGGTGTAAAGAGATTCAATACGGACGAATATCGAAAGGGTACACGGACGGGTGCAAAGGTTATCAATACGGACGGGTATCGAAAGGATACATGGACGGGTGTAAAGGGGTTCAATATGGACGGGTATCGAAAAGGGTACACGGACGGGTGTAAAAAGATTCAATACGGACGGGTATCGAAAAGGTACACGGACGGGTGTAAAAAGGTTCAATACGGACGGGTATCAAAAAGGTACACGGACGGGTGTAAAAAGGTTCAATACGAACGGGTACTGAAAAGGTACACAGACGGGTGTAAAAGAATTTAATACGGACGGGTACTGAAAAGGTACACGGACGGGTGTAAAAGTATTCAATACGGACGGGTACTGAAAAGGTACACGGACGGCTGTAAAGAGTTTCAATCGAACGGGTATCGGAAAAGGTACACGGACGAGTGTAAATGGATTCAATACGGACGGGTACTGAAAAGGTACACGGACGGGTGTAAAAGGATTGAATATAGACGGGTACTGAAAAGGTACATGGACGGGTGTAAAAAGGTTTCAATACGGACGGGCACTGAAAAGGTACACGGACGGGTGTAAAAGGATTCAATATGGACGGGTACTGAAAAGGTACACGGACGGGTGTAAAAGGATTCAATATGGACGGGTACTGAAAAGGTACATAAACGGGTGTAAAAAGATTTAAATACGGACGGGTACCAAAAAGGTACACGGACGGGTGCAAAAAGGTTCAATACAGACGTGTATCGAAAAGGTACACGGACGGGTGTAAAAAGTTCAATACGGACGGGTACAGAAAAGGTACACGGACGGGTGTAAAAAGGTTTCAATACGGACGGGTATCGAAAAGTTGTAAAGCGACTTCTATCGGGGGTTAACCTTGCTGGGGAATGGAAAGCAACACGGACGGGCGTCTAGAAAAACAGTAAAAGACATGAAAACATGGACGGGTGCCGAAGGAAACACGGACGAGTGTCTTCAAAAGGTCAATACGGACGGGTATTGAAGCAAAAAGGTTCAAACACGGACAGGTGCCGAAGGAAACACGGACGGGTGTCATCAAAAGGTCAATACGGACGGGTATTGAAACAAAAAGGTTCAAACACGGATGGGTGCCGAAGGAAAAACGGACGAGTGTCTGACGGTAAAAACCTTGAAGGGATGAATCAAAAGACCACCTGGACGAAAGGGGTGAAAAGAGATCATGGGTTCATAATCCTGGCAAAACCCTCTGACGTTGGACTGTCAAATATTACTTTGAATGACTAAACCCAACACTTGTGGAGTAAAGTCGAATGATAATCTCCTGAAATCCGTTTTTCCTGACGAAGGAAAACTCAAAACTGGCTTATGCTTCGGATGCATATGTTTGAATTTTGCCGTAATGCTCCACCCGAAGTGGAAATGCTACGCATTTAGGAGGATGCCATGCGAAAAATGCTTATGCAATGGAAAAAGGCCGTCTCAGTGAAATAAACGCTGAGAACAGAAGCAGCTCCACCGAGGACGACAAACTACATTGTCATCAAACCAAAGAAAACATGTTGAGGAAAACTTCACCCTGCTAGGGAAGATCACAATCACCAATTCTGCTGGAGAATGGACGAAACTCCGAGAGAATACCCACTCAGTCGGGGAATATCAAGATCAACAACTCTGATGGAGATGGACGAAACTCCGAGAGAATACCCACCCAGCTGGGGAGATAAATGAATACTGAAGATGGAAACTCCTCCGCCGGGGATCACCATATGCTTCAGAACTTGGCTTTGACGCCTGCCAAAAACGATTGGACTTAAGACCTGCTGGGGATACCAATCACCACCAGACTCTGCTTGGGAATATGAGCACCTTTATCCTACTAAAGAGCGCTGATCATCATCGGCACTTCTGCTTGGAAAATAGTAGTTGTCATCATCCACTCTGCTAGGGGATGAACACATGTTTCCTGACTAGCTGAGGAAAAAAACGACTGCCCCATATTCTGTGGGGAAACACCGTCTTTAATCAAAGAAGATGTTCCATTAATCTCTTGCAGGAGAGGCTGTAAAAATAACAACTTCTGGCTACCTGCTGAGGAAAGATGAGCCAAATTACAACTCTGGCTGGGGGTAAACCTCTTATATCCTGCTGAAGGGGACAATCCTTAATGACTCCGCTTGAGGAATCACTTCTTTATACTCTGTTGAGGAAGACGATCCTTGATACTCTGATGGGGAAGAGTAATAAATTGCTGAGGACGATCAAACTTCAAAGTTGGGGAGCAAAGCTCTACTGGGGAGGTACCAATGAAGATTGGACTTTGAATTACTTGAGACGACTAGATCTGACCGTCGAGGAAGAGAACACTCTGACTCCTCATCGTCTTCTTGACGATATTCTATCGTCTTACCTTGCTGAGAGTGAGGATTCCATCTGTACTGCTAGAGATAAGAAACCTTCATAAAAGCCCTTTTCGAACATAGGACAATTCTCTGCTTGAGGAAGAATAACAATTCCCACGCCTTGCTGGAAAAAGATACCCTCTGGCTCTTTGCTGGAGGGAAAAGACTCCAAAAGTCCCACACTGGGAACAACTCAGTGCTTCAAGTTTCTGCATATTGATTGTCAAGAGCGAAACACAGTTCCTTTAACTCTCCACCTTGCCCCAGACCACAGGGTCTACTTGAAGCAATCATCTTAAGAGGATTTTACAGAAAACCTGGCGTTCAGCATTTCCCCAGGGTCTTCAAACTCTTAGAGGTGTATCCGGCCTGGACATAATTGTCCCATACTTCATGATTCATGAAGTAAACCACCTCGAGAGGGTTCGTAATGACCTGAAATGTTCTTCCACAGTATTCTAAACCATGCAGAGGTGCTATTGATTGACTGTGTTCTGAAGGGAAAAACTTCTCGCACCCTTGAAGTGACCTGCCCCCGTACAAGCCTTGCAGTACATTTGTCTCTGACCGACTAGTCTTCGAGAGATTTACCGAATCTCGACGTGATTGCCCCAGTTTACACGCTTGTGGAGAGATTTATCGGATCTCAACATAATTACCTCAGTTCGAAGAAATTTTCTCAACATGAATGCCCCATGGTTGATTGTACTCTGAAAAGACCTTCTCAATTTGAATGTCGTAGCTTGGCTACATTTCGAAGAGATTTCCCGGTGTGATTGTCCCAGATTAGTTACATCTAAACACAAATGGCTGGGAATGCCTTTTCCCCATATAATCTTTCAGCAACATGTCTTCTGGAGTCTCAGGCACCTCAACTTAGCCTGTTTAAGCTTCTCGACTAATGTTCATCGTGTAAGATTCTTTGAATGTCAAACAAATGTATGCAAGCAGAAAATATTTATTTTGAGAATGATTATTCAAATGCAGCACATATGTTAATCTTGAAGTCCTTATTGAAAAAAATATCACACAACCGAGTTACGCACTTATTTTTAAAAGGAAAGCAATACGCACATGCAACACCAACAAAAATCTTAGTAGCACAAATCATGGGAGTCAGGAATGCTATCTCGTTGAAGTACGCCTTCAGACTAAACCCTGTTTCAGTTAGGACTTTTAAGGGTTGTAGCGTGGCCTGGTTCGCGGTTTGAGAAAAAAGGATTTATGGCTCAAAGTTTATTGGTACCCACCCACTCTTCATGATATTCTCCAGTCCTATGTTCAGCTAATTTGACACAAGCGCTCGTCTCTCAAAAGGTTTCCCGATTTCTAGGGAATCCATGCAACTGGTGATTCGACACCTGACGAGGTTTTGGACTAACAGTCGCCCCTTTTTGTCTTTTATGTCTATAGTCACACGACTTTGTTCTTATCGAGGATTTTCTTTGTAATCCTTTTGGCTTTTCGCTTTCTCATTCTTTTGCTTTTTGTTCCCTAATTTTTTCCTGGACTGCCTCTTTTGAGTTTTCAATTTTGAAGTCCAGCGGGATGCCTTAACTTTTGCCTAAGTCACTTGCTTTCAAGTTTTTCGACTTAGCAGGCTTTTTCTTTTTCTCTTTTTTCTCTTTTTTCTTTTTTTTTGAACAAGTCGTGTGACACCGTTTTTCCTGACTTATTTGAAAGGGCTGTGACTGTTTCACTCTTCGGTTGGTGAGGAGTAATCATTGTGGTTCTACACCTCTTAACCTCTTGATAGTGTAATGGAAGGTAATGGATCCTTAGATGTACACTCCTTCTGAAAGCTGAACACTTGGTCAACCTCACTGACGCCTACCCTGCCCCTGGGTTAAAATTTAGGGTTTTTCATTTTCAGAAAGAACTCCTACTACTAGGCTCAAAGGGGTTGGCAAAGGTCTATCTCCTTATCTCTCCAGTGTTTGTGAATTGGAAACAATGCCTGTACATCCTTAATAGGGTTTTATCCAAAAGCGTACCATTAGAAATCTGCGTTCTTATTTCGTCATCCTCCCTCCAAGAGTCTAGGAAAGAAAGATAGTATTGCAGTGCATACAAGCATTTAAAATGAGTGAACACGAATGGAATTCTTCAAGAAAAACATACTCATTGCATTATGATTGTCATTCAGAAACAAATGAGTTCTTACAAGCAAGCAATGTTTAAACAAATAAATGAAAGGTACATATGAAAATGCAATAAAGAAACTAATGATTGCCATATAGAGGAAGGCTTGACTCCGTCTGGGCTTATTGCTTCTGATGACGCTCTTGCAGTCTGGTGCTTACTCTGACAAAGAAGCTTCAATCCAAAGGGGTACCATCTGGCGTGATGACCTTTGAGTCAATCAAGTCTTGCACCTTGTGCTGGAATACATTACAATTATCAATTGTATACCCAAATGTTCCCGAGTGGAACTCGCACCTAGCATTCATGTCATAATCCGGAGGAATAAGGTACGGTACCGGCGTGGTACTCCTCAGCTGGATCAGTGAGCTCTTGAGCAAGCGAGCAAACAACTGACTATAAGGAATAGGAATAGGATCAAATATCCTCTTGGGCCTTCTTGGTCTGAATTGCTTTTGCTGCTGATAATTATGCTACTGCTGATTCGGGCACCCAAACTGCTCCTATACTTTCCTTTCCATATTCGGATGAGGCACAAACAAAGGTTGCTGACGTAGAGCTTCTGCAGCAAAGGGTTGTGGAAAAAGTCCATGATATGAGGTGGATCCTGCGGACAGGGAAGAAGTATCTATTTCCTTTGCAACAATTGGGGTAAAATCACCTTGTATGCTCACGCCGCCCGACGTGAATTCAATTGGCCCCGCATTAATCAAATCCTGGACTTGGTGCTGAAAGGCCCTACATTTCTCCATAGTATGCCCTGGAGCCCCAGATTAGAAATCACAATGGGCTCTTGCATTGTAGCCTGGTGGGGGATTACCAGTAAGAGGAGCCAAAGTCCTTTTCTATACCAGTTGTAACTGAAGGAGATGCTGCAATAGCTGAGAATATGGCATAGAGAGCGGATGAAAAACTCTTTTAGACTGCTTCGGTCTCTATGCACACTTTTTATTCTTAGACTTATCTTGGGAGACAAGACCTGGTTGCTGTTGGGAAGGTTCTGGAACCTTGGGTTGTGGAGGGGATTCACGAGGAAATCCATGGTCTAGCGAAGACCCGAAAGAGATGGGAGGATTAAGGACTTCTGTTACGGAAGTGAGCACATGACAGTTTTCCTTCTTTAACACTGTTTTCAAAATTTCCATGACCAAACCCATATGAGTCTTCATCTGATTGACCTCCTCTCTCAGCATCTTCTGTTCTTGGGACATGACCAGCATATCTTCCCCAAATTGCCTCATCTGGCCTCGCATTTCCCTCAACTCAGCTTGAATTTGCTCCATGATCAACTCTTGAATGGCCTGATGAGTTAAGTCTACAATTCTGAAGAAAACCATATCAGAACAAGAATAACCAGCCTTGAACACCTGTTATGCACATGAGTATGGAACTGCAATGCAAATGCCATGTTCAAATATTTCCAAGGAATCATTCTATTTTAATTCAAGACTTTTCAGAAGAACCACAAGGAATAAATGGAAATGCTCAACAGTGAGCCTCAACAATGATATCCTTGGAAATACAAGAACATGTATGCAAGAATGATGATGCATATGCAACGGACATGGGATCAAGGTATCCAAGATGCTCAAAACTGTTGTTGTTCTGCTGACTGAATAAGACCCTAAATACCAGAAACCCAGAAATCTAGAATAACAGCCCAATCAAACTGTCAGAATATCAGGATAATAACAGTACACTGATGAGAAATCCAGAAAACTGGGTAGGTTGAAGGTTTAGGTTACCTGCAAGCCTGCAAACACCCATCCCTTCTCACATGTGGGTTCTAGAAAGCCAAGGATCCTCAATATCACGGGCTTTCTGGTCGAGAAATAATGATACATTCACCATTTCTGGTTTGGCATCATCACAAATCGAGGAGGCCTTAACTGATTCCCCTTAAAAATAAGGTCATCCTATAGTATGTTCCCAGCATTGGGTCCTCGGATCGAGAATGTGCAATGGGTTTGCCACAGAACGTGGTCTGCCACTATCACATCTCGGGAGGAGAGGCGTTGCTGAGTCCTCGGGAGACGGTCGCCAGAGTCGACAGTTTTCCAGGTTATATTCCATCATCTGCCCCAAATGAGCAGGATAGAACATTACCAAGGAAACCTCGTCTGGATGTGGAGTTTTCATGTATACTAAGTCTGGCCAAATGCCAAACAAGTCACACTACTTTCCACGCTAATCATAGGTGTATGCTCAAGCCTGGGTATTGGGATTTTCTCTCATGAATCCAACCCACCCTACAAACAAAAAATCCAGCAGCAGAACAATACAGCAATATCCAGTATGACAGTAATAAAATGAAATGCAATGCAATAAAAGCTATAAATACAGTAAAACAAGTAAAACAGCAATACAGTAATATAGTAATATACAACAAAATAAAGCACTATAATAAATACCCAATGAAAAACAAACAGACAAGCTCTAGGATAGACTCGCTAAAGAGGATGGACCAGCAAGAGGTCAACCAGAGTCCCCAGCAGAGTCGCCAGCTGTCGCTCCCGAAAGATTCGCATCCAACGGTACAAACGCGAGAGTGGCGCGGAAAAACACTAAGTCGTCAGCAATGTGTATTTATCCCAAGAGAGGGAAAGAAAACACTAGATAAACCTGAGGGAAGGGAAAGAACATGGTCTCACAACCAAGAGAAACGGGTACGGGAGTCGGTTACGTGAAGGGAAGGTGTTAGCACCCAACACGTCTATCGTACTCGATGGGATCACGCTTGTTGTCTACATCAAGGGGTGTCGTCGTCTGGAGCTCCACTGCTACGGGACCGAAGAAGGAACGAGAACAGAAAGAACGGAGAAACGAAGAAGAAAAGAAAAAGAAGAAAAAGAAGTGACTCGATAGGACGTTATCGTTGTCCTAGGCCTACGTACTCCCTCAGTGCAATGGGAAAGTCAGAGTCAACGTAGTTCGGACGGAAACTGTGGGGGAAGGTTGCTCGCCAAGACAATCATTGTCATGTGCCTACATATCCTCAATCGGACGAGAGAGAGGAATCAGAGCTAATGTAGTTTGTGGGTACGACCACGAATGGGTAAGTGTTTTTTACGTGAACGACGAGCTCTTTTCTAAAAAAAAGAACTTTGAAACCCAACAATCCCGAAGGATAAAAAGATTTGAATTTTTTTGGTGTTTTTTAAGACAGAAGTGTTTTAAGTTAGTTCGTAACTTACATTGAACCAAAGTCTACCATGCGGGAATGAGTGAATCGCATGGTCGCCCCCAAATGGGACGTATGCTAAACACTCTAGAAGAGGAAGGGAGACCCCTCGTTCTTCATTTCCTACACTTAAGGCTCGAGCTCAATATACGTTATATTTTATTAAGTGTTTTCAAGAAGTTTTGAGATGAGAAGAGAGAAGACCCAAAAGGAAACTCTAAAGGGAAACTAAGAGTCCTATTGTTATCAAGCATGGATAACCTATGGTTAGTGAGGCTTAGGAGAGACAACTACCTAAAACCTAATGCTAATCCTAGTCCAAGCTTAATCAAAAATTAAGTTGGACTAGGTAGCTCTAAAGGGAGATAATCCAAGACTTACACAAGTCTTGAGATCCATGGGAGGAAGGGAGTGAAAGAGAAGAAAGAGAAAGAGAAGGAGAAGATGAGATACAATAAATGGCAGCAAGCACATCACATCATAAATGTCCAACTCCAATCATCAAAAATGTCTCAAAGATCAATGCAAAATAATTCAAGTAAACATGCAAATATGAACATGAAAAAAGGGCTAGCATACTTGCATGGAATGCACTATTAAGCACCAATGAACTTCATACCAAGATGAAATGAGAAAGGTGAGATGAAGATGAAAACAAGTCAGAACCAAGATCATATTATCATCAACAAGTCACATATCCAAAAATGATTCATATCATGAAGCATTATGATCCAAAGAAGTCCACAAAAGGAAAGGTAATGATATTCATCATACAATTCAAACCAAGTGCATTTAACTATGCTCAAGTGAAATGAAAACCAAGTAAGGAACTCAAGGGGCAGTAGCATATGCATCAATATCATACCAAACCAAACTTAAGTCATACAAGGTTAATTATCAAGCAACACCTTCAAGACATGCATCAAAGTAATCCACAAATGGAAACTCAAAGTCCAAACACTTAAAACATGCCAAACATGATTCAAAAATTGTAAAAATAAGTCTTAAAGGACCTGAACCAGGGGTAAACATCATTCCAAAAGTTCATGCAAAGAATCACAAAGAAACTCAATCAATTAGGCATGGCAAAACAACTTGTGTAAAGAGGTGTCAAGACATAGTCATGCATAAGTCACTTAAGCACAAATAATCAAACATATATCAAATGACATTCAAAAATTGTGAAATTAAAACTCAAATGACCTAAGTCAGAAGCCAATTACATGTCAAAATATCTCACAAAAATTCACAAGTTAAGCACCTCAAACAAATGAGCAAAGATCACATAAGAAACATAAACCAATATGCAAATGAGAGGGACTATAATGAAATATGCAAAGAGTTTTAAAATATGAGAAAAATATTCTTAGGAACCTCAACATGTCCCCTAACAAATGCAAAAAGAATGAGATGCAAATCATGTATAGATGATGAGAACAAAAATCAACAAGGCAGGGTGTGCATATATGAAACAATCCAAAAAGAAATTAATAAAACAATTAATTCAGCGGCACAAAATAAAATAAAAAATGGAAAATAAAATTTGCAAAAATTTTATAAAACCCTAAATAAGCTTCATGATTTTTTTTGGGATTTTTGGATGAATTTAACTAATTTTAAAGAATAAAAATCAAAATGCAACAATTAAATAAAATAAAATAAAAATAAAAAACAGCCAGGGCTGCAAACAACAAGCATAGCACGTTGGAACATGAAATGGATCAAAGCAGGGGGTACAAAAAGTAAGCCCAAACCAAGAAGTCCACAAGTGAAGTCAGAGAGGAACACATGGAATTTAGCCAACCATCAGACTCAATCATGACCATACGATCAATCCAATGCACGCAATCAGTCAACAAGAATACACGGTAATCAAGATGGAAAGCTCAGATCCACACTCATACCATAAAAAACATGCACGCGCATACATACAAATACTCAGAATAAAAAAAGAAACAACGTGAGAGACATGTGACTTTTTAATGCGCTGGCAAGATCTAAACCACAAGATGCATCAGAAGTTCCAGATTAGGTCAATGAATCACAAAAGCACGCAAGATGAGAGGTCCAGATCTAATGCATATGATAACTATCATGGACTAACACCCACGCACATCACAAATTGAAATACGAAAATAAAAGATCTGGCACGCTCAGGACTGTTGGATCAAAGCAATGGAAGGCTGAGACTTCATCTTCAACCTTTGAAACCCTCACTGGCCGGAAAACAAACCAGGTGCCGGAGCCCTAGCTCTGATCACCTTCTCCGGTGAACCTTAACATGAAAATCTCCAGAAATCACATATGACTACATCAAATTAATCATAATTTCACAAGGATGCTAAGAATCAAATCCATTTCATCAAGTAACAAACACACAGTGCAAATCGAAGGAAAACATAAATGGATCTAAAACTTCAACTCCAAAATACACACATGTTACACGTCCAAACTCACAATAAAATACATCAGCATCATCAGTGAAGCATGAGAATCATTTTGCACACCAAAAAATGAGTTCTATGATGGTGAAAATCACACTAACCTGAAACTTGTAGAGCTCGAAATACACCAAGAACTCCTTCCAAAAGCTGCAGATCTTCCTCTTTTGAGCTCTATTTGCAAAATAAATGCAAATAGAGACTTGAAATAGGCTGGATCTAAGACTTTGAACTTGAACCAACTTGAAATGCACTTATGGAAAACCTCACTCTCAGCTCAAAATAATGGATGATTCTTGCTCTACCAAGTGTGTAGGTCACAAATATGAAAAAAATTCTTCAGAAACCCTTCTAATGAATGAGTTTCGAAGAGAGAAAGTTTGGGTGAGAAAAATGAGATTCTGAACAAATGGGAGTGCATGACCTAGTAGTGAGGGCATGAGTTAGCTTATATACACCTCATTAGACCTCTGATCACAATTAAAACTTGATTAATCCCTTGGTTAATGTGTTTTGATGTGAATTACAAATTTGCAATTTGAGTTATACCCCTTGATCCACGCGTGCATGGGCCATATGATAAGCATGAATCAAATTCATTTTACTTGCTGATCACATTTGAATTGGATTTGGGCTTTGTAGTGGTTTAATTTGTGAGATTCAATCCATCTTGCAAAATTGTATTATGTGAAGAAAGTGAGGTTCATGGCATGAAATGACTTAATTCAAGGGCCAAACTTGGGCCAAATGAAGTGTACTTGGATATTAGAATGTGACTTGAAGCAATAGAACCAATTACAAGTCAATTTGTACCAAAATGCAAAAGGTGGAAAAAGTGGTACATGTGAAAAACCTTAAAAAGCACCTTGCATTATTTTGACCATAACTTGAGTTTCACAAATGATATGGAAACCATCTAGTACTTTTTGGAAATGGGAGAGAAAGATCTTCAACTTTCATGTTGGAGGAAAGTTCATTTAAAGCTTCCTTGATGATGAAAAGTCAAGTTGAATGTGGTGGAAAAATTGCCAAAAATGGAAAGTTCTCATTATAGGTCATTTTCCAAATTTAGTAATTTTTGCACAAACTCTTGATTCTTAAAGAATGATGTCATCCATGTTATTCCTTGACCAAATAAAGGTACATGGACTTGGGAAACATGATTTTAACCCTTGAAAACCCATGGTTGACTTTCCTTTTAAACTGTTGACTTTTGCTTACTTCACAAGTAATTGATCCACTGAACATCTTCCACAATGAATCACTGGCCAAATATTCCTCCATGAGTGCTTGTAAGCATATGAAACCCATGAAAGCATGCTTGAATCCACAAAGTTCAACAAGATGCCCTTTTGAAACCAAAACCCTAATTTGGTCCCTCTGGTTAGGAGGGAAAGATTCACTTGAAATCCTTTGCCATTCTTGATCTTGTGAAGATATGATGAATTCCTCAAACCACCTTGAGGCTTGAGACACCTTTAAGATGAACCAAGTACCTTGATCCCATGTTAAGAACCAATGCTATGCACAAATGCCAATGTAAGAAATGCAAAGAAACATAAGCCAGTTAGCTAAAAACAAGAAGGCAAATTTTGGGGTGTTACAAGTAGTAGTGGTTCCTGTTCTTAGGGTCACTCTATTATGAACATAACAGGCAGTGTTCATAGCTTCAGCCCAGAAATGGTAAGGCAGTTTCTTGGCATGAATCATAGCTCTAGCTGATTCCTGGATAGTTCTATTGTTTCATTCCACAACTCCATTTTGTTGTGGAGTAATGGGAGAAGAGAATTCAGGGCCAATCCCTTCAGAGGAACAGAATTCAGCAAATTTGTGATTTTCAAATTCCTTCCCATGATCACTTCTGATTCTAACAATATTACTCTCCTTTTCTCTTTGGAGTCTTTGGCAAAGCTCTCTGAACACATCAAACACTTCAGATTTTTCTCTAATAAAACTCACCCAAGTATATCTGGAGAAATCATTAACAACCACATAGGCATACTTCTTCCCACCAAGACTTTCCACTTGTATAGGCCCCATCAAATCCATGTGAAGTAGTTCCAACACTTTTGAAGTAGTGAGATGTTTAATCTTCTGATGTGACATCTTGGTTTGCTTTCTAATTTGACATTCACCACATACCCTTCCTTCTTCAATCTTTAGCTTAGGTATTCCTCTGACAGCTTCCATGGGGATGATTCTTTTCATACCTTTTAGATGTATATGACCAAGTTTTTGGTGCCACAACTTCACTTCATCATCTGTATCAAGAGCACAAATGGATGAGTAACTAGAATCTAGAGGAACCCATAAGTAGCAGTTATCCTTAGATCTGACTCCCTTCATGATCACTTCATTTTTTTCATTTGCAACCAAACATTCATATTTGGTGAAGTTGACATTGAATCCTTGATCACACAGTTGACTGATGCTGATCAAATTCGCAGTTAACCCTTTTACCAGCAGCACATTATCAAGGTCTGGAACTCCTGAGCAGTTCAACTTTCCAACTCCCTTGATTTCACCCTTGGCTCCATCACCAAAAGTCACATAGCTTGTGGAGTGAGATTTGATGTCAACCAACAAATTCTTAATCCCTGTCATGTGTCTAGAACAACCACTATCAAATTACCAATCCTCCTTAGCTGACACTCTGAGAGACATGTGAGCTATCAGGCTGGTAGCAGCAGTCTTGGGAACCCATTGTCTTCCATTAGTAGAAATGTTTGTATTTGACCTAGGTTGAGGAGCAGGTTTAGGATATCCATAGAGTCTGAAGCAAAAAGGTTTTATGTGACCAAAACGCCCACAGTAATGGCATCTCCATCTTTGGAATCTTCCTCTTAAGTGGTTGGAATGACCACTCCTATGATGTTGAGTCATATTATGTTTAGGTTCAGATACAGTTTTTCTCCCATGATGTTGAGACATTTGATGTGACATGTTACGTTTAGGTCCTGAAGGACTATCATCAGAAGATGATTTCTTCTCTCCCTTAAATCCCAACCCAGTAAGATCACCTGCCATTTTTCCTCTCTGAAGGATTTCATCTAATGTGTCAGTTCCACTGTTCAGCATTTTGACAGACTTGGTCATTTGATAAAGTTTGGAGTTCAACAACATGACTTCATTCTCTAGCTCAACTTTTTCAGCCTTCAGTTGAATGATAAGTTTCTTCTATCTCTCCCCTTCAAGACATACTTCTTCACTTCTGAGACACAACTTTTTGTAGGAAGCTGCAAGTTCTTCAAAGGTCAATTCATCATCACTAGAATCTTCGTCAGAGACACATCTTCCAGTCAAGGCAGTTACATGTTTAGCAGATTCTTCTTTAATTTCACTTTCAGAGTCCTCATCAGACCAGGAGACAGCTAGGCTTTTCTTTTGTTTCTTGAGGTAAATAGGACATTCAGCTCTAATGTGACCAAATCCCTCACAACCATGACACTGAATTCCTTTTCCTTGAGTGGATTTTTCTTCAAACCTTGTTCTCCTTGCACCATCATTGGACCCGCTGATGTCAGTTGAGTTGTTCTTGACATTTGATCTTGACTTTATGTCTATTCTCTTCATCAGCTTGTTAAACTATCTTCCTAGCAGAACTATAGCATTAGATAAGCTTTCATCACCATCCAGGGTACTCTCCTCCTCTTCATCTTCAGTATTGGAAACAAATGCTATGCTCTTGGCTTTCTTTTCAGATCAGTCACTTATTCCTAGTTCAAATGTTTGAAGAGATCCAACAAGTTCATCAACCCTCATCTTGCTGATATCTTGAGCTTCTTCTATGGCAGTCACTTTCATGTCAAATCTCTTTGGAAGAGATCTGAGAATTTCTCTTACAAGCTTTTCATCAGACATCCTTTCACCTAGGGCACTTGAAGCATTGGCTATTTCAAGAATATTCATGTGGAAGTCATGTATGCTATCATCTTCCTTCATATTTAAGTTTTCAAACTTTGTAGTCAGTAGTTGAAGTCTTGACATCTTTACTTTGGAAGTACCTTCATGAGTAGTTTTGAGTATGTCCCAAGCATCTTTAGCTATCTCACAAGTGTTCACCAATCTGAATATGTTTCTATCAATTCCATTGAACAAAGCATTCAATGATTTAGAGTTTCCAAGAGCCAGTTCATCCTCCTCCTTAGTCCATTCTTCCTCAGGTTTCAGATCAGATGTTTCTTTTCCATTTTTCCCAATAATGACAAGATGTTTCCATCCTTTTAAGACAGCTTTCTAGGCCTTACTATCCAATGATTTCAAGAAGGCCACCATGCGTGGTTTCCAATAATCATAGTTAGATCCATCCAAGATGGGTGGTCTATTTACAAATCCTCCTTCCTTATCCATAGTACCAGAAAATGTCGTCCCAAGATCTCACCCAGAAACAGAACAGGGTGCCTGCTCTGATACCAATTGAAATTCTGGTATCAGATATGAGATGTCGAAATAGATGTCACGACACTAATATCTGAACAATGATCAATATAAGAATGATGTAAAAACAGTAAACAATAGCAAAGTGACACAAACAATTGTTAACCCAGTTCGGTGCAATCACACCTACGTATGGGGACTACCAAGCCAGGAAGAAAATCCACTAAACAGAATTAGTTTGAAGACTCTCAGTAAACACACTCCAGTTTACAATCTTCTCACCTAATCTCTACCTGTGAGATTTCTATCTAAGACACTTAGACAAGAGACACCTCTCACTCCCCCTCAATCACATGCAGTGATAACTACAGAACAATACTAAAGAGAAAAACACACTTCAAATACAAAGCTTGATCTTGCTTAAAAGCTTCAATCAAGAACAAAGCACTCGTACTTAAAAGCTTAGAGTAGAAAAATTACAACTCAACTAACTAGTCCAATTGAAGCATCTAACTGATGAATGAATGGCTCACAAAAACAATACAATGCTTAAACCCTAAAACTCGAACGCCGCTTTCAATGACTTATTCTCTCTACTCAGCAATTAGGGTTGAACATCTTTAAATAGTAATAAACTCATTGGGCTTGGGCATTAGCAGATCTTTGATTCAATTAATAATGAAAGCTAATTATTCTTCATAGCTTTTTGCAAGAAAATAGCAACAACATATTATTCAAATTATCACAGAAATTGCTTGCTTCAATTTAAAGATACCCCAAGATTTTCGCACGCAATTACTGAATAAAAGCACAACAGATTGCAAAAAGAGCGCCGCAAATAAATCATAACATTCTCAACAGAATGTTATGTTAATGGATGTTAGGACATCGTGTTTGACATCATGCATAAAGTCTTGCAATACTAAGAAACACCACCTGCAGAATGTTAGAAACAACATGTCAAGACATCAAGTAAGACATCTTGATGAACCACTTTGTTTTAATAAAATTGCTGCCAATACAGAACTAACACTTTTCTTTAAGGAAATGGAAAATCCAAAGGGTATTGAGACTGTCCAAGTCTACTGGTATTTTGAGAAATCGATTCTTAGGTAGTAAAATGATCTTTGTATGATGCCCAAGAGAAGGCTGGTATGTTAAGGGATGAAGGTCAATCCATTAATAGGTCTGACACTTGACTCAAAAAGATAGCTCTAGCAAATTGATGACTAGGTTCTATTCCTATACCTGTAGAGGTCTCTGGGTCCTTGTACTAAGCTCAAGGGAAGGCATGAGAGCTTTTAAGAAGCCGAAGGGTCCTTGTACCACGTCCAAGAGGAGGCGGGGATGCTTTTAAGAAGCATGTGGGTTCCCAAACCAAGAGAAGTTGAAGAAATGCAATTCACCGAGAAGAGGTCATTTCATGAAAGTTTGAGGTTTGAAGGAACTCAAGAGATGCCATTCACCGAGAAAAGATCATCTCTGGGGAGTAGAGTTTCTTTGACAATTTCTAAGAGTGACAGTCTGAGAAAGGGTTCACTGAGAATGCTGCCTTTCATGTTTCCATATTATTTAACCCCAAGAGGAGGGAAGACTGTGTCTGGTAATCCTATGGGGATCTAGTTTTGTTTGTATTTAAGAGTGACCAACAGGGCTTTACCTAGTGCTAGACGTAGTTACCGGGGGGGACTCTAAATAACTATACTAGTATTTCACAGTTGATATTTGAAAAGTATATAAAAGTTTGTGAAAGAAGACTTACAGTGAGCAACCCCACAATACAGTTATATATATATGAAAGCGGATAAAGAAAGCGGGTAAACACTTACTCGGTTGTAGAGCTTCCATGCTGTTTGGTTAGTTTGTTCAACAAAGAAAGCTTTGATAATAATATTATATTCAAAATCAAAGGAGAAAGTGCTTTGAAAAGGTTGTTGGGGCTTACATCTCAAGGAGAGGCCCAAGGTTTTATCAGTGATTGCACTGTTGTTTGAAATTGTAAAGGGACTTATACAAGTGACTGAGGCCCAAAAAGGTTTTTTGTACAAAGGGATGGGTCTTACACTCTCTCAAGAGGCCCAATGGTGTTTAAAGAAAAAGAACGGGGCTTATAACACGAGGGTAGGCCCAGATGTTTTGTTTTTTTGAATTGGCGATCGCGCCGAGATTTCTTTACCATACTGGGTTTTATACAATGCATTGAGGCCCAAAAAGTTTTGGTTAAAAAAAGGGTTGGGTCTTACACTCTATTAGAGGCCCAATGATTTATTTTTGTACAAGTGGTGGGGCTTACAGCTCAAGGAGAGGCCCAGATGATTTTGCTAAAAAAGACGACGATCACGCCGTTGTTTTTGAAAATACAGTGGGACTTATACAATGACTGAGGCCCAAAAAGTGGTGTATTTACAATTGGGATGGGTCTTACACTCTAATATAGGCCCATGAGTGTTTGAAAATAATTTGCGAGGGTGAAAATCAAAGAAAACCCTAATTTTGTTTTCCTTTAAAAGTAAATATTTAAAGAAAATCAAATAAAATGATAAAAATACCAATTAAGTTTCAATAAACCCCTTGTGATTTTTGTTTAAGGTTTGAAAAAATGAGGTTTTAATCACAAGATGAATTAAACTCATTTGGTTTTGATTTTCAAAGTCATTCACTTTTAAATGTTTAAAAACAATTAAAAAGGAATTTATTCACAAAAATACTAATTATATTAAATAACTAATATAAATTTGATTTTTTTTGTGGAATAAAATATTTCAACATTTTTTTGATTTTTTGCAAAAAGAACCAATAAAAAATAATTAAAATTGAGAGAGAGTTATTAATTTTTCAAATCATTAAAAATAATAAGAAAAACAATAAAAAGTGGAAAAAATAGCAAAAAGAGGATCTGGGGCGAGGGGGATTCGAACCCCAGACCTCTTGTGTATAGGGCGCGCTCCTTACCACTGGGGTGGTGATACATATGTTGATTGAAACACAACCACAAATATACAAGGCTTGCCTTGTTTTTGGCCTGGCCCAAGGCAAGGCATGGCAAGATTTTGGTTAGAAACATGAAGGCCATAACTTTCTCATTTCTCCATGGATTGGGACAAAATTTAGGTCTATCCTGCCTAGAATTTCACAAGGAATCCAATGGTGGTGGTGTTTTTTTTTCGGATCATGGTCCTATTGAAAAACCCGATAGTGGTTTTGAAATAGGCCATGATTTGCATTTTTTGTGCCATCTCTTGGTACAAGCATGAATTACATAATAAATTGGTGCAAACACAACACATATAACATGTATAAGAGATGCATGATCAGTGGACCTCAAAAGAAAGCATGATTCAAAGAATCCAAGTAGTGATGCTTACCTCTTTTTGGAGCTTTTGTGCAATCTGCCAAGGGCTTTGTTCCAGAAATGATTTGATGCTTTGAACAACCTCAAATGATCCTTTAGAAGCTTTTAGGATGGTTGGAATCAGCTGGAAACCTCAGGAACAAGTTTGAGCTCTTTCTTGCAAAAGGGGCAAAAATGGTCAAAATAGCAACTCTCTCAAATGATGGTCCAGATGGGGGGAACCATTTGGGACAGTTCAAGGATGATATTTGGAGTGTGTTTGAGGTTTTATCTGGTTTGGAAAGTGACTGAATCAAGACATGGCTTGAAAAATGCACAAAAGTCCTATTTTGAGGTTTTGAGAGGTGACTTTGTGATTTTGGTGTTATAGGTCACTTGTGAGAGTTTGGACAGCTTAGATATGACATATTGGATGTGTTTGGATCATGAGATGTGGTGGAATTGCTCTCTAACTCAAAAAATCAGAGTTACCTTGCTAAAGAAGGTATTTTTGCCTATAGAAAGAGATTTTGAGGAAAGCAAGTGTTGTAGTGCTTTGGTGTACTTAAACTGAACACAATTGAGCTCTATTTATAGTAGAGCAAGTTTGTTTTGGCTGTAATAGTGAATGGCAACTGGAACAGAGGTTTGGCCAATGTTGATCAATGAGAATCCAAGTCTCCTCTGGCCATTGACTAGAGGTTAGGGCACAGGCTGCTGGTTCCCTTGGTCTTGGATAAGTCTTGACTGAATTCAATTGGAAATGGCTCAGTCCATGCCACATTGGTGCATCCATTAAATGCTCCAAACCAAAATTGGAGTCTTGTCCCTGTTTTAGGCATTTCTAGGTTTGTCATGCTACTTTTGGTTCCAAAGACTTGGGGGGCTTATGGATCAGGGTTTGTCCCTCCTTGGTCCCCCCTTGAGGTGTTCAGATGGATAAGTGTGTTTGTCATTTGCACAAATTTCGCAAATCGAGCAAAATGCACAAATCTGGCTTGCTTTGACAGTTTTCAGCAAGGCATGTTGCCATTGTCCTATCTCATGGCTCAAGTGGACTTTGATGGAGTTCTTGGCCATTTTGGAAAGCCCTCATATGATACAACAACTGTTTGATCATAGTTGGTTTTGATACTTTTTGGATCAAAGTGAAAAATTCCCCTATATTTGGAAAAAAGTGAAGACAAATTCTGACTTAGTGAAAATTTCACTAAGTGTTGGAAAAAAGTGACATTTTCACTTTTTGTGATTTTGATCATTCCATAACCTAAAATCCATGAGGAATTGGAATGAGTTGTGTTTGAAGCTTTAGTAGAGGGCCATGAGAGCTACAAATCCAGCTTTGAATGGGGAAAAATGGCCTTGTGGTTTAGGAGTTATAATCCTCTAAAGTTGGTACCCTAGCCACTTTGTTTCATAACTTAGAAAAATTTCTAAGTTTTTATGGTTACCCCTTTTACAAGTTATCCCACTTTTCTTGATTTTTCTTGATGAGTGATGATTCCAATCACACATTAACATCATCTTAGGGTCAAAGAACCATAATTGTGAAAAATCTCAAAAAGTCAAAGTTGACTTTTGTGCATAGTTGACTTTTTATCAGATGAATTCCAAATTGTGCGATCCTCTATGAAATCAAGTCCTTGACCTAAATCAAACTTGATGGACATGTTCCATGGGTGTTATAGGGTGTATTGAATCATGTCCCAAGGTTTGGGAGCATGTCCTGGTCAAAAGTCAAAGGAACAGTTGACTTTTCTCGCGAAACCCTAATTTGTGGTTCTGATGAATTTGAAACTTGTTGCTCAAGCTTCTTAGACCAATCCATTGTTGCAAATGGATCAATGTGGTGTATTTGAGCCCCTCAAATCATCTCTTGAGGTCTTGGCTCATGTTTTGTCCCAAAAGTCAACTTAGGGGTGAATTAGGTAAAGAAACCCTAATTCCTGATTTTTGATGAATGCATCCCCTGAGGAAAAATTGACTTGATGATTGGGTCCATGATGTCCCATGGAGCATATTAGGTTATGCTTTGAAGCATTGGCTCATGGCCAGAGAAAAATTTCCATCTGGAGGCCCTGGTCGACCAAACCCTGTAGCGAGCGATTTTGGACGTGGTTGCGAAGCACTATCGCTTTGGTACTACAATTCGATCCATTTTTATCCTATTGAAGCTAATGAAGGAAGGGAAATAGATGTCTCCAACTAACCCTGCTTGCAAACTGAGTTTGAACAGATAACTGTTGGTTTACAGATGCTACAAAGAATGTGGGTTTCTCTTACGTTATTTTGTTAAAATAGTGCTAGGGCAATTGGCGGGAGATTAAGACTGATGCTTTTGACATGTGAGGGTACGGGATTTGGGTTTTGTGAAATTCTGGCACAGATATCAGATGTCCTACTCAGATGTTGAGACACTGATATCCAACACAATGAACAAGAGAACAATAAAAATAACAGTGCAGAAAGTAAAAAACACAGTGATATGTTTATCCAGTTCGGATCAACAATCCTACTCTGGGGGCTACCAAGCCAGGGACGAAACCAATATACGATAGTATCAATTCACAGATCATACAATAACCAAACCCTGTTATAATCTGCTCACTTAATCACTACCCTTCCTATGACTTCTACCTAAGACTCACCTAGGTATGAGGCCCTCCTCAAATCCCTCTACAACCACAACCCGTGATTGGTTTCTTTCCACACAAGTAACACCACGAAAGTCACACTTTCAAAACACACAATTCTCAATACTTCAAAGCTTATGAGAATTGACACACAAGAAACTCAATGCTTAAAAGCTTATGAGTAACTGACAGAACTTACAACACAAAAACCAGTCCTTATACTGTTATCAGAATGATACCAGTTAGGCTCACAAATAACACACGAAAACCCTAACAAAAACACATGTAAGTTCCACACCTAAACTACGTTTACACCAGTCAATATATAGCATTAAATCTGGACTGGATTGGGCTTCAAAAACGAAGCAAATAGATTGCTCACAAATCTGCAAAATAAACTCCAACAAAATAGGTCTTCAATATAAAGTTTCCTAATATGTCTCCATAATTAGAAAGCGCTGAAAATCCGAAAACCAACACACAAACACAATCCAAAAATACTTTGGATGCCACAAAGGATAACCAAATATTCACAGAATATTCAGTAACAATTAACAGCAACAGAATCTCCTTTTAAACTGAATTCAGACGCGATGTCCTATGAGCCAGTATGGGACATCTTCATTCGACATGTTGAATGCAGAAAATTAGAACATCTTGTTTCAACATCTTGCTGCTAGACTAGTTTTAGCAAAATAAATGCCAACCACAAAATCATCGAAATAACAATCTCCCCCTTTGGCTTATTTTGGCTAAAACTACACACCAAACAAATCTTGTAAGGAAGCACAACTAAAAATCCATATCAGAGACAGCAGCGAAATACCAACACACAACAAAACAGCAGCAAAAAAAATCCAGCAAAGCAGCAAAAAAACCTCCCCCTCAACTGCAGCCACACAACACAGCATAGAAAAACTCCCCCTCAATTGCAGCAACACAAACATTCCACATTCTCCCCCTCAACTGCAGCACCAGCACAAGCACAACACACACAAGCACACTACTCCCCCTTTTTAGCCAGAAATATGACAAAGGCAAGTAGAACAATGATTAATATTTGAGAAATGGTCAAATCATAGACCAGAATAAACAGCATCAGAGAGTAGATGCACACCACATCACATGACCAAGTGTCATGTACAAATTTCAGCACTTTCCCTTTTAAAACCTCATGCACAAACTGTACTACCAGAACCTCCTTTAATCTTTCCAATCTGGCAGCCAGAAGGAACATTAATTGCTATAGTTCCTCATGAATGCAAACCCCAAGTCTGCTCCTCAGGTTTTCAAACTGAACTGCATCCAGAGCCTTGGTAAATATGTCAGTAAGCTGATTTTCTGTGCTCACATGCTCAAGAGTTATGACTTTGTCCTCCATAAGTTCTCTGATGAAGTGATGCTTGATATCAATGTGCTTAGTCCTGCTATGTTGAATTGGATTTTTAGAAATATTAATAGCACTCAGGTTGTCACAAAATAATGTCATGACATCTTGTGTGACATTATACTCAGATAGCATTTGCTTCATCCACACCAGTTGAGCACAACTACTTCCAGCTGCTATGTACTCAGCTTCAGCAGTAGAGAGAGAAACAAAATTTTGCTTCTTACTAAACCATGAAATAAGATTATTTCCCAAAAAGAAACATCCTCCAGAGGTACTCTTCCTATCATCAGCACTTCCAGCCCAGTCAGCATCACAGTATCCTACTAAGATGGGACTTGAGTCATGGGAGTACAACAACCCATAATCATATGTACCACTTACATACTTAAGAATTCTCTTAACTTGATTGATTTGACTGACCTTGGGTTCTGCTTGGTATCTTGCACACACTCCAACAACAAAGGTTATGTCTGGCCTACTTGTTGTAAGATACAGCAGACTTCCAATCATGCTTCTGTATAAACTTTGTTCAACATTCACTCCCTTTTCATCTTTGGATAACTTCAAGTGAGTAGGAGAAGGATTTCTCTTATGCTTGGCATTCTCCAGTCCAAACTTCTTCACAATGTTCCTCACATATTTGCTCTGACAAATAAAAATGGAATCTTCCATCTGCTTGACTTGTAATCCAAGGAAGTAGGTCAATTCACCTACCAAGCTCATCTCAAATTCAGACTGCATTTGGTTGACAAAATGTTAGACCATTTCATCTGACAACCCACCAAACACAATATCATCTACATAAATCCGAGTAATCATTAGTTTCCCGTCCTTCTCCTTGACAAAAAGTGTTTTATCAATACCACCCTTCTTGTATCCATGGTTGACTAAGAACTCAGTCAGCCTTTCATACCAAGCTCATGGAGCTTGTTTCAACCCATACAAAGCCTTCTTTAGCTTGAATACATGATCAGGAAAGTTTGGATCCACAAACCCTTTTGGCTACTCAACATAGACTTCCTCATTAAGATAGCCATTAAGAAAGGCACTCTTGACATCCATTTGAAACAATCTGAATTTCAACAAACATGCCACTCCTAGCAGCAATCTGATGGATTCCAATCGTACCACAAGAGCAAATGTTTCATTGAAGTCTACTCCTTCAATCTGTGTGTATCCTTGAGCAACTAACTTGGCTTTGTTCCTAGTAACAACTCCTTGTTCATCAAACTTATTCTTATAAACCCATTTTTTTCCAATCACATTTGTTCCTGCTGGTCGTGGTACCAGTTCCCAGACTTCATTCCTCTTGAATTGACAAAGCTCATCTTGCATAGCACTTATCCAGAACTCATCTGTCAATGCTTCTTTGACATTCTTTGGTTCAATCTTTGAAATAAAGCATGCATTTGACACAGTCTCCCTCGTTCTGGTTCTTACACCTTCATTCAAATTTCCAATAATCAATTCCTTAGGGTGATCCTTCTGAATCCTTATTGAGGGTCCCCTGTTAGCATACTCTACCTCTTCATTAACAGGTCTAGTGTCGGTTTCATGAGCATTATTTTCTACGGACTCAATGTCTTATGAGATTTCATTGTTCATGGGAAGGCATGCTCCAACATCATCTGGGACATCTTCGTCTTTCCCATAGTCATCAACCACCACATTTATGGATTCCATCATCACCTTAGTTCTGGAATTAAATACCCTATATGCTTTACTGTTTGTAGAGTATCCCAAAAATATCCCTTCCTCGCTCTTAGGATCCATCTTTCGCCTCTGCTCACGATCCGCCAAGATATAGCACTTACTCCCAAACACATGGAAATACTTCATATTTGGCTTTCTACCTTTCCATAGCTCATAAAGAGTGACAGAAGTACCTGATCTGATAGTCACCCTATTGTGTATATAGCAAACGGTATTCATGGCTTCAACCCAAAAATGATATGGAAGCTTTTTGGCATGAATCATGACCCTTGCACACTCTTGTACAGTCCTATTCTTGCATTCCACCACACCATTCTGCTGAGGAGTGATCGGTGATGAGAATTCATGAGTGATTCCTTCAGATAAGCAAAACTCTTCAAACTTGCTATTTTCGAATTCTTTCCCATGGTCACTTCTGATTCGAACAACACCACAATCCTTTTCCCGTTGAATCCTTTGACACAACTCTTTGAAGGCTGCAAATACTTCAGACTTTTCTCTAATAAAGCTTATCCAGGTGAATCTGGAGTAATCATCAACGACAACATAGGCATCCTTCTTCCCACCAAGACTTTCAACCTGCATAGGTCCCATTAAGTCCATGTGAAGCAGTTCCAGAACTCTAGAAGTTGTGGTAAGATGTTGAAGCCTCTTGTGTGACACCCTTGTTTGCTTCCCAACTTGACATTCACCACATATTCTATCCTCATCAATCTTCAGCTTGGGAATACCTCTAACAGCTTCACTTGACATAACTTTCTTCATCCCTTTCAAGTGTAAGTGACCCAATTTCTGATGCCACAGTTTGGTTTCATCTTTCTTTGACATCAAACAGGTAGACAAACTTTCCGATTCTTGAGGATTCCACAGATAGCCGTTATCCTTAGACCTGGTTCCCTTCATAACAACTTCATCTTTCTCATTGGTTACTAGACATTCAGATTTTGTGAAATTTACTTTGAGTCCTACATCACACAGTTGGCTTATACTGATCAAATTTGCGGTCAGCCCTTTGATA
Source organism: Lathyrus tuberosus (assembly GCA_022829125.1). Taxonomy (NCBI): domain Eukaryota; kingdom Viridiplantae; phylum Streptophyta; class Magnoliopsida; order Fabales; family Fabaceae; genus Lathyrus; species Lathyrus tuberosus. The sequence continues at coordinate 3,663,656 of JALAZF010000440.1, forward strand.
AATAGCACACGATCCAGATTTGGTTGTCCTGTGTAGTCCAGCTTTCCAACACCTTTTATTTCACCCTTTGATCCATCCCCAAAAGTGACATAATTGGTGGAGTGAGGCTTGATATCTGACAATAATTTCTTCACACCAGTCATGTGTCTCGAACAACCACTGTCAAAGTACCAATCTTCCCTTGCGGATGATGCTCTAATAGAGGTATGTGCTATGAAACCGGCCATCATATTCCTAGGAGTCCATCTTCTCTTCACTTTAGCCCAACTCTGACCTTTATTTTGTTGATGAGCAGTTTTGGGATAGCCGTACAACTTGTAGCAAAAGGACTTTAAGTGACCAATCTTTCCACAGTAATGGCATCTCCATGGTTTATACTTTGAACTACATACTCCTTTCTGATGTTTCATCTAATGTTGAAACATGTGATTTGACATCCCCTCTTCTTGCTTTATTTTCTGAGGAACAAACTTTATTACAGGCTTCTTGTAGGTCTCTGCTTGATTGTTAAAACCAAGGCCTTGCACATTTCCAACATCTTTCCCAGTCTGAAGAATCTCATCCAGCTGTGTGGTACCATTGTTCAGCATTCTTATAGATTTGGTCATATTGTCAAGTTTTGACTTTTTCCATACAACCTCCTCTTTCAGATCAGCAATGATTGATAGATGTTCTTCCTTCTCAGCTTCTAGTTGAGCTATCAGAACCTTCTGTTCTAATATTATCTGGCACCTTTCTTCATTCTTGATACACAACTCTGAGAACCCGGTGAAGACTTCTTCCTTAGTGAGTTCTCCAATATAAGATTCTTTGTCAGAGTCAGACTCACAAGTAGTTTCTCCATCAGCCTTACATATCCCGGTCAAGGCTGTCACCAATTTTGATGATTCTTCTTCAAGATCACTCTCAGACTCTCCTTCTGACCAAGACACAGACAAGCCCTTCTTCTGCCTTTTGAGATACGTGGGACACTCAATCTTTATGTGCCCAAATCCCGCACATTCAAAACACTGAACTCTCTTCCCTTGATTGGAGTCTTCTTCAGTTGTGGACCTTCTGCCTCCATCCTGGATTTTACTGATGTCGAGTGACTTGTTCTGAGCATTTGCTCTCGACTTCCAGTCAATCTTTTTTAGCACTTTGTTAAATTGTTTTCCAAGTAATATTAGATCTTTAGACACCCCTTCATCTCTGACCAGGTCACCTTCATCTTCTGAGTCACCAGCATTTGACACAAAGGCTATGCTCTTCTTCTTTTCAGACTTTTTACTGATCCCTAATTCAAATGTTTGAAGAGATCCCACAAGTTCATCCACTTTCATCTTGTCTGTATCCTGAGCTTCCTCTATAGCAGTTACTTTCATGTCAAATCTCTTAGGTAGAGATCTGAGGATTTTTCTGACCAGTTTGCTGTCAGACATCTTTTCACCTAGGGCACTTGAGGCATTAGCTATCTCAATAATGTTCATGTGAAAATCATGAATGCTCTCATCCTCCTTCATCTTCAAACTCTCAAACTTGCTAGTGAGAAGCTGAAGTTTTGACATCTTCACCATTGAGGTCCCTTCATGAGCAACCTTCAAGACCTCCCACGCCTCTTTTGCAATGGTGCAATGTTCAATCAACCTGAAGATATTCTTATTGACACCATTAAACAATGCATTCATGGCTTTGGAATTTCCCACAGACCCTTTGTAGTCTGCATCATCCTAGTCTTCCTCTTCTTTCACTACATCAGTAGGGGTACCTTTTCCATCTTTAACCTTTGGGGGTTCCCATCCTTTTATAATAGCTTTCCATGCTTGATCATCCATGGATTTGATGAATGTTATCATCCTTGGTTTCCAATAGTCATAGTTGGAACCATTAAGTAGAGGTGGTTTGTTCAAAAATCCTCCATCCTTGTCCATTGTACCAGAAAGTACCTTCCCTGAATCTCACCCAGAACCCAACAAGGGTGCAAACTCTTGATGCAAATTGAAATTCTGGCACAAATATCAGATGTCCTACACAGATGTTGAGACACTGATATCCAACACAATGAACAAGAGAACAATAAAAATAACAGTGCAGAAAGTAAAGAACACAGTGATATGTTTACCCAGTTCGGATCAACAATCCTACTCTGGGGGCTACCAAGCCAGGGACGAAACCAATATACGATAGTATCAATTCACAGATCATACAATAACCAAACCCTGTTATAATCTGCTCACTTAATCACTACCCTTCCTATGACTTATACCTAAGACTCACCTAGGTATGAGGCCCTCCTCAAATACCTCTACAACAACAACCCGTGATTGGTTTCTTTCCACACAAGTAACACCACGAAAGTCACACTTTCAAAACACATAATTCTCAATACTTCAAAGCTTATGAGAATTGACACACAAGAAACTCAATGCTTAAAAGCTTATGAGTAACTGACGGAACTTACAACATAAAAACCAGTCCTTATACTGTTATCAGAATGATACCAGTTAGGCTCACAAATAACACACGAAAACCCTAACAAAAACACATGTAAGTTCCACACCTAAACTAGGTTTACACCAGTCAATATATAGCATTAAATCTGGACTGGATTGGGCTTCAAAAACGCAGCAAATAGACAGCTCACAAATCTGCAAAATAAACTCCAACAAAATAGGTCTTCAATCTAAAGTTTCCTAATATGTCTTCATAATTAGAAAGTGCTGAAAATCCGAAAACCAACACACAAACACAATCCAAAAATACTTTGGATGCCACAAAGGATAACCAAATATTCACAGAATACTCACTAACAATTAACAGCAATAAAATCTCCTTTTAAATTGAATTCAGAAGCGATGTACTATGAGCCAGGATGTGACATCTTCATTTGACATGTTGAATGCAGCAAATTAGAACATCTTGTTTCAACATCTTGCTGCTAGACTAGTTTTAGCAAAATAAATGCCAACCACAAAATCATCGAAATAACATTTTGGATTAGTGTGCTTGCTAAGAATTTTCTTTCAATCTTATGCCTATGTATTCCCGTTTACCAAAACAGGGAAATCAGAGCGATCGTATTTCCTCCTATTCTATGGGAGGAAATGGTGTTTTGGTGTCTTGTCCAAAGCCCAAGACGTGAAGCTGAAAAGGTAGTTTATATCTTGTTCAAAGCCCAAGATGTGAAGCTGAAGGGTCTATTTGTATCTTGTTTGAAGCCTAAGATGTGAAGCTAAAAGTTTCGTCTTTAGAGAGAATTTGTCATCTCTAAAGGGGGGTTTGTTTGTCACAACTGTTGGGTGACTGACTATAAAGGAGGATTACTTTAACCGGGATTACTTTAACATGGAATAAGAAATCAAGACAAAACCTCAAGAACCCTAAAAATTGCATGAAGGCTGAGAATTTTGATACACAATTCAAACAAAGCAATTAATTGAGGGGAAACATTTCATGCATGATTATGAACATTTGGCAAAAGTATTGTGCGAGGAAATATGCATAGATTAAGAGATGACCAAGTTTAGGCTCACTTGAAGGTCGTGACAGCAAGAGCAATGTGATTTTTGAGTTAGAGGTGTTACATATGAGTTGTGATGATCTGAACAGCTTCCCTACACCTTGTGGAGTGTGTTTGAATGCTTGTACTTGATTGGAAATGGTTGGATCACTTCATGGCATCTCAGCTGCAACTTGGTTAAAACCTTGAGCAACTGGCTGGTGATTCTGAGAAATCAGTGTTCCAGATGTTGTTTAAGTGTTTGGATCACTTCTATATGATGTTTATGAGGTGTGTGTGTGTGATTAGTTTGATTGGAAAAGCTCTCTAACTCAAAACCCGATAGTGACTTGCCTTAGAAGGAAAAATTGGAGTGAAAGAAGAGATTTTGAGGAAAACATCTGTTTGATGGCTTCGGTGTACTCAAACTGATCACAAATGAGCTCTATTTTTAGTAGAGCAAGTTTTTTTTGCATGGAATAGTGAATGGCAACTGCAACAGAGGTTTGGCCAATGTTGGCAAATGAAAATCCAAGTCTCCTCTAGCCATTGACTAGAGGTTAGAGCACAGAGCTTTGGTTCCCTACTTGTTGGAGGAATCTTGACTGAATTCAGTTGCAAATGTGTCAGTCCATGCCACCTCTAAGCATCTATTAAATGCTCTAATCCAAAATTGGAGTCTTGTCCCTCTTTAGGCAATTCTAGGTTTGGCATGCTACTTCTTGTTCCAAGGACTTTGGAGGCTTGGCTCAGTGATTGTCCCCTTTAAATTTGATCCTCAAATGTGTCCAAGATGATGACAAGGCTTGGAATTGGCTGATTTTGGAAAATCGACCAAAAATGCAAAATTCTGCCTTGCCTTGGCAGTTTTCAGTAAGGCATTTTGCCACTACCATAACTCTTAGCTCAAATTGAATTTGGTGATGTTCTTGGCCATTTTGGAAAGCCCTTATATGATACAACAACTGTTTGATCATATTTGGTTTTGATACTTTTTGGATCCAAGTGAAAAATGTCCCTACATTTGGAAAAAAGTGAAGGCAGATTCTGACTTAGTGAAAATTTCACTAAGTGTTGGAAAAAAGTGACATTTTCACTTTTTGTGATTTTGATCAATCCATAACTCAAAATCCATGAAGAATTGGAATGAGGTCTAGTTGAAGTTTTTGTAGAGGGCCATGAGATCTACAAATCAAGCTTTGGATGGGGGAAAATGGCTTTGTGGTTTAGGAGTTATGATCCTCCAAAGTTGGTATCCTTGCCACTTTGTTCATAATTTTCTAAGTTTTTATGGTTACCCCTTTTACAAGTTATCCCACTTTCTTTGATTTTTCTTGATGAATGATGATTCAAATCATACATTAACATCATTTTAGGGTTAAAAATCCATTTTTGTGAAAAATCTCAAAAAGTCAAAGTTGACTTTTGTGCACAGTTGACTTTTTTTGAGATGAATTCCAAACTGTGCAATCCTTTAGGAAATCAAGTCCTTGACCTAAATCAAACTTGATGGACATGTTCCATGGCTGTTATAGTTTGTATTGAATCATGTTTTAGGGCTTGGGAGCATGTCCTGGTCAAAAGTCAAAGTTACAGTTGACTTTTCTCATGAAACCCTAACTGTAGTTCAGATGAAATTGAGACTTGTTGCTCAAGCTTCTTGGATCAATCCATTGTTTCAATTGGATCAATATAGTGTATTAGAGACCCTCAAATCCTCTCTTGAGGTCTTGGCTCATGATTTGTCCCAAAAGCCAACTTAGGGGTGAATTAGGTCAAGAAACCCTAATTCCTGATTTTTGATGTATGCATCCCCTGAGGCAAATTTGACTTAATACTTGGGTCCATGAGGTTCCATAGAGTATATTAGGTTATGCTTTGAAGCATTGGCTCATTGTCGCTCCCGGGATTTTCATCCAAGTACAAACGCGAAAGTGGCACCGAAACAGAGTCGCCAGCAATGTGTATTTATCCCATGAGAGGGAAAGGAAACACCGCATAAACCTGAAGGGAAGGAAAGAGCATGGTCTTGTGACCAAGAGAAAGGGTAAGGGAGTCGGTTAGGCGAGAGGAAGGTATTAGCACCCCCACGCGTCCATCGTACCCGATGGGATCCACGCTTGCTTGTCTCGATCAAAGGGTGATAGAAAAGGATACTGGAAAAGGAACTGAAAGGAAGAAAGGAGAAAGAAATGGAAAAGGAACGAGAAACAAATGTAGGGAAAATAAAAGAAGTGCTCGCATGGGCCCTACCCCACTGCCTACGTATCTCATCGGGAACATGAGAATCAGAGCGACGTAGTTCCCCTCACTAGGGATGGATTGTTTGTGTTTTTTAGTGGAATACGTCAACGTTCACGTCCTAGCAGTTTAGGTGTTGCAGCTCGCTGTAGGGACACTTAGGCGTTACCTGTTTACGGCAGAACGGAAATGACGCATCCTTACGGAATAAGAGAAGGAGGTGAGAAAATAATTCCCGAAGGAAAGACGTTATTGTTTGTTTTTGTCTTTTAAAAGTTTTGTTATTTTGTTTGCATATGATAGTGTATCTAAATCTTAGTCATTGGAATGTGTACATTCTCACATTCCAAGATGGAATGAGTAAGAAAGCACACTAAGGGTGAAAAAGACCCTCACACTTAGTTCCAATTATCAAGGTTCAAACACACTAGTATATTTGTATTTATTAAGTGTTTTTGTTGATTATGAAGTGAAGAAGTGTTTTTTATTTGTACTTTCAACAAGTATTGCATTTAAGTCCCTCATACAAGATCAAATGTTTAACACATTGACCCAAGATGGGCTATATGCTACACATTCTAAGATTATAAGAGAAGACCCCTTATAATCTTTTCTTTATATGAAAGGCCTAAATGCAATAAATGCTTACCTTTATTATATCTTTTGAATTTTCTGTGAGATGAGACGATGGAAGACTCAAGAGAGGAGAAAGGTAAAATCTATATGAACTAAGACTCAATCCTAATTGATTATTTAAGGGAGTGATCCTAATGGTTTGTGAGGTTGCAAAACCTAAAGTCTAAAGAAGAAATGAGCTAAACAATTCACTTCTAAAGTAGAAGATAAATTGTAACTCAAAAGGGAAAGTGATGAGTTAATCAAAGAAAGCACATAAGTGCTTGCAAAACACATGATTGAATTGTAAAAGAAAAAAAGGAAAGAAGTTTGAATGTGGATTCCTTATCCACACTCCATTTCAACTTACCAAAGCCCCTACATGGTTAGTGAACATGTATAAGAAATACAAGAAGTAAAAGAACACTTAATGTACCATAAAGCTCAAAAGAATGAGATGAAAGATCAAATCCTAATATCACAACCAGAATGTGCATCATATGAATAACAAGAGAATATCATCCTATCATTTCAAATGAATAAGCAACAATTACCATCCATTAACATTCAACATGTTTCCATAAGAAAAGATAGATGAAAGATGAAAAGAAAGAGAAGAAACATGCATAAATGGAACATGTAATCCAAGGATCAGAATTGAAACTAAATGGAAAATGGCTTATACACATCTCAAAGTATCCATGAAGCATACATCAAGACATTCAAGAAGTAATATAAGAAGAACAATTGAAATAGAAGTTCAAAAGAAAAGATGCAAACCAATACATGTTAAGGATGCACAAAGTTCAAAGGGAAATGAACATGCAAAGATGACCTATAATGTGTACCTATGATCTATAATGTCACAACAATAGCTCACCCAATATGCAAATGATCATACAAATATGTACACAAGAAATCATGTAAACATGCACAAAAATTGAAATGATAAGACATGTTATTATACTTCAAATGTAATGCATCAAACAAAAATAAAATGGATTTATGAAAATTATGCAAGCATGGTATTGGAATGCCTAAATCAGAAGTGAATCATGTATCAAAATAGCATGTGAAAATTCAAGGTAAAATGATGTCAAATAATGCAATTAGGTCAAATTGAAACATCATGCAAAGTAGTGCAAAAATGAGCATCAAAACATGCCATAAAATGATATAAAAAAATCAAACAAAAATCCTCTAACATGCTTCAAAGTGTTAATGAATCAATTCAAAAAGAACCAAATTAAAACCATTTATAATGAGCAAGAACAAAATTATACAAATTCATGTACCACATTTAGAAAGCACACAAATGGAAATTCAAAGAAAATTGTGCAACAGGGGCAAAACTGTCATAAAATCATGAAATAAAAATTTCAAAAATTTTCTAAATGTCTTAATGATGTTCATGAATTTTTATATAATTTTATGATGTATTTTAGTATTTTTAGAAAATAAAAAGCAAACGTGCATAAAATGGAGAAAGTAAAATGAAATGGAAGTAAGGAAGGGAGGTGCAAGCATAGCAAATAGTCAGTTCAACATGTTTGGGCCTTGGAAATGAGAGGTGCAAATATCAATTGTCTTAAGTCCATTTGCGCGCAGAACATACTAACAAGCATACTCTCTCAGTCAACAAAATGTCAAAGCAATAATCACCATTGGATTAAGTTTAGTCAACCAAATAGTCAAAGTAGTCATAATCAACACACACACGTGAAGGAACACATTCATTAACATGCACTGCACCTCACATTGCATAATTGAATTCAGAAAAAAGGCACGTGAGATGCATGCTTCTTTTAATGCGCTGGCCAATCCTACACCACACGATGCAAGCAAATCCACGGTCATGTTTTAAACTGCAAACAAAACCCTAACCAAAGACCACCGGTCGGAGAGGGACCTCCGGCCACGTACCACCGTCTGCAACTTCAATTCTCCCAGAATTTCACAAACAATATGCCAAAATGAAGAGGAAGTAACACACATCATGAATCTACTAATGAAATCATCAAACCATTCACATACAGCAAGAAACAAGCACGAACATATTGCCCTAAGTTTTTGGATCTAAGCTTCTAAGAAGCTCTATCAACTAGCCAGAGTTCAAATGCTTCTATTAAGCTCAAATCATCATGAAAACAACAAAATAATCAAGTAAACGTGAGAGACATATTTGAGAGTTTTAGAACCTGAACTTGCAGCTCTTGAAGATTCTTGAAAAAAAACCAGAGAAAACACTTGTTCTTCAACCATGGAGCTTCAAAACTAAGCAAAATAAATGCTATATCTTGAGAGCAAAGAGATTCAAAGCTTGATGAAGTATACTTGAGGAAATCGTGTGGATTCAATCATGCTCCATTGATGATGATAAAGGTGAAGCAGATGAAAATCTCATGCATTCAGAGAAGAAGTTTTGAGATAATTGATGAAAAAGAGTGAGAGAATCAGGGAGAAAATAGAGAAAGTTTTTGGAGTGAACGTGAGAAATGAAGTTGAAATGAGAAATGTGAGTGAGGTTGTCATTTATAGTGTGAGTTAACTATGGTTAACCTGAGTTAGTTAACCGAGTTAGCATGGTTTAGGTGAGTCATCCCTAACTAACTGAGTCAAGTTAGTTAGGGAGGGTAATAATATGGTGATGATAGCTTATGGTGTGTTATGGTGGGAATGAAAAGAAACTAGAGTGGCACGGCTGTGTAGCATAAACTTGTTCAGCAAGTTTTCATTCCTTTCCTTTTTCATGAGCATGGGTAGCACGTGGTATGGTGAATGGGGTATATGTTTGGCTAAATGAAGTAATGTTTGGAGGGTGAGCAATGCGCGGGCAAGCTGAGACAACAACAACAACATTCATTTCTTTTTTTTCTGATTTTTATGACAGGTTGAAATCAATGGAAACATGGTAGTTTAGTAATGAATTTCTCCACGCATTATGGATGGTTTAATGAGCTTTTGGAATCAAGTGAAAGAGGAGATGTAATGCTACAAGTTTAATGTGGAAATTCAGTTGAAATGAGGCTTGTAACATATTGGAAATGTGCAGCAAACATAAGAATTCAAAATTGGTTTGACATGCTGCATGATACGCGCGCGTATGGCATGACCTGATTGTGACTTAGTCCATTCTTCAGTTACATTGACCCTACTTTGAGCCATCACAACTTCTTATCCTTTGATCAAATGAAAAAACCATGAACATCAATTTTGAAGATCTCACATAGATGAACAACTTTCATGTTGAAATATTTTTCATTTGAGGCCTCTAACCATGAGTAATTAGTCAAAACATCTGGCCCACCATGTGTTTGTGAAAATGACTGCGCATGGGTCTGGCAAGACTTGGTCATGACCTAGTTTTGAACCTACTTTGCTCAAACTTTGATCAATCATATCTCACTCAATTTTTATCCAATGAAAATGTTCTACACATGTATTTGAAGCTTGAAACAAGATCTTTTGTTGTGGCCGAGTGGAATTTTCATTTGATGCCCCAATTTTGAATGGCCTTGGTTCAAACTCTGATGCAAAATGGCCTTAAAATTACTGTTTTTGGAAACCCTAATCATTCCAAAAATGGCAAGTTTCCAAATCTTGATTTTTCCATGATCCCTTTGGAGTTTCTTGATCAAATTTTGTACATTGGTCACATATAACATGAATTTCATGATTTTGGGCTCAAAAAGTCAAGAGTTGACTTTTTCGCCTGATTATTTGACTTAGCCCCAATTTTCCTGATTTTTTATCTTTCTTCCAATTGAACCACTTCTAAAACCAATTGAGAGGCAATTTTCTACACACCTATACTTAAGGACATGTAGAATACCATGACATCAAGTTTTGTTCAAAAAATCAAAGATACCCTGATTTAATTGGAAACCCTAATTTTGGTACCCTCCTCCTAGGAGAAAAATGTGCAGTCTTCAATTTCCAATTCTTCAGAGTATGTTGTGTATCCTCTTAAAGGATGATGAGATATGCCACTTGAGGATGATTTTGAACCAATGAACCATCTTTTCTGAGGGTTTTCCTTCACTTTTTTGGATCTCTTGCATAGTGAAAGATGTAGTGCCTCAATCTCTTATTGAATCTCACCTTCTTGAGGTTTTGGATGATCAATTGAGATAGTATGAGACATGAAAGACCTCTTGGCTTTCCTTGAGTGAAGTTGTTTGATCTTTTTATGCCTTGAATGATTTCTTGATTGTCCACCTTTTACCTGATCACATGCCTTGATGATAAGAAAGATGTTATGCTTCACTTTCTATGTCAAAGATGCAATGCAATGCTAATGAGATGGATATGATATGATATATGATAATGCTATGCTATGATGCCAAAGAGGGAGAGCAAATTTTGGGGTATTACACTCATGCCCAGAGGAAAATTTCCAACTGGAGGCCCTGGTCGACCAAAACACTAATTTGGTGACACTGGCGATCTTGAGGCTTGATCCACCTAGAAGGGAGTATCCTGGTGCTTAATCCTTGCTGTAGGAGTCCTCTTGATCCATTGTTGATGTTTGAGAGGTTTAGACAAGTTGAAGATCATGTCATTCCTTGATTGATCCTTTGTCTAAGGCTCAAAGAGGGCTTGAAACCCTAAGTTGGATAGTAGTGAATGCTCACCCATCTTCGGGGAGACTGATGAAGCATAATGATGCACCCATATTGTGATCATGATTTGGACAATGATGGGAATCTTGGTGGTCAAAATTTGGGGTATGACAGATGCCCCTATTCAATCTTCTTGGACCCGAAGGTGCAAATGACGAAGGTGTTCGGACATTCGGGGTGCAAGAGGATTAAATATCGGAATACCCAAAATTTTGATGGTGGTTATGAATGGTAGCTTACGCATTCAACTTCTTTAGCTAAGCAATAACGCTTAGAAAAGGTAAACTTCCCCTCGATCCTGGTTTCCAGCCAAGGAACTGGTCTTAGTTTCTGAAATAAACTTCCCCTCGATCCTGGTTTCCTACCAAGGAACTGGTCTTAGTTTCTGAAATAAACTTCCCCTCAATCCTGGTTTCCTACTAAGGAACAGGTCTAAGTTTCTGATATAAACTTTCCCTCGATCCTGGTTTCCTACTGTAGTACCCCAAAATTTGCCCTACCTTTTTCTGGCTTATGTTTCTTTCTTATTTTGCATTCAGTAGGTCATATTCATATTCATATTCATATCATTTGCATTGGGTTCCTAAGACATGGGATCGAGGGGTTTTCTTCTTATTGGTATTCAGAGGTGCAGAGGTTTTCTTATTTAGAGGAGGAATCAAAAGCATCGGGCCAGGATTTCATTTGTGTGAATCAGGGTGTACGTCTCAAAGAGAATTAGAGTTCTTGTTCAAAGTTGAGCTTGTGGATTGTTTATCAGTTGAGATTCTTCAGTGGATCATGTGAGTGGCCAGTTGGTTCAGTGGTAGCTGTGACCATTTTATCAGAGGCTTGTGAATAGTTTGTGATTGGTTTTGAATTCATTTGGTTATCCATTTTCTATGCATGATCTATATCCACTTCCGTTTTTGTTATCCATTTCCGTTTTTGTTATCCACTTTTTAATAACCCATTCCAAACCCAATTCTAAAAAATCCATTCTTTCTTAATTCACCTTTTCTATTCACTATACTAATAACAATTAAACCATTAAACCATTTCATTATCCACTTTTTCTATCTAAAACCATTTTTCTTAATAGTATCTATTTCTAAACCCTTTTTATCTTATCCACATTTTTATCCAACTATCAATATCCATTTTCACTTTCCATTACAAATATCCATATTCATTTTATTCATCTTTCTTTTTTTTTAATATCTGATCCATTTCTAAATCCATTATGATAAACCACCGTCAAAACCATTTTTCTAAAACCCCTTTGCTGATTTTGTCTAGAAACCATAAACCTTTTTGACCATTTATAATTTTAAATCCAATTACCCCAAAACCATTTCTCTAAGTTTTGATTTAAGTCAAGAGTCCATATTCTGGTATTTATTTCCAACCATTTTGCCTTAATTCCTTCCTAAGTAAATAAACAAGCTCCATAACTCATGGTTTGCACATACTTATTTCGTTGGTTGGACTGTATGTCATGGTGGTGTGATGGGCAAGAAACCATTCTGTTAAGGCTATTGAACTTGGTACCATTTTAGCTGTACACTTTACTTGAACACAAAAGATACTAATTCATAGCATAAAGCCCATCGTAAAATTACATAGCAGCAAGTGGAAAAAAAAGAAATACATAGTAGTCTAAAAAAAAGGCATAACAGTAAAAAATAAAAAAAGTCACGACAGAATTACAAAGGGTACAAAGGCGTGTGCAGACTGGTGATCCAGGACACCACTCAATTCCATAGCACAATTTCACAGCCTCATAAGTCCCAATTTCAAATCAAATGCATAACAGAAGCTACAAATCATCAGTTTCAAAAACTCCTTCAATCTGCAGAAATCAATACACTCCATCATCTTCACGTAAAACCTGCAAAAAAAGAAGAAGGCCAACACTCATTCCATCATCATTTTGATTCACAGAAATAAGGAAAACAAAATCACAGCCAAACACTTTTCATTACCTTCGATCTGCAACTCAGCATCAATAACAGTTCTGATAACATGCAAAACCTTCAATAACCTGCAGCAATTCAACAGTATCAATAAGTTGCAACGAGAATTCACAGAAATTTTCATTCAAATTCTTGCAACAACAATATCACGCAGCATCCGAGGAGGTGAGAAGAGATCCAGCGAGAGTGAATTGAAGCAAGAAGAAGATGAAGTGGAAGTAAGAAGGAGATTCACGAGAAGAAGTAGAATCAAGCAAAACCAAGCATACCTGAGTTGCGAAGTTCTTGATTCATCGTCGAAGACGCCATCGGAGCGACTCCTATTCGTAAGTGTTTCTTTCCTTTACGTAATTGTTGATCGTTTTCACTTATGATGATTTATTTTCTATCTGCTTGAGCTTTTATTTGAGTTGTGTCGCGGCGTTGAATCGTTATGCTGATGAGTTCCATGTGTTCTTTTCTGAATGAGGCGAGGGTGTCGTGCGAGCTTTAGGGTTCGTTTTGATCCGTCAATTTCATTAAACTCGGAGGTGGTGAGTGAAACAGAAATAGTGACAGATGGAGGTGATGTGAAGCATGAAGGACGAAGAGGAGATTACGGCGAAACGATTGAAGACGAAGAGGAGAGTTCCGGTGAGAGAGCGAGCCATGGAAGGAGACGACGTCGTGTTATTTTCTGGCATCGGGAGATGACGAAGATGATGAAGGGACGAGCAGAGGAGTAGTAGCCACGACGGTGAATGCGAGATTCAACGGTGGCTTTAAACGGCGGTGTGAAGAGAAGGTTGTCGACGCGGAGAAGAGTGGAAGAGAAAGTTTGATTGTTTGGGTTTTGGATCGTGAGAGAAACAAGAATGTTGAGTGTGGTAAGTGAAGAAGGAAGATTGGGAAGCTGTTCAGGGCGCAAAGAAGAGGAGAGTGTGGTCTGAGTTGGATTTAGGTCATTGTGTTATTCGGGCCGGGTCTCAAGCACATTCGCCCAGAATCCTTAACCACACACCCAGTTCACTCGCCTCACCCCCCCTGGATTCACGATAGGAGTTCGTTGGGCCTGATGCAGAAGCCCACTCGCTTGTTGTTTCTTTGCACCACCCTGAATTCGTCTGCACCCTCATCTTTTTTTTTCTTTATATGGTTTAAAATTTTTAATTAGATGCTAATTAGATTGATTTTAGAATTTAATTAGGATTAATCTTGTTTCTTTTTTTAATTAACTACTAATTTTGATTAATTGCTTTTAATTAAAATTTAGATAACAATTTTAATTTAGAATTAATCTTGAACTAATTAGATTTTAATGAAAATTAGATTTTTGATTTAGATTTTAATTTTAGGTTTAATTCTAGCCTTTTGGATTTAGTTTTAAGTTTAGAACTAGTTTTTAGATTTAGTTTTAGATTAACTCTTTCTTAGAATTTAATCTTGCTTAATTAGCATTTTAATTTTTGTGAATATTCTTGATTGATTTTAAATCTTGATTTTGATATTCATTTTGATTAATACTTGAGTTGTCTCTTTTACTTGTCTTTCTCTTTTATGAATAGCATGATATAATGCTATGTGTGTAGAATTTTCTCACATCCCTTTGGGATCCTAGCTCAACTTTAATCTTTAATTAAAGTGAGGTAGGATATGCATTAGGTAGTGCTATCCCTCTTTCTCTTTTTGTTTAGGTTCTAAACCTCACTAACCATAGGACATCCATGCATGATAACATTAGAACTCTTAGTCTCCCTTTAGAGTTTCCTTCGGGTTTTCTCTCTTCTCATCTCAAAATAAGAGTAAAAAACACGTAATAAAGGTTAACGTGTATTGCGCTTGAGCCTTCTATGTGGGAAGTGGGGAATGAGGGGCTTCCTCTCGTTCTTCTAGGATACTTAGTGTACGTCCTGTTGGGGACGATGCGCGAAGTATTCGTTCCTGTATTTAAGACTTTGGTTCAATGCAAGTTACAAATAAATGTAAAACACTTCTTGCTTAAAAAAACTTCAAACCAACAATAACGTCTTTCCTTCGGGAATTCTTTTCTCATCTCACTCACTCTCAACGTATGAACATGCTTCTTCTCATTCTCTTGCAAGATGGTAACGCACTCGGACCAGTGAGCCTGCAACACCTGAGCTAGAACGTTAGCCGTTCCCTAAAAAACACAAACAACTTTTCCCTAGTGAGGGGAACTACGTCGCTCTGATTCTCATGTTCCCGATGAGATACGTAGGCAGTGGGGTAGGGCCCATTCGAGCACTTCTTTTATTTTCCCTACATTTGTTTCTTCGTTCCTTTCTGTTCTCGTTCCTTTTCCTTTCCAGTAGCAGCGGAGCTCTAGTTTCTTACACCCTTTGATCGAAACAAGCAACCGTGGATCCCATCGGGTACGATGGACGCGTGGGGGTGCTAATACCTTCCTCTCGTATAGCCGACTCCCGAATCCAGTTCTCTTGGTCGCAAGACCATGCTCTTTCCTTTCTCTTCAGGTTTATGCGGTGTTTCCGTTCCCTCTCTTGGGACAAATACACATTGCTGGCGACTATGTTTCGGTGCCACTTTCGCGTTTGTACTTGGATGAAAATCCCAGGAGCGACAGCTGGCGACTCTGCTGGGGATAAGAAATCCTCTTGCTGGTCCATCCCCTTTAGCGAGTCGATCCTAGCGCTTGTCTATTTTTATTTCATTGGGTGTTTTGTATGGTGCTTTATTTTGCTGTATATTATTGTATTGTTGTTTACTGTATTTTTGCTTTACTGCTTTACTGTTTGGCAGGTTGGGAGGTTTTGAGAGATGAGCCCAATACCCAGGCTCGAGCATACACCTAGGTTTTAGAGTGGGCAGGCGTGACGCTCCCGTGGTGTTGGCCACGTGCGGGTGATCACGATCCCTACAATCAGACGAGGTTCTATCAGGAGCTTTCTGCTACTGTATGTTGATACAGGCCAGTAGTTATTCTCTTGAGGAATTGTTGACTCTGATGACCATTCCCGAGGACTCAGTAATAGCACTCCTCCCGAGATATGACAGTGGGAGACCATGTTCTGTGGCAAATCCGTTGCACATTCTCGATCCGAGGACCCAATGCTGGGAACTTGCCATAGGATCCTTTCTTTTTTGAAAGTGAATCAGCGGACGACCTCTTTGATTGGCGGTAGCATTGTATCCTTCGGGATGAATGTGCTATTGCTTCTCAAATCTCCGAAGCTAAGGATCTTTCATTTTGGTGAATCAGTTGAGGCCTCCTCGATTGATGATGATGATAAACCAGAAATGGTGAACGTATCATCATTTCTCGACCTGAGAGCCCGGGATACTGAGGATCCTAGCACCCACATGTGAGAGGGGCGGGTTGTTTACAGGTTTGCAGGTAACCGTAACCTTCTACATACCCGGTATTCTGGTTTTCCTATCAGTGTGGATTTATCAGCCTGGTATTCTGATCATCTGGTATTTTGGTATTCCGGTATTCTCTTCAGAGCAGACCTTTGAATTTGTCCAGTCAACAGCACAACAACTATTCAGGATTTATAGATACCTTGATCTCGTGTCTTTGCATTTGCATTGCATGACATTTTGCATTCTCATACTCATATGCATAATAAGTATTCTCAGAAGGGGGTTCTTATTCTGACTTGGTATTGTCTCCAGAACTGCAAGCTTGACTTCTCACCACTACGCAACTTGAAGCAATCAGAAGAGGATCATGGATCAGATGCGAGCAGAGTTGTCGGAATTCCAGACTCGTATGGCTCAGTGCTTTGAGATGATGCAGGGCATGGCTCAACAACAAGAAGAACCAGGGGAAATTATTCAAAGGACTGCTGTTGTTATCCGAGAGGCTGGTAATGGGAATGTTATTGGTAATACTCCGGGCGGAGTTGTGAATCCTCCACTCTCTCCTATGAGTCAATCCAGAGGAAATGTTGATAGGATTCATGTTCCTCGTCAGAAGGTGGATAATCAGGAGGAACAATTTTACGATGCTGAGATGAATTTCCCTACTGACACGGACAAGAAGCTTTGTATGCTCGAAGAGAGATTGAAGGCTATTAAAGGCCATAATGATTTGGGTATGGACATGTACGACTTAGGGTTGGTCCCAGGTGTGAAGGTTCCTCCGAAGTTCAAGGCGCCTACTTTTGAAAAGTACAACGGAAGCACCTGCCCTAAGCTTCACATCAGGGCATATTCCAGCAAAATATCTGCCTATACGGATGATGAGAAGCTGCTGATGCATTTCTTTCAGGACAGCTTAACTGGGGCATCTTTAGACTGGTATATGAGCTTGGAGAGAACGCATATTAAAAGCTGGAGAGATTTGGCAGAGGCTTTCATCAAGCACTACCAATACAACACGGACATGGTGCCCAATAAAATACAATTGCAGAGTCTTTCTCAGGGACAAAACGAAAGCTTCAAAGAATATGCCCAGAGGTGGCGTGAATTGGCTGCCCAAGTTCAACCGCCGATGTTGGAAAGAGAGCTCGTTGATATGTTCTTGGATACGCTTCAGGGGCATTATTATGAGAAATTGGTTGGATGTTTGTCAGCTAGATTTTCAGGTCCTGTATTGGCAGGAGAAAGAGTCAAAAATGGCATCAAAACGGGAAAGATTCGAATTGCTGTTGAAGATGCAAAGAAACCTTATGCTGGGTCCTCCAAGGGAAAGGAAGGAGAAACAAGTGTTGTGTATATTCCTCCTGTTGCTCAATGGCCTGTTCAGTACCAGCGACCTTATGCTCCTCAGCAACAGAGATAACAAAGATCGCGAAGGCCTGCGAGAAGGTTCGATCCACTCCCTATTCCTCACAATGATGTTCTTGCCCGTCTACTTGAGAATTCTCTGGTTGAACTAAGGGATGCCAAGCCTGTCCCTGACCCCATTCCTCCTGATTATGATTTGGATGATAGATGCGAGTATCACTCAGACACACCGGGTCATTCCATCAAAAATTGCAACGTGTTCAAGCACAAGGTGCAAGACCTAGTGGACTCAGAGATCATTGCATTCACTGAAGATGATATGTACATCAATTGAAGCCTCCTGTCTCAAGTGAGCACTCAGTTTACAAGGACGTCCAGACAGAATCAAGCCTTCTCAGCGATGGTAATCTTCAGCTTCTTTACTGCATTTTCATTTGTAGTTTTTCATTTCTTGTTAAAGCATTGTATGCATAAAAAACTTGTTTGTGTTCGGAGTGATGTTTTAATGCAATGAATATGTTTTTTCTTGAAGTAATTCATTTTTATTCACTCATAAAATTTTTCTGCACATTGCAATACCAATTCTCATGCATAAACTCTTGGAGGGAGGATGATGAGGTAAAAACGCAAAGTCTTTGGTTGTATGCTTTTGAATAAAACCCTGTTGATGATGTACAGGCATTGCTTCAAATCCCCAAACACCAGAGATATAAGGGAGAGAGACCTCGTCAACCCCTTTGAGCCTTGAAGTAGGAGTTTCATTTCATTCGAAAAAACCCTCACATTTAACCAGGGGCAGGGTAGTCGTCAGTAATTTGACCAAGCGTTTAGATTTCAAAAGGAGTGTGCATCTGAGGATTCATTACCTTTCTTCCCTCACACATCGGGAGATCAAGAGATGTGAAACCACAATGGTTATCCCTCACCAACCGAAGAGTGAGGTTGTCACAACCCTTTCACACAAGCCAGACAAGCCAGTGTCACATGATTTGTTCAAAATAAAAAAAAAGGGAAAGAAAGCCCCGGTAAGTCGAAACTTGAAAACAAGTGACTTAGGCAAAAGTTAGGGCATCCCGCTGGACTTCAAGATCGAAAGATTAAAAAACAATCAGTCCAGGAAAAATCAGGGAAATAAAAAATGCGAAAAATGAAAAAAGAAATGGTCAAAAGAAAAATCCTCGATAAGGAACAAGTCGTGTGACCAAACACAAAAAAGGGTGACTCTCATTTCGAAAACCTCATGGGGTCCTTAACCATCAATCCTCACAAAACAAAAATCCTTTAGGGAGATGAGCGCTTGTGCTAAATTACTGAACGTAGGACTAGAGAACATCAAGGAGAATGGGTGGGTACAAATAAATTTTGAGCCAGAAATCCTTTTTTCTAAAACCGTGAACCAGGCCGCGTTACAACCCTTAAAAGTCCTAATTGAAATAGGGTTTAGTCTGAGGGCGTACTTCAATGAGATAGTGTTCTTGACTCCCATGAGTTTTGCTAATAAAATTTTTGTTGGTATTGCATGTGCGTATTGTTTTCCATTCAAAGATCAATGTCGTAACTAGTGACTCGTTCACGAGGTTTTGTGACATATTTTCAATAAACTTCAAGGTTAACATGTTTGTTGCATTAGAATTATCATTCTCATAATAAACTTGTTCTGCTTGCATACATGTGCCTAAGCATCAATGAAGCTTACACAGTGAATGCCAGTTGAGAAGCTTGATCCTGCTAAGTTGGGACGCTTGAAAATTCTGAAGGGCAGTCATATCAAGGGGCATGTTGCCAAGAGACTCAGTGTCGTGGGCTCTCCCCAGTAAGTCGTGATAAGATGTAACCAACCTGGGGCAGTCACGTCGAGAAATCTCTCGGAAGTTCAGTTATTCTGGGGCATTCATTCGGAGATCAGGGGCAGTCACGTCGAGAAATCTCTCTGAAGTTCAGCTATTCCGGGGCATTCATTCGAAGATCAGGAGCAAAGCCACTTCAAAGCTCATATTGAGGTAGGCCACCTCCGAAGCATGAGAAGTTATCCTCTCCAAAAGACGGTTAATCAGAAATACCTCTTCAAGGTTCAAAATACTGAGGCAGAGCATTTCAAGTCAGTACATGTCCTCTTGGGGAAAATTCCTTCACAGATCATACAGTCTGGGGCAGTTACGTCGAGATCCGATGAATCTCTCCAAGAGTTTGAAGACTCTGGGGCAGTGTGAATACCCGGTCTTCTATAAAATCCTCTTGAGATGATTTCTTCTAGTAGACCCTGTGGTCTGGGGTAAGTCGAGATTTAAAAGAACCGTTGTTCACTCCTGACAATCGGTATGCAGTCGATCAACAGAAACTTGAAGTACTAAGTCTCTTCCCCAGCAAAGAGCCAGAAGGTATCTTTTCCAGCAAGGTGTTGGAATTGCTATTCTTCCCCAAGCAGAGAATTGTTCTCTAAACGAAAGGGGTTCTTTATGAAGGTTCCTTATTCCCAGCAGAGTAAGTGGATTCCTCATTCTTAGTAGGGTAAGATGATGGAATATTTTCAAGCAGTTTGAAGACGGTGAGAAGTCAGAGTACTCTCTTCCTCAACAGTCAGATTCGGTATTTCCCTGCAAGTCAAAGTCCAACGGTTATTGGCATTCTCAGCAGGTCAAAGTCCAATCTTCATTGGCACCTCCCCAACAGAGTTTGCAATTCAGCTTGCAGTTCCTCGACAGGGTTGGCATCGCCAGTAGTTATTGGTGGTACAGTTGGTTATCTCCCTACAGGAGATCAGATATTGGTGATCCCTTCCTCAGCAAGGTTTGCTTGTCTGTTCTGCGCATTCCTCGGCGGAGTGTCCTATCATTCTTGCATATAGTAATCATCATTGCATTGCATCCTCAAAATGCGTAGCATTTCCATTTTGTATGGAGCATTACACCATAGAAAGAAAATTCAAACATGCATCGAAGCATAAGCCAGATTTGGTACTTTGTGCGAAAGCCCAGATCAACCCTCAATCTAAAGCAGTGATCCCCAACCTCCGAGTTGATGCCTATTTTGTCCAACCTCAAAGTTGACTCCCTTTATACCAACTTCAAAACTGTCGTACATTCCTTCTCCAACCTCAGAGTTGAAGCCTTTTTTACCAACCTCAGAGTTGTCGAATACCTTTTCTCAACCTCAGAGTTGATGAATATCCTTTTCTTCCCCAACTTCAAAGTTATCGCACCTCCTTTTCTCAACCTCAGAGTTGATGAATATCCCTGTCTTCCCCAGCTTTAAAGTTGTTGTATACCTTTTCTCGACCTCGGAGTTGATGAAAATGCTTTTCTTCTCCAACCTCAGAGTTGAAGTCAATGGTTTTATCTCTGGTTTCAAAATCGATGTATACCCTTTTACCAATCTCAGAGTTGACGTATACCCTTCTTCCGACCCCAGAGTTGAAATTATGGTTTTTTCTCAATCTCAGAGTTGATGTCTACCTTTTCCTCAACCTCAGTGTTATTGTTTACTTCAAATTTTCTCGATCTCAGAGCTGATGCCATTTTTCATCAATCTCAGAGTTGATGGTCTACCCTCTTATCCCCAGCGGAGTCATATTTGTAGGTCCATTGATCCTACAAACCTCCGGCCAAAGGTCCAACCGTAGATTGGCAAAACAGCTAAGTCCAACCGTAGATTGGCAAAAGTCCATCTTAGGGTGGCAAATCAGCAAAGTACAACCGTAGATTGGAAAAAGTCTACCCGTAGTGTGGCAGGCCAGTAGTCGTCTGACATTGTACAAAAGACATTGCTAAAGTCCATTCGTAGTATGGCAGGCCAGTAGTCGTCTGGCATTGTACAAAAGACATTGCTAAAGTCCACCCGTAGTGTGGCAGGCCAGTAGTCGTTTGGCATCGTTCTAAAAGACATCTCTCCAGTGTTATTCTTCCCACCAGAGTTTTATCCAAGCAGTGTTCATTTGTATTCAATCGCCTTTTACCTTGAACGTCTGAAAGCCGTTGCTATCATCCTTTCAGGTCCAAGTCGATTGAATAGGGGCAGCTGTAGTACCCCAAAATTTTCCCTACCTTTTTCTGGCTTATGTTTCTTTCTCATTTTGCATTCAGTAGGTCATATTCATATCATTTGTATTGGGTTCCTAAGACATGGGATCGAGGGGTTTCCTTGTTATTGGTATTCAGAGGTGCAGAGGTTTTCTTATTCAGAGGAGGCATCAAAAGCATCAGGCCAGGATTTCATTTGTGTGAATCAGGGTGTACGTCTCAAAGAGAATTAGAGTTCTTGTTCAAAGTTGAGCTTGTGGATTGTTTATCAGTTGAGATTCTTTAGTGGATCATGTGAGTGGCCAGATGGTTCAGTGGTAGCTGTGACCATTTTATCAGAGACTTATGAATAGTTTATGATTGGTTTTGAATTCATTTGGTTATCCATTTTCTATCCATGATCTATATCCACTTCCGTTTTTGTTATCCATTTCTGTTTTTTGTTATCCACTTTTTAATAACCCATTCCAAACCCAATTCTAAAAAATCCATTCTTTCTTAATTCACCTTTTCTATTCACTATACTAATAACCATTAAACCATTAAACCATTTCATTATCCACTTTTTCTATCTAAAACCATTTTTCTTAATAGTATCTATTTCTAAACCCTTTTTATCTTATCCACATTTTTATCCAATTATCAATATCCATTTTCACTTTCCATTACAAATATCCATATCCATTTTATTCATCTTTCTTTTTTTTAATATCTGATCCATTTCTAAATCCATTCTTATAAACCACCGTCAAAACCATTTTTCTAAAACCCCTTTGCTCATTTTGTCTGGAAACCATAAACCTTTTTGACCATTTATAATTTTAAATCCAATTACCCCAAAACCATTTCTCCAAGTTTTGATTTAAGTCAAGAGTCCATATTTTGGTATTTATTTCCAACCATTTTGCCTTAATTCCTTCCTAAGTAAATAAACAAGGTCCATAACTCAAGGTTTGCACATACTTATTTCGTTGGCTGGACTGTACGTCATGGTGGAGTGATGGGCTAGAAACCATTCTATTAAGGCTATTGAACTTGGTACCATTTTAGCTGTACGCTTTACTTGAACACAAAAGATACCAATTCATAGCATAAAGCCCATCGTAAAATTACATAGCAGCAAGTGAAAAAAAAAGAAATACGTAGTAGTCTAAAAAAAAAGCATAACAGTAAAAAATAAAAAAAGTCACAACATAATTACAAAGGGTACAAAGGCGTGTGCAGACTGGTGATCCAGGACACCACTCAATTCCATAGCACAACTTCACAGCCTCACAAGTCCCAATTTCAAATCAAATGCATAACAGAAATACGTGGGCGGAAGAGGGAAAGGACCAAGGTTGAAATTGAAAATCAGTAACAGAATTCCATCCTAACAAACTCTCTTCTGGATCCTTCTTGATCACCCTATAAATCTTCTTCACCTTTACCTCTTTTCTCCCCGGATTTTTCTAGGCTTCAACCTTTTCCTTCTTCATCAATCACCAATTTTCACACAAAACCTTCGAGAAGCTACGAATCATCAGTTTCAAAAACTCCTTCAATCTGCAGAAATCAATACACTCCATCATCTTTACATAAAACCTGCAAAAAAAGAAGAAGGCCAACACTCATTCCATCATCATTTTGATTCACAGAAATAAGGAAAACAAAATCACAGCCAAACACTTTTCATTACCTTCGATCAGCAACTCAGCATCAATAACAGTTCTGATAACTTGCAAAACCTTCAACAACCTGCAGCAATTCAACAGTATCAACAAGTTGCAACGAGAATTCACAGAAATTTTCATTCAAATTCTTGCAACAATAATATCACGCAGCATCCGAGGAGGTGAGAAGAGATCCAACGAGAGTGAATCGAAGCAAGAAGAAGATGAAGTGGAAGTAAGATGGAGATTCGCGAGAAGAAGAGGAATCAAGCAAAACCAAGCATACCTGAGCTGCGAAGTTCTTGATTCATCGTCGAAGACGCCATCGGAGCGACTCCGATTCGTAAGTGTTTCTCTCCTTTACGTAATTGTTGATCGTTTTCACTTAGGATGATTTATTTGCTATCTGCTTGAGCTTTGATTTGAGTTGTGTCGCGGTGTTGAATCGTTACGCTGATGAGCTCCGTGTGTTCTTTTCTGAATGAGGCGAGGGTGTCGTCCGAGCTTTAGGGTTCGTTTTGATCCGTCAATTTCATTAAACTCGGAGGTGGTGAGTGAAACATAAATAGTGATAGATGGAGGTGATATGAAGCATGAAGGACGAAGAGGAGATTACGGCGAAATGATTGAAGACGAAGAGGAGAGTTCCGGTGAGAGAGCGAGCCATGGAAAGAGGCGGCGTCGTGTTGTTTTCTGGCATCGGGAGATAACGAAGATGATGAAGGGACGAGCAGAGGAGTAGTAGCCGCGACGGTGACTGCGAGATTCGAAGGTGGCTTTAAACGGCTGTGTGAAGAGAAGGTTGTCGGCACGGAGAAGAATGGTGGGGAAAGTTTGATTGTTTGGGTTTTGGATCGTGAGAGAAACAAGAATGTTGAGTGTGGTAAGTGAAGAAGGAAGAAGATTGGGAAGCTGTTCACGGCGCAAAGAAGAGGAGAGTGTGGTATGAGTTGGATTTAGGTCATTGTGTTATTTGGGCCGGGTCTCAAGCCCATTCGCCCAGAATCCTTAACCACACACCCAGTTCACTCGCCTCACCCCCCCTGGATTCACGATAGGAGTTCGTTGGGCCTGATGCAAAAGCCCACTCGCCTGTTGTTTCTTTGCACCACCCTGAATTCGTCTGCACCCTCATCTTTTTTTTTTCTTTATTTGGTTTTAAATTTTTAATTAGATGCTAATTAGATTGATTTTAGAATTTAATTAGGATTAATCTTGTTTCTTTTTTTTAATTAACTATTAATTTTGATTAATTGATTTTAATTAAAATTTAGTTAACAATTTTAATTTAGAATTAATCTTGAACTAATTAGATTTTAATTAAAATTGGATTTTTGATTTAGATTTTAATTTTAGGTTGAATTCTAGCCTTTTGGATTTAGTTTTAAGTTTAGAACTAGTTTTTAGATTTACTTTTAGATTAACTCTTTCTTAGAATTTAATCTTGCTTAATTAGTATTTTAATTTTTGTGAATATTCTTGATTGATTTTAAATCTTGATTTTGATATTCATATTGATTAATACTTGAGTTGTCTCTTTTACTTGTCTTTCTTTTTTATGAATAGTATGATATAATGCTATGTGTGTAGAATTTTCTCACATCCCTTTGGGATCCTAGCTCAACTTTAATCTTTGATTAAAGTGAGGTAGGATATGCATTAGGTAGTGCTATCCCTCTTTCTCTTTTAGTTTAGGTTCTAAACCTCACTAACCATAGGACATCCATGCATGATAACATTAGAACTCTTAGTCTCCCTTTAGAGTTTCCTTCGGGTTTTCTCTCTTCTCATCTCAAAATAAGAGTAAAAAACATGTAATAAAGGTTAACGTGTATTGCGCTTGAGCCTTCTATGTGGGAAGTGGGGAATGAGGGGCTTCCTCTCGTTCTTCTAGAATACTTAGTGTATGTCCTGTTGGGGACAATGCACGAAGTATTCGTTCCTGTATTTAAGACTTTAGTTCAATGCAAGTTAAAAATAACTGTAAAATACTTCTTGCTTAAAAAAACTTCAAACCAACAATAACGTTTTTCCTTCGGGAATTCTTTTCTTATCTCACTCACTCTCAACGTATGAACGTGTTTCTTCTCGTTCTCTTGCAAGATGGTAACGCACTCAGACCAGCGAGCCTGCAACACCTGAGCTAGAACGTTAGCCGTTCCCTAAAAAACACAAACAACTTTTCCCTAGTGAGGGGAACTACGTCACTCTGATTCTCATGTTCCCGATGAGATACGTAGGCAGTGGGGTAGGGCCCATTCGAGCACTTCTTTTATTTTCCCTACATTTGTTTCTTCGTTCCTTTCTGTTCTCGTTCCTTTTCCTTTCCAGTAGCAGCGGAGCTCCAGTTTCTTACACCCTTTGATCGAGACAAGCAACCGTGGATCCCATCGGGTACGATGGACACGTGGGGGTGCTAATACCTTCCTCTCGCGTAACCGACTCCCGAATCCAGTTCTCTTGGTCGCAAGACCATGCCCTTTCTTTTCTTTTCAGGTTTATGCGGTGTTTGCTTTCCCTCTCTTGGGATAAATACACATTGTTGGCGACTCTGTTTCGGTGCCACTTTCGCGTTTGTACTTGGATGAAAATCCCGGGAGCGACACCTACCAAGGAACTGGTCTCAGTTTCTTTTGTCAATAAACTTTATTGACAAGGGACGCTATTCGTAGCAGTTTTCCTCAAACTTCTCGCCGAGTTTTCCTGGGGAGATGCCATTTAATGGGAAAAAGAATGATCTTAGACTTGATGGAGAACCCAGTCGTCTGAGTTGTAGAGGTGTACAAACTTCTCTGTTGGAGATGCCATTTGTTGACTCTATATGAGGAAACCGAGTTTCTTGAGAGAATGCTTCAGTTTGGGGTTTTACATCATACTTTTCTCGGGGTCTTCCCGGAGAAATGCCATATGATGGGATCCAATTTTGAAGTGCCGATGACCTTTTCATCAGTGGTTTTTCGGAGCAAAACTACTGTATTGCCGAATCTCTGGTCAAGAGGCTTTCTCTGTGGATTTTTCTTTATCCGAGAAAGCAAAAATATCATCTTCAATGGCGAAGAGTGACATCGGTTGAAGGTTCTCTGGTCTTTTAGAGGTTCAAGTTATCAAAGTGGTCAAGGGCCAATTCTGATCTAGAAATAAACTGGAGGAGAGAGATTGTTCAGACGCAACATTTCCTGATGAGGAAATAACTGACAACTCGATTGTGAAGACTTTTATCACTAGGGGACAAGGCCGGCTAAAGTGATAGTGATGCAATATAAATGTGAATGCAGATCAATAATGCATGATGCATGTATGTATATGCTAACAAAACCGACACGACATACAAACTAAAAGATGAACATGACGGGATACTCGGCCATCGCGGGGCGAAGTCGTACCGTTGGTTCAAGATAGCAATTCCGCCTTGCTTAGGAGAAACGGTCCCTGTTGGGAGCGACGCTGGTCGGGCTTAGGAGATGGGAACTCGGCCGAGGGTGTCAGATGGGAAAGCCGCATCTGATACAACTGATCCTTCATTTAGGCGCACTGGCTTTGAAGGTGTACTTCGATTCTGAACTTTGAAGCTCGATTACTTCTGGAGAGGCGAGCGACGTTCTTTCGATGTTCAACAGTCAAAAGAAATTGCCATCTTTAATTTAAAAGCAGAAAAAGTTTTAACAAGTAAATTCATTTTTGTTTTATTTCAAGAATCGTTGATCCTGTTAAAATGTCGTTCTGTAAAACTAAAACAAATAAGAATTGCAAACAAAAGCACAAGGGCTCAAATTTTATTGATAGGATGGAAATCAGCAAAACGCGTGATTCCGTGAAGTATTTACAAAGTTTAGAAAATGGTAATTAAAGGGAAAAGGGCTATATTGAAACATAACGACCACTATTCTTCTACCAACTTTGAATTCTGGGCATCCTGAGCTTCTGTCAAAGATGACCTTGATTGGAGTTTTCTGATGGACGACGTAACTGCTGCTGAGGGATTTGCCCCTTTGTTGAACGTAGTTATTTTCCATTATCCCTCATTTTTGCATGGATTGTACTTTGAGGCTTCCAATCCAACGGGATGATTTTTGATTATGTCTCTAATTTTTGCCTGGACCGCCCTTTCGGGTTTTCAATCCACCGAGACTTTTTTTAGGCGAAGTATTTCTTGACTACATCAACATTCGTGGGCTAGGAAAATTCCTCTCCGTCCATAGTTGCAAGTCTCAAGACGCAGCCTGAGAAAGCTTTCTTGACCACATAGGGGCCATCATAATTCGGAGTCCACTTGCCCCGAGAATCAGTGAGAAATGATTGTATCTTCTTGAGCACGAGGTCTCCTTTTCTGAAGATGCGAGGTCGGACCTTTTTTTCAAAGGCCTTCTTCATTCTCTGTTGATACAACTGACTGTGGCATAGTGTCATTATTCTCTTTTATTCGATTAGATTGAGTTCGTCATGTCGACTTTGACACCATTTAGTCTCTGTAAGCTTAGCTTCCATCAATACCCGGATTGATGGGATCTCTACTTCTATGGGGAGCACTGCTTCCATGCCATATACTAGAGAGAAAGGGGTTGCCCCTGTTGAAGTGTGGACGGATGTACGATAACCGTGAAGCGCAAAGGGTAACATCTCGTGCCAATATTTATGGGTTACAACCATCTTTTGAACAATCTTCTTGATGTTCTTGTTAGCTGCTTCTACCGCTCCGTTCATCTTAGGTCGGTAGGGAGATGAGTTATGGTGTTCAATATTGAACTCTGCGCACAACTCTTTCATCATCTTATTGTTCAAGTTGGATCCATTATCGGTAATTATCTGGCTTGGAACACCATAACGGCAGATGATATTGTTTTTGATAAATTGGACCACCACTTGTCGGGTTACGTTAGCGTATATTGCTGCTTCGACCCACTTGGTGAAGTAGTCAGTGGCTACCAGGATGAAACGATGTCCATTTCAAGCCTTGGGCTCAATCATGCCAATCATGTTGATCCCCCATATGGAAAAAGGCCATGGGGAAGAGATAACTTAGATATGTGTTGGCGGTACATGGATTTTGTCTGAGTATATCTGACACTTGTGACACTTTCTCATGTACTTGTAGCAGTCGGATACCATGGTCAACCAGTAGTATCCTACTCTCAGGATTTTTCTCGCCATTGTATGTCCGTTGGCATGAGTTCCAAAGGACCCTTCGTGAATTTCTTTTATTAGCATGTCTGCTTCTGGTCTGTCTACACATCGGAGCAAGACCATGTCAAAGTTTCTCTTATAAAGTGTATCACCGCTCAGAAAAAATCTGCCAGCCAGTCTTCTGAGGGTTTTTCTATCCTTTCTGGATGCCCCATGTGGGTACTCCCATTTATGAAGGAAGCATTTGATATCATGATACCAAGGTTTGTCGTCTACGACTGCTTCAATCGCGAAGATGTAAGTGGGTCGTTCCATTGACCTACATTATGTCGATCTTAGGCAGGTCATTCCATTGACCTACACTAATCATGGAAGAGAGAGTGGCTAATGCATCAGCCATGTGATTCTCCTAACGAGGGATGTGATGAAACTCGATTCTGTTGAAGAAGGGTAACAACCTTCTTGCATAATCTTTGTAAGGAATCAGTCCTGATTAGTATGTGTTCCAATCTCCTTTGATCTGATTGACAAACAAAGTTGAGTCGCCATATACGTCCAAGTTTTTGATCCTTAAGTCGATTGCTTCCTCGAGACCCATGATACAAGCTTCGTATTCGGCCTCGTTGTTTGTGCACTTGAACGTAAGTCTGGCAGTGAAAGGAGTGTGGGTACCCTAAGGTATTATGATAATTGCCCCAATTCTGTTTCTGTAATGATTGACAGCTCTGTTAAAAATAAGTCCCCATTGGGAATCTGGTTCTGGCCCTTCACTGGGTAGCGGTTCATCGCAATCTTTCGTTTTTAGATACATGACATCTTCGTCTGGGAAGTCAAACCCGATTGATTCTTGATCGTCAATCGGTTGATGATCCAAATGATCAGCTAAAACACTCCCCTTAACGGCATTCTGAGCGTGGTACTCTATGTCATATTCGGATAGCAACATCTGCCAACGAGCAATCCTTCCCGTAAGAGCAGTTTTTTCGAAGACGTACTTGATTGGATCCATTTCGGAGATTAACCAAGTAGTGTGACGAATCATGTACTGGCGTAGACGTTTGGCTGCCCAAGCCAAAGCGCAGTAAGTTTTCTCGAGCATCGTGTACCGAGTTTCACAGTCGGTGAATTTCTTTCTCAGATAGTAGATAGAAGACTCCTTCCTTTTGGTTTCGTCTTGTTGGCCAAGTACACACCCCATGGAGTCTTCCAAGACTGTTAAGTAAATGATCAGTGGTCTTCCTTCCACTAGAGGTGATAGAATCAGTGGGTTCAACAGATATTCCTTGATACCGTCGAAGGCGGTTTGGCAATCTTCTGTCCAAAGGCAGTCTTGATTCTTTTTGAGTAATTTGAAAATCGGTGCGCAGGTCGCGGTCATGAGGAATATGAATCTGGAGATGTAGTTCAAACGTCCCAGGAATCCTCTGACTTGTTTTTAGTTTTCGGAGAAGGCATTTCTCGAATGGCCTTGACCTTGTCAGGATCAACCTCAATTCCTTTCTGGATGACGATGAACCCTAAGAGTTTCCCTGAACGGACACCAAAGGTGCACTTGTTGGGATTCAAGTAGAGTTTGTATTTTCTCAACCGCTCGAATGGTTTTGACAGGTGGGTCACATGCTCCTCTTATGTCTTAGATTTTACAATCATATCATCGACATATACCTCGATTTCTTTGTGTATCATGTCATGAAAAAGAGTAGTCATGGCCCTTTGACAGGTTGCCCCGGCGTTCTTCAAACCGAATGGCATTACCTTGTAACAAAAGGTACCCCACGGGGTAATGAACAAAGTTTTCTCCATGTCTTTCGGCGCCATCTTAATCTGGTTATAGCCCGAGAATCCATCCATGAAGGAGAAAACTTTGAACTTTGTTGTACTGTCAACCAGCATGTCAATGTGTGGTAAAGGAAAGTCGTCCTTTGGACTAGCCTTGTTTAGATCTCTGTAATCGACACACATTCTGACCTTTCTGTCCTTTTTTGGAACGGGTACGATGTTGGCTAACCATTGAGGATATTCTGATGTGGCGAGGAAACCTGCGTCAATCTGTTTCTGTACCTCCTCCTTGATTTTGATGGCCATGTCCGGATGGGTTCATCTCAACCTCTGTTTTACTGGCGGACATTCTGATCTCAACGGTAAATGATGTTCCACAATGCTGGTATCCAACCCTGGCATATCCTGGTAGGACCAAGCGAACACATCGGGAAATTCTCTGAGAAGCTTTGTCAAACTCTCTTTGGCAGTTGGACTGAGCAGTGCCCCAATCCTGATTTCTTTCCTCTCTTTTTCTGAATCCAAGTTGACCATTTCCAACGGCTCTTTGTAAGGTTCAATAGACCTTTCCTCTTGTTTGAGTAGTCGGGAGATCTCTTTTAGAATTTCGTCGTCATTTTCTTCTTCAGCCCCAAATACCGGGAACTCAAAGTTGGGAGAAGGCATCAGATCGTATGTTTCAACTGGGTTTAAAACAAGCAATCTGCATGATGTGATGATTTGTGTTTAGAAGAGATAGAGAGAATGCAAGTGTGTGCAGTGTATTTCTTTTACTGCTTGTTTTTATTATTTGAGATGTTTTTTAGGATTACCATTTTCTGAGAAAAGCAAAAAGAGAAAACAACAATAATCGCGGAAGTTACATAACGACTTTATTTTATTAATGAACAAGTCGATTCTTGAAACTACAACCCTATAAAACAAAACTCTATTGCTTTGGGCAAAGCGAAGAGGGAAAATTTACAAAAAGCGAGCCCTATCAAAACATCTATTTCACCTGGGCAGGGTGAAAGGTTAAAGACGACAATTACTTTAACTTGTGAACAATCTTCAGAACATCGACAGCAACCCATTGGTGGTGAACTCCTCGGTGTATCACAAAGTTTGGCAGCTTCCTTGATTTGTCTTCAGAAATAACGCTGATTTCTGGTGGAGCAGGATCGCTGGAATCTGTCTCCCAGGCAGATTTGTCGTAGGAGGATTCCTCTGTCCCATTTTGCATAGCATTTGTGCTCTCCAGTAGATCTCCCTATCCAGTTGGATGGATGTCTTCGAGCTTAATACGAGAGCTTTCAGGAGCAGTGTACTTGACGAAGTAGTCGAACTTACCACTCGGTTGTCCCAAGGTGTCCCATACTTCTTTGGAACTGGAGGAGTCATCTCTCTCGATGACGTTGACCTCGGGAAAAGCATAGTTGATGAACTCTAATCCTGCGAACATTGCGAATTCATCATCGTGTGGGGTATTTTCGGGATACCCTGGGTGTTGATCCCATGACATGGTGGGGACACAAGTATTCTTTTCAATGTTGCTCAGCTGATTTTCATTGTTCGGCTGATTCCCTTGCCCCAAGTCTCCTGGATACGGCTGCCACATTGGCAGGCCATCCATCGGGCCATAATAGTTGTGGTCGAAGTTGTCTTTCATCAGAGTGTCCTCTTTTAATGAGTTTGGTGGAGCACGGCATCCTTCCGGATCACAATCTCCATATATCATTCGGACATCTGACCTTGGTATAAATCTCAGACTCTGTGCGTGAAAGCAGAATGGAGTATGTGTTTCGTCCTGAGACATATAATCGTCCTCGTTAAGATAGGACTTATATTCCTCATCTGTGTTGGAGGATTCATCTTTATTAATGGTATGCACTTCTTGAGGCACTGGGTGAAGGAAACCTCCACTGTGACAGAAGTTCCGAATGGGATGAAGACTTTCATCGCTGGTAGTAACTGTCTGGGTGCAGGTTGCAGAAAAACCAAGACCCTTCTTTGTTTTATTGTCAGTAGGATAGACTAGATGTCCCCATCCTGTTGTATTGGTACTCTTGATCACTTTGATAGCATCTTTATATTACGAAATGAAAGTCCCCTCTTCGGATTGATTGTCCTTGCTCACCGAGAGCGCTTGGAACCGAGTCCCAACAATCTCCTCGGGTTCTACACAAGTAGATGATGATAAGTTACTCACGAGCAAGGCTTGTTCTCCACAGACCATGACGAGCTGGTTGTTCTGAATAAACTTTAACTTTTGGTGGAGGGTCGAGGTGACCGCCCCAGCCTGATGTATCCAAGGTCTTCCTAATAAACAAATGTACGTTGCCCGGATGTCCATGAACTGGAAAGTGACTTGGAAAGTGTGAGGACCGATGCTTATGGGAAGGTCGACTTCGCCGATAATTGCTTTTTTGGATCCGTAAAATGCTTTGACGATGACCTCGCTGGTTCTCATCGGGGGTCCTTTGAAGGATAATTGCATCAAAGTGGACTTCGACATAACATTCAGCACTAAATCCCAAGTTATTGCAGGAAGTGATGTTAGAGACAATGCTATCGAACTGTCTGATTGTTACATCCTGTTCCACAAAGGCTTGCTCCAAGACTTTCTGTAGAGTGTCCCTGTGCGCTTCTGAACTGAGTAAAAGTGACAGCACAGAGATCTTTGAAGGAGTTTGTAATAGCTGATCAACAATGTTGTATTCACTCCTTTGGATGAGCTTCAGCATCTCATCATCATTTTTCGAAAGGTCGGGATTACTGGACTGACCGACTGGTGGATTGGGAACTTCTGTCTGAGGTTTCTTTTCTTTGCTGGACTCTCCAATTCCTCTATTAAATATTCGACCGCTCCGTGTTACTCGACTGATGTCTGCAATATTCACGGCGGAGGGTAATGGAATTTCATTTCCATTCTCGACTGTTGTTGCACCGTATTTGTAAGGGATTACCTTAGTTGATTCATACGATAATCATCCTGGTAGATAGATGACTATGGGAGCCTTCTGATCTTTCTGACTGTCGTAAGCAATTTCGATTTGTTCCTGGTTGAGAAATCTCGATTCGTCAAGTAGAGGAATGATGGCACAATAATCCTTGGTCCTCTGATGATCAGAGATTACAACAACATCTTCAATTTGACCAGCGAGGTAGTCCGGCGCCCAGTTGATTGGTCCGGAACCCGGATATGGGCGAATCTCTCTACGATCCACTTGACCCTGAAGAGCTGTTTGCACAAGGTAACATCCTTGGTTACTTTCCGAATAGAATCTACAACGTTCATAGTTGTGTGGTGGCACCTGGCCACGCCCGCTTTGAATGCAATGTAACCTTACAAGGTTAGCTTCCACAGATCGGACATCATGACTTTAACGCCGAGTAGGGTTCCTGTTATTGATACTAATTTGCTGAGTATCTTCATCCATTTAGATTAGCATCCACCAGTGATTTAACAAGTGCTGAAATGCCTCCTGGACAAGGGCACAACCTTGACTGTTTTTGCAACCCGCTTTACAGCTCTGGTAATCATGTGAAATCAGGAACCCGAGTTGGACCTGCTCAGCATGTAACTCTACCAGGTTGGTATTCATTAAACGAATATCGAAGATTTGAACCATGTTGATCTGATAGGGATTCCTATCATGGTAGTCCTGGATCCATCCAAGATTCATCTGACGCTGGAGGGCTTCTTGTACAAAAGAACATCCCTGTTTGTTTACCGAGCAATTCAGACAAGAACTGTAATTGTGCCGGGCCAGATTATGATACTGTCTTTGCCTAGAATGTATCGCCACCAAGTTGACATTCATTGTACGGATGTCGTGGTTCTGAATGATGTTAGAATTCGTGTAAACCAAGTTAACTCCACGAACTCGGTGCTCTTGGATCCATCCGAGATCCAACTATTCCTGTAGAGCTGATTGCACCACAGAACATCCTCGATTGTTTTTAGAGCAGATATCACACTGGTGATAATTATGAGGTGGCACATGACCATACCCGCTCTGTCTACAATGTATGTTAACCAGATTGGTCCTTAACAAGAGTACATCGTGAATTTGATAGACATTGTTAGACTCTCCCTCTATCAGGTTGACTGCAGCTTTCTCATGTTGAGGCAGCGTGTTCGTGAGAACATTCGGATTCGTATCTTTGAAAGATAAGACCCCGCTCCTAACAAGTTTTTGCACGTCGGATTTGAAATTGAGACAGTTCTCTATGTTATGCCCTGGTCCTCCTTGATGGTAAGGGCATGTCTGGTCCACCTTAAACTAAAAAGGCAGATTTTCCAGTATTGTAAGAGGGGATTTAGTCTGGATGTGCCCCTTGGCCAGTAGTAACGGAAATAGTTCTGCGTATGATACGGGTATAGGATCAAATCCTGGCGGTCGCGTTGTACGGTTGTTATTGTATGGAGGACGAGCCTGCTGAAGAGGTTGTTGAGTCCTTTGCTAATTAGGTTGGCTTTGTGCAACCTGAGGTTGATACGTAGAAATAGGATCAAATTCTGGTGGCCGCGTTGTACGGTTGTTATTGTATGGAGGACCAGCGTCTTTTATTAAACGTCTTTCTCGAACAGCTTCCTCGAGACGTACCCCCATACCGACCATTTCGGTGAAGTCACTGGGCGCACTAGCAACCAGTCTGTCATAGTAAAATGAGCTTAAGGTCTTTAAGAAGATTTTTGTCATCTCTTTTTCCTCAAGAGGTGGAAAATATGAGCGGCAATTTCACGCCATCTCTGAGCGTACTTCTTAAAGGTTTCCTTGTCCTTTTGTGACATCGATCTGAGCTGATCTCTGTCTGGTACCATGTCCAGATTGTATTTATATTGTTGGATGAAGGCAGTGCCAAGATCTCTGAATGTGGTGATCGTAGCGCGGTTTAAACCCATGTACCATTTTAATGCGGCACCAGTTAAACTATCCTGAGTGTAATGAATCAGTAGGTCCCGATTCTCCGTCTGAGCTGACATTTGCCGAGCGTACATCACCAAGTGACTCTGAGGGCAAAAGTTACCCTTGTATTTTTCAAAGTCGGGCACTTTGAACTTGTGCGGAACTTTCACATTGGGGACCAGACAAAGGTCTGCGGCGTCCTTCCCAAATAAATCCTAACCGCGGATGGCTTGCAGTTCCTTTTGCATTTCTAGGAACTGTTCTTGGAACTCGTCCATCCCGTCGA
The DNA here is from genome assembly GCA_022829125.1 of Lathyrus tuberosus. NCBI lineage: Eukaryota > Viridiplantae > Streptophyta > Magnoliopsida > Fabales > Fabaceae > Lathyrus > Lathyrus tuberosus. Next base: position 3,699,005 of record JALAZF010000440.1, read on the forward strand.
ACATAATTTCCTTTCTTCCAGAAGGTATTTGTGGAATCTGTCCTTCCGAGACAGTGTGCACCACAGGGGGTGGTACCGTTATTACGGCAGTGAATCTTGGCGTTTCCCAAAGTTTGTAACCTCTAGGAGTCCTCAATATTCCTCTAGCATCCTCGCTTTCCTGAAGTTTGTAACCTTCAGGCCCAGCGGCTTCTGCTGAAGTTTCCGGATCTCCAGTGATCGGCGGAACATATCCTTCCAGGATATAGTTAACAGGCATGCCCCAGGGACGATCTTTTGGCATTTTGTACCTAGGATCATACTTATCCAGTATGGGCGTTGAGGTGATCTCTGAGATCACAATTCTTTATAGCTGAGCTTCTGCCATGGCTTGCATGTCGTTACGAAGCTTACTCATATCCTCTCTCAGAGCATTAATCTCTTCTTTCAACTCTCTGTTCTCTTTCTCAAGATCATCCATCCTTTTCTGACGATTGGCCCGAGCATTGTACGAATGAGACAGTTTGACTCTAGAACCGAGACATAAACGTGAGACTCGTAGGTATGAAGAATACGTGATGTGAGAATAATGAATGCAATGATTATATTAATTGTTTTTTGGTTTAATCAAAATAAACTTCGACAATTACATTGCAAATATCAAACAGTGGGGAAACCCCGTTTTATTGAATTCAAAGGATTACAAAAATAGAAATACAGTAGATTACAAGGTGGGGAAACAAAAACCTAAGCTAAGGGGTCCCGAGTCCTCTCTGAGGAGAAACCGCGTGCTGATTCTGGTACTTTCCTTTTCTTGGACCGGGGTTCTTGGGCCGTTGTCGAGTTGTCATTCCTTTGCCAGGTGAAAGGAGTGAGTAAATTCCTTTGGTCATCTTGATTAACCACAACATGCTGCTCCAAAATTTCAATCAGAGCATCTTTATCCTTTAGTAGTTGCAGTATTTTGATACACTCCACATTGAGAATGCGGTACTTGTTCTTCCAAGACCTTCTCTCCTGCTGAACTTGGTTGAGAGTAACCTGGAGTTTTTCCGTTTCATTCATGAGAGCTCTAGTTTGTACCTAGTGGAGGTAAGGCTCCACCGAGACACAGTCCGGTTTTCCTAGAGACTCTCGTCCTTTCTTATGAACATGTTTCCAAGCGTGCACTATTTCCATCTTTAGTGCTCTGTCATTTTCCCCTTCTTTGAAGAAAAGACCTTCCAGATGAGCATTCCGTGGGACATGCCTCATTGGGTATCCAAATTGACGACGAACCAATACTGGATGGTAATTAATTCCTCCCTTAGTTCCTATGAGGGGTACGTTGGGGAAGTTTCCACAACGGTCAGTGATCCTGATTCCCTCATAAATCCTATTGCACCAATCTATGTCAAAGTTGGTAAGAGACATGATTCTCTGTGACCAACGTAAAGTATTCTTTTGATCCCAACAAGCACCAGACTTAGGCAAATGGGAGATAAACCATTTGTATAGCAGAGGTACACAACATGTGATCTCCCCTCCGTTGTACAAATTCCCTAAGTGTACAAAATGATATGCGTCTGCGAGTAAAGTCAGCACAGGATTTACAATGAGAAAAACCTTAATGGAGTTAATATCGACGAAGTTATTGATCTTGGGAAACAGATATAACCCGTAAGTGAGTAAGACAAGGATGCTTTCAAAAGCAGCCATGTTCCCTATACTAGCAAAGTACAGAGCCTTCTTTGTCAAGAACTGGGTTGACAAACCTCGTATGCCACCCTTAGTGGTCATGTGAGCCTTGACCTCTGACTTGTCCAAATAAATCGCTCTTGCAATGGTCTGATCCTTTGGAATTTCTTCAAGTCCAGAAAAAGGAGCTCGATCAGTGATGTGTAAATCAATCAGATGAGAATATTCCTCCAGCGTTGGTGCTAGTTGATAATTCGGGAATGTGAAACAGTGATAAACCAGATCGTAAAACTGAACGAGTGCATCCGTGATTCTTTCAATTACTTGAACCCTTAACAGAGGTAGCAGTTCTCCTTACTTGGCTATGAAAGCTTCAGGGTTAGTCACCATTCTCGCCAAACCTCTTAAATCCTCAAACTTTGGAACCTTGAAAGGGTACTGATGAGTTCTCCTCCTACCGAAATCCATGAGCGCAATATTTTTTTCTACCCATCCCGAAGGTTTATACTAGTGATTTTTGTACCTGTCTCTCAACATCATCAACTCTTGTCGAGAAAAAAACCAGCGGGCCAGGAACCGTGCTAGGCGATGTTATTCGAAGAGTCCTCAGAAGAGGGTGGTATCGCGTGACAACAATTTCTGATAGCTTCCGCACCACTAAAGGGGTTTTTCCTAGGTGTATACTCAATCTTTCCACATGCGGCATCACACGCATTCCCATTAGCAGAAAAATAAACACATATATCAATTAGGAAAAACAGTATATATATTTGTCCTAATGTCCTAGACTTTTAAGAGCTATGAATCCTATGTTCCTGATAGAAAATGGCTCCCCGGCGGAGGCGCCACTTGTGGTTCCTTCCCCATTTAAAGGTTTTGACCAAAGATCCTAGTGAAGTCAACAAAAAGTCCTATCCCAGTGAAATTCCAAGAAAAGAAAGCAGGCCCCACGGTGGGCGCCACTTCTCTGTGGCACTTTTTAAGGTTTCTACCTAAGAGATGGGAAGAGAACAAGATCTCGAACGTCCCCAGTGAAGTCGCCATTCTTCTGTAGCGAGCGATTTTGGACGTGGTTACGAAGCACTATCACTTTGGTACTACAGTTCGATTCATTTTTTATCCTATTGAAGCTGATGAAGGAAGGGAAATAAATGTCTCCAACTAACCCTACTTGCAAACTGAATTTGAACAGATAACTGTTGGTTTACAGATGCTACAAAGATTGTGGGTCTCTCTTAGGTTATTTTGGTAAAATAGTGCTAGGGTGATTGGAGGGAGATTAAGACTGGTGCTTTTGACATGTGAGGGTATGGGATTTGGGTTTTGGATTAGTGTGCTCGCTAATGAAATTCTGGTACCAGATATGTGATATTACGTGTGATGTCACAACAACACACTCTGCAATGGACAATGTAAAACAACAGAAAAGACACAAAGAATTGTTCACCCAGTTCAGTTAAACAACTTACTCTGGGGGCTACCAAGCCAGGGGTGAATTTCACTATTAGTAGTATCAAATTACAGACTCAACAACCCAGTTGACATCTCCTAAACTTAATCACTACTTAATGAACCTTCTACCTAAGAGACCACTTAGGTATGAGAACACTACTCAATCCCTAAATCACTTCAGTGATATAATTCAAAGATCACACACTTTGAATAACACAACTTGATTCTGCTTCACAGCTTTGATCAAGAACAAGTCAAAACAACAACACTAATTCACACTAGAATGGTTTACAACACATACACGAATACACAAACGACTCTCAGTCTTTAGCTCTCTTTCTACTTTGTTTTCTTCAAAGGATTGATGCGCTTTATATAGCTATTTGATTTGGTCTTGGACCTGCTACAATATCTGACCTAATTTGTTATTTAAATCTGAATCTTCAAAACAGATTTTCTCTCTCAAAATCTTCTTAAATCTTCAGCCTTTAAACACTCCTACAAATCTGCATCAAATCTGTTTGCAACAGAAAATATCTCCTCCAAGATATTTGTATCCAGTAACTCTAACAGCTCTCCCAATATTCCAGCTAATACGGTTAACCCTAAAAACATCTCAAACCTGATGTTTTAATGAACTGCATATCTGATGTCATGACATCGCATGTGACATCAGACTTCAAAACTTCAACAACTTAAACACCTAAAATTATCCAATGTTAAGACTCAATGTTAAGACATCACCCATGTGACATCAATATTGAACAACTTTGTTTTACCAAAACTCTAGCCAATCCAAGAACCAACAATCTCCCCCTTTGGGTAATTTTGGCTAGAACAATCTCTGCAACATCAGAGACTTCAGCAGCGGATAAAAATTGAAAAAAAGTTAAAAACTCCTAGCAGTTAGCAGTACTCCTTCAAAATAGCTCCTATCAATAAGGGCAAACTCCCCCTCAAAATCAGAACCAGCATAACCAGCTGTTCAACATGCACACTCCCCCATGCACACTCTACACATCTAGGCTAACTCCCCCCTTTTTAGCCATAATTGGACAAACACCAAACACAATGTCCTGACAAAAATAAAGACATGGTAAAACACCATGTTTCCCAAAAAAAAACAAGTTCCAACACATTGACTGTTCAGTCGATACAAACTATGCTCCTTGTTTGTATTATAAAAGCAAGCCTTTCTTCCTTTTAGCAGCACCACACAACAACCAAGAATGAGCCAGTTAAACACCAAAGATGTAGCAAATAACCTTAAGCAGAAAGACAAGACTTCAGATCCACCTAAGAAGAGGAGCAAAACAATGACTGCAGCTAAAACTACTTCAGGAACCACAAAGACAGGAAGAACCTCAGAAACAACCATGAAACCCAACAAGAAGCTTCTTGTGCAACAACAAGCTTCTGATGATGATTGGGATGAAGATTGGAAAGCTTTTCTAGATGCAGGGTTGGGATAATCTGTAACTATTGATGTACTTCAAACCTGTATGCCTTCAGCAGTTAAAAAAAAATCAATTTCTAATAAAGAATACAACTTCTTAATACACTCTCTAGCACATTTAATCTTCATAAATGGAAATTCCTAATTTACTTCTCAAATTTTCAAATTGGTTTGCATCTAAGGCTTTAGTAAAAATGTCAGCTAATTGTTTATCTGTAGCAACATGTTCCAAAGCAACTACTTTGTCTTCAACCAAATTTCTTATAAAATGATGCCTTATATCAATATGCTTAGTTCTGCTATGTTGAATAGGATTTTTAGAGATATTGATAGCACTCAAATTATTACAGTACAATGTCATGACATCTTGCTTGACATTGTATTCTGTTAACATCTGCTGCATCCAAACAAATTGAGAACAACTACTCCCTGCTGCTATGTACTCAACTTCAGCAGTAGAAAGAGACAAACAGTTCTACTTTTTACTAAACCATGATATCAGATTATTCTCTAAGAAGAAACAACCTCCTGAAGTGCTTTTCCTATCATCAGCACTCCCAGCCCAGTCAGCATCACAATATCCCCTTAACTCTGTCCCAGATCCATGACTATACAGCATCCCATAGTCACTAGTGCCATTAACATATTTCAGGATCCTCTTCGCTTGATTCAAGTGACTAACCTTAGGCTCAGATTGGTATCTGGCACAAACTCCAATAGCAAAATAAATGTCAGGTCTGCTAGCTGTGAGATACAATAGACTCTCAATCATGCTTCTATATAAAGTTTGACCCACAATAACTCCATGTTCATCGTTGGATAATTTTAAATGAGTAGGAGCAGGAGTCCTCTTGTGATTAGCGTTCTCAAGACCAAACTTCTTCACTATGTTCTTTGCATACTTGCTCTGAGAAATGAATATGGAGTCCTCCATTTATCTAACTTGTAGACCAAGAAAATAGTTTAGCTCACCAAAAAGACTTATTTCAAACTCAGACTACATCTGTTCCACAAAATGTTTCACCATTGCATCTGAAATCCCACCAAATACTATGTCATCAACATAGATTTGAGCTATCATCGGTTTTCCTCCTTCCTCTTTAACAAACAAAGTCTTGTCAATCCCTCCTTTTCTGTAGCCATTCACAACCAGGAATTCAGTAAGCCTTTCATACCAAGCTCTTGGTGCTTGCTTCAAACCATATAGAGCTTTCCTTAGTTTGTACACATGGTCAAGAAATGTTGGATCAATAAATCCTTTTGGTTGATCAACATACACCTCTTCATTTAAGTAACCATTCAAGAAGGCACTTTTAACATCCATCTGAAGAAGCTTGAATTTGAAATTACAAGCCACCCCTAAGAGCAATCTGATAGATTCCAGTCTTGCCACACGAGAAAAGGTTTCATCATAATCAATTCCTTCAACCTGAGTGTATCCCTGAGCAACTAATCTGGCCTTGTTTCTGGTGACCACTCCTTGTTCATCAGATTTATTCTTGTAGATCCACTTGGTGCCAATCACATTAACTCCATCAGTCCTTGGTAAAAGCTCCCATACTTCATTCCTCTTGAATTGCTCCAGCTCTTCATGCAATTTTGGAGACAAAACATGAACTTGCTATAACATCTCTTGACCTAGTCCTCACTCTAGAATTTGGATCACCTATAATAAGCTTCTTTGGGTGGTCTTTCTGAACTCTGATAGAGGGATCTTTATGAGGTTGCTCATTTTCAGGCTCAGCAGTAGCAACACTAGGAGTTGGACTTCTGTCTTTAGCTTCTGGTGCAACTTCACCAACTGATGTTCCAACATCATCTAGGACATCATCATCTTCCTGCTTATCATTGTCATCAATCACCACATTGATGGACTCCATCATCACCTTGGTTCTAGAGTTGAAAACCCTATATGCTCTGCTGTTGGTAGAGTATTCGAAAAATATTCCTTCATCACTTTTGGAATCCAATTTTCTTCTCTGTTCTCTATCAGCCAGAATATAACATCTACTTCCAAAAACATGAAAGTATTTAACATTAGGTTTTCTTCCCTTCCATAGCTCATACAGAGTGGATGAAGTGCATCTTCTCAGGGTAACCCTGTTGTGAATGTAGCAGGCAGTATTCATGGCTTCACCCCAGAAATGATAGGGAAGTTTATTGGCATGGATCATAGCTCTAGCAGACTCTTGGATAGTTCTGTTCTTCCTCTCAACTACTCCATTTTGCTGAGGAGTAATAGGAGATGAAAACTCATGACTTATACCTTCAGCAGAGCAAAATTCTTCAAACTCGCTATTCTCAAACTCTCTTCCATGGTCACTCCTTATCCTGATAACATTACTCTCCTTTTCTCTTTGGAGTCTTTGACAAAGATCTTTAAAAACATTAAACGCGTCTGATTTGTCTTTGATGAAGCTCACCCAGGTGTACCTTGAATAGTCATCCACAACTACATATGCATATTTCTTTCCACCCAGACTTTCAACCTGCATAGGTCCCATCAAGTCCATATGAAGTAGTTCCAAGACCTTGGAGGTGGTGTCATGTTGAAGCTTCGGATGAGACATATTTGTCTGCTTCCCTTTTTGACAGTCTCCACACACTTTTCCTTCCTTAATATTAAGTTTGGGAATTCCTCTGATTGCTTCTGAGGAGATGATTCTCTTCATTCCCTTTAGGTGAAGATGTCCCAACTTCTGATGCCAGATTTTGACATCATCTTCTTTAGCAAAAACACAAGTGGAAGAATTTGAGTCTTGTGGCACCCAAAGATAACAATTGTCCTTAGACCTGGCTCCCTTCATAATGACTTCTCCTTTATCATCTTTGACAATGCATTCAGACTTTGTAAAGTCTACTTTGAATCCTTGATCACAAAGTTGACTAATGCTAATCAAATTTGCTGTCAGTCCTTTAACAAGAAGAACATCCTCCAGTCTAGGAGCACCAACATAGTTCAGTTTACCAATCCCCTTGATCTCTTCTTTGACCCCATCACCAAATGTAACATAGCCTGAAGAATGAAGCTTCACATCTACCAACAGATTCTTAACTCCAGTCATGTGGCTTGAACACCCACTGTCAAAGTACCAATCTTCTTTGGTAGAAACCCTTAAAGAAGTGTGAGCTATCAAGCTTGTAACCTTAACTTTAGGGACCCATTGCTTCTTAGGCTTGGTAACCTGCCTTCCTTTATGACAGTTCTGTCTGGGAACAACCTGATGAGCCTTCTGTGGATATCCATGTAGCTTATAACAATAAGCCTTAATGTGTCCAAAACATCCACAATGGTGACATCTCCAGTGTCTGTATTTCTTCTTAGATGGAGTTCCGTCATGATGTTTTAACATCACTGGTTTGGAGATGATAACATCATTAGAACCTGCATCATTGGTGAATCCCAGACCACATTTGTCTGCAGCCATCTTCCCAATACTAAGAATGTTGTCTAACTCATCAGTACCATTGTTCAACATTCTGATAGTTTTGGTCATAGAGTCGAGTTTATAGTTAAGCATACTGACTTCAGCTTCAAGTTCAGTCTTTTCAGCTTTTAACTATACTATGGTTTTCTTCAGCTCTTCTCCTTCAAGGAACACTTGTTTACTTCTTATGAAGAGATCTTTATAAGTGACAGCAAGTTCATCATAATTAACCTCATCATCTCAAGAATCATCATCTGACTCATAAACCCCAACCATAACTCTAACAAGTTTAGCTGAATTTTCTTCATATTCACTCTCACTGTCAGACCAAGAAGCTGATAACCCTTTCTGCTTCTTTAGAAAAGTAGGACATTCCTTCTTGACATGTCCATACCCTTCACACTCAAAGCATTGTATCCCTTTGTCATTACTGTATTTTTCTTTATCTTTAGACTTCTTCCCTTGTTCTCCTGATCTGTTGATGTCAGAGGTAATGTTCTTGACATTGGGATTATAACTCCTATTTATCCTCTTCATGACTTTGTTGAACTGTTTTCCCAGCAAAGCAATAGCCTGAGATAGCTCCTCCTAAGAATCATCCTCTTTCCCTTTCTTGGCTTCATCAGAACTGGAAACCAAAGCTATACTCTTGGACATTTTTTCAGGTTCCTCTTCACTTAACCCTATCTCAAACGTTTAAAGAGATCCAATAAGCTCGTCAACCCTCATTTTGCTGATGTCTTGAGCTTCTTCAATTGCAGTCACCTTCATCTTATACCTCTTGGGAAGGGATCTAAGGATTTTCCTTACCAGCTTTTCTTCAGTCATCTTTTCTCCAAGAGCACTAGAGGCATTAGACAGCTAAAGAATACTCATATGAAAGTCATGAACAGTTTCATCTTCCTTCATCTTTAGACTTTCAAACTTTGATGTCAGAAGTTGAAGTCTTGACATCTTAACCTTTGAAGTTCCTTCATGAGTAGTCTTCAAGATGTCCCAAGCTTCCATAGTAACTTCACAGGTATTGATCAACCTGAATATGTTCTTATCCACTCCATTGAAAATAGCATTTAAAGCTTTGGAATTACCAAGGGCAAGCTCATCTTCTTCCTTGGTCCATTCTTCTTCAGGTTTCAATTTTGAGCTGCCTTCTTTTTCTTTCCCAGCATCATCTTTCTCAACAACAACAGGTGCTTTCCATTCTTTTATGATAGCCTTCCAAGCCCTGCTGTCCAAGGATTTCAAAAAGGTAATCATCCTTGGCTTCCAATAATCATAATTAGAGCCATCCAAAATAGGGGGTCTATTCACAAATCCACCAACTTCCTTGTCCATCTTTACCAAAAATTATCAGCCCTAGATCTCACCCAGATGCAGAGCAGGATGCTTGCTCTTATACCAATTGAAATTCTGGTACCAGATATGAGATGTTACGTGTGATGTCACAACAACACACTCTGCAATGGACAATGTAAACAACAAAAAAGGCATAAAGAATTGTTCACCCAGTTCAGTTAAACAACTTACTCTGGGGGCTACCAAGCCAGGGATGAATTTCACTATTAGTAGTATCAAATTACAGACTCAACAACCCAGTTGACATCTCCTAAACTTAATCACTACTTAATGAACCTTCTACCTAAGAGACCACTTAGGTATGAGAACACTACTCAATCCCTAAATCACTTCAGTGATATAATTCAAAGATAACACACTTTGAATAACACAACTTGATTCTGCTTCACAGCTTTGATCAAGAACAACTCAAAACAACAACACCAATTCACAATAGAATGGTTTACAACACATACACGAAGACACAAATGACTCTCAGTCTTTAGCTCTCTTTCTTCTTTGTTTTTTTCAAAGGATTGATGCGCTTTATATAGCTATTTCATTTGGTCTTGGACCTGCTACAATATCTGACCTGATTTGTTATTTAAAACTGAATCTTCAAAACAGATTTTCTCTCTCAAAATCTTCTTAAATCTTCAGCCTTTAAACACTCCTACAAATCTGCATCAAATCTGTTTGCAACAGAAAATATCTCCTCCAAGATATTCATATCCAATAACTCTAACAGCTCTCCCAATATTCCAGCTAAAAGGGTAAAAGGGTTTGACTCAACAGGAGAGTGTTTTTATATGTGTCTTATACAAAGCCCAAGGCGGAGGCTAAAGGTTGACTCAACAAGGGAGTTTTTTATACTCAACAAGAGAGTGTTTTGTATCTGGTACAAAGCCCGAGATGGAGGCTGAAAGGTTTGACTCAACAAGAAAGTCTTTTATACTCAACAAGAGAGTGATTTGTATTCCGTACGAAGCCCGAGATGGAGGCTAAAGGTGATCGACTCAACAAGAGAGTCGTTTATACTCAACAAGAGAGTGGTTTGTATCACGTACGAAGCCCGAGATGGAGGCTAAAGGGGTGCCTCAACAAGAGAGTGATTTGTATGTCGTACGAAGCCCGAGATAGAGGCTAAAGGTTTAGACTCAACAAGAGAGTCTGAAAAGGTTAACTCCGCTGGGGGAGAATCATTGTACAATGCCCAAGAGGAGGCTAGGGTCACTATTTCAGTTGTGTAACAGGTCCAGTATGCTGATTTAAAGAGAAAATCAGTTCTTATATGAGTAATGTCTGCCCTCAGGGATTTGATTCGAGGATCAGGGTTATTTCCTGTTCTTTAAGGAAATGGGAAATCCAAAGGGTATTGAGATTGTCCGAGTCTACGGGTTTCATCTCCTAGTTTTGAGAGGAACTTGAGAATGTCTTTGAGACTCAAGGAAAAAATGTTCCTGTACCTCTAGGAGGTCGTCGGGACAATTTGTACGAAGCCCAAGAGGAGGCTGAAAACTTTTAAGAAGCCGAGGGACAATTTGTATGAAGCCCAAGAGGAGGCTATCATTCCCGGAGGAAGAAATCATTTATACGAAGCCTAAGAGAAGGCTGTGAATACTTCTAAGAAGCCGACGAGTCCTTGTACAACGCCCAAGAGGAGGTGGGGATGCTTTCAAGAAGCCTGTGGGTCCCCAAACCCCGATAAATTCAAGACAGGCTATTCACGGAGAATAGATCAAGCCAGGAAAGTTCGAGAATTTGGAAGAAACTCAGGAGGTGCCATTCACGGAGAAAAGATCATCTCTGGGGAATAGAGTTTCTTTGATGATTTCTAAAGGTGACAATCTGTGAAAGGGTTCACCGAGAATGCTGCCTTTCACGTCTCCATATTGTTTAACCCCAAGAGGAGGGAAGACTTTATCTGGTAATCCTATGGGGATCTAGTTTTGTCTATTTTAAGGGTAATCAACAAGGCTTAGTGCTAGACGTAGTTGCCGGGGAAACTCTAAATATCTATACTATTATTACATAGTCGATATGAGTTTATGAAAGAAGACTTACAGTGAAAAAGCCCCACAATACAATCATATGTATATGAAAGCGGATAAAGAAAGCATATAACCACTTACTCGGTTGTAGAGCTTCCATGCTATTTGGTTAGTTGTTCAACAAAGAAAGATTGAAAACAACAGTATATTAAAAATCAAAGGAGAAAGTGCTTTGAAATGAAAGATTGGGGCTTACAGCTCAAGGAGAGGCCCAAGGTTTATCAGTGATCGCACTATGAATTTGTACAGAGGGACTTATACAAGTGACTGAGGCCCAAAAAGGTTTTCTGTACAAAGGGGTGGGTCTTACACTCTCTCAAGAGGCCCAAAAGGTTTAAAGAAAAAGAGTGGGGCTTATAACACGAGGGCAGGCCCAAATGATTTTTCGTTTGAAATGGCGATCGTGCCGAGATTTTGAAAATGCAGTGGGTCTTATACAAAGACTAAGGCCCAAAATGGTTTGGTTTTCAAAGGGGGTTGGGTCTTACACTCTAATAGAGGCCCAAAAGATTTTGAATGGGTCTTATAACTCGAGGAGAGGCCCAGGGTTTGTTTTTCAACAGACGATGATCGCGTCGAACTTTTTGAAATACAACGGGACTTATTCAATAAGTGAGGCCCAAAATAGGTTTGTATTTACAAAGGATTTGGTCTTACACTCTATTAGAGGCCCAAAGTGTTTGAAAAAGTTTGATGAGGGTTGAGTTAATCAAAACCCTAATTTGTTTCCAAAATGTATTTTAATTGAATAAAAAATTCAATTAAGATGATCAAAATTGTTTAACATGTGGAAAACAAATTGTGATCTTGGATTAATGTTTCAACAATCATGTTTTGACCTACAAAATGATTAGAAATCATAAAAATTTGTAAAATCAAGAAGGAAAAAATATTTTAAAAGTCAAAAACAATTAAAATATTAATTCTTTGCAAAAATATCAATTATATGAAATAAATAATATTTTTGGGATTTTTTGGGAAAATAAAATATTTTAACATTTTTGTGAATTATTAAAAAAAGAATCAACTCAAAATCATTAAAACTCAGAGAGAAATTAAGTTTTGAATCAATTAGTTAAAATCACAAAATTCAAATATCAGAATTTTCAAAAAAGGGCGCCAAGAACACCCAAGAACACGCACGTGTTCCGAGTTTTCCCCAGATTTGCATTTTCTCCCCAATCTCACTGAATACTTGATTATATCATGCAATCCACATATCAATCTGCTCGTTTCAACCTCACGATCATGTCTATGGTCTTTAATTTCAAGACAAAACCTCAAGAACCCTAAAAATTGCATGAAGGCTGAGAATTTTGATACACGATGACCAAGTTTAGGCTTACATGAGGGGAAACATTTCATGCATGATTATGAACATTTGGCAAAAGTATTGTGCGAGGAAATATGCATAGATTAAGAGATGACCAAGTTTAGGCTTACTTGAAGGTCGTGACAGCAAGAGCAATGTGATTTTTGAGTTGGAGGTGTTACAGATGAGTTATGATGATCTTAACAGCTTCCCTACACCCTATGGAGTGTGTTTGAATGCTTGGACTTGATTGGAAATGGCTGGATCACTTCATGGCATCTCAGTTGCAACTTGGTTAAAACCTTGAGCAACTGGCTGGTGATTCTGAGAAATCAGTGTTCCAGATGTTGTTTAAGTGTTTGGATCACTTCTATATGATGTTTATGAGGTGTGTGTGTGATTGGTTTGATTGGAAAAGCTCTCAAACTCAAAACCCGATAGTGACTTGCGTTAGAAGGCAAAATTGGAGTGAAAGAAGAGATTTTGAGGAAAGCATCTGTTTGATGGCTTTGGTGTACTCAAACTGGTCATAAATGAGCTCTATTTATAGTAGAGCAAGTTTGTTTTGCTAGGAATAGTGAATGGCAACTGCAGCAGAGGTTTGGCCAATGTTGGCAAATGAAAATCCAAGTCTCCTCTAGCCATTGACTAGAGGTTAGAGCACAGAGCTTTGGTTCCCTACTTGTTGGAGGAATCTTGACTGAATTCAGTTGCAAATATGTCAGTCCATGCCACCTCTAAGCATCTATTAAATGCTCCAATCCAAAATTGGAGTCTTGTCCCTCTTTTAGGCAATTCTAGGTTTGGCATGCTACTTCTTGTTGCAAGGACTTTGGAGGCTTGGCTCAGTGATTGTCCCCTTTAGATTTGATCCTCAGATGTGTCCAAGATGATGACAAGGCTTGGACTTGGCTGAATTTGGCAAATCGACCAAAAATGCAAAATTCTGCCTTGCCTTGGCAGTTTTCACCAAGGCATTTTGCCACTACCATAACTCTTAGCTCAAATTGAATTTGGTGATGTTCTTGGCCATTTTGGAAAGCCCTTATATGATACAACAATTGTTTGATCATATTTGGTTTTGATACTTTTTGGATCCAAGTGAAAAATGTCCCTACATTTGGAAAAAAGTGAAGGCAGATTCTGACTTAGTGAAAATTTCACGAAGTGTTGGAAAAAAGTGACATTTTCACTTTTTGTGATTTTGATCAATCCATAGCTCAAAATCCATGAAGAATTGGAATGAGGTCTAGCTGAAGTTTTTGTATAGGGCCATGAGTTCTACAAATCAAGCTTTGAATGGGGAAAATGGCTTTGTGGTTTAGGAGTTATGATCCTCCAAAGTTGGTACCCTTGCCACTTTGTTCATAACTTAGAAAATTTTCTAAGTTTTTATGGTTACCCCTTTTACAAGTTATCCCACTTTCTTTGATTTTTCTTGATGAATGATGATTCAAATCATACATTAACATCATTTTAGGGTTAAAAATCCATTTTTGTGAAAAATCTCAAAAAGTCAAAGTTGACTTTTGTGCACAGTTGACTTTTTATCAGATGAATTCCAGATTGTGCAATCCTTTAGGAAATCAAGTCCTTGATATAAATCAAACTTGATGGACATGTTCCAAGGGTGTTATAGGGTGTATTTAATCATGTCTTAGGGCTTGGGAGCATGTCCTGGTCAAAAGTCAAAGTTAAAGTTGACTTTTCTCCTGAAACCCTAACTGTAGTTCAGATGAAATTGAGACTTGTTGCTCAAGCTTCATGGATCAATCCATTGTTGTAAATGGATCAATATAGTGTATTAGAGACCCTCAAATCCTCTCTTAAGGTCTTGGCTCATGATTTGTCCCAAAAGTCAACTTAGGGGTGAATTAGGTCAAGAAACCCTAATTCCTGATTTTTTATGTATGCATCCCCTGAGGCAAAATTGACTTGATACTTGGGTCCATGAGGTTCCATGGAGTATATTAGGTTATGCTTTGAAGCATTGGCTCATGCCCAGAGGAAAATTTCCAACTGGAGGCCCTGGTCGACCAAAACCCTAATTTGGTGACACTGGCGATCTTGAGGCTTGATCCACCTAGAAGGGAGCATCCTGATGCTTAATCCTTGCTGTGGGAGTTCTCTTGATCCATTGTGGATGTTTGAGAGGTTTAGTAAAGTTGAAGATCATGTTATTCCTTGATTGATCCTTTGTCTAAGAGCTCTGAGAGGGCTTAAAACCCTAAGTTTGATAGTAGTGAATGCTCACCCATCTTCAGGGAGACTGATGAAGCATAATGATACACCCATATTGTGATAATGATTTGCACAATGATGGGAATCTTGGTGTTCAAAATTTGGGGTATGACAAACCCTAATATGGTGACACTGGCGATCTTAAGGCTTAATCCACCTGGAATGCTGCAACATTGTGCTTGATTCTTGCTGTGGGAGTCCTCTTGATCCATTGTGGATGTTTGAGAGGTTAGACAAGTTGAATATCATGTCATTCCTTGATTGATCCTTTGTCTAAGGCTCAAAGAGGTTTTGAAACCCTAAGTCTGATTGTAGTGGATGCTCACCCATCTTTGGGGAGACTAATGAGGTATGATGGCCCATCCATATTGTGATGATGATTTGCACAATGTTGGGAAATCTTAGTGGTCAAAATTTGGGGTATGACAGATGCCCCTATTTAATCTTCTTGGACCCGAAGGTGTGAATGGCGAAGGTATTCGGGCATTCGGGGTGCAAGAGGATTAAATATCGGAATACCCAAAATTTTGATGGTGGTTATTAATGGTAGTTCATGCATCATTCTTCTTTTGCTAAGCAATGATGCTTAGAAAAGGTAAAAACTTCCCCTCGATCTTGGTCTTCAGCCAAGGAACTGGTCTCAGTTTCTGAAATAAACTTCCCCTCGATCCTGGTTTCCTACCAAGGAACTGGTCTCAGTTTATGATATAAATTTCCCCTCGATCCTGGTTTCTAACCAAGGAACTGGTCTAAGTTTCTGATATAAACTTCCCCTCGATCATGGTTTCTAACCAAGGAACTGGTCTAAGTTTCTGAAATAAACTTCCCCTCAATCCTGGTTTCCTACCAAGGAACTGGACTAAGTTTCTTTCATCAATAAACTTTATTGACAAGGGACGCTATGTATAGCGGTTTTCCTCTAACTTCTCGCCGAATTTTCCTAGGGAGATGCCATTTGATGGGAAAAACTTCTGATGTCAGACTTGCTGGGGAACCCATCTGTCTGAATTGTATAGGGGTACAAACTTCTATGTTGGAGATGCCATTTATTGACTCTATTTAGGGAAAACGAGTCTCTTGAGAGACTGTTTCCGCTTGGGTATTTACATCATGCTTTTCTCGGGATCTTCTCGGAGAAATGCCATATGATGTGATCTAATTTTGAGGTGCTGATGACCTTTTCGTCAGCGAATTTTTTGGAGAAAAACTGTTGTATTGTCGAATCTCTGATTAAGAGGCTTTCTTTGGGGATTTTCTTTAATCCGGGAAAGTAAAGATATCATCTTCAATGGCGAAGAGTGACGTTGGCTGAAGGTTCTCTGGCCTTTGAGAGGTTTAAGTTATCAAAGTGGTCAAGGGCTGTCTCCAATCCAGAAATAAACTGGAGGAGAGATCGTTTATATAGTTCCCCTTCTGACGAGGAAAGAGCTGTCAAATCGATTGAGAGGACTTTTATCACTAGGGGATAAGATCGACTAGAGTGATAGTGATGAAATATGAATGTAAATGCAAATTAATAATGCATGATGTATGTATGTTTATGCTGACAAAACTGACACGACATACAGACTAGTAGATGAACACGACTGGATACTCGGCCATAGTGGGAGATAAAAAGTATCGCTGGTTCAAGATAGCAATTCTGCCTTGCTTAGGAGAAGTAGTCCCTGTGGGGGAACAACCGTTGATCGGGCTTAGGAGGTAAGAACTCGGCCGAAGATGTCAGATGGAGTATTCGCATCTGACATAACAGATCCTTCGTTCAGGCGCACTGGTTTAGAAAGAGTACTTTGATTCTGCAATTTGAAGTTCGATTACTTCTGGCGAAGCGATCGATGTTCTTTCGATGTTCAACAGTCAAAAGAAATTGCCATCTTAATTTTAAAAGCAGAAAAGTTTGACAAGTAAATTCGTTTTTGTTTCATTTCAAGAATCGTTGATCATGTTAAAATGTCGTTCTGTAAAGCTAAAACTAATAAGAATTGCAATCAAAAGCACAAGGGCTCAAATTTTATTGATAGGATGGAAATCAGCCAAACGCTTGATTCCATAGAGTATTTACAAAGTTTGAAAATGGTAATTTAAGGGAAAAGGGCTACATTGAAACATAACGACCACTATCCTTCTACAAACTTTGAATTCGGGACATCCTGAGCTTCTGTCGAAGATGACCTTAACTGGAGTTTTCTGATGGATGGCAGGACTGCTACTAGGGGATTTGCCCCTGTTGTACGTAGTTACTTGCCATTATCCCTAACTTTTGCCTGGATTGTACTTTGAGATTTCCAATCCACCGGGATGATTTTTTTGATTATGTCTCTATTTTTTGCCTGGACCGCCCTTTCGGGTTTCCAATCCACCGAGACGTTTTTTTTTAGTTTAGGAGAAGTATTTATTGACTACATCAATATTTGTGGGGTAGGAAAATTCCTCTCCGTCCATGGTTACAAGTCTCAAGGCACCGCCTGAGAAAGCATTCTTAACCACATAGGGGCCGTCATAATTCGGAGTCCATTTTCCCCGGGAATCAGTGAGAAATGATTATATCTTCTTGAGCACAAGGTCTCCTTTTCTGAAGAACGAGGTCGAACCTTTTTGTCGAACGCCTTCTTCATTATTTTCTGATACAACTGAACGTAGCATAGTGTCATGATTCGCTTCTCTTCGATCAGGTTTAATTCGTCGTGTCGACTTTGACACCATTCAGCCTCTATTAGCTTAGCTTCCATCAATACCCTGATCGATGGGATCTCTACTTCGATGGGGAGCACTGCCTCCATGCCATATACTAGAGAGAAAGGGGTTGCCCCTGTTGAAGTGCGGACAGATGTGCAATAACCGTGAAAAGCAAAGGGCAACATCTCGTGCCAATCTTTGTAGGTTACGACCATCTTTTGAACAATCTTCCTTATGTTCTTGTTAGCCGCTTCTACAGCTCTGTTCATCTTGGGTCGGTAGGGAGATGAGTTATGGTGTTCGATATTTAACTCTGCGTGTAATCACAATATGGATGTACCTTTATGCTTCATCAGTCTCCCCAAAGATGGGTGAGCATCCAATACAATCAAAATTAGGGTTTCAAGCCCTCTCTGAGCTTTAGACAAAGGATCAATCAAGAAATGACATGATCTTCAACTTGTCTAATCTCTCAAACATCCACAATGGATCAAAAAGGACTCCCACTTCAAGGATTAAGCACAAGGCTGCTCCCTTCTAGGTGGATCAAGTCTCAAGATCGATAGTGTCACCAAATTAGGGTTTTGGTCGACCAGGGCCTCCAGATGGAAATTTTCATCTGGGCACAAGGCAATGATCCAAAACATAACCTAATATGCTTCATGAAACCTCATGAACCCATGCATCAAGTCAATTTTGCCTCAGGGGATGCATTCATCAAAAATCAGGAATTAGGGTTTCTTGACCTAATTCACCCCTAAGTTGACTTTTGGGACAAATCATGAGCCAGGACCTCAAGAGATGATTTGAGGGTCTCTAATACACCATATTGATCCATTTGGAACAATGGATGGATCCAAGAAGCTTGAGCAACAAGTCTCACTTTCATCTGCACCACAATTAGGGTTTTAAGAGAAAAGTCAACTGTAACTTTGACTTTTGACCAGGACATGCTCCCAAACCCTAATACATGAGTGAATATACCCTATGACACCCATGGAACATGTCCATCAAGTTTGATTTAGGTCAAGGACATGATTTCCTGAAGAATTGCACAGTTTGGAATTCATTAGATAAAAAGTCAACTGTGCACAAAAGTCAACTTTGACTTTTTGAGATTTTTCACCAAAATGGATTTTTAACCCTAAAATGATGTTAATGTATGATTTGAATCATCATTCATCAAGAAAAATCAAGAAAAGTGAGATAACTTGTAAAAGGGGTAACCATAAAACTTAGAAATTTTTCTAAGTTAAAAATAAAGTGGCAAAGGTACCAACTTTGGAGGACCATAACTCCTAAACCACAAGGCCATTTTTTCTCATCCAAAGATGGATTTGTAGCCCTCATTATCACCTACAAAAACTTCAACTACAAGTCATTCCAATTCATTAAGGATTTTGAGTTATGGAATGATCAAAGTGGCTGAAAAGTGAAAAAGTCACTTTTTCCAACACTTAGTGAAATTTTCACTAAGTCAGATTTTGCCTCACTTTTTACCAAATGTAGGGGGATTTTTCACTTGGAATCAAAAGAGATGAAAACCAAACTTGTTCAAACAGTTGTTGTATCATGTAAGAGTTTTCCAAAATGGCCAAGAACATTGCCAAATTCAACCTACATCATGAGATACAACATTGTCAAGTTACCTTGCTGAAATCTGTCAAAGCAAGGCAGAATTTGCATTTTGGGTCGATTTGCCAAAATCAGCCAATTTCAATTGCTCCAATCCACTTGGACACCTCAGAGGATTAAATCCAAAGGGGACAATCACTGAGCCAAGCCTCCAAGGTCCAAGGAACAAAGAATAGCATGTTGAACCTAGAATGGCCAAAATAGGGACAAGACTTCAAATTTGGAATGAGGCATTCAATGGAACCATCAAGGTGGCATGGACTGAGCCATTCTCATCTAAAATCAGTCAAGACTTATCCAAGACCAAGGGGACCAAAGCTCTGTGCCCTAACCTCTAGTCAATGGCTAGAGGAGACTTGAATTCTCATTGGACAACATTGGCCAAACCTACTTACCAGCTGCCATGCACTATTACTTGCAAAACAAACTTGCTCTACTATAAATAGAGCTCAATTGTGGTCAGTTTAAGTACACCAAAGCCATCTAACATATGCTTTCCTCAAAATCTCTTTCTCTTGGCAAAAATGCCTTTCTTAGCAAGGTAGCTATCGGGTTTTGAGTTTAAGAGCAATTCTGCACAAACCAATCACTCACACACCTCACATACATCACATATGAGCTGATCAAACACTCACATAACTTCTGAAACATCAATTTCATGAAATCACCAGCTGGTTGCTCAAATTTTCAAACAAGGTGCAGCTGAGGTACCACAAAATGATCCAGCCAATTTCAATCAAGTCCAACCATCCAAACACAATCCATAGGGTGTAGGGAAGCTGTTCAGATCATCACAACTCATCTGTAACACCTCCAAATCAAAAATCACTTTGAACTTGCTGTCACGGCTTGGAGGTAAGCACATACTTGGTAATCTCTCAATCTATGCATATTTCCTCGCACAATAATTTGGCCATATGTTCATAATCATGCATGGAATGTTTTCCCTCAATTAATTGCATTGTTTGAATCGTGTATCAAAAATCCTAGCCTTCATGCAGAAATTAGGGTTCTTGAGGTCTCTTAGTGATTTCTTGTTGTATGTTTAATTTAAATGAAATTAAAGTACATAGACATGATCGTGAGGTTGAGGCGAGCATAATGATATGTGGATTGCATGATATGATTACGTATTCATGGAGATTGGATAGAAAACGCAAATCTGAGAAACCAAGAACACGCGCGTGTTCTTCAGCCTGTTCCTGGCGCCTTTTTTTCAAATTCAAATATTTGAATTTTGTGATTTTGTTTAATTGATTTAAAAATTAATATCTCTCTGAGTTTTAATGATTTTGAGTTGATTCTTTTTTTAATAATTCACAAAAATGTTAAAATATTTTATTTTATCAAAAAATCCCAAAAATATTATTTATTTCATATAATCGATATTTTTGTAAAGAATTAATATTTTGATTGTTTTTGGCATTTTAAATATTTTTTCTACATTGATTTTGCAACTTTTAAAGCTTTCTAATTATTTTGTAGGTCAATACTTAATTTTTGAAGCATTAATCCAAGATCACAATTTGTTTTCCATGTGTTAAACAATTTTTGATCATTTTAATTGAATTTTTATTCAATTAAATACATTTTGAAAACAAATTAGGGTTTTGGATTAATTCAACCCTCATAAATCATTTTCAAAACACTTTGGGCCTCTATTAGAGTGTAAGACCCAATCCTTTTTTTGACCAAATCATCTTTGGGCCTCACTTATTGTATAAGTCCCGATACCGTAAAAAAAAAACAAACGGCGCGATCGTCGTCTTTTCAAAATCATCTGGGCCTCTCCTTGAGCTATAAGACCCATTCAAAACTTTTGGGCCTCAATTAGAGTGTAAGACCCAACCCCCTTTTAACCAAAACATTTTGGGCCTCACTTATTGTATAAGTCCCTCTGCGTTAGAAGAAAACCTCGGCGCGATCGCCATTTTTAAACGAAAAATCATTTGGGCCTACCCTCGTGTTATAAGCCCCACTCTTTTTCTTTAAACCTTTTTGGGCCTCTTGAGAGAGTGTAAGACCCATCCCTTTGTACATAAAACCTTTTTGGGCCCAGTCACTTGTATAAGTCCCTCTGTACAAATTCAAACAGTGCGCTCACTGATAAAACCCTGGGCCTCTCCTTGAGCTGTAAGCCCCAAATCTTTCTTTTTCAAAGCACTTTCTCCTTTGATTTTGAATATACTGTTGTTTTTAATCTTTCTTTGTTGAACAACTAACCAAACAACATGGAAGCAATACAACCGAGTAAGTGGTTATCGCTTTCATTTACTGCTTTCATATTATAAACTGTATTGTGGGGCTGCTCACTGTAAGTCTCCTTTCATAAACTCATATCAACTGTGTAATAATAGTATAGATATTTTGAGTTTCCCCGACAACTACGTCTAGAACTAAGTGACGCCGTTTCATTTATTCGTAGAAATAGACGCCTAGATCCCCAATAGGAGCACCAGATACAGTCTTCTCTTCGGCTGTCCTCCTTAGGAATCGTCAAGAAGCTCTACTCCCCAAGATGAATGTATTCTCCGTGAATGGCATCTTTGAGTTTCTTCCCAATTCTCGAACTTTCCTGACTTGATCTATTCCTTGTGGATAGCTTGCCTTGAATGTCTCGGGGTTTGGGTACCCACTACGGTCATAATCTTGGACCTTAACTAAGGAACCCTCTTTAAAAGCTAAAAGTCGCTGGATAGTAAACCTCGCACGTTTACCAGTGGTTTTCATCTTTAAAAGAGTTATCTCTCCTAATGGAAAGGAGATGATAGACCCACGGGCTTCTTAAAAGCATCGGCCTCCTCTTGGGCATTATTCAAGGACCCTACGGCTTCTTAGAAGTATTCACAGCCTCCTCTTAGGCTTCGTATAATGATCTCTTCCTCCGGGAATGATAGCCTCCTCTTGGGCTTCGTACAAGGACTCGTCGGCTTCTTAAAAGATTCCAGCCTCCTCTTGGGCTTCGTACAAATTGTCCTGACGACCTCCTTGAGGTATAGGAACAGAACTTAGTCATCCTCATAGAACAGTCCTTTCATAGAGTCTACTATTGTTTCTCGAAGCATAGTATAAAAGATAAAACTCTAGACACGGACAGTCTAACTTCCTTGAGTCTCAAAGACATTCTCAAGCACCCTTCGTTAAATAGGAAGGAAACCCGCAGACTCGGATAGTCTCAATACCCTTTGGATTTCCCGTTTCCTCAAAGAAAAGGAAATATCCCTGATCCTCAAATTAAATCCCTGTGTACAGTGTTACTCATATAAGAACTGATTTTCTCTTTTAAATCAGTATATTGGATCAGTCACTCAACTGAAACAGTTACAATAGCCTCCATCTCGGGCTTCGTACGAGATACCAAAATTCTCCCCAGTGGAGTCAAAACAACCTTTTAGCCTCTCTCTCAGGCTTTGTATGAGACACAAAAGATTCCCTCGTTGAGTCAATCACCCCTTTTTTTGCCTCCATCTCGGGCCTCGTACGAGATATAAATCCCTTAAGCAAGAGTCGAACTCTTTGTTAGCCTCCTCTTAGGCTTTGTATAACGATATGCCCCACTGGGTCAAAAACCTTTAGCCTCTCTCTCGGGCTTTGTACGAGACACAAAATAGCCTTCTCTTAGGCTTTGTATAATGATTTTCCTAGCGGAAATTAGCCTCCTCTTAGGCTTTGTATAAAAAAACCACTGGTTGATCCAATCAACCTTTTAGCATCAAAGCTGTGCCTCGCTCACAGTACACAAACATCAATAACTCCTTTCCTTTCATCTAATCGCTATAAGCGGCAAGCCTCTGGATCATCTACATCCATGCCACTGTCCCTCTTTTAGCATGAGATATTCCTAAGGAAAGATGGCATTGCTCTACACTGAGTTAAAGTCTTCTCCTTCAGGTTAAAACCCTTTCTTCGAAAATTATGGCATTGCTCGGATCCGCGTATCCCAGTTAAAGTAATTCTCCTTCTCCCCTCTTTAGAGATGACAAATTCTCTCTAAAGTCGAGGTCTTTTAGCTTCACGTCTTGGGCTTTGAACAAGACACAAATAGACCTTTCAGCTTCACATCTTGGGCTTTGAACAAGATACAAATCACCTTTCGCTTCACGTCTTGGGCTTTGAACAAGACACCAAAAACCAATTTCCTCCCATAGAATAGGAGGAACTACGAACGCTCTGATTTCCCTGTTTCGGTAAACTGGAATACGTAGGCATAAGATCGAAAGAAAAGATCTTAGCGAGCGCAATCAACAAAAAACCCAAATCCCATATCTCCATCAATTAAAAGCAGTAATTCAAAAGCATCAGTCCTAACATCCTAATCCTTATTCCCCGCCAGAAACCCTTTGCCTAGAAAAAAGAAAGAAAGAACCGTATTGGCGAAATACGAATAACCAGTACAAAGGCCCCCCACATTGATAGCATCCGTAACCTAACAGACCGCTGTTTAAACTCAGTATGCAAGCAGGGTTAATTGGAGACATCTATTTCCCTTCCTTATTCAGCTCACAATAGGATAAAAAATGAATCGACCTGTAGTTTTAAGCTCAACCGCAGAGAGCGACCAGTGCTTAAGAACCGCGTCCAAAATCGCTCGCTACAGAAAAATGGCGCCCACCGTGGGGCCAGTTTTTATTTCTGTCTGTTTTCCTTGTAAAATGGTGACTCTGCTGGGGAGTCTCCTTTTCTGCCTAAGGGCATCATCCCCGTTTTCTACAGAAAATGGGAACTCTACCGAAGAGAAAGATTGACCTATGCTGGTCCATCTCTTAGGCAGGGAACCACAGATTGGGGCTTTCGCCGGGGAACCCATTTCTGTCAGGAACTTAAGATTCATAGCTTTATAAGTCTAGGATGATTAGGACAAATATATATACTGCTTTTCCTAATTGCTATACGTGTTTATTTTTCTGCAACTGGGAATGCGTGTGATGCCGCATGTGGTGAGATTGAGTATACACTTAAGAAAAGCCAACCTTTTTCGTAGTGCGGAAGCTATCGGAAATAGTTGTTACGCGATACTACCCTCATTTGAGGCTGGTGATCTATTCTCGGTGAATAGCACTTACTCTAAGATTGCACACAACTCGCTGGCGATCCGCTTGTTGTTTTGCCTTCCTGGGAGGAGCTGATGATAATGAGTACAGGTACAAAAATCACCCTAGTATAAACCGTTGGGGATGGGTAGAGCCTTGACTTCATGATAACGACCCTCTGACCCCATGTTTTTTCTATGTTTTTGTGTGCTGCATTCATGCATTCATTTAATAAAACATTAAAACATTCAAAAAACTTTCTCTTCTAGTCTCTCTGTTTTTCAAATTAAACTAAGACTGTGATTGCAAATATCAGAGAAAAAGATTGCATTAATGGATTTCGGTAGAAGGAGAACTCACCAGTATACCTTCAAGGTTCCAAAACTAAGGGATTTGAGAAGGTTAGCAAGGATGATCGTTAACCCAGAGGCTTTCAGAGCCAAGCACAGTGGTTTGCTACCACTGTTAAGAGTCCATGTGATTAAGGGGATCATGGACGCGCTCATTCAGTTCTACGATCCGGTTTATCATTGTTTCACATTCCTGGATTACCAGCTGGCACCAACGCTGAAGGAGTATTCTCATCTGACTGATTTACATATCACAGATCGAGCTCCATTTTCTGGACTGGAAGAAATTCCAAAGAATCAGACTATTGCAAGAGCAATTCATTTGGACGGGTCTGAGGTCAGGACTCACATGATTACTATGGGTGGCATCCAAGGTTTGCCAGCCCAGTTCTTGACCAAAAAGGCTCTATACTTCGCTAGTATAGGGAACGGGACTGCTTTTGAAAGCATCTTTGTCTTGCTCACCTACGGGTTATTTTTGTTTCCCAACATCAATAACTTCGTCGATATCAACGCTATTAAGGTTTTTCTCATTGGAAACCCTGTGCCGACTTTGCTCGCAGATGCGTATCATTCTGTACACTTAGGAAATTTGTACAGCGGAGGGGAGATCACATGCTGTGTACCTTTGCTTTACAAGTGGTTTATCTCTCACTTTCCCAAGTCTGCCGCTTTTTGGGATTGCAAGAGTGTCTTACGTTGGTCGTAGAAGATCATGTCCCTCACCAACTCTGATATAGATTGGTGTAATAGGATTTATGAGGGAATCAGAATCATTGACCATTGTGGAAACTTCCCCAGCGTACCCCTCATAGGAACTAAAGGAGGAATCAACTATCATCCGATATTAGTTCTTCGTCAATTTGGATACCCGATGAGACATATCCCACTGGGTGTTCATTTGGAAGGTCTTTTCTTCAAATAAGGAGAAAACGACAGAGCACTAAAGATGGAAATAGTGCAAGCTTGGAAACATGTTCATAAGAAAGGACGAGAGTCTCTGGGAAAACCGGACTGTGTCTCGGTGGAGCCTTATCTCCATTGGGTACAAACTAGAGCTCTCAAGCTAAAGATGCCTTATCCTCGTTACGGAATTCTTCCGCCAAGGGAAATTGTCATGTACTTCATGACGGAAACTGAAAGGCTTCAGGTTACTCTCAACAAAGTTAAAAAGGAAAGAAGATCTTGGAAGAACAAGTACCGCACCCTCGA
Source organism: Lathyrus tuberosus (assembly GCA_022829125.1). NCBI lineage: Eukaryota > Viridiplantae > Streptophyta > Magnoliopsida > Fabales > Fabaceae > Lathyrus > Lathyrus tuberosus. The sequence goes on from JALAZF010000440.1 coordinate 3,724,839, forward strand.
CGTAGAGTGTATCCAAATACAGCAACTACTAAAAGAGAAAGATGCTCTGATTGAAATTTTGGAGCAACATGCTGTAGAGAATCAAGACGACCAAAGGAATTTGCTCACTCCTTTCACTTGGCAAAGGAATGACAACCCGACAACAGCCCAAGCGCCCCGGTCAAAGAAGAGGACTCGGGACCCATTAGTTTAGGTTTCTGTTTCTGCACTTTGTAATCTACTGTATTTCCATTTCTGTAATCCTTTGAATTTCAATAAAAAGGGGTTTCCCCACTATTTGATATTTGCAATCTAATTGTCGAAGTTTATTTTAATTAAACCTAAAAACAATTAATATAATCATTGCATTCATCATTCTCACATCGCATATTCTCCTTACCTACGAATCTCACGTTTGTGTCTCGATTCTAGAGTCAAACTGTCTCATTCGTATAATACTCGGGCCAATCGTCAGAAAAAGATGGATGATCTTGAGGAAGAAAACAGAGAGTTGAAAGAAGAGATCGACACTCTGAGAGAGGATATGAGAAAGCTTCGTAACGACATGCAAGCCATGGCAGAAGCTCAGCTACAAAGAACTGTGATCTCAGAGATCACCTCAACGCCCATCATAGAAAAGTATGATCCTAGGTATCAGATACCGAAAGATCATCCTTGGGGCATGCCTGTTAACTATATCTCAGAAGGATATGTTCTGCCGATCACTGAAGATCAGGGAATCGCAAATGTGAAAGGACGCCGCAGACCTCTGCTTGGTCCCAAATGTGAAAGTCCCGCACAAGTTCCAAGTGCCCGACTTTGAAAAATACAAGGGTAACTCTTGCCCTCAGAGCCATCTGGTGATGTACGCTCGGCGGATGTCAGCTCAGACGGAGAATCAGGACCTGCTGATTCACTACTTCCAGGATAGTTTAACCGGTGCCGCACTCAAATGGTACATGGGTTTAAACCGTGCTACGATCAGTACTTTCAGAGATCTTGGTACTGCCTTCGTCCAACAATACAAATACAATTTGGACATGGCACCCGACAGAGATCAACTCAGATCAATGTCGCAAAAGGACAAGGAAACCTTTAAGGAGTATGCTCAAAGGTGACGTGAAATTGCCGCTCAAATTTGTCCACCTCTTGAGGAAAAAGAGATGACAAAGATCTTCTTAAAGACCTTAAGCTCATTTTACTATGACCTAGTGGTTGCCAGTGCGCCCAGTGATTTCACCGAAATGGTCGGCATGGGTGTACGTCTTGAGGAAGCCGTCCGAGAAGGACGTTCGGTAAAAGACACTGGATCAACGAGCAGTACTAAAAAATACAGTAGTGCTCTCCCTAAGAAAAAAGAGCAAGATATTGGGAATATCTCTCTCGGAAAGCAAAGGCGTCGTTATCAGCCAGTAGCAGCTGTTACTCCTGCTATCGGCCCCGCGCCTGTTCCTATGTATCAACCTCAGGTTGCGCAGAGCCAACCTGACCAACAAAGGACACAACAGCCTCTTCAGCAGACTCGTCCTCCATATAACAACAACCGTACAACACGGCCACCAGGATTTGATCCTATACCTATAACGTACGCAGAGTTGTTTCCGTTACTGCTGGCTAAGGGGCACATTCAGACTAAGTCTCCCCTTTCAGTTCCGGAAAATCCTCCTTTTTGGTTTAAAGCGGATCAAACATGTCCTTATCATCAAGGAGGTTCAGGGCATAACATTGAGACTTGCCTCAATTTTAAATCCGACGTGCAAAAGCTTGTTAGGAGCGGGCTCTTATCTTTTAAAGATACGAATCCTAATGTTCTTACGAACCCGCTGCCTCAACATGAGAAGGCTGCAGTCAATCTGATTGAGAAAGAGACTAACAATGTCTATCAAATTCACGATGTACTCTTATTGGGGACCGATCTGGTCAAGATGCATTGTAGACAGAGTGGATATGGCCATGTGCCACCTCATAACTATCACCAGTGTGATATCTGCTCTAAAGATAACCAAGGATGTTCTGTGGTGCATGCAGCTCTGCAGGAATAGATGGATCTCGGATGGATCCAAGAGCACCGAGTTCGTGGAGTTAACATGGTCTCTACGAATTCTAACGTCATTCAAAACCACGACATCCGTGTGATGAATGTCAACTTGGTGGCGATGCACTCAAGGCAAAGCCAGTATCATAATCTGCCGCGGCACGATTACAGTTCCTGTCTGATTTTCTCGGTAAACAAACAGGGATGCTCTTTCATACAAGAGGCCCTCCAGCGTCAGATGGATCTTGGATGGATCCAAGACTACCATGATAGGAACTCCTATCAAATCAATATGGTTCAGATCTTCGATATCCGCGTAATGAATACCAACCTGGTAGAGTTACATGCTGAGCAGGTCCGACTCGGATTCTTAATATCACATGATTACCAAAGCTGTAAAGCGGGTTGCGAAAACGATCGAGGTTGTACCCTTGTCCAGAAGGCACTTCAGCACTTGTTAAATCACTGGTGGATGCCAATCTATATGGACGAAGATACTGAGCAGATTAGTATCAATAACAGGAATCCTACTCGTCGTCAAAGTCAGGATGTTCGATCAATGGAAGATAACCTAGTGAGGTTGCATTGCATTCAAAGTGGGCGTAGCCAGGTGCCACCACACAACTATGACAGTTGTAGCGTCTGTTCGGAAAGTAACCAAGGGTGTTACCTTGTGAGAGCAGCTCTTCAGGGTCAGATCGATCATGGAAAAATTCGTCCATATCCGGGTTCTGGACCCATCATTTGGTCGCCGAACTACCTTGCCGATCAAGTTGAGGATGTTGTCACGATCTCTGGTCATCACCAGATCAAGGATGTTTTTGCCATCATTCCTCTACTTGACGAATCTAGAGTTCCCAACTGGGAACGGATCGAGGTTACTTATGACGGTCAGAAAAATCAGAAGGTTCCCATAGTCATCTATCTACCGGGGCCATTACCGTATGAATCAGCTAAGGCGATCCCTTACAAATACGGTGCAACAATAATCGAGAATGGAAAGGAAATTCCATTACCCTCCGTCGTGAATATTGCAGACATCAGTCGTGTAACACGGAGCGGTCGAATCTTCAACCGAGGGGTTGGAGAATCCAACAAAGAAAAGGAACTTCAGGCGGAAATTCCTGATCCACCAGTCAGTCAATCTGGTAATCCCGACTTTTCAAAAGACAAAGATGAGATGCTAAAGCTCATCCAAAGGAGTGAATATAACATTGTTGATCAACTGTTACAGACTCCTTCAAAAATCTCAGTATTATCACTGTTACTCAGTTCAGAAGCACACAGAGAGGCTCTACAGAAAGTCTTGGAGCAAGCCTTTGTGGAACAGGATGTACCAATTAGACAGTTCGATAGTATTGTCTCTAACATCACTTCCTGCAATAATTTGGGATTTAGTGATGAGGAATTACCTGAAGGGGGTCGTCGTCATAACATGGCGCTCAACATTACGGTTAATTGCCAGGGCGATGCTTTAGCCAACATACTGGTAGACACAGGGTCAGCCCTGAATGTTATGCCGAAGTCCACTTTGATGCAATTATCATTTAAGGGCCCTCCGATGAGAGTCAGCGAGGTCGTCATCAAAGCATTCGACGGATCCAGAAAAACAGTTATCGGCGAAGTGGATCTTCCCATAACTATTGGTCCTCACACTTTCCAAGTCACTTTCCAGGTCATGGACATCCGGGCAACATACAGTTGTTTATTAGGAAGACCTTGGATACATCAGGCTGGAGCGGTCACTTCGACCCTCCACCAAAAGCTAAAGTTCATCAAGAACGATCAACTTGTCACGGTTTGTGGAGAACAAGCCTTGCTTGTAAGCAACTTATCATCATCTACTTGTGTGGAACCCGAGGAGGTTATTGGAACTCAGTTCCAAGCACTATCGGTGAGCAAGAACGATCAATCCGAAGAAGGAACTTCAATTTCTTCATACAAAGATGCTATCAAAGCGGTCGAGAGTACCGATACAAAAGGATGGGGATGGCTTGTCATTCCTATTGACAATAAAACAAAGAAGGGTCTTGGTTTTTCTGCAACCTGTACCCAGATGGCCGCCAACGATGAAAGTCTTCATCCCCTTCAAAACTTCTTCCACAGTGGAGGTTTTCTTCACCCAGTGTCTCAGACAGTTCATGCTATCAATGAGGAAGGTCCCTCTGACACAGATGAAGAGTGGAAGTCCTACCTTAACAAGGACGGCTATATGTCTCAGGAAGAGGTGCATATGCCTTTTTGCTTTCCTACAGAAAGTCTGAGATTTATACCAAGATCAGATGTCGAAATGATCTACGGGGATTGTGATCCGGAAGGATGCCGTGCTCCGCCAAATTCATTAGAGGAAGACACTCTGATGAAAGAAAACTTTGATCGCAATTACTATGGCCCGATGGATGGTCTGCCAATGTGGCAGCCTTACCCAGGAAACTTGGGGCAAGAAAGTCAGCCGAGTAATGAAACTCAGATGGCCATCATTGAACAGAATACCTGTGTCCCCGCCATGTCATGGGATCAACACTCAGGTCATTCAGAGACTACTCAACAAGAAGATGAATTCGCAACGTTCGCAGGACTTGAATTCATCAACTATGCTTTTCCTGAGGTCAACGTCATCGAAAGGGATGATTTCTCCAGTTCCAAAGAAGTTTGGGACACTTTGGGACAACCAGGTGGAAAATACGACTTTATGGTTAAGTACACTGCTCCCGAAAGCTCTCGTATCAGGCTCGAAGATATCCAGTCAACTGGATGGGGAGATACAGCTGAGAGCACCAATGCTATGCAAAATGCAACAGAGGAATCCTCCTACGACAACTCTGCTTGGGAGACAGATTCCAATGATCCTGCTCCACCAGAAATCAGCATCATTTCTGAAGACAAATCAAGGAAGGTGCCAGACTTTGTGATTCACCGAGGAGTTCACCGCCAATGGGTTGCTGTCGAGGTTCCGAAGGTCGTTCGTCAGTCAAAGTAATTGCCATCTTTAACCTTTCACCCTGCCCAGGTGAAACGGATGTTTTGATAGGGCTCGCTTTCTGTAAATTTCCCTCTTCGCTTTTCCCAAAGCGAGTGAGTTTTGTTTTATAGAGCTGTAGTTTCAAGATTCGACTTGTTCATTAATAAAATAACGTCGTTCTGTAATTTCCGCATTAATTGCTGTTTTCTCTTTTTTCTTTTTCAGAAAATGGTAATTCTAAAAAAAAAAAATTCAATAATAAAAACAAGCATTAAAATAAATACACTGCACACACTTACATTTTCTCTATCTCTTCTAAACACGAATCATCACGTCATGCAGATTGCTTGTTTTATACCCCGTTGAAACATACGATCCGATATCTTCTCCCAACTTTGAGTTCCCGTTATTCGAGGCTGAAGAAGAAAATGACGACCAAATTCCAGAAGAGATCTCCCGATTACTCAGACAAGAGGAAAGGTCCATTGAACCTCACAAAGAGCCGTTGGAAACGGTAAACTTGGGTTCAGAAAAAGAGAGAAAAGAAATCAGGATCGGAGCACTGCTCAGTCCAACTGCCAGAGAGGGTTTGATAAAGCTTCTCAAAGAATTTCCCGATGTATTCGCTTGGTCCTATCAGGATATGCCAGGGTTGGATACCAGCATCATGGAACATCATTTACAGTTAAGATCGGAATGTCCGCCAGTAAAGCAAAGGTTGAGACGCACTCACCCGGACATGGCCATCAAAATCAAGGAGGAGGTACAGAAATAGATCGACGCGGGTTTCCCCGCTACATCTGAATATCCTCAATGGTTAGCCAACATCGTACCCGTTCCCAAAAAGGACGGAAGGGTCAGAATGTGTGTTGATTACAGAGATCTAAACAAGGCAAGTCCAAAGGATGACTTTCCTTTACCACACATTGACATGTTGATTGACAGCACAGCAATGTTCAAAGTATTCTCCTTCATGGATGGATTCTCGGGCTATAACCAGATCAAAATGGCGCCGAAAGACATGGAGAAAACTTCGTTCATTACCCCATGGGGTACCTTTTGTTACAAGGTAATGCCGTTCGGTTTGAAGAACGCCGGGGCAACCTATCAAAGGGCCATGACTACTCTGTTTCATGACATGATACACAAAGAAATCGAGGTATATGTCGATGATTTGATTCCAAAATCAAGAACAGAGGATGAGCACGTTGAACATCTATCAAAATTGTTCGAACGTCTAAGAAAATTCAAGCTCCGCTTGAATCCCAACAAGTGCACCTTCGGTGTCCGTTCAGGGAAACTGCTAGGGTTCATCGTCAGCCAGAAAGGAATTGAGCTTGATCCTGACAAGGTCAAGGCCATTCAAGAAATGCCTTCTCCGAAAACTGAAAAACAAGTCAGAGGATTCCTAGGACGTTTGAACTACATCTCCAGATTCATATTCCTTATGACCGCCACTTGTGCGCCGATTTTCAAGTTATTGAAAAAGAACCAGGATTGCGTTTGGTCAGAAGATTACCAAACCGCCTTCGACAGTATCAAGGAATATCTGTTGAATCCTCTGATTCGATCACCTCCAGTGGAAGGAAGACCACTGATCATTTACCTCACAGTCCTAGAGGACTCAATGGGATGTGTACTTGGCCAACAAGACGAAACTAAAAAGAAAGAGTCTGCCATTTACTATCTAAGCAAGAAATTCACCGACTGCGAGACTCGGTACACAAGGCTTGAGAAAACTTGTTGCGCTTTGGCTTGGGCAGCCAAACGTCTTCGCTAGTACATGATTCGTCGTACTACTTGGTTGGTCTCCGAAATGGATCCAATCAAGTACGTTTTCGAAAAACCTGCTCTCACGGGAAGGATTGCCCGTTGGCAGATGTTACTATCAGAATATGACATAGAGTACCACGCTCAGAAAGCCGTTAAAGGAAGTATTTTAGCTGATCATTTGGCTCATCAACCGATTGACGATCAAGAATCAATCGGGTTTGACTTCCCAGACGAAGATGTCATGTATCTAAAAATGAAAGATTGCGATGAACCGCTACCCAGTGAAGGGTCAGAACCAGGTTCCCAGTGGGGACTTATCTTTGACGGAGCAGTCAATCATTATGGAAACGGAATTGGGGCAATCATTGTTACCCCTCAGGGTTCCCACATTCCTTTCACTGCCAGACTTACGTTCAAATGTACGAACAACGAGGCCGAATACGAAGCATCTATCATGGGTCTCGAAGAAGCGATTGATTTAAGGATCAAAAACTTGGACGTATACGGCGACTCAGCTCTGGTTATTAACCAGATAAAAGGAGATTGGAACACATACCAATCAGGATTGATTCCTTACAAAGACTATGCAAGAAGGTTGTTACCCTTCTTCAACAGAGTCGACTTTCATCATATCCCTCGTGATGAGAATCACATGGCTGATGCATTAGCCACTCTCTCTTCCATGATTAGTGTGGGTCGATGGAACGACATACCTAAGATCGACATCATGCGCCTTGAACGGCCCGCTTACATCTTCATGATTGAAGCAGTCATAGACGACAGACCTTGGTATCACGATATCAAATGCTTCCTTCAGAAACAAGAATACCCATCTGGGGCACTCAGAAAAGACAGGAAAACCCTCAGAAGATTGGCTGGAAACTTCTTCCTGAGCGGTGACACTCTTTATAAGAGAAATTTTGACATGGTTTTGCTCCGATGTGTCGACAGACCAGAAGCAGACATGCTCATGAAAGAAATTCATGAAGGATCCTTTGGCACTCATGCCAACGGACACACAATGGCGAGAAAAATTCTCAGAGCAGGGTACTATTGGTTGACAATGGAATCTGACTGCTACAAGTACATGAGGAGGTGTCACAAGTGTCAAATATACTCCGACAAAATTCATGTACCGCCATCACATCTCAAAGTTCTTTCTTCCCCGTGGCCTTTTTCCATATGGGGAATCGACATGATTGGTATGATTGAGCCCAAGGCTTCAAACGGACATGGTTCATCCTGGTAGCCATTGATTATTTCACCAAGTGGGTCGAAGCAGCGTCATGCGCCAATGTAACCCGACAAGTGGTGGTCCGATTTATCAAAAACAATATCATCTGTCGTTATGGTGTTCCAAGCGAGATCATTACTGATAATGGATCTAACTTGAACAATAAGATGATGAAAGAGTTGTGTGCAGAGTTCAAGATCGAACACCATAACTCATCTCCCTACCGACCCAAGATGAACGGAGCGGCAGAAGCGGCTAACAAGAACATCAAGAAGATCGTTCAAAAGATGGTTGTAACCTATAAAGACTGGAACGAGATGTTACCTTTTGCTCTTCATGGTTATCGCACATCTGTCCGTACTTCAACAGGGGCTACCCCTTTCTCTCTAGTATATGGCATGGAGGCAGTGCTTCCCATAGAAGTAGAGATCCCGTCAATCAGGGTATTGATGGAAGCTCAGCTCACCGAAGCTGAATGGTGTCAAAGTCGACACGACGAACTGAACCTGATCGAAGAGAAGAGAATCACGGCACTATGCCACGGTCAGTTGTATCAACAAAGAATGAAGAGGGCGTTTGACAAAAAGGTCTGACCTCGTGTCTTCAGAAAAGGAGACCTCGTGCTCAAGAAGATACAATCATTTCTCACTGACTCTCGGGGAAAATAGACCCCGAATTATGATGGCCCCTATGTGGTCACGAAAGCTTTCTCAGGCGGCGCCTTGAGACTTGCAACCATGGACGGAGAGGAATTTGCCTACCCCACGAATGTTGATGTAGTCAAGAAATACTTCGCCTAAACTAAAAAAAACGTCTCGGTGGATTGAAAACCCGAAAGGGCGGTCCAGGCAAAAGTTAGAGACATGGAAAAAAAAGAATCATCCCGATGGATTGGAAATCTCATAGTACAATCCAGGCAAAAATTAGGGATAATGGCAAGTAACTATGTTCAACAGAGGCAAGTCCCTCATCAGCAGTTACAGCATCATCTATCGGAGGCAATCTCCAGTCAAAGGTCATCTTCGACAGAAGCTCAGGATGCCCCGAATTCAAAGTTGGTAGAAGGATAGTGGTCGTTATGTTTCAACGTAGCCCTTTTCCCTGTAAATTACCGTTTTCTAACTTTGTATATACTCTTTGGAATCATGCGTTTGGCTGATCTCCATCTTATCAATAAAATTTGAGCCTTTGTGCTTTTGTTTGTAATTCTTAACTTTTTTTAGCTTTACAGAACGACGTTGTTTAAACTTAATCAGCGATTCTTGAAATAAAACAAAAATGAATTTACTTGTTAAAAATTTTTCTGCTTTTAAATTAAAAATGGCATTTTTTTTGACTGTTGAACATCAGAAGAACATCGATTGCTTCTCCCGAAGTAAGCGAATTTCAAAGTGCAGAATCAAAGTACTCCTTCTAAGCCAGTATACCTGAATGAAGGGATCAACTGTGTCAGAGACCCTGTTTCGTCTGACACGCCTCGGCCGAGTTCTCATCTCCTAAGCCCGATCAACATAGCTCCCCGCGTGGACTATGTCTCCTAAGCAAGGTGGAATTGCTATTTTGAATCAACGGTACTTCTTCGCCCCGCGATGGCCGAGTATCCAATTGTGTTCATCCATTAGTCTGTATGTCGCGTCTGTTTTGTCAGCATATACATACATACTTCATGCATTTTATTTGCGTTCGCATTTCGTATTGCATCACTATCACTTGAGTCAGTCTTGTCCCCTAGTGATAAACAGTTTTCTCAATCGAGTTTGTCAGTTCTTTCCTCGTCAGGAAGTGTTGCGTCTGCACAATCTCACCACAAGTGTATCTTTAGATCAGAGTCGGCACTTGGCCACTTTGATAACTTGAACCTCTGAAAGATCAGAGAACCTTCAACAAATGTCACTCTTCGCCATTGAAGATGATATCCTCGCTTTCCCGGATTAAGGAAAATCCACAGAGAAAGCCTCGTGATCAGAGATTCGGCAGCATGCCAGTTTTGCTCCGAAAGGACCGCTGATGAAAAGGTCATCGGTCCCACAAAATTGGACCCCATCATATGGCATTTCTCCGGGAAGATCCCGAGAAAAGTATGATGAAAGATCCCAAACAAAAACAGTCTCTCAAGAGACTCGCTTTCCCCAGTAGAATTGACAGATGGCGTCTCCAACAGAGAAGTTTGTACACCTCTACAACTCAGACGAATGGGTTCCCCAGCAAGTCTGACATCAAAACTTTTTCGACTCAAATGGCATCTCCCCAGGAAAATTCGGCGAGAAGTTTGAAGGAAAGCCGCTACGAATAGCGTCCCTTGTCAGTAAAGTTTATTGACAAAAGAAACTAAGACCAGTTCTTGGTAAGAAACCAGGATCGAGGGGAAGTTTAAATCAGAAACTAAGACCAGTTCCTTGGTAAGAAACCAGGATCGAGGGGAAGTTTAAATCAGAAACTAAGACCAGTTCCTTGGTAGGAAACCAAGAACGAGGGGAGGTTTATGTCAAAAGAAAACTGAGACCAGTTCCTTGGCTGAAAACCAGGATCGAGGGGAAGTTTACCTTTTCTAAGCATCATTGCTTAGTTAAAGAAGATGAATGTGTAAGCTACCATTCATAACTGTAATACCCCAAAATTTGCTCTCCCCTTTTTGCATCATAGCATAGCATTATCATTTACAATATCATATCCATCTCATTAGCATTGCATTGCATTTAACATAGAAGAATGAAGCATAGCATTCCTCTTACCATCAAGGCATGTGATCAGGGGGAAGATGGACAATCAAGGGATCATTCAAAGCACAAAAAGGTCAATCAAGTTGCCTCCAGGCAAGCCAAGAGTCTCATGTCTCATACCATCTCAATTGATCATCCAAAACCTCAAGGAAGAGAGATTCAATGGGAGATTGAAGCAATACATACTCCAACATGCAAGAGGCTCAAAAAACTGAAGGAAAACCCTCAAAAGAGATAGTTTATTGATCCAAAGTCATCCTCAAATGGTATATCTCATCATCCTTTAAGAGGATATACAACATACTCTGAGGAATTTGAAATTGAAGACTGCACATTTTTCTCCTAGGAGGTGGGCACCTAAATTAGGGTTTCCAATTAAATCAGGATATCTTTGATTTCTTGGATAAAACTTGATGTCATGGTGTTCTACATGTTCTTAAGTGTATATGTATGGAAAATTGCCTCTCAATTGGTTTTAGAAGTGGTTCAATTGGAAGAAAGATCAAAAATCAGGAAAATTGGGGCCAAGTCAAATAATCAGAGGAAAAAGTCAACTCTTGACTTTTTGAGGCCAAATCCATAAAATTCATGTTATATGTGTCCAATATACAAAATTTGGTCAAGAAACTCCAAAGGAATCATGAAAAAATCAAGAGGTGGAAAGTTGCCATTTTTGGATGAAGAAGGGCTACTAAAAATAGCAAGTTTTGGCCATTTTGCATCAGAGTTTGAACCAAGGCCATTTAAAATTGGAGTATCAAATGAAAATTCCACCAGGCCACAACAAAAGATATTGTTTTAAGCTTCACATCCATATGTGGAACATCTCTATTGGATAAAAATTGAGTGAGATATGATTGATCAAAGTTTGAGCAAAGTAGGTTCAAAACTAGGTCATGACCAAGATTTTCAGGGCACGCGCGCAGTCATTTTCTCAAACAGTTGGTGAGTCAAATGTCCACCCATTTTTCATCAAGATAAAAACCTCAAATGGAAAAGTTTTCAACATCAAAGTTGTTCTTTGTAGTGTCATCTTTAATTTTTATGTTGGGAAAATTTTGAGTTGATCAAGTATGAGAGAGTTATAGTGGTCTCAAGATAGGTTGATTAAGCTGAACTTCCATGCATGTCACTTGCCATGCCATGACTTGCTTCGTACGCATATGTACCAGTTCTTTGTCCATCTGTTTGTGGTCATTTTTAGGCATGTTAGAGGCCTCATTTCACTTCAATTTTCAAACCAACATTGTTCTCCAATGTCTCCTCTTTCAATTGACTCCAAAAGCACACCAAACCATTCATTGAATAAGGAGAAAAAACATTTGCAAACCACCCTATGTTGGCACTGATACATTAGCAGTTTGACACGATTTGGTTCACACACACCACAAACACTTCATCACATCATCTTTCCCCATTAAACCAAACACACATGACTTACACCTTGCACTTGCCTTGGCATACATGAGAATGGAAAGAAACAAACTTGCTGAGCAAGTTTCTGCTACAACCAGCCGTGCCTTCATTTTCTTTTCACCTCCACTATAGCATATCATGAGTTGCCATCACCATACCATTGCTCTCCCTAACTAACTTGACTCAGTTAGTTAGGGATGACTCACCCAAACCACCATGACTCAGCTGACTCACTCAGTTTAACCATGGTTAGCTCACCTTATAAATAAAAACTTCACTCTCAAATTTCATTTCAATTTCATTTTCTCACATTCAACTCAGAAACTCTCTCCATTCTCTCTCAACTTCTCCACATTGTAACTGATTTTCGAGCTCCATTTCATTCATCTTCTTCATCTTCATCTCAGAATCTCTTTGATTCTCCCTCCATTTTCATCACATTGCAACTGTTTTGAAGCTTGGATCTCAACTCTCCTCCACTGAAGCATCATCCATTCTTTGCATCTAAGCCTATATTTGGCCAAAGGAAGCTTAAAGAGGAAGCAACATCTCTGGTTTTCTGAAGACTCAAGCAACTTCAAATTTTAGGTTTCGATTCATGCTTTTGTTGCTTGATTTTAGTTGATATTCAACATGTTTGAGCTCAATAGGAGCGTTTGCTAACTCCGGCTAGTTGATAGGCCTACTAAAGGCGTAGTTGCAAAACTTAGGGCATGATTTGATCTCTTCTGTTCTTGCTATGTGTGTGTGTTTTGTGATTTTCATGAGCATATCCGTGATGTACATGAGCTTAGCTTTCGATTGATATGTGTATTGTGAATTTCTGGGATAATGCGAGTTTGCAGGTGGTGGATGTTGGCTGGAGAAGATGACCGGAGGTCATCTCCGGCCGGTGATATTGAATGTTAGGGTTTATGTGAGTTTTAATCGTGTCCGTCCATTTTCTATGATCGTGCGTTCCAAAATGTGCCAGCACATTAAAAACAAGTGTGTTCCTCACGTGTTTATTTCTGATTTTATTTTAAACGGTGTGTGGCATGGTACATGATAGTAAGGGTGCTCATGCGTGCGTGTGCGTTGATTCCAATTACTTTGACCATGGCTTGACCTTGACTCGATCTAATGGTTGTGAATTGCTTTGACTTGGTTTGACTGAAGTGCATGCTTATTATTGTGGATTGCGCAGACTTGGACTTAAATCAGATTGATATCCACACCTCCCTTTTAAAAAGCCCAAACAATTTGAACTGATATATTGCTATGTTCACACCTCCCCTTCCCTTTACATTTCATTTCTTTTTTCCATTTTTATGCACGTTTACTTTTTAATTTTTAAAAATACCAAATGGCATTATAAAATTCCAAAAAAAATCATGAGCATCATTAAAACATTTAGAAAATTTTTCATGATTTTATTTCTTGATTTTATGACTTTTTGCCCCTGTTCTATAATTTTATTTGATTTTCTTTTGTGTGCATTCTTAATGTTGTACATGATTTTGTTTTATTTTGTTATTGATCATTAAAAATTGTTTTGATGCTCTTCTTTTTGCATTGAGTCATTATCATCTTGAGGTATGTTAAGTGATTTTTATTTGATTTTTTTAGTCAGTTTATGGCATGTTTGGTGTTCATGGTTGTGCTACTTTGTATGATGTGTATACTTGACCTAAGTGCATTGTTTGACATCATTTTGCCTTGGTTTCTTGCATGCTACTTTGATATGTGATTCATCTCTGATTTGTGAGCTTCAATACCATGTTTCCATAATTTTCATGAACTCATTTGATTTTTGTTTAATACATTTCATTTGAAGCACTACAACTTGTCATATCCTTGTAATCATTGTGCATGTTTACATGATTGCCTTTGTGCATACTTGCATGATCATTTGCCTACTTTGTGAGATATTCATTTGAAATTATAGGTCATTGGTACATATTATGTGTCATTTTTGCATGTTCACTTTCATTTGAACTTTGTATGTCCTTAATGTGAAGTACTTGTGTTTTGTTTTGAACTTCCATTTCAATTCTACTTCTTCTATTACTTCTTAAATGTCTTGATGTGCTTCATAAATACTTGTGAGATGTTTGTGAATCATTCTTCATTTCATTTCAATTCTGATCCTTGGATTACATGTTCCATTTATGCATGTTTCTTCCATTTCTTTTCATCTCTCATTCTCCCTTTTCTTATGGTAGCATGTTCTAATGTCATGGGTGATGTTTGTTGCCTATCCACTTGGACTTGCATGATAATGATCATTTGTTTTCCATGTGATGTATATTCTGGTTGTAACCAATTTCTCATCTACTTCTTTTGAGTTTTATGGTGCATTAAAAGTTCTTTTATTTCTTATACTTCTATTACATGTTTACTAACCATGTAGGGGCTTTGGTAAGTTGCAATTGAGTGTGGATAAGGAATCCACATTCAAACTTCTTTCCTCTCATCTCTTTTGCAATTCCATTTTGTGTTTTGTTAAGCACTTATGTGCTTTCTTTTAATAACTCATCACTTTCCCTTTTTGAATTACAATTCATCTTCTACTTTAGAAGTGAATTGTTTAATTCATTCTTTCTTTAGACTTTAGGTTTTAACCTCACAAACCATTAGGACCACTCCCTTCAATTTTCAATTAGGATTGAGTCTTAGTTCATATAGATTTTACCTTTTCTCCTCTCTTGAGTCTCTCTTCTCATCTCAAAGAAAAATGCAAAACATGTAATAAAGATAGGCATGTATTGCATTTAGGCCTTTCATACAAAGAAGAGATTATAAAGGGGTCTTCTCTTGTAATCTTAGAATGTGTAGCATATAGCCCATCTTGGGTCAATGTGTTAAACATTTGATCTTGTATGAGGGACTTAAATGCAATACTTGTTGAAGATACAAATAATAAAACACTTCTTCATTTCTTAATCAACAAAAACACTTAATAAACACAAGTATGCTAGTGTGTTTGAACCTTAACAATTGGAACTAAGTGTGGGGGTCTTCTTCACCCTTAGTGTACTTTCTTACTCATTCCATCTTGGAATGTAAGAATGTACACATTCCAATGACTAAGATTTAGATACACTATCATATGCACACAAAATAACAAAACTTTTAAAAGACAAAACAAACAATAACGTCTTTCCTTCGGGAATTCTTTTCTCATCTCATTCACTCCTCCCTTAAGGATGCGTCATTTCCGTTCTACCACAAACAGGTAACGCCTAAGTCTCCCTACAGCGAGCTGCAACACCTAAACTGCTAGGACGCGAACGTTGACGTATTCCACTAAAAAACACAAACAATCCATCCCTAGTGAGGGGAACTACGTCGCTCTGATTCTCATGTTCCCGATGAGATACATAGGCAGTGGGGTAGGGCCCATTCGAGCACTTCTTTTATTTTCCCTACACTTGTTTCTTGTTCCTTTTTCCATTCTTTCTCCTTTCTTTCTTTCAGTTCCTTTTCCAGTATCCTTTTCTATCACCCTTTGTTTGAAGCAGCAAGCGTGGATCCCATCGGGTACGATGGACACGTGGGGGTGCTAATACCTTCCTCTCGCGTAACCGACTCCCGAACCCAGTTCTCTTGGTCGCAAGACCATGCTCTATCCTTTCCTTCAGGTTTATGCGGTGTTTCCTTTCCCTCTCTTGGGATAAATACACATTGCTGGCGACTCTATTTGGTGCCACTTTCGCGTTTGTACTAGGATGAAAATCCCGGGAGCGACAGCTGGGGACTCTGCTGGGGACAGGTTGACCTATTGTTGGTCCATCCTAAGCGAGTCAATCCTAGCGCTTGTTTGCTTTTCTTTCATTGGGTGTTTACTGTTGTGCTGTATTTACTGTTTCATTGTATGGTTATTTATGGTTTTACTGTACATTACTGTATTTACTGCTTTTTAGCATTACATATCATATTATTACCGTTGTGCTGGACTGTGTTATTTTCTGTTTGGCGGGATGGGATTTCTGAGAGATAAGCTCAGTACACAGGCTCGAGTATACACTTAGACTTAGAGTGGAGAGTAGTGGGACCTACGTGCCATCTGTGTACGTGGGTAATCACGAAATTCACAGCTAGACGAGGCTATCTTGGGACCCATCATGGCGTGCGCATCTTGCGTATTCCAGGATGTCGATCTAGAGAGTTGTCGACTCTAGTGACCGATCATGAGGACCTTAGTGGAAACATCTCTCTTTAGCGGTGACAGTGGCAGACCACATTCTGTGGCAAACCCACTCGCACCCGAGAGCCCACTTTGGTACTTGCATAGGATGACCTTCATTTTCTAAGGTGAGTCAGTGGACGACCTCTTTGATTGGCATAGTATTGTATCCCACGGGCTGAATGTGCTATCGCTTCTCAAACCTCCGAAGCTGACAAGCCTTATTTTCTAGGAACCACATGTGAGTATGGGTGGGATGTTTACAGGTTTGCAGGTAACCCAGCTTCCTACATACCGTACTTGTGATTCTATGATTATTACAGACAGTGTATCCTATGACAGTGGTTTGAGTATTCGTCTCAGATATATTGCCAGATTCAGTACAGAGACACAGTGCACACAGTTCAACACACACACCGACACCTAGATACCTGATCACATGCCTTTTGCATTTGCATAATCATATCATAACAGGTTATGTTTGTCATTTTCAGGTACTTACCATATTGTCTGATTCCAATCATGAGTTCCCAGGTTAAAAGGAAGAATAATGTGTCATACAAATTCCCTGATCCTAAGCTGGGTGTATTGAACAAGATGATAGGTATGGCTGGTTCTGATGTTCTCAGCACTTTTCAGAAGGAGTATGGAGAGCTGATTAAGATGGTATGTGCATTCACAAAGTATGAGAAGGATGGGTTGCATACCTTCTTACAGTTCTATGAGCGATCAATGAGATGCTTCCTATTCCCTGACTACATTTTGATGCCCACTCTGGAGGAATTCTCATTTATTTTGGGAATTCCAATCACGTCTGCTATACCATATTTTTCTGAAGGTGTTCTTGCCCCTGAAGTAATCGCTGTTGTCCTGCATCTGGACTTGTTTGTTGTGAAAAGTGGCCTAAGCAGGCTCAAAGAAGTTGA
Organism: Lathyrus tuberosus; assembly: GCA_022829125.1. NCBI lineage: Eukaryota > Viridiplantae > Streptophyta > Magnoliopsida > Fabales > Fabaceae > Lathyrus > Lathyrus tuberosus. Next base: position 3,742,052 of record JALAZF010000440.1, read on the forward strand.
AGGATTTCACTTGGAGTTCCTTTTTCGACAAGCTCAGGAAGCTTCCAAGGCTAGCAATTGGACTACTTACAACGCTGTGTTAGCTCTTTGTATCTATGGCCTGGTGCTTTTCCCCGGTCAGCCTGATTTTGTTGATATGCAGGCATTGAAAGTGTTTGTCTCGAAGAATCCGATTCCTACCCTGCTAGGGGATTTTTATCACTCCGTACACTACAAAAATGAGAAGGCAAGAGGGAGTTTGGTTAGTTGTTGCACCCAATTGTTATGCCATTGGCTCTTCAAACATTTACCCCGGACTGGTGCGTTTGTAGAAACTGCTGAGACAATGAAGTGGTCCAAGAGACTGATAGGTTTGACTGCCAATAATATTATTTGGTTTGATCCCAAATTACTGACGATAGAGCTTACTGTCAAATGTGGAAGTTTTCCTAATGTGCCTCTACTCGGAAGAAGAGGTGGGATTAATTACAACCCAGTGTTGGCAGTTAGACAATTTGGTTATGCCTCGAGACATCCTCCTGCTGATGAAGAGATTAGCGCTTCTCTGTTTTTCGTAGGGACCAAGAACGAAAGAGTGCCGGAAGTAATAAATGCTTGGAAATTTAGGCAAAGAGAGGGAAAATTGACTTTCGGAAAAGGAGACTGCAGATCATACCCTGACTACGATGCCTGGGTTGAGATGAAGGTCAAAAAGCTGTTGTTACCCTTTTCCCGAGAAGTTCTTTTATGTCCTGATCAACATTCCACGGTACCGGCCGAGGAGCACGAGAAATTGAAGAAAATGGTTAGAGATCTGCAGATAGAGAACTCTGGAATGAGCAGATGTCTTCAGAAAGCTCTAGCTGTCAACAAAGAGTTGGAAAAGAGAGCGTTGAAAGCAGAAAAAACCCTGGCGGACAAAGAAGAAGATTTTGATGAGAGAGCTCGATACTTCCGGAATCTTACCTTGGGAGCAGATGATACTAGTCAGGCTCATAAGGCTACAAAGCAGGTGCTGGCCCGAAGCAAGGATTCGTTAGCTAAACTCCATCAAGCTTGGGATGAGGTCAGAATTGAGAACTCCGAATTGCAGGCCCAGCTAAAAGATAAAGATGAAGAGCTAAAGAAAGCGCACGTGGAAAGAAGAAAGTATCGAGAAGATCTTGGCAAAAGTCAAGAACAAGTGAGAAATGCTGAAGGTAAGCTGAAAATCACCAACAAGGAGCTTGAAGAGGTCCCAGCAGAGCTGAAACTGGTTAAAATTCAAGCTGGAATCAAGAGGCGCAAAGGAGCCAATGAAGATGAAGCCTTGCTGATGCACGTGGGGTCATTAGAGGATGCATTGGAAAAAAGGGACGCAGTGATTAAAGAGCTGATTGAGAAGCCGCATCATCAGCGTACCCGCATCCTGTTTGAGGAGATTAAGTGCTCCAGCCAGAAGCTGAAGGATGTAGAGCTGTCGGATTAGTGATTTTTGTCATTTCTTTGTAATTTGTAATGGTTACCATCAGAATTGTTGATGGATCCATTTGACTGCCTGTTTTTTTATTTTGTTGCTGAAACTACGACAAACGTGCTTGAGAAGTTTTGGGAATTTGTATGAAATGGGTTACTTCTGTTCACAATTTCTGATCTTCAGATATATGTGATGTGATATCTGCACACTAGCACACTACAAAATCACTATTTCTGGTCTTCAGACATCTGTGATCGATGTATATGAATATCTCTTCATGGCAAAACTCAGTAATCATGACTCCTGGTCTTTAGGAATTCTTGGTTACGATTGGAATCAGGATATGAAAAGCATTTTGAAATGACAAACATAACTTTGCATTTGCATTTGCATATCATTTTTGCATTACAGGTTTTCCTTTTGCAGGCGCCTGCTAACCTTTATTTGGTTTTCAGGGACAATAGCTGATACCCCAGTTCACCGATATTCTACCCGACGCAATCAAGCAAGAGTAATGGAGCAAGTTCAGACGGAATTAGCCGATTTGAGGGGAAGGATGGAACAGTTCATGAACCTCATGCAGGGGATTGCTCAAGGTCAGAAAGAGCTGAGAACCGGTCAAGGAAACATGAGGATTGGACAAGAAGCTATGAGAACCACTATCCAGAGGCTGGAAACTGAAATCCCAAATCGCAACGTGCGCACTCCTCCTGTTGGCACAATCCCTGCTGGTGGGGTACATCTGGGACTTGATAACAATGAGGATGGTCAGGAGGACCAGTTCACTGCATTCAACAATGACATGGGTTTCTACAATGACGACCGGAAGTATGAAGGGCTGGATGAAAGACTCAAGGCTATTGAGAGCCAAAATCCTCTTGGAATTGATGTAGAAGACATGGGTCTCGTGCAGGGTGTGCGAATTCCACCCAAGTTCAAGCTTCCTGTTTTGGATAAGTACAACGGCAGTACATGTCCCAAAACCCATTTGCAAGCTTACAATCGCAAGATTGCCGCCTACATCGAGGACCAAAAGCTCTGGATGTATTTTTTCCAGGATAGCCTGTCAAGCGCTTCCCTGGAATGGTACATTAAGCTGGACAGGGTTCATATAAGGAGTTGGAAAGATTTGTGCGCTGCTTTTCTGAAGCAGTATCAGTATAATCTGGACATGGTACCTAATCGTACTCAATTGCAGAGTATGACTCAGGATAACAAGGAGGGCTTTAAGCAGTACGCACAGAGATGGAGAGAATTGGCCGCTCGAGTTCAACCACCTTTGGGTGATCGTGAGATGGCTGATATGTTCATGAGTACACTTCAAGGGACGTATTTGGATTGACTTGCTGCATGTCCTTCCACCGGGTTTGCCGACATTGTCGTTGCTGGGGAACGAATAGAAAGTATGTTGAAATTGGGTAAGATTCAAGATGTTGCTTCAAATTCAAAGAAACCCTTTGCCAATGGACCAAGGAAAAGAGAAGGGGAGTCCAGTGCTGTGTACAGAGGAGGGGTCAGAGGAAGGAATCAGTCCTACCATCAGGTGGATGCGGTAACCATTCCGGTTCCAGCTGGACAGCAAACACCAGATCAGCAAGGTAGACCCCGATTTCAGAACAATAGACAAAGGGACCGTAAGTTTGATCCCTTACTTATGACATATGCCGCTTTGTTACCACAACTGCTCAAAGAGAAGTTGGTTGAACTTCGGACTATGAAGCCGCTGGATTCCGGAAAATTGCCTCAAGGTTATGATGCTAATGTTTGATGTGAATATCATTCTGGTGCGCCAGGTCATTCAATAGAAAAGTGCTGGACCTTTCAATATAAGGTTCAAGATCTGATCGACGCAAAAGCTATCAACTTCTCTAGGCCGCCGAATGTTTGTGACAATCCAATGCCTCATCATGGAGGTGCAGGCACAAATGCCATTTTTGATGGCGAGAAGTTGAATTTGATTACTGATGTTAATTTGGTGAAGACTCCGCTGTTGATTGTAAAAGAACGTTTGTTAAAAGGAAAGGTATTTCCTGGATGCGCCTCTGATTGCGAGGATTGTTCAAAGCAGATTAATGGATGCAGTAAGTTGAGAGTTGGATTGCAGGATCTTATGGATAAGGGAAGTCTTCAGTTTGATAAAGTAGAGAAAGAACATGATGTTTCTGCCGTTACCATTTACTATAATCCAGTCGAGATACAGGTGCCTGTTGTAGAGCCTGTTGCTATCATCGTGCCCGAGGGGCCGAGACCAGTTACAATCATAGTTCCTGAATCGGCTGCTTATGTGTCTAATAGGGCAGTTCCGTGGCAGTATGGAACTGATACTCGTCAAGGAGGAAGTCGGCAGAAGGCAGAGGCTGTTGGTACTAGCATTGAGAATGTCAGCGGACCAAGTGGTTTTACTAGGAGCGGTCGACTGTTTGCTCCCCAGACTTTAAGAAGTGATAAAGAGGCTGAAGTCGCTGCAAGAGCAAAAGGAAAACAGGTGGTTGATGACAAGGTGCTTGCACAGGAAGAGGACCCTAAAGTCAATTTTGATAATGATGTTGAGGAATTTATGAGGGTTATCAAAAAGAGTGATTATAAGATCATTGACCAGCTTAATCAGACACCCTCTAAAATTTTGATATTATCCCTGTTAATGAGTTCAGATGCACATCGGGCTGCTTTGTTGAAAGTTCTGAATATGGCATACGTTCCCCAAGAGATTACAGTGAATCAGTTGGAGGGGGTAATTTCTAATGTGAATGTGAGCCACGGGTTGGGATTTACGAACAGGGATTTGACACCAGATGGACGTAACCACGACAAAGCGCTGCACATCACACTTGAATGCAAAGGAGCTGTTTTGTCGCATGTGCTGGTTGACACAGGTTCTTCCTTAAATGTGTTACCCAAAATGGCCCTGATGAAAATTGAAGTAGATGGATTGGTTCTGAGACCCAGCGATCTGATTGTGAGAGCTTTCGATGGATCTCAAAGATCGGTGTTTGGGGAGGTTGAACTACCTATACAGGTTGGTCCACAGATATTCAAGACGACCTTTCATGTTATGGACATTCAGCCTGCTTATAGTTGTTTGTTGGGCCGACCGTGGATTCACGTAGCAGGCGCAGTTACCTCCACACTTCATCAGAAGCTCAAGTATGTGTTCGAGGGTCAAGTGGTTACTGTTTGCGGCGAGGAAGATATATTTGTGAGTCATCTATCCACTTTCAAATATGTGGAAATGGATGGAGAGATTCATGAAACTTTGTGCCAATCTTTTGAAGCCCTGAATATCAACAACTTACCAGAATCTACTTCAGCAGCGGTGGTGTCGAATGTGCCAGGTGGGCCGAGCGCATCAATTGCGTCGTACAAGCAGGCCAGAGAAGTGGTCGAAAGCGGAAATGCCCAAGGCTGGGGTAAAGCTATAGATGTGTTCGTGAAAGAAGATAACTTTGGCATTGGATACCATCCGGGCCAGACGCCAGTTCCCCGATTCCGTGGGCCAATCAACTTCAACAGTGGAGGAATTATCAATCCCAACCAGTCCTGCTCAGCAATAGAAGATGGCGCTGAAAGCTCAGATTATCTGGACAGATGGGTATATGCACTGGCTCCAGGCGACGCGTTGCAAAATTGGTCTAGCGAAGAAATCGTTCATGTTGTTCACCATGCAGAGTAACAATTCTTGTCTTTCATAATGCATGAAATCCCACACTCTGCCCAAGGTGTGAGGATCCATTTGTAGGGCCACCATATTTTCTCATATAATGTTCAAATATCAATAAAAGGACGTTTTTGTTTACAAATTTGTGTTCCTTTACTCTTTCTTTATTTTTATTTTTGCACAAAGAAAATTAAAAATGATAATGCACTTTCTTTTCTTTTGTTTTCAAGCAAAAATAATCTAAAATAAAGCACAAACCCAATCATGCAGACTGGATTCTGTGGATTTCTCTGAAAATGATTCTGTTATGCCCACGTATGATTTCGACAATCCGATCTATCAAGCTGAGGAAGAAAGTGATGAAGACTATGAACTCCCAGAAGAGTTGGCTAGGTTGTTGAAACAGGAAGAGAGGACCATTCAGCCTCATCAGGAAGCTCTTGAGATCATCAATATTGGGTCAGAGGAAAGCAAGAAAGAGATCAAGATTGGTGCGAGTCTGCGGGCTGATGTAAAGCAAGAGCTGATAGTCATGCTACGTGAATACGTTTACATCTTTGCTTGGTCATACCAATATATGCCAGGTTTAGATACAGACATAGTTGTGCATAGACTACCATTGAAAGAGGACTGCCCACCGGTCAAGCAGAAGCTGCGCAGGACAAAACCCGAAATGGCTTTGAAGATCAAGGAAGAAGTAAAGAAACAGTTGGATGCAGGCTTTCTGGCAGTAACCAACTATCCTCCCTGGGTGGCCAATATAGTACCGGTGCCGAAGAAGGATGGCAAAGTCAGAATGTGTGTGGATTACAGAGATCTCAACAGGGCGAGCCCTAAAGACGATTTTCCACTCCCTCATATTGATGTGTTGGTTGATAATACCGCTCAGTTTTCAGTGTTCTCATTTATGGATGGATTCTCCGGGTACAATCAGATAAAGATGGCGCCTGAAGACATGGAGAAGACAACATTCATTACCCCGTGGGGTACCTTCTGTTACAAAGTAATGCCTTTTGGGTTGAAGAACGCAGGGGCAACCTATCAAAGAGCAATGGTGACGTTATTCCACGATCTAATTCATAAAGAGATCGAGTGCTATGTGGATGACATGATTGCTAAATCAAAGACAGAAGAGGAGCATCTGATCAACTTGAAGAAGTTATTTGAGAGGCTAAGGAAATTCAGGTTGAGACTGAATCCTAACAAGTGTACTTTCGGCGTGCGGTCCGAAAAATTGCTTGGTTTCATTGTCAGTGAAAAAGGGATAGAGGTTGATCCTGCTAAAGTGAAAGCTATACAAGATATGCCTGTACCAAAGACTGAGAAAGAAGTTCGCGGCTTTCTAGGAAGATTGAACTACGTTTCAAGGTTCATATCTCACCTAACTGCCACTTGCGAACCGATATTCAAAATGCTAAGAAAAGATCAAACGGTCAGGTGGAATGATGATTGTCAAAATGCATTCGATAAAATAAAAAGATATTTGCAGGAACCTCCAATTCTGATACCTCCAGTTCAAGGGAGACCACTGATTATGTACTTGACAGTGCTCGAAGGATCCATGGGTTGTGTTCTCGGTCAACACGACGAGACAGGTAGGAAAGAACATGCTATCTACTACCTGAGCAAGAAATTTACAGATTGTGAATCGCGTTATTCAATGCTTGAGAAGACATGCTGTGCACTCGCATGGGCCGCCAAGCGATTGAGACAATACATGCTCACACATACAACCCTGTTGATCTCTAAATTGGATCCGGTCAAGTATATTTTTGAGAAACCAGCACTTACAGGCAGAGTTGCAAGGTGGCAGATGGTACTGACAGAGTACGATATTCAATTTACTTCGCAAAAGGCAATCAAAGGAAGTATACTGTCAGATTATCTTGCGCAACAGCCTCTTGATGATTACCAGCCCATGAGATTTGATTTCGCTGATGAGGACATCATGTTTCTCAAAGCGAAAGACTGCGAGGAACCACTTCTGGAGGAGGGGCCTGAACCTGAGTCCAAATGGAGTTTGATGTTTGATGGGGCAGTTAATATGAATGGGTGCGGAGTTGGTGCAGTCCTTATTACGCCAGAAGGTGTTCACATGCCCTTCACTGCCCGAGTAACTTTCGGGTGTACCAACAATGAAGCAGAATACGAAGCTTGCATACTAGGGATCGAGGAAGCTATTGATTTACGAATCAAGACCCTCGATATCTTTGGTGATTCAGCACTGGTAATCAATCAAGTAAAGGGAACTTGGCACACACATCAGCAGAATTTGATTCCGTATAGAGATTATACGAGGAGATTGCTGACCTTCTTTACAACTGTCAAGTTGTACCATGTTCCTAGAGAGGAAAATAAGTTTGCAGATGCCTTGGCCACTATCTCTTCGATGATCAAAGTGCATGGTTGGAACTTTGTGCCCAGGATTGATGTATCTCGTCTTGATAGGCCTGCTTTTGTGTTTGAGGTTGATGCAGTGTCTGACGATAAGCCTTGGTACCATGACATCAAATGCTTCTTAAAAAATCAAGAATACCCGCCTGGGGCATCTTCCAATGACAAGAAGACATTAAGAAGGCTAGCTGGTAGTTTCTTCTTGAACAAAGATGGTGTGCTGTATAAAAGGAATTTTGACACGGTTCTGCTCAGATGTGTGGATAGACACGAGGCAGACCTGTTGATGATTGAAGTGCATGAAGGCTCTTTCGGTACCCATGCCGGAGGACATGCGATGGCTAAGAAATTGTTGAGATTAGGGTATTATTGGCTGACCATGGAGTCAGATTGCTGCAAGTATGCTCGCAAGTGTCATAAATGCCAGATCTATGCAGACAAAGTGCACGCTCCTCCCAATCCGTTGAGTATCATGTCCTCTCCGTGGCCATTTGCAATGTAGGGCATTGATATGATCGGGAAAATTGAGCCTACTGCTTCAAACGGCCATCGTTTCATCTTGGTCGCCATCGATTACTTCACTAAATGGGTTGAAGCAGCATCTTACGCCAATGTCACTAAGCAAGTAGTGGCTCGTTTCTTGAAGTGAGATATCATTTGTCGATATGGAGTGCCCGAAAGAATCATTACTGATAATGGTTCTAATTTGAACAACAGGATGATGGCTGAGCTATGTCGGGACTTCAAAATCGAGCACCACAATTCTTCTCCGTATCGCCCGAAAATGAATGGTGCGGTTGAAGCGGCCAACAAAAATATCAAGTAGATTGTGCAGAAGATGGTTGTCACGTACAAAGATTGGCATGAGATGTTACCACTGGCTTTGCATGGGTATCGAACATCAGTCCGCACGTCCACTGGGGCAACACCATACTCGCTTGTATATGGTATGGAGGCAGTTCTACCGATAGAAGTTGAGATCCCCTCTCTCCGAGTATTGATGGATGTTAAGCTAGATGAAGCTGAATGGGTACGAGCCAGATTTGATCAGCTGAGCCTTATTGAGGAGAAGCGTTTAGCAGCGGTATGCCATGGCCAGTTATATCAGCGCAGAATGAAGAGGGCATTCGATCAAAAGGTTCAACCTCAAGTCTACAAAGTCGGGGATGTGGTAATCAAGAGAATACTTCCTCCGAGTACAGATCACAGGGGCAAATGGACTCCTAACTATGAAGGTCCGTTCGTGGTAAAAAAGGTCTTCTCAGGAGGAGCCTTGTTGCTGACAACCATGGATGGTGAAGATTTTTCATCCCCTGTTAATTCAGATGCAGTTAAAAAATACTTCGTATAAAGAGACCCGCTGGATAAAAAAAAAAAGAAGAAGAATCCAGGCAAAAAAGGGCATCCCGGCGAACCAAAAACAGAATAAAGGTTCGGGCAAAAATTAGGGATATAATTGAAAAGAATTGTACACCCGGTAAGTTGAAAACCCGAAAGGGCAACTTAGGCAAAAAAGGGTATCCCGGTGGATTAAAAACCTGAAAAGGCGATCCACACAAAAGAGGGATTAAAGCGAATGACTGCAGTCTGAATTAATATGTACGTTTTCTACTCTTCAGCAAACTGGAAAAATTCCAAAGGAGGAATTGGTCCAATCATGAGCTTCTGAAGGCAAAGATAATCAGGAGAGTTGGAATACATACTGGCTATAACAGAATCAGAAATCAGTTGGAAACCAATTTCCGCATTATCATTAGGATAGATTTCTTTTCTCAATTTTATGGCAATCGCCTCTTTCAGGGGTTTGCTTCAGATTGTAAATTCGCCAATTTTTGGCATTTCATCAATAAAGTCGAATATTCAATCACGGGCTTTTATTTTCATTTTACTGTTTTGTTTGCAAAAACGTCCGATTTTTTATAATAAAACGATACTTTGAAAATATCTTGGCCTTGCAAAAACATGCACAAAGACAATGGAAATTACGTTGCTTGTTGGACAACCTTGGATGGTGGACCCAAAAGACCACGCAATATCCTGGGGCATGTGCGTATTCTTTTTCTGTTGCAGGTAATGAGCACGATCGATCCAAACAGCATGATCGTAACCACGAGCAGATATTTGCTATGATTTGATACTGTTGTATCTTATTAAGTCGATTCTTCCATTTAAGAGTTCCCACTAAGTTTCGTGACGACAACGGTGTTCGAAGATGGATTTCTTCTGTGTTAATAACGGTTATTAATGCAGTGAATACTCCAGGTTGACAACGAGTGCCAATCCTCCAGTACCTTGCAGACAATGTGAAAGGTAGTTCAAGGATGTACCAGCAAGTGGTCGTATCATGTCTCCTACAGGTTCGGCATGGAAATTTGTCAAAGGATAATCCCCAGCGGAGTTATTGACCCTCCCAAGCATGGAGCATGTAACCTCCCCAGCAAAGGATATCCCCGACCTATAATCCCCAGTAGAGTTGGATGACATTTGGTCTTCTGTAAAATCCTCTCGAAGGGAAGCCCCAACAAGAGACGCTTTAAAGCAGTTTCCTCCAGTAGAGTGCATTGTAAACTCATTATCCCCAGCGGAGTCGTCAAAGGGAAAGTTCGCCCAACAGGGGGCATTGTGACATTTACCCTCAGCTCGACAGTCATGTTCCTCAGCAGATCTCTAAGGATTCTTTCTCAGCATGTTGCAGCGGATTGTCTTTCAACCAAGATTTGGATGTCCCCGGCAGAGCAGCCCTGGTCCCCGGCAAGATCATATCTTTGGTAATGATATCCCCACAGAGTTCGGCATTGAATCTTGTCCGCTATACTCCCCAGCCGAGTCGCGGTAATATCCCCAACTTGGTCTATATGGATCAATGGAATCTCTTTTTCAGCAAAGTGTCAGCATATGATATTACCCAGTCGGTGGTGTAATTCTCAGCAGTGCTCATTTACAGCTCAAAGTCCAATTTATTTTTGGCATACAGTTTGTTCACATTATTCCAGCCTGTGGAATAGTATGGAAGATGGTTGTTCCAGCCGGTGGGATGATCATTATATACAGTTTGTTCATATTATTCCAGCCTGTGGGATAATATTGCAGGTGGTTGTTCCAGCAGGTGGGGTGATCATCTGACAAAGCTTCCAAAGCCGGTTTGGTAAGCATCAAAGTCCAAGTTTAATTTGGCAAAGCTGCAAAAGTCCATCCGAGGATGGCAATTTTTAGATTCCAAAGCCTGTTTGGTAATTGTTAAAGTCCACCAGCAGTGTGGCAAGCCAGTAGTCGTCTGGCGTCGTACAAAAGACATTGTTAAAGTCCACCAGCAGTGTGGCAAGCCAGTAGTCGTCTGGCGTCGTTCAAAAAGACATTTCTAAAGTCCACCAGCAGTGTGGCAAGCCAGTAGTCGTCTGGCGTCATTCAAAAAGACATTTCTAAAGTCCACCAGCAGTGTGGCAAGCCAGTAGTCGTGTGGCGTCGTTCAAAAAGACACTTGTTAAAGACCATCAACAGTATGGCAAGCCAGTAGTCGGCTGGCGTCGTTCAAAAGACAGACTTCTCCGACAACGTTTCACTTGAAGATTCAATCCAACAATCGCATTGGGTTTATATCCCTTTTCTTTTTCATCATCCAGAGCAAATTTTTGGTTATATTTGGTATTCAATCACTATATACCTTGAAAGTCTGAAAGCATTTGCTTTCAGGCATTCAGGTCTACAGTGTTTGAATAGGGGCAGCTGTAATACCCCAAAATTTGGTCTCCCCTTTTTGCATCATAGCATAGCATTATCATTTACAATATCATATCCATCTCATTAGCATTGCATTGCATTTAACATAGAAGAATGAAGCATAGCATTCCTCTTACCATCAAGGCATGTGATCAGGGGGAAGATGGACAATCAAGGGATCATTCAAAGCACAAAAAGGTCAATCAAGTTGCCTCCAGGCAAGCCAAGAGTCTCATGTCTCATACCATCTCAATTGATCATCCAAAACCTCAAGGAAGAGAGATTCAATGAGAGATTGAAGCAATACATACTCCAACATGCAAGAGGCTCAAAAAACTGAAGGAAAACCCTCAAAAGAGATAGTTTATTGATCCAAAGTCATCCTCAAATGGTATATCTCATCATCCTTTAAGAGGATATACAACATACTCTGAGGAATTTGAAATTGAAGACTGCACATTTTTCTCCTAGGAGGTGGGCACCTAAATTTGGGTTTCCAATTAAATCAGGATATCTTTGATTTCTTGGACAAAACTTGATGTCATGGTGTTCTACATGTTCTTAAGTGTATGTGTATGGAAAATTGCCTCTCAATTGGTTTTAGAAGTGGTTCAATTGGAAGAAAGATAAAAAATTAGGAAAATTGGGTCCAAGTCAAATAATCAGAGGAAAAAGTCAACTCTTGACTTTTTGAGGCCAAATCCATAAAATTCATGTTATATGTGTCCAATATACAAAATTTGGTCAAGAAACTCCAAAGGAATCATGAAAAAATCAAGAGGTGGAAAGTTGCCATTTTTGGATGAAGAAGGGCTACTAAAAATAGCAAGTTTTGGCGATTTTGCATCAGAGTTTGAACCAAGGCCATTTAAAATTGGAGTATCAAATGAAAATTCCACCAGGCCACAACAAAAGATCTTGTTTTAAGTTTCACATCCATATGTGGAACATCTCTATTGGATAAAAATTGAGTGAGATATGATTGATCAAAGTTTGAGCAAAGTAGGTTCAAAACTAGGTCATGACCAAGATTTTCAGGGCACGCGCGCAGTCATTTTCTCAAACAGTTGGTGAGTCAAATGTCCACCCATTTTTCATCAAGATAAAAACCTCAAATGGAAAAGTTTTCAACATCAAAGTTGTTCTTTGTAGTGTCATCTTTAATTTTGATGTTGGGAAAATTTTGACTTGATCAAGTATGAGTGAGTTATAGTTGTCTCAAGATAGGTTGATTATGCTGAACTTCCATGCATGTCACTTGCCATGCCATGACTTGTTTCGTACGCATATGTACCAGTTCTTTGTCCATCTGTTTGTGGTCATTTTTAGGCATGTTAGAGGCCTCATTTCACTTCAATTTTCAAACCAACATTATTCTCCAATGTCTCCTCTTTCAATTGACTCCAAAAGCACACCAAACCATTCATTGAATAAGGAGAAAAAACATTTACAAACCACCCTATGTTGGCACTGATACATTAGCAGTTTGACACGATTTGGTTCACACACACCACAAACACTTCATCACATCAGCTTTCCCTATTAAACCAAACACACATGACTTACACCTTGCACTTGCCTTGGCATACATGAGAATGGAAAGAAACAAACTTGCTGAGCAAGTTTCTGCTACAACCAGTCGTGCCTTCATTTTCTTTTCACCTCCACTATAGCATATCATGAGTTGCCATCACCATACCATTGCTCTCCCTAACTAACTTGACTCAGTTAGTTAGGGATGACTCACCCAAACCACCATGACTCAGCTGACTCACTCAGTTTAACCATGGTTAGCTCACCTTATAAATAAAAACTTCACTCTCAAATTTCATTTCAATTTCATTTTCTCACATTCAACTCAGAAACTCTCTCCATTCTCTCTCAACTTCTCCACATTGTAACTGATTTTCGAGCTCCATTTCATTCATCTTCTTCATCTTCATCTCAGAATCTCTTTGATTCTCCCTCCATTTTCATCACATTGCAACTGTTTTGAAGCTTGGATATCAACTCTCCTCCACTGAAGCATCATCCATTCTTTGCATCTAAGCCTTTATTTGGCCAAAGGAAGCTTAAAGAGGAAGCAACATCTCTGGTTTTCTGAAGACTCAAGCAACTTCAAATTTCAGGTTTCGATTCATGCTTTTGTTGCTTGATTTTAGTTGATATTCAACATGTTTGAGCCCAATAGAAGCGTTTGCTAACTCCGTCTAGTTGATAGGCCTACTAAAGGCGTAGTTGCAAAACTTAGGGCATGATTTGATCTCTTCTGTTCTTGCTATGTGTGTGTGTTTTGTGATTTTCATGAGCATATTCGTGATGTACATGAGCTTAGCTTTCGATTGATATGTGTATTGTGAATTTCTGGGAGAATGTGAGTTTGCAGGTGGTGGATGTTGGCCGGAGAAGATGACCGGAGGTCATCTCCGGCCGGTGATATTGAATGTTAGGGTTTATGTGAGTTTTAATCGTGTCCGTCCATTTTCTATGATCGTGCGTTCCAAAACGTTCCAGCACATTAAAAACAAGTGTGCTCCTCACGTGTTTATTTCTGATTTTATTTTAAATGGTGTGTGGCATGGTACATGATAGTAAGGGTGCTCATGCGTGCGTGTGCGTTGATTCCAATTACTTTGACCATGGCTTGACCTTGACTCGATATAATGGTTGTGAATTGCTTTGACTTGGTTTGACTGAAGTGCATGCTTATTATTGTGGATTGCGCAGACTTGGACTTAAATCAGATTGATATCCACACCTCCCTTTTAAAAAGCCCAAACAATTTGAACTGATATATTGCTATGTTCACACCTCCCCTTCCCTTTACATTTCATTTCTTTTTTCCATTTTTATGCACGTTTGCTTTTTAATTTTTAAAAATACCAAATGGCATTATAAAATTCCAAAAAAAATCATGAGCATCAATAAAACATTTAGAAAATTTTTCATGATTTTATTTCTTGATTTTATGACCTTTTTGCCCCTGTTCTATAATTTTCTTTGATTTTCTTTTCTGTGCATTCTTAATGTGGTACATGATTTTGTTTAATTTTTTTATTGATCATTAAAAATTGTTTTGATGCTCTTCTTTTTGCATTGAGTCATTATCATCTTGAGGTATGTTAAGTGATTTTTATTTGATTTTTTTAGTCAGTTTATGGCATGTTTGGTGTTCATGGTTGTGCTACTTTGTATGATGTGTATACTTGACCTAAGTGCATTGTTTGACATCATTTTGCCTTTGTTTCTTGCATGCTAATTTGATATGTGATTCATCTCTGATTTGTGAGCTTCAATACCATGTTTCCATAATTTTCATGAACTCATTTGATTTTTGTTTAATACATTTCATTTGAAGCACTACAACTTGTCATATCCTTGTAATCATTGTGCATGTTTACATGATTGCCTTTGTGCATACTTGCATGATCATTTGCCTACTTTGTGAGATATTCATTTGACATTATAGGTCATTGGTACATATTATGTGTCATCTTTGCATGTTCACTTTCATTTGAACTTTGTATGTCCTTAATGTGAAGTACTTGTGTTTTGTTTTGAACTTCCATTTCAATTCTACTTCTTCTATTACTTCTTAAATGTCTTGATGTGCTTCATAAATACTTGTGAGATGTTTGTGAATCATTCTTCATTTCATTTCAATTCTGATCCTTGGATTACATGTTCCATTTATGCATGTTTCTTCCATTTCTTTTCATCTCTCATTCTCCCTTTTCTTATGGTAGCATGTTCTAATGTCATGGGTGATGTTTGTTGCCTATCCACTTGGACTTGCATGATAATGATCATTTGTTTTCTATGTGATGTACATTCTGGTTGTAACCAATTTCTCATCTACTTCTTTTGAGTTTTATGGTGCATTAAAAGTTCTTTTATTTCTTATACTTCTATTACAAGTTTACTAACCATGTAGGGGCTTTGGTAAGTTGCAATTGAGTGTGGATAAGGAATCCACATTCAAACTTCTTTCCTCTCATCTCTTTTGCAATTCCATTTTGTGTTTTGTTAAGCACTTATGTGCTTTCTTTTAATAACTCATCACTTTCCCTTTTTGAATTACAATTCATCTTCTACTTTAGAAGTGAATTGTTTAATTCATTCTTTCTTTAGACTTTAGGTTTTAACCTCACAAACCATTAGGACCACTCCCTTCAATTTTCAATTAGGATTGAGTCTTAGTTCATATAGATTTTACCTTTTCTCCTCTCTTGAGTCTCTCTTCTCATCTCAAAGAAAAATGCAAAACATGTAATAAAGATAGGCATGTATTGCATTTAGGCCTTTCATACAAAGAAGAGATTATAAAGGGGTCTTCTCTTGTAATCTTAGAATGTGTAGCATATAGCCCATCTTGGGTCAATGTGTTAAACATTTGATCTTGTATGAGGGACTTAAATGCAGTACTTGTTGAAGATACAAATAATAAAACACTTCTTCATTTCTTAATCAACAAAAACACTTAATAAACACAAGTATGCTAGTGTGTTTGAACCTTAACAATTGGAACTAAGTGTGGGGGTCTTCTTCACCCTTAGTGTACTTTCTTACTCATTCCATCTTGGAATGTAAGAATGTACACATTCCAATGACTAAGATTTAGATACACTATCATATGCACACAAAATAACAAAACTTTTAAAAGACAAAACAAACAATAACGGCTTTCCTTCGGGAATTCTTTTCTCATCTCATTCACTCCTCCCTTAAGGATGCGTCATTTCCGTTCTACCACAAACAGGTAACGCCTAAGTCTCCCTACAGCGAGCTGCAACACCTAAACTGCTAGGACGCGAACGTTGACGTATTCCACTAAAAAACACAAACAATCCATCCCTAGTGAGGGGAACTACGTCGCTCTGATTCTCATGTTCCCGATGAGATACGTAGGCAGTGGGGTAGGGCCCATTCGAGCACTTCTTTTATTTTCCCTACACTTGTTTCTTGTTCCTTTTTCCATTCTTTCTCCTTTCTTTCTTTCAGTTCCTTTTCCAGTATCCTTTTCTATCACCCTTTGTTTGAAGCAGCAAGCGTGGATCCCATCGGGTACGATGGACGCGTGGGGGTGCTAATACCTTCCTCTCGCGTAACCGACTCCCGAACCCAGTTCTCTTGGTCGCAAGACCATGCTCTATCCTTTCCTTCAGGTTTATGCGGTGTTTCCTTTCCCTCTCTTGGGATAAATACACATTGCTGGCGACTCTGTTTGGTGCCACTTTCGCGTTTGTACTAGGATGAAAATCCCGGGAGCGACAATAACCACCATCAAAATTTCGGATATTCCGATATTTAACCCTCTTGCACCCCGAATGCTCGAATCCCTTCATCATTCATACCTTCGGGTCCAAGAAGATTAAATAGGGGCATCTGTAATACCCCAAATTTTGACCACTTAGATTTCCCATCATTGTGAAAATCATCATCACAATATGGATGTACCTTTATGCTTCATCAGTCTCCCCAAAGATGGGTGAGCATCCAATACAATCAAAATTAGGGTTTCAAGCCCTCTCTGAGCTTTAGACATAGGATCAATCAAGAAATGACATGATCTTCAACTTGTCTAATCTCTCAAACATCCACAATGGATCAAAAAGGACTCCCACTTCAAGGATTAAGCACAAGGCTGCTCCTTTCTAGGTGGATCAAGTCTCAAGATCGACAGTGTCACCAAATTAGGGTTTTGGTCGACCAGGGCCTCCAGATGGAAATATTCATCTGGGCACAAGGCAATGATCCAAAACATAACCTAATATGCTTCATGAAACCTCATGAACCCATGCATCAAGTCAATTTTTCCTCAGGGGATGCATTCATCAAAAATCAAGAATTAGGGTTTCTTGACCTAATTCACCCCTAAGTTGACTTTTGGGACAAACCATGAGCCAAGTTCTCAAGAGATGATTTGAGGGTCTCTAATACACCATATTGATCCATTTGGAACAATGAATTGATCCAAGAAGCTTGAGCAACAAGTCTCACTTTCATCTACACCACAATTAGGGTTTTAAGAGAAAAGTCAACTGTAACTTTGACTTTTGACCAGGACATGCTCCCAAACCCTAATACATGATTGAATATACCCTATGACACCCATGGAACATGTCCATCAAGTTTGATTTAGGTCAAGGACATGATTTCCTGAAGAATTGCACAGTTTGGAATTCATCTGATAAAAAGTCAACTGTGCACAAAAGTCAACTTTGACTTTTTGAGATTTTTCACCAAAATGGATTTTTAACCCTAAAATGATGTTAATGTATGATTTGAATCATCATTCATCAAGAAAAATCAAGAAAAGTGAGATAACTTGTAAAAGGGGTAACCATAAAACTTAGAAATTTTTCTAAGTTAAAAATAAAGTGGCAAAGGTACCAACTTTGGAGGACCATAACTCCTAAACCACAAGGCCATTTTTTCTCATCCAAAGATGGATTTGTAGCCCTCATTATCACCTAAAAAAACTTCAACTACAAGTCATTCCAATTCATTAAGGATTTTGAGTTATGGAATGATCAAAGTGGCTGAAAAGTGAAAAAGTCACTTTTTCCAACACTTAGTGAAATTTTCACTAAGTCAGATTTTGCCTCACTTTTTACCAAATGTAGGGGGATTTTTCACTTGGAATCAAAAGAGATCAAAACCAAACTTGTTCAAACAGTTGTTGTATCATGTAAGAGCTTTCCAAAATGGCCAAGAACATTGCCAAATTCAACCTACATCATGAGATACAACATTGTCAAGTTACCTTGCTGAAATCTGTCAAAGCAAGGCAGAATTTGCATTTTGGGTTGATTTGCCAAAATCATCCAATTTCAATTGCTCCAATCCACTTGGACACCTCAGAGGATTGAATCCAAAGGGGACAATCACTGAGCCAAGTCTCCAAGGTCCAAGGAACAAAGAATAGCATGTTGAACCTAGAATGGCCAAAATAGGGACAAGACTTCAAATTTGGAATGAGGCATTCAATGGAACCATCAAGGTGGCATGGACTGAGCCATTCTCATCTGAAATCAGTCAAGAAATATCCAAGACCAAGGGGACCAAAGCTCTGTGCCCTAACCTCTAGTCAATGGCTAGAGGAGACTTGAATTCTCATTGGACAACATTGGCCAAACCTACTTACCAGCTGCCATGCACTATTCCTTGCAAAACAAACTTGCTCTACTATAAATAGAGTTCAATTGTGGTCAGTTTAAGTACACCAAAGCCATCTAACAGATGCCTTCCTTAAAATCTCTTTCTCTTGGCAAAAATGCCTTTCTTAGCAAGGTAGCTATCGGGTTTTGAGTTTGAGAGCAATTCTGCACAAACCAATCACTCAAACACCTCACATACATCACATATGAGCTTATCAAACACTCACATAACTTCTGAAACATCAATTTCATGAAATCACCAGCTGGTTGCTCAAATTTTCAAACAAGGTGCAGCTGAGGTACCACAAAATGATCCAGCCAATTTCAATCAAGTCCAACCATCCAAACACAATCCATAGGGTGTAGGGAAGCTGTTCAGATCATCACAACTCATTTGTAACACCTCCAAATCAAAAATCACTTTGAACTTGCTGTCACGGCTTGGAGGTAAGCACATACTTGGTAATCTCTCAATCTATGCATATTTCCTCGCACAATAATTTGGCCATATGTTCATAATCATGCATGGAATGTTTTCCCTCAATTAATTGCATTGTTTGAATCGTGTATCAAAAATCCTAGCCTTCATGCAGAAATTAGGGTTCTTGAGGTCTCTTTGTGATTTCTTGTTGTATGTTTAATTTAAATGAAATTAAAGTACATAGACATGATCGTGAGGTTGAGGCGAGCATAATGATATGTGGATTGCATGATATGATTACGTATTCATAGAGATTGGATAGAAAACGCAAATCTGAGAAACCAAGAACACGCGCGTGTTCTTCAGGTTGTTCTTGGCGCCTTTTTTTCAAATTCAAATATTTGAATTTTGTGATTTTGTTTAATTGATTAAAAAATTAATTTCTCTCTGAGTTTTAATGATTTTGAGTTGATTCTTTTTTTAATAATTCACAAAAATGTTAAAATATTTTATTTTATCAAAAAATCCCAAAAATATTATTTATTTCATATAATTGATATTTTTGTAAAGAATTAATATTTTGATTGTTTTTGGCATTTTAAATATTTTTTCTACATTGATTTTGCAACTTTTAAAGCTTTCTAATTATTTTGTAGGTCAATACTTAATTTTTGAAGCATTAATCCAAGATCACAATTTGTTTTCCATGTGTTAAACAATTTTTGATCATTTTAATTGAATTTTTATTCAATTAAATACATTTTGAAAACAAATTAGAGTTTTGGATTAATTCAACCCTCATAAATCATTTTCAAAACACTTTGGGCCTCTATTAGAGTGTAAGACCCAATCCTTTTTTTGACCAAATCATCTTTGGGCCTCACTTATTGTATAAGTCCCGATACCGTCAAAAAAAACAAACGGCGCGATCGTCGCCTTTTCAAAATCATCTGGGCCTCTCCTTGAGCTATAAGACCCATTCAAAACTTTTGGGCCTCTATTAGAGTGTAAGACCCAACCCCCTTTTAATCAAAACATTTTGGGTCTCACTTATTGTATAAGTCCCTCTGCGTTAGAAGAAAACCTCGGCGCGATCGCCATTTTTAAACGAAAAATCATTTGGGCCTACCCTCGTGTTATAAGCCCCACTCTTTTTCTTTAAACCTTTTTGGGCCTCTTTAGAGAGTGTAAGACCCATCCCTTTGTACATAAAACCTTTTTGGGCCCCAGTCACTTGTATAAGTCCCTCTGTACAAATTCAAACAGTGCGCTCACTGATAAAACCCTGGGCCTCTCCTTGAGCTGTAAGCCCCAAATCTTTCTTTTTCAAAGCACTTTCTCCTTTGATTTTGAATATACTGTTGTTTTTAATCTTTCTTTGTTGAACAACTAACCAAACAACATGGAAGCACTACAACCGAGTAAGTGGTTATCGCTTTCATTTACTTCTTTCATATTATAAACTGTATTGTGGGGCTGCTCACTGTAAGTCTCCTTTCATAAACTCATATCAACTGTGTAATAATAGTATAGATATTTTGAGTTTCCCCGACAACTACGTCTAGAACTAAGTGACGCCGTTTCATTTATTCGTAGAAATAGATGCCTAGATCCCCAATAGGAGCACCAGATACAGTCTTCTCTTCAGCTGTCCTCCTTAGGAATCGTCAAGAAGCTCTACTCCCCAAGATGAATGTATTCTCCGTGAATGGCATCTTTGAGTTTCTTCCCAATTCTCGAACTTTCCTGACTTGATCTATTCCTTGTGGATAGCTTGCCTTGAATGTCTCGGGGTTTGGGTACCCACTACGGTCATAATCTTGGACCTTAACTAAGGAACCCTCTTTAAAAGCTAAAAGTCGTTGGATAGTAAACCTCGCACGTTTACCAATGGTTTTCATCTTTAAAAGAGTTATCTCTCCTAATGGAAAGGAGATGATAGACCCACGGGCTTCTTAAAAGCATCGGCCTCCTCTTGGGCATTATTCAAGGACCCTACGGCTTCTTAGAAGTATTCACAGCCTCCTCTTAGGCTTCGTATAATGATCTCTTCCTCCGGGAATGATAGCCTCCTCTTGGGCTTCGTACAAGGACCCGTCGGCTTCTTAAAAGATTCCAGCCTCCTCTTGGGCTTCGTACAAATTGTCCCGACGACCTCCTAGAGGTATAGGAACAGAACTTAGTCATCCTCATAGAACAGTCCTTTCATAGAGTCTACTACTGTTTCTCGAAGCATAGTATAAAAGATAAAACTCTAGACACGGACAGTCTAACTTCCTTGAGTCTCAAAGACATTCTCAAGCACCCTTCGTTAAATAGGAAGGAAACCCGCATACTCGGATAGTCTCAATACCCTTTGGATTTCCCGTTTCCTCAAAGAAAAGGAAATATCCCTGATCCTCAAATTAAATCCCTGTGTACAGTGTTACTCATATAAGAACTGATTTTCTCTTTTAAATCAGTATATTGGATCTGTCACTCAACTGAAACAGTTACAATAGCCTCCATCTCGGGCTTCGTACGAGATACCAAAATTCTCCCCAGTGGAGTCAAAACAACCTTTTAGCCTCTCTCTCAGGCTTTGTATGAGACACAAAAGATTCCCTCGTTGAGTCAATCACCCCTTTTTTTGCCTCCATCTCGGGCCTCGTACGAGATATAAATCCCTTAAGCAAGAGTCGAACTCTTTGCTAGCCTCCTCTTAGGCTTTGTATAACGATATGCCCCACTGGGTCAAAAACCTTTAGCCTCTCTCTCGGGCTTTGTACGAGACACAAAATAGCCTCCTCTTAGGCTTTGTATAATGATTTTCCTAGCGGAAATTAGCCTCCTCTTAGGCTTTGTATAAGAAAACCACTGGTTGATCCAATCAACCTTTTAGCATCAAAGTTGTGCCTCGCTCACAGTACACAAACATCAACAACTATCCCTCTTTTAGCATGAGAAATTCCTAAGGAAAGATGGCATTGCTCTACACTGAGTTAAAGTCTTCTCCTTCAGGTTAAAACCCTTTCTTCGGAAATTATAGCATTGCTCGGATCCGCGTATCCCAGTTAAAGTAATTCTCCTTCTCCCCTCTTTAGAGATGACAAATTCTCTCTAAAGTCGAGATCTTTTAGCTTCACGTCTTGGACTTTGAACAAGACACAAATAGACCTTTCAGCTTCACATCTTGGGCTTTGAACAAGATACAAATCACCTTTCGCTTCACGTCTTGGACTATGAACAAGACACCAAAAACCAATTTCCTCCCATAGAATAGGAGGAACTACGAACGCTCTGATTTCCCTGTTTCGGTAAACGGGAATACGTAGGCATAAGATCGAAAGAAAAGATCTTAGCGAGCGCAATCAACAAAAAACCCAAATCCCATATCTCCATCAATTAAAAGCAGTAATTCAAAAGCATCAGTCCTAACATCCTAATCCTTATTCCCCGCCAGAAACCCTTTGCCTTGAAAAAAGAAAGAAAGAACTGTATTGGTGAAATACGAATAACCAGTACAAAGGCCCCCCACATTGATAGCATCCGTAACCTAACAGACCGCTGTTTAAACTCAGTATGCAAGCAGGGTTAATTGGAGACATCTATTTCCCTTCCTTATTCAGCTCACAATAGGATAAAAAATGAATCGACCTGTAGTTTTAAGCTCAACCACAGAGAGCGACCGGCGCTTAAGAACCGCGTCCAAAATCGCTCGCTACACTGCGCACAACTCCTTCGTCATCTTATTATTCAAGTTAGATCCATTATCAGTAATGATCTGGCTCAGAACACCATAACGGCAAATGATATTGTTTTTTTATAAAACGGACCACAACTTGTCTAGTTACATTGGCGTATGACGCAGCTTCGACCCACTTGGTGAAGTAGTCAATGGCTACTAGGATGAACCAACATCCATTCGAAGCTTTGGGTTCAATCATACCAATCATGTCGATTCCCCATATGGAAAAAGTCCATGGGGAAGAAAGAACTTTGAGTTGTGTTGGCGGTTCATGGATTTTGTCGGAGTATATCTGACACTTGTGACACTTCCTCATGTACTTGTAGCAGTCGGATTCCATGGTTAACCAATAGTACCCTGCCCTTAGAATTTTTCTCACCATTGTGTGTCCGTTGGCATGAGTGCCAAAGGATCCTTCGTGAATTTCTTTTATCAGCATGTCTGCCTCTGGTCTGTCTATGCATCGGAGCAAGACCATGTCAAAGTTCCTCTTATAGAGTGTATCATCGCTCAGGAAGAAGCTGCCTGCTAGCCTTCTAAGGGTTTTTCTGTCTTTTCTTAGTGCCTCAGGTGGGTACTCTTGTTTCTGAAGGAAGCATTTGATATCGTGATACCAAGGTCTGTCGTCTATGACTGCTTCAATCGCGAAGATGCAAGCGGGCCGTTCAAGGCGCATTATGTCGATCATAGGTAAGTCGGTCCATTGACCTACACTAATCATGGAAGAAAGGGTGGCTAAGGCATCAGCCATGTGATTCTCATCACGAGGGATGTGATGAAACTCGATTCTGTTGAAGAAAGGTAACAACCTTCTTGCATAATCTTTGTAAGGAATCAATCCTGATTGGTATGTGTTCCAATCTCCTTTGATCTGTTTGACGACCAAAGCTGAGTCGCCATATACATCCATGTTCTTGATCCTCAAATCAATTCCTTCTTCGAGACCCATATGTAGCGAGCGATTTTGGACGCGGTTCTTAAGCGTTGGTCGCTCTCTGCGGTTGAGCTTAAAACTACAGGTCGATTCATTTTTTATCCTATTGAAGCTGATGAAGGAAGGGAAATAGATGTCTCCAATTAACCCTACTTTGCATACTGAGTTTAAACAGCGGTCTGTTAGGTTACGAATGCTATCAATGTGGGGGGGCCTTTGTACTGGTTATTTGTATTTTCGCCAATACTGTTTTCTTTTTTATCTAGACAGAAGGTTTCTGGCGGGGAACAAGGATTGGGATGTTAGGGCTGATGCTTTTGAATTACTGCTTTTGATTGATGGAGATATGGGTTTTGGGTTTTTTGTTAATTGTGCTCGCTAAGATCTTTTCTTTCGATTTATGCCTACGTATTCCCGTTTACCGAAACAGGGAAATCAGAGCGTTCGTAGTTCCTCCTATTCTATGGGAGGAAATGGTTGTTTTGGTGTCTTGTTCAAAGCCCAAGACGTGAAGCGAAAGGTGGTTTGTATCTTGTTCAAAGCCCAAGACGTGAAGCGAAAGGTGTTGACTTTAAAGAGAATTTGTCATCTCTAAAGAGAGAGTTGTATGTCACAACTGTTTATAAAGGAGAATTACTTTAACCGGGATACGCGGATCCCAGAAATGCCATAATTTCCTTTATAGGGGGTTTTAACCTGAAGGGGAAGACTTTAACTCAGTGTAGAGCAATGTCATCTTTCCTTAGGAATTTCTCATGCTAAAAGAGGGACAGTGGCATGGATGTAAATAATCCAAAGGCTTGCCGCTTACAGCGATTAGATGAAGGGGAAGGAGTTGTTGATGTTTGTGTACTGTGAACGAGTCACAACTTTGATGCTAAAAAGTTAATTGGATTAACCAGTGGTTTTCTTATACAAAGCCTAAGAGGAGGCTAATATGTGTCTCGTACAAAGCCCGAGAGAGAGGCTAAAAGGTTTTGACTCAACGAGGGAATCTTTTGGTATCTCGTATAAAGCCCGAGATGAAGGCTATTTGACTCAACAAGAGAGTTTTTTTTGTATCTCGTATAAAGCCCGAGATGGAGGCTAATGTTTGTTTGGCTCAATAAGAACCTTTTTGTATCTCGTATAAAGCCCAAGATGGAGGCAAAAGGGGTGATTGACTTAGCAAGGGAGTCTCTTATGTGTCTCGTACAAAGCCCGAGAGAGAGGCCGAACTTTGTTTGACTCCGCTGGGGAGAATCGTTGTACAAAGCCCAAGAGAGAGGCTAACTTCACTGGAGAAGGATCATTATACAAAGCCTAAGAGGAGGCTATGGTGACTGTTTCAGTTAAGTGACAGGTCCAGTATACTGATTTTGAAAGAGAAAATCAGTTCTTACATGAGCAACACTGTACTCATGGATTTGACTCAAGGATCTAGGTTATTCTTGTTCTTTAAGGAAGCGGGAAATCCAAAGGATATTGAGACTATCTGAGTCTGCGGATTTCCTTCCTATTTTTGAAGGGGTCACTTGAGAATGTCTTTGAGACTCAAGGAGATTAGACTGTCCGTCTAGAGTTTCATCTTTTATACTGTGTTTTGAGAAACAGTAGTAGACTCTATGAAAGGATTGTTCTATGCAAATGACTAAGTTCTCTTCCTAGACCTCCAGGAGGTCGTAGGGACAATTTGTACGAAGCCCAAGAGTAGGCTGTAAACTTTTAAGAAGCCGACGGGTCCTTGTACTAAGCCCAAGAGGAGGCTATCATTCCCGGAGGAAGAGATCATTATACGAAGCCTAAGAGGAGGCTGTGAATACTTCTAAGAAGGTGTAGGGTCCTTGTACTAAGCCTAAGAGGAGGCGGGGTTGCTTTTAGGAAGCCTGTGGGTCCTTGTACGATGCCCAAGAGGAGGCCGATGCTTTTAAGAAGCCCGTGGGTCCCCAAACCCCGAGAAATTCAAGGCAATGCTATTCACCAAGAATAGATCAAAGTCAGGAAAGTTCGAGAATTTGGAAGAAACTCAAAGATGCCATTCACGGAGAATACATTCATCTCTGAGAGTAGAGTTTCTTGACAGCTCCTAATGAGGACAGCCTGAGAGAAGACTGTATCTGGTGATCCTATTGGGGATCTAGTTGTCTATTTCTATAAACGAAACGGCGTCACCTAGTTCTAGACGTAGTTGTCGGGGAAACTCGAAATATCTATACTATTATTACACAGTTGATATGAGTTTAATAAAGAAGACTTACAGCGAAACAGCCCCACAATACAGTTATATGTATATGAAAGCGGTAAATGAAAGCGTATAAACACTTACTCGGTTTTAGAGCTTCCATGCTGTTTGGTTAGTTTTTCAACAAAGAAAGATTGAAAACAACAGTATATTCAAAATCAAATGAGAAAGTGCTTTGAAAAAGAAAGTTTTGGGGCTTACAACTCAAGGAGAGGCCCAGGGTTTTATCAGTGAGCGCACTGTTTGAATTTTGTACAGAGGGACTTATACAAGTGACTGAGGCCCAAAATGTTTTCTGTACAAAGGGATGGGTCTTACACTCTCTCAAGAGGCCCAAAAAAGTTTTAAGAAAGGAAATGGGTCTTACTACTCGAGGGTAGGTCCGGTTGACTTTTCGTTTAAAATGGCGATCGCGCCGAGGTTTTCTTTTAACGCGGAGGGACTTATACAATAAGTGAGGCCCAAATGATTTTGGTTAAAAGGGGGTTGGGTCTTACACTCTATTAGAAGTCCAAAATGTTTTGAATGGGTCTTATAGCTCAAGGAGAGGCCTAGTTGATTCTTTGAATAGGCGACGATCGCGCTGTTTGTTTTTTACGGTATCGGGACTTATACAATACACTGAGGCCCAAAATGTTTTGGTCAAGAAAGGATTGGGTCTTACTGTAACACCCCTTCTATACCCCGTACAAAAACCGGAATAAACTAATCTTATAAATAAAACATCAGAGCAAAGAATAATTTATCATGATATAGCCAGAGATGCCACACCAACGTGAACTAAAACAACCTGCTCATATAGATATATAACAACCTGATAGTCATATAAACATAGGAACTCAGTTCCAAAATATCATCGTTCAGTTACAGAATTAAAGCGGAACATCCATAACTAATGTCATCACAAAAGATAAGTATGTCATATACATGTTCATACAAAGCCACTATATACAAGCCAAAAGGAACATCTACACTCGAACCCCGACTACCCGTGTTACATATCAGAGCCGACGGAACGACAAAAAGACGAAGACACTAATCTTCGCAAAAGACCTCCAGCGTCTAATCTGCAATGCCATTACAGCATTAAACCACAGCAGAAGGGTGAGAAACAGGATTATAATATAATTGCATATCATTATAAAACACTTAGCAAAATAAGCACAATTATTCTCACCACACAAATACTATACTTGTAAACAACACAAGACATATTAAACCCATTTCACACATCAATCACATAAGCATATACATTAACACAATGCATAACAAATCCTTCTCAAAATTCAACACATAAACATTCATGTAATGAATTATGAAAATGCACAGAGACCGACACAACGACTCTATGCATGTGGTACCATTAGTCCCCTAGGAACTCTTGGAATCATCGCTCGTTACTTAGGGTAACTCGCCGTCGGGCATACGATGTTCCCCATCGCTACCACTTATCAACAAGCATACGACGTTATGGATCGTTTTTAGTCCTTTATAATAGGCACACGATCAATACAACAATTGCTTACACCCATAAGGGATCTACAATTCAACATGCATTGTTTACACCCACGAAGGGATCTACAATGTCTACATGCATTGTTTACACCCACAAAGGGATCTACAATGTCTACATGCATTGTTTACACCCACGAAGGGATCTACAATGTCTACAACCTGATGCATGTCATATAATGACCCATGGCAATCGAGGCTCAGACATTAAATCATGCATTTCAAGTACATATAATACAATGCACATAATTGCCAAACGGCCACAAACCTTCACCACAACATCATATACCCATCAAACATCCCTCACACAAGTCATACGTTACATATCATATCCTATCGCACAATATAGAAAATAACTCAAAAATTCCATTTTACGGTTTCTCAGAAAAGTCGGCTAAAAGTCAGCTAAAAATAATATTTTTCTTCACCAAATCATAGAACATATTTTTAGCTTCAGATCGATATAAAGAACAGCTAAAACGGATAAACGACGAAAAAGTTATGCAACTTTTAAAAAAACAAATTTTTGAAAAAGAACAGCAGAGTGCAATCGATTTACACCTGTGTGCAATCGATTGCACGGCCCCAGAAATCACATTTTTCGCCCTTTTTTTCATGTGCAATCGATTTGCATCCTGCTGCAATCGATTGCACCTGTTAAAAACCAGAAAAATCAGCTGCTGCCTCTACACAAAACCCTCCGGAAACCCGACCGATTCAATTCCTTTCTCCCGAATAAATACATGGTAATATCACATAAATACATACCAACATATTAGGATCAAGAAAAACCCAATTCCACGACTTTTATTTTTCACCAAAATTTCACATTTTCAAAACCCAAAAATGTCAAAACTCACAATATCAACCGATTTCAACGAAACGAGTCTCTATAATCTCGGCCTAACCTCACACGACTAAACTACACAATTTGTTTCGAATTTCATCCGTGAAAACTCTCGATTCTACCGATTATGTCAAAAATAACAACCTAACCACATAATTCTCTACACATTCAAACAATTCAAAAACAAACATATATAATCATACACAATCAATATAATAACCGAGTTTCACACCCTTACCCGATAACAATCCGATTCCTAAAGCTTGCTTGGTGATTTTTCCCCTTTGTCTTCACTTTCTCTTCACTTCTCTATTTCTCTCTTTTTCTTCTCTTTTGGGAAACTCTTACTAACTTTTCTTTTTCTTCTTTTCTAAACTTATACTAACTATTTTCTTTTATATTTTCTTAACTTAAAAATTCTAAACATTTCTAATAAATATCTAAACTAACTATTATTAACTAATACTAATAATTATGAAATATGTCAAATACCCTCTATTCCAATTTTCCCCGCAAACTCTCAAAAACGGTAAAAATACACAATGTGCAAAAATAACATATAATCACACCAATTAGCAATTAACATAAATATTGCTCAATTAAAAATAAAGACTCGACCAATTAACACCAAAAAGCACGGAAAAAGGAAATATTAAAAATGGACTGTTACAACTCTCCCCCACTTGAGAAATTTTCGTCCTCGAAAATATTACCTGATCCAAACAACTCCGGATATGACTCCCGCATCCGACTTTCCAGTTCCCAAGTCAAATTGCCCTCAGCAGCGCCTCCCCACTCCACTTTCACAAGTGCAATCTCCTTGCCTCTTAACCTTTTCAACTCGCGATCTAAAATCCTCACCGGTAAAACCTCAACCGTAAGATTATCTCTTACCTCAACCTCATCCATCAGAATCACATGAGACGGATCTGGAACATACTTTCGTAGCTGAGAAACATGGAAAACATCATGTAGATTCGAAAGATTCGGTGGCAATGTTATCCTATAAGCCACTGCACCAACTCTTTCGGATATCTGATATGGACCAATAAAACGTGAAGTAAGCTTCCTCAACTTCAAAGCACGTCCAACACCAGTCACCGGCGAAACCCTCAAAAACACATGGTTACCCGCTTGAAACTCAAGATCTCTTTTCCTTTTATCATGATAACTCTTTTGCCTACTCTGAGAAGCTTTCATCTTCTCCCGAATAAGTTTCACCTTTTCCGTCGTTTGTTGAACTAACTCAGGTCCAACTACTGCACTTTCACCAGATTCATGTCAACACAAAGGTGTTCGACATCTTCTTCCATAAAGTGCCTCAAAAGGTGCCATTCCGATACTAGAATGGAAACTGTTATTATACGTAAACTCGATCAATGAAAGAAAACTGTCCCAAACTCTACCTTGCTCAAGAACACAAGATCTCAGTAAACCTTCCAATGACTGAATTGTTCTCTCCGTCTGACCATCAGTCTGCGGATGATAAGCAGAACTCAATCTCATCTTAGAACCTAACGCCTTTTGCAAACTTTCCCAAAATCTGGAAGTAAACCTCGGATCACGATCAGAAACAATACTCAACGGGACGCCATGCAACTTCACAATCCCACGGATATAAAGCTCAGCCAAACGCTCCATAGAATAACTGATATCAATCGGAATGAAATGCGCCGATTTAGTCAGCCTATCAACGATCACCCAAATAGCATTATGCCCACTCGGAGAATTAGGCAAACCCGTCACAAAATCCATCGATATACTATCCCATTTCCACTCCGGAATATCCAACGGTTGCATTAATCCTGCAAGCCTCTGATGTTCCACTTTCGACTTCTGACAAGTCAAACACGTATAAACAAACTGAGCCACATCTCGTTTCAAACCAGACCACCAAAATATTTTCTTCAAATCTTGGTGCATCTTATTAGCACCAGGATGTATACTCATACTACTCCGGTGTCCTTCCTCAAGAATCATCTTTTTCAACTCTGCATCATCCGGTATACAAATTCTACCACGGAATCTCAAAATACCCTGATCATCCACTTTAAAGTCACCGTTCACTTCTTGATTTCCAACAAGCAACAAATCAACAAGTTTCAAGTCCAACTTCTGTTTCTCTATAACAGACAACAGAAAATCATTAGTGATCTTTAACATACCAAGCTTCACACTCTCATGTGAAAGCTCACAAACCAAACTCAAGTCTCGAAATTGTTCCAGAAGTTCCCACTCTTTCACCATCAAAGCAGATATACGCAAAGATTTCCGACTCAAAGCATCAGCTACCACATTAGCCTTACCAGGATGGTAATTCAAGCAAAAGTCATAGTCCTTCAGAAGTTCCAACCATCTCCGTTGCCTCATATTCAACTCTTTCTGATCAAACAAGTATTTTAAACTTTTATGATCACTAAAGACTTCGAATCTAGCACCGTAGAGATAATGCCTCCAAATCTTTAATACAAAAACCATCGCAGCTAATTCCAAATCGTGAGTAGGGTAATTCTTCTCATGAACTCGTAACTGCCTCGAAGCATAAGCAACCACCTTACCATCTTGCATCAAAACACCACCTAAACCAATTAGAGATGCATCACAATACACAACGAACGATTCATTAGGATTCGGTAAGATCAAAATCGGAGCTGTAGTCAATCTCTTCTTCAGCTCGTTGAAACTTTCTTCACATTGAATATCCCAAATAAATGCCTTACCCTTACAAGTCAGTTGAGTCAATGGAAGTGCCAACTTGGAAAAACCTTTGATAAACCTCCGGTAATATCCAGCTAAACCCAGAAAACTTCGAATTTCAGTAACAGATCTAGGAGCCTCCCATTGTAGAACTGCCTCTACTTTGGATGGATCCACAGCAATACCATTACCTGAAATCACATGCCCAAGAAAACTCACTTCTGACAACCAGAACTCACACTTGGACAGTTTGGCATAAAGTTTCTTCTCCTTCAGAATCTGCAACACAATACGCAAATGTTCCGCATGTTCCTCCTATGACTTAGAATAAACCAAAATGTCATCAATAAAAACAACAACAAAATGATCTAAATGCTCATGGAATATACGATTCATATACTCCATAAACACACCCGGCGCATTAGAAACCCCGAACGGCATCACAGAAAACTCGTAATGTCTGTATCGTGTCCTAAAGGCCGTCTTCTGAATATCCTCCTCTTTAACCCGAATCTGATGGTATCCTGACCTCAAATCAATCTTACTAAACACACTTGCACCCACTAGTTGATCCATCAAGTCATCGATCCTTGGAAGTGGATACTTGTTCTTAATCGTCACTTTATTCAACTGCCGATAATCGATGCACAAACGCATACTTCCATCTTTCTTTTTGACCAACAAAACAGGAGCACCCCAAGGTGATACACTAGGCCTTACAAACCTCTTTTCCAACAACTCATTCAATTGTCTTTTCAACTCCACCAACTCAGATGCTGACATCCGATATGGTGCCATAGATACAGGTCTAGTACCAAGAACTAGGTCTGTAGAAAACTCCACCTCTCTTTCTGGCGGCACATCTGAAAAATCATCCGGAAACACCTCCTGAAAATTACACACAACAGGAAAACTTCCAATTGCAACTTGACTCTCCACAGACAACGATGCAAACAATCCAAACAACTGAGCTTCCTCCGCCAAAAGTTTCTTCAACTCTTTGGTAGATAAGAAACCAGATTCCCTTTCTTCTTCAAGAGAAGGAAATCTCACCTGCTTAAGATAACAATCAAGATGAACACGATTGAACTCTAACCAGTTCATTCCCAGAATCACATCCAAACCCTTCAATGGCAAACATACCAAGTCCATCACAAAATCTCTACCAAAAATTGTCAAAGGACAACTTAAACAAACGAAAGAAGTAGTTACCGACCCCGAAGCTGGAGTATCGATAACCATCTCTCCACCCATCTTAGACAACACCAAATTCAAACGTTTCGCACAATCAATCAAAATAAACGAATGAGTCGCTCCAGTATCAATAATAGCAATTAAAAGATTACTATTAATAAAACAAGTACCTCTGATCAAACGATCTGCATTAGTAGGCTGAGCTCCCGCCAATGCAAATACTTTCCCTCCAGGTTGAGCTTGCTTCGGTTTCGTGCACTTTGTACTATAGTGACCATTCTCCCCATAATTATAACACTTGATCGCATTCCTCCTACAATCAGCAGCCACATGACCCGTCAAACCACAATTAGAACACTTGTTCATATTCCTCCTACACTCCGACACACGATGACCCATACCACCACAATTATAACATTTCACAGAAGAATTCATTCCTCCTCCACTCGGCTTCCTATCAAAAGTAGCCTTCTGTTTCCCCTTATCAGCAGGAGTCACATAAGGCCTACCTCTGAACTGCCCTTTTCCTTTCTTATCACCCAGATTCTTGTAATGCGTAGCACGTGCCTTACTATCTTCATCAAAAATCCTACTTTTGTTCACCAACACTGGAAACTGCCTGATCTCCTGATAACCGATACCCTGCTTGATTTCTGGCCTCAAGCCATTCACAAACTTCAAACACTTTGACCTCTCAGAACCAGCCGTATTATAATTAGGACAGAACTTCACAAGTTCCTCAAACTTAGCAGCATAATCCGCAACAGAGGAATTATCCTGCTTCAGTTCAAGAAATTCAATTTCCTTCTTACCTCTCTCATCTTCCGGAAAATACTTTTCAAGAAAAGCATCTTTGAACACAGCCCATGTAACCACTATCTCATCCTCCTCAAATCTCTGAGAAGCATTCGCCCACGAGTCTTCAGCTTCCTTTTCCAACACATGAGTACCAAACTGCACCTTCTGATCCTCGGAACACCTAATGAAACGGAAGATCTTCTCAATCTTCTTCAGCCAAATCTGTGCTCCCTCAAGATCATGAGTACCTTCGAAGCTCGGTGGATTATTCTTCTGAAACTTATCCATACTACGCGATTCCTCGTCCGCCGCAGCATTGGGTAAATTCTGCATCGCTTGCGCCATAGCTTGCATGGCCGCAGTCATAGCAGCAGCACCTCTTCCAGCCATAATCTGAACGCTCCCAATGATAGCAAATTATGGTTAAACAACCACTCCACAGAGTGCAACAGACCAACAAGACACAACAGACACGACAACATGGTCGGACAAACCAATACTTGGCTCTGATACCACTTAATGTAACACCCCTTCTATACCCCGTACAAAAACCGGAATAAACTAATCTTATAAATAAAACATCAGAGCAAAGAATAATTTATCATGATATAGCCAGAGATGCCACACCAACGTGAACTAAAACAACCTGCTCATATAGATATATAACAACCTGATAGTCATATAAACATAGGAACTCAGTTCCAAAATATCATCGTTTAGTTACAGAATTAAAGCGGAACATCCATAACTAATGTCATCACAAAAGATAAGTATGTCATATACATGTTCATACAAAGCCACTATATACAAGCCAAAAGGAACATCTACACTCGAACCCCGACTACCCGTGTTACATATCAGAGCCGACGGAACGACAAAAAGACGAAGACACTAATCTTCGCAAAAGACCTCCAGCGTCTAATCTGCAATGCCATTACAGCATTAAACCACAGCAGAAGGGTGAGAAACAGGATTATAATATAATTGCATATCATTATAAAACACTTAGCAAAATATGCACAATTATTCTCACCACACAAATACGATACTTGTAAACAACACAAGACATATTAAACCCATTTCACACATCAATCACATAAGCATATACATTAACACAATGCATAACAAATCCTTCTCAAAATTCAACACATAAACATTCATGTAATGAATTATGCAAATGCACAGAGACCGACACAACGACTCTATGCATGCAGTACCATTAGTCCCCTAGGAACTCTTGGAATCATCGCTCGTTACTTAGGGTAACTCCCTGTCGGGCATACGATGTTCCCCGTCGCTACCACTTATCAACAAGCATACGACGTTATGGATCGTTTTTAGTCCTTTATAATAGGCACACGATCAATACAACAATTGCTTACACCCATAAGGGATCTACAATTCAACATGCATTGTTTACACCCACGAAGGGATCTACAATGTCTACATGCATTGTTTACACCCATAAAGGGATCTACAATGTCTACATGCATTATTTACACCCACGAAGGGATCTACAATGTCTACAACCTGACGCATGTCATATAATGACCCATGGCAATCAAGGCTCATACATTAAATCATGCATTTCAAGTACATATAATACAATGCACATAATTGCCAAACGGCCACAAACCTTCACCACAACATCATATACCCATCAAACATCCCTCACACAAGTCATACGTTACATATCATATCCTATCGCACAATATAGAAAATAACTCAAAAATTCCATTTTACGGTTTCTCAGAAAAGTCAGCTAAAAGTCGGCTAAAAATAATATTTTTCTTCACCAAATCATAGAACATATTTTTAGCTTCAGATCGATATAAAGAACAGCTAAAACAGATAAACGACGAAAAAGTTATGCAACTTTTAAAAAAATAAATTTTTGAAAAAGAACAGCAGAGTGCAATCGATTTACACCTGTGTGCAATCGATTGCACGGCCCCAGAAATCACATTTTTCGCCCTTTTTTTCATGTACAATCGATTTCCATCCTGCTGCAATCCATTGCACCTGTTAAAAACCAGAAAAATCAGCTGCTGCCTCTACACAAAACCCTCCGGAAACCCGACCGATTCAATTCCTTTCTCCCGAATAAATACATGGTAATATCACATAAATACATACCAACATATTAGGATCAAGAAAAACCCAATTCCACGACTTTTATTTTTCACCAAAATCTCACATTTTCAAAACCCAAAAATGTCAAAACTCACAATATCAACCGATTTCAACGAAACAAGTCTCTATAATCTCGGCCTAACCTCACACGACTAAACTACACAATTTGTTTCGAATTTCATCCGTGAAAACTCTCGATTCTACCGATTATGTCAAAAATAGCAACCTAACTACATAATTCTCTACACATTCAAACAATTCAAAAACAAACATATATAATCATACACAATCAATATAATAACAGAGTTTCACACCCTTACCCGATAACAATCCGATTCCTATAGCTTGCTTGGTGATTTTTCCCCTTTGTCTTCACTTTCTCTTCACTTCTCTATTTCTCTCTTTTTCTTCTCTTTTGGGAAACTCTTACTAACTTTTCTTTTTCTTCTTTTCTAAACTTATACTAACTATTTTCTTTTATATTTTCTTAACTTAAAAATTCTAAACATTTCTAATAAATATCTAAACTAACTATTATTAACTAATACTATTAATTATGAAATATGTCAAATACCCTCTATTCCAATTTTCCCCGCAAACTCTCAAAAACGGTAAAAATACACAATATGCAAAAATAACATATAATCACACCAATTAGCAATTAACATAAATATTGCTCAATTAAAAATAAAGACTCGACCAATTAACACCAAAAAGCACGGAAAAAGGAAATATTTAAAACGGACTGTTACACTTACACTCTATTAGAGGCCCAAAAAGTTTTGAAAATGATTTATGAGGGTTGAATTAATCCAAAAAACCCTAATTTGTTTTCAAAAATGTATTTAATTGAATAAAAATTCAATTAAAATGATCAAAATTTTTTAACATGTGAAAAACAAATTGTGATTTTGGATTAATGCTTCAAAAATTAAGTATTGACTTACAAAATAATTAGAAAGCATTAAAAGTTACAAAATCAATGTAGAAATAATATTTAAAATGTCAAAAACAATTAAAATATTAATTCTTTACAAAAATATCAATTATATGAAATAAATAATATTTTTGGGATTTTTTGATAAAATAAAATATTTTAACATTTTTGTGAATTATTAAAAAAGGAATCAACTCAAAATCATTAAAACTCAGAGAGAAATTAATTTTTGAACCAATTAAATAAAAATCACAAAATTCAAATATTCATATTTCTAAAAATGGCGCCAAGAACATGGACCAAGAACACGCGCGTGTTCTGCCTTGCCCAGATTTGCATTTTCTATCCAATCTCACTGAATACTTGATTATAACATGCAATCCACATATCATTATGCTCGTCTCAACCTCACGATCATGTCTATGTCCATTAATTTCATTTAAATTAAACATACAACAAGAAATCATGAAAAATCCTCAAGAACCCTAATTTCTGCATGAAGGCTAGGATTTTTGATACACGATTCAAACAATGCAATTAATTGAGGGAAAACATTCCATGCATGATTATGAACATATGGCCAAATTATTGTGCGAGGAAATATGCATAGATTGAGAGATGACCAAGTATATGCTTACCTCTAAGTCGTGACAGCAAGTGCAATGTGATTTTTGATTTGGAGGTGTTACAGATGAGTGGTGATGATCTGAACAGCTTCCCTACACCCTATGGAGTGTGTTTGAATGGTTGGACCTGATTGAAAATGGCTGGATCAATTTGTGGTACCTCAGCTGCAACTTGATTGAAAATTTGAGCAACCAGCTGGTGATTTTGCGAAATTGGTGTTTCAGAAGTGATTTAAGTGTTTGATCAGCTCATATGTGATGTATGTGAGGTGTGTGAGTGATTGGTTTGATTGGAATTGCTCTCAAACTCAAAACCCGATAGTGACTTGCCTTAGAAGGCAAAATTGGAGTGAAAGAAGAGATTTTGAGGAAAGCATCTATTTGATGGCTTTGGTGTACTCAAACTGATCACAATTGAGCTCTATTTATAGTAGAGCAAGTTTGTTTTCCAAGGAATAGTGAATGGCAGCTGGTAAGTAGGTTTGGCCAATGTTGTCCAATGGAAATCCAAGTCTCCTCTAGCCATTGACTAGAGGTTAGGGCACAGAGCTTTGGTTCCCTTGGCCTTGGATAAGTCTTGACTGATTTCAGATGAGAATGGCTCAGACCATGCCACCTTGATGCTTCCATTGAATGCTTCAATCCAAATTTGGAGTCTTGTCCCTATTTTGGCCATTCTAGGTTCAACATGCTATTTCTTGTTCCATGGACTTTGGAGGCTTGGCTCAGTGATTGTCCCCTTTATATTCAATCCTCAGATGTGTCCAAGTGGATAGGAGCATTTGAATTTGGCTGATTTTGGCAAATCGAGCCAAAATGCAAAATCTGCCTTGCCTTTGACAGATTTCAGCAAGGCAACTTGACAATGTCATATCTCATGGGGTAA
The DNA here is from genome assembly GCA_022829125.1 of Lathyrus tuberosus. NCBI lineage: Eukaryota > Viridiplantae > Streptophyta > Magnoliopsida > Fabales > Fabaceae > Lathyrus > Lathyrus tuberosus. Next base: position 3,779,346 of record JALAZF010000440.1, read on the forward strand.
GTTGAATTTGGCAATGTTCTTGGCCATTTTGGAAAGCCCTTACATGATACAACAACTGTTTAAACAAGTTTGGTTTTGATCTCTTTTGATTCCAAGTGAAAAATCCCTCTACATTTAGCAAAAAGTGAAGCAAAATCTGACTTAGTGAAATTTTCACTAAGTGTTGGAACAAAGTGTGATTTCTTGATTTTGATCACTCCATAACTCAAAATACTTAATGAATTGGACTTAGGTCTAGTTGAAGTTTTTGTAGAGGGTAATGAGGACTACAAATCCATATTTGGATGAGGAAAAATGGCTTTGTGGTTTAGGAGTTATGATCCTCCAAAGTTAGTGCATTAGTGGTACTTTTTCCATAACTTAGAAAAATTTCTAAGTTTTATGGTTACCCCTTTTAAAAGTTATCCAACATTCTTTGATTTTTCTTGATGAATGATGATTCAAATCATACATTAACATCATTTTAGGGTTAAAAATCCATTTTGGTGAAAAATATGAAAAAGTCAAAGTTGACTTTTGTGCACAGTTGACTTTTTATCAGATGAATTCCAAATTGTGCAATTCTTCAGGAAATCATGTCCTTGACCTAAATCAAACTTGATGGACATGTTCCATGGGTGTCATAGGGTATATTGGATCATGTCCTAGGGTTTGGGAGCATGTCCTGGTCAAAAGTCAAAGTTACAGTTGACTTTCCTCGCGAAACCCTAATTGTGGTGCAGATGAAAATGAGACTTGTTGCTCAAGCTTCTTGGATTAATCCATTGTTCCAAATGGATCAATATAGCTCATTAGAGACCCTCAAATCATGCCTTGAGGTCTTGGCTCTTGATTTGCCCTAAAAGTAAACTTAGGGGTGAATTAGGTCAAGAAACCCTAATTCCTGATTTTTGATGTATGCATCCCCTGAGTTCAAATTGACTTGATGCTTGGGTCCATGAGGTTCCATGGAGTACATTAGGTTGTGTTTTGGATCTTTGGCTCATGCCCAAAGGAAAATTTCCCTCTAGAGGCCCTGGTCGACCAAAACCCTAATTTGGTTATACTGGCGATCTTGAGACTTGATCCACCTAGAAGGGAGCAGCCTTGTGCTTAATCCTTAAAGTGGGAGTCCTTTTTTATCCTTTGTGTATGTTTGAGAGGTTAGAAAAGTTGAAGATCAAGTCATTCCTTGACTGATCCTTTGTCTAAGGCTCTAAGAGGGCTTAAAACCCTAATTTTGATTGTAGTGAATGCCCAACAACCCTTGAGGCATTTGGTGAGGCATGATGATTCATCCATATTGTGATGATGATTTTCAGAATGATGGGAAACTTTTGTGGTCAAAATTTGGGGTATGACAGATGCCCCTATTTAATCTTCTTGGACCCGAAGGTGTGAATGACGAAGGTATTCGGGCATTCGGGGTGCAAGAGGATTAAATATCAGAATACCCGAAATTTTGATGGTGGTTATGAATGGTAGCTTGCGCACTCATCTTCTTTTGCTAAGCAATGATGCTTAGAAAAGGTAAACTTCCCCTCGATCCTGGTTTCCTACCAAGGAACTGGTCTTAGTTTCTGATTTAAACTTCCCCTCGATCCTGGTTTCCTACCAAGGAACTGGTCTTAGTTTCTGGTTTAAACTTCCCCTCGATCCTGGTTTCCTACCAACGAACTGGTCTTAGTTTCTTTTGTCAATAAACTTTATTGACAAGGGACGCTATGCGTAGAGGCTTTCCTTCAAACTTCTCGCCGAATTTTCCTGGGGAGATGCCATTTGACGGAAAAAGGTCTGAGGTTAGACTTGCTGGGGGAACCCAGTCGTCTGAGTTGTAGAGGTGCACAAACTTCTCTGTTGGAGACGCCATTTGTCGATTCTACTGGGGGAAAGCGAGTATCTTGAGAGACTGTTTCCACTTGGGGATCTCACATCATACTTTTCTCGGGATCTTCCCAGAGAAATGCCATATGATGGGGTCCAATTTTGAGGTGCCGATGACCTTTTCATCAGTGGATTTTCGGAGAAATACTGATGCACTGCCGAAGCCTTGCTTAAGAGGCTTTCCCTGGGGATTTTCTTTAATCCGGGAAAGCAAGGATATCATCTTCAATGGCGAAGAGTGACATCTGTTGAAGGTTCTCTGGCCTTTCAGAGGTTCAAGTTATCAAAGTGGTCTAGTGCTGACTCTGATCTAGAGATAAACGGGAGAGAGATTGCTTAGATGATTCATTTCCCAATGAGGAAAGGTCCGACAACTCGATTGAGAGGACTTTTATCACCAGGGGATAAGACCGACTAGAGTGATAGCGCTGCAATATGAAATGTAAATGCAAATCAATAATGCATGATGTATGTATGTATATGCTGACAAAACTGACGCGACACACAAACTAAAAGATGAACATGACTGGATACTCGGCCATCGCGGGGCGTATAGAGATATCGCTGGTTCAAGATAGCAATTCCACCTTGCTTAGGAGAGATAATCCCTGCGGGGAATACCGTTGATCGGGCTTAGGAGGTAAGAACTCTGCCGTGGATGTCAGACGAAACAAGGTCTCTGACACAGTTGATCCCTTTATTCAGGCATACTGGTCTAGAAGTAGTACTTTGATTCTGCACTTTGAGGTTCGAACACCTTTGGAGACGCGATTGATGTTCTTTCGATGTTTAACAGTCAAAAGAAATTGCCATCTTTATTTTAAGAGCAGAAAAAATTTTAACAAGTAAATTCATTTTTGTTTTATTTCAAGAATCGTTAATCATGTTAACAACGACGTTCTGTAAAGCTAAAACAAGCAAGAATTACAAACAAAAGCACAAGGCTCAAATTTTATTGATAAGATGGAGATCAGCCAAACGCGTGATTCCATTGAGTATTTACAAAGTTTAAAAATGGTAATTTACAGGGAAAAGGGCTACGTTGAAACATAACGACCACTATCCTTCTACCAACTTTGAATTCAGGGCATCCTGAGCTTCTGTCGAAGATGACCTTAACTGGAGTTTTCTTCCGATGATGTAACTACTGCTGCTGAGGGACTTGCCTCTGTTGAACATTGTTACTTGCCATTATCCCTAATTTTTGCCTGGATTGTACTTTGATGTTTCCAATCCACCGGGATGATTTTTTTTTATTTTGTCTCTAACTTTTGCCTGGAGTGCCCTTTCGGGTTTTCAATCCACCGAGACGTTTTTTTTTTTTTTTTTTAGGCGAAGTATTTCTTTACTACATAAACATTCGTGGGATAGGAAAATTCCTCTCCGTCCATGGTTGCAAGTCTCAAGGCGCCGCCTGAGAAAGCTTTTGTGACCACATAGGGGCCATCATAATTCGGAGTCCACTTGCCTCGGGAATCAGTGAGAAAAGAGTGTATCTTCTTGAGCACGAGGTCCTCTTTTCTGAAGACACAAGGTCGGACCTTTTTGTCGAACGCCTTCTTCATTCTCTGCTGATACAACTGACTGTGGCATAGTGTCGTGATTCGTTTCTCCTCGATCAGATTCAGTTCGTCGTGTCGACTTTGACACCATTCAACTTCGGTGAGCTTAGCTTCCATCAATACCCTGATTGACGGGATCTCTACTTCTATGGGGAGAACTGCCTTCATGCCATATACTAGAGAGAAAGGGGTAGCCCCTGTTGAAGTGCGGACAGATGTGTGATAATCGTGAAGAGCAAAGGGTAGCATCTCGTGCCAGTCTTTGTAAGTTATAACCATCTTTTGAACGATCTTCTTGATGTTCTTGTTAGCCGCTTCTACCGCTCCGTTCATCTTGGGTCGGTAGGGAGATGAGTTATGGTGTTCGATCTTGAACTCTGCGCACAACTCCCTCATCATCTTGTTGTTCAAGTTAGATCCATTGTCAGTAATGATCTCGCTTGGAACACCATAACGGCAGATGATATTGTTTTTAATAAATCGGACCACCACTTGTCGGGTTACATTAGCGAATGACGCTGCTTCGACCCACTTGGTGAAGTAGTCAATGGCTACAAGGATGAACTGATGTCTGTTTGAATCCTTAGGTTCGATCATGCCAATCATGTCGATTCCCCATATGGAAAATGGCCATGGGGAAGAGAGAACTTTGAGATGTGATGGCGGTACATGAATTTTGTCGGAATATATCTGACACTTGTGACACCTTCTCATGTACTTGTAGCAGTCGGATTCCATGGTCAACCAGTAATACCCTGCTCTCAAAAATTTTCTCGCCATTGTGTGTCCATTGGCATGAGTTCCAAAAGATCCTTCATGAATTTCTTTCATAAGCATGTCTGCTTCTGGTCTGTCTACGCATCGGAGTAAGACCATGTCAAAATTTTTCTTATAGAGAGTGTCACCGCTCAGGAAGAAGTTTCCAGCCAATCTTCTGAGGGTTTTCTTGTCTTTTCTGAGTGCCCCAGATGGGTACTCTTGTCTCTGAAGGAAGCATTTGATATCGTGATACCAAGGTTTGTCGTCTATGACTGCTTCAATCGTGAAGATGTAGGCGGGCCGTTCAAGGCGCATTATGTCGATCTTAGGTAAGTCATTCCATTGACCTACACTAATCATGGAAGAGATAGTGGCTAATGCATCAGCCATGTGATTCTCATCACGAGGGATGTGATGAAACTTGACTCTGTCGAAGAAGGGTAACAATCTTCTTGCATGGTCTTTGTAAGGAATCAATCCTGATTGGTATGTGTTCCAATATCCTTTTATCTGATTGATAACCAGGGCTGAGTCGCCGTATACGTCCAAGTTTTTGATCCTTAAATCGATTGCTTCTTCGAGACCCATAATACAAGCTTCGTATTCGGTCTCGTTGTTCGTACATTTGAACGTAAGTCTGGCAGTGAAAGGAATGTGGGTACCCTGAGGGGTAACAATGATTGCCCCAATTCCGTTTCCATAATGATTAACTGCTCCGTCAAAGATAAGTCCCCATTGGGAACCTGGTTCTGGCCCTTCACTAGGTAACGGTTCATCGTAGTCTTTTATTTTTAAATACATGACATCTTCGTCTGGGAAGTCAAACCCGATTGATTCTTGATCGTCAATCGGTTGATGAGCCAAATGATCGGCTAAAATACTTCCCTTAACGGCTTTCTGAGCGTGGTACTCTATGTCATATTCTGATAACAGCATCTGCCAACGGCCAATTCTTCCCGTAAGAGCAGGTTTTTCAAATACGTACTTGATTGGATCCATTTCGGAGACCAACCAAGTAGTATGACGAATCATGTATTGGCGAAGACGTTTGGCTGCCCAAGCCAAAGCACAGCAAGTTTTCTCAAGCATCGTGTACCGAGTTTCGCAGTCGGTAAATTTCTTGCTCAAATAGTAGATGGCAGACTCTTTTCTTTAAGTTTCGTCTTGTTGGCCAAGTACACATCCCATTGAGTCCTTTAGGACTGTGAGGTAAATGATCAGTGGTCTTCCTTCCACTGGAGGTGATAGAATTTGAGGATTCAACAGATATTTCTTAATACTGTCGAAGGCAGTTTGGCAATCTTCTGACCAAACGCAATCCTGGTTCTTTTTCAGTAATTTGAAAATCGGCGCACATGTGGCGGTCATAAGGAATATGAATCTGGAGATGTAGTTCAAACGTCCCAAGAATCCTCTGACTTGTTTTTCAGTTTTCGGAGAAGGCATTTCTTGAATGGACTTGACCTTGTCAGGATCAACCTCAATTCCTTTCTGGCTGACGATGAACCCTAGTAGTTTCCCTGAACGGACACCGAAGGTGCACTTGTTGGGATTCAAGCGGAGTTTGAACTTTCTTAAACGTTCGAACAATTTTGACAGATGTTCAACGTGCTCATTCTCTGTTTTTGATTTTGCAATCATATCATCGACATATACCTCGATTTCTTTGTGTATCATGTCATGAAACAGAGTAGTCATGGCCCTTTGATAGGTTGCCCCGACATTCTTCAAACCGAACGGCATTACCTTGTAACAAAAGGTACCCCATTGGGTAATGAACGAAGTTTTCTCCATGTCTTTCGGCGCCATTTTGATTTGATTATAGCCTGAGTATCCATCCATGAAGGAGAATATTTTGAACTTTGCTGTGCTGTCAACCAACATGTCAATGTGTGGTAAAGGAAAGTCGTCCTTTGGACTTGCCTTGTTCAGATCTCTGTAATCAACACACATTCTGACCTTTCTGTCCTTTTTGGGAACGGGTACGATGTTGGCTAACCATTGAGGATATTCAGATGTAGTGAGGAAACCCGCGTCAATCTGTTTCTGTACCTCCTTTTTGATTTTGATGGCCATGTCCGGGTGAGTGCGTCTCAACCTTTGCTTTACTGGCGGACATTTTGATCTTAATAGTAAATGATGTTCCACGATGCTGGTATCCAACCCTGGCATATCCTGATAGGACCAAGCGAATACATCGAGGAATTCTTTGAGAAGCTGTATCAAACCCTCTCTGGCAGTTGGACTAAGCAGTGCCCCGATCCTGATTTCTTTTCTCTCTTGCTCTGAACCCAAGTTTACCTTTTCCAACGGTTCTTTGTGAGGTTCAATTGACCTTTCCTCTTGTATGAGTAGTCGAGAGATCTCTTCTGGAATTTCGTTGTCATTTTCTTCTTCAGCCTCGAATACCGGGAACTCAAAGTTAGGAGAAGGCATCGGATCGTATGTTTCAACGGGGTTTAAAACAAGCAATCTGCATGACGTGATGATTCGTGTTTAGAAGAGATAGAGAAAATGCAAGTGTGTGCATTGTTTTTATTTTACTGCTTGTCTTTATTTGAATTGTTTTTTAGGATTACCATTTTCTGAAAAAGCAAAAAGAGAAAACAACAATGAATGCGGAAATTACAGAATGACGTTATTTTATTAATGAACAAGTCGATCCTTGAAACTACAGCCCTATAAAACAAAACTCTTTCGCTTTGGGCAAAGCGAAGAGGGAAAATTTACAGAAAGCGAGCCCTATCAAAACATCCGTTTCATCAGGGCAAGGTGAAAGGTTAAAGATGGCAATTACTTTGACTGATGAACGACCTTCGGAACCTCGACATCAACCCATTAGTGGCGAACTCCTCGGTGAATCACAAAGTCTGGCACCTTCCTTGATTTGTCTTCAGAAATAACGCTGATTTCTGGCAGAGCGGGATCATTGGAATCTGTCTCCCAGGAAGAATTGTCGTAGGAGAATTCCTCTGTTGCATTTTGCATAACATTTGTGCTCTCAAGTACATCTCCCCATCCAGTTGCCTGGATATCTTCGAGCCTGATACGAGAGCTTTCGGGAGCGGTGTACTTAACCCTATAGTCGTATTTTCCACTCGGTTGTCCCAAGGTGTCCCAAACTTCTTTGGAACTGGAGGAGTCGTCCCTCTCGATGACGCTGACCTCGGGAAAAGCATAGTTGATGAATTCAAGTCCTGCAAACGTTGCGAATTAATCTTCATGTTGAGTAGTTTCAGAATGACCTGAGTGTTGATCCCATGACATAGTGGGGACACAGGTATTCCGTTCAATGACGGTCAGCTGATTTTCATTGTTCGGCTGACTTTCTTGCCCCAAGTTTCCTGGGTAAGGCTGCCACATTGGCAGACCATCCATTGGGCCATAGTAATTATGGTCAAAGTTGTCTTTCATCGGAGTGTCCTCCTCTAATGAATTTGGTGGAGCACGACATCCTTCCGGATCACAATCTCCGTATATCATTTCGACGTCCGACCTTGGTATAAATCTCGGACTCTGTGCGGGATAGTAAAAAGGCATAGGCACCTCTTCCTGAGACATATAACCGTCCTCGTTAAGGTAGGACTTCCACTCTTCATCTGTGTCAGAGGGATCTTCCTCATTAATAGCATGTACTGCTTGAGACACCGGGTGAAGGAAACCTCCACTGTGGAAGAAATTTTGAAGGGGATGAAGACTTTCATCGTTGGCAGCTGTCCGGGTACAGGTTGCAGAAAAACCAAGACCCTTCTTTGTTTTATTGTCAATGGGAATGACAAGCTGTCCCCATCCTGTCGTATCGGTACTCTCGACCGCTTTAATAGCATCTTTGTATGAGGAAATCGAGGTTCCTCCTCTGAACTGATTGTTCTCGCTTACCGACAGTGCTTGGAACTGAGTTCCAATAACCTCCTCGGGTTCTATTCCAGTAGATGATGACAAGTTACTCACAAGTAAGGCTTGTTCCCCACAAACCGTGACAAGCTGATCGTTCTTGACGAATTTTAGCTTTTGGTGGAGGGTCGAAGTGACCGCTCCAGCCTGGTGTATCCAAGGTCTTCCTAATAAACAACTGTATATTGCCCGGATGTCCATGACCTAGAAAGTGACTTGGAAAGTGTGAGGACCAATAGTTATAGGAAGATCAACTTCGCCGATAACTATTTTTTTGGATCCGTCGAATGCTTTGACGACAACCTCGCTAACCCTCATCGGAGGTCCTTTGAATGATAATTGCATCAAAGTGGACTTCGGCATAACATTCAGGGCTGACCCTATGTCTACTAATACGCTGGCTAAAGCATCGTCTTGGCAGTTAACTGTGATATTGAGCGCCATGTTATGACGACGACCCTCTTCAAGTAATTCTTCATCACTAAATCCCAAATTGTTGCAGGAAGTGATGTTAGAGGCAATGCTATCGAACTGTATGATTGTTACATCCTGTTCCACAAAGGCTTTCTCCAAGACTTTCTATAGAGCCTCCCTGTGGGCTTCTGAACTGAGTAACAGTGATAACACCGAGATCTTTGAAGGAGTCTGTAACAGCTGATCAACAATGTTATATTCACTCCTTTGGATGAGCTTCAGCATCTCATCATTATTTTTCGAAAGGTCGGGATTACTGGATTGACCGACTGGGGGATCGGGCACTTATGTCTGAAGTTCCTTTTCCTTGTTAAGTTCCCCAACCCCTCGGTTGAAGATTCTACCACTCCGTGTTACTCGACTGATGTCTGCAATATTCACGACGGAGGGTAATGGAATTTCCTTTCCATTTTCAATCATTGTTGCACCGTATTTGTAAGGGATCGCCTTAGCTGATTCATACGGTAGCGGTCCTGGTAGATAGATGACTACAGGAGCCTTCTGATTTTTCTGACCATCATAAGTAATCTCGATTCGTTCCCGGTTGGGAACTTTAGATTCGTCAAGTAGAGCGATGATGGCAAAAACATCCCTGGTCCTGTGATGACTAGAGATCGTGACAACATCATCAACTTGCTCGGCAAGGTAGTTCGGCGACCAGTTGATGGGTCCAGAACCTGGATATGGGCGAATCTCTCCACGATCTACCTACCCCTGAAGAGCTGCTCTCACAAGGTAACACCCTTGGTTACTTTCCGAAAAGAAGCTACAACTGTCATAGTTGTGTGGTGGCACCTGGCCACGCCCACTTTGAATACAATGTAACCTCACTAGGTTAGCTTCCCCCGATCGGACATCCTGACTCTGACGCCGAGTGGGGTTTCTATTACTGATACTAATCTGCTGAGTATCTTCATTCATATAGATTGGCATCCACCAATGATTTAACAAGTGCTGAAGTGCCTCCTAGACAAGGGTACAACCTCGATCGTTTTCGCAACCCGCTTTACAGCTTTGATAGTCATGTGATATTAAGAATCCGAGTCGGACCTGCTCAGCATGTAACTCTACCAGGTTGGTATTCATTACATGAATATCGAAGATCTGAACCATGTTGATTTGATAGGAGTTCCTATCATGGTAGTCTTGGATCCATCCAAGATCCATCTGACGCTGGAGGGCCTCTTGTATGAAAGAGCATCCCTGTTTGTTTACCGAGCAAATCAGACAGGAACTGTAATCGTGTCGCGGCAGATTATGATACTGGCTTTGCCTTGAGTGCATTGCCACCAAGTTGGCATTCATCGCACGGACGTCATGGTTCTGAATGACGTTAGAATTCGTGTAGACCATGTTAACTCCACGAACTCGGCGCTCCTGGATCCATCCGAGATCCATTTGTTCCTGTAGAGCTGCTTGTACTACCGAACATCCTTGATTGTCTTTAGAGCAGATATCACACTGGTGATAATTATGAGTTGGCACATGGCCATATCCACTCTGTCTACAATGCCTCTTAACCAGATTGGTTTTCAACAAGAGTACATCGTAAATTTGATAGACATTGTTAAATTCTCCTTCTATCAAATTGACTGCAGGCTTCTCGTGTTGAGGTAGCGGATTCGTGAGAACATTAGGATTTGTATCCTTGAAGGATAAGACCCCACTCCTAACAAGTTTTTGCATGTAGGACTTGAAATTGAGACAAGTCTCTATGTTATGCCCTGAACCTCCTTGATGATAAGGGCAAGTTTGATCCACCTTAAACCAAAAAGGCGGATTTTCCGGTACTGTAAGAGGAGATTTAGTCTGAATGTGCCCCTTAGCCAGTAGTAATGGAAACAGTTCTACGTACGATACGAGTATAGGATCAGATCTTGGTGGTCGTGTTGTACGGTTGTTATTGTATGGAGGAAGAGCCTGCTGAAGAGGCTGTTGTGTCCTTTGCTGGTCAGGTTGGCTTTGTCGAACCTGAGGTTGATACGTAGGAATAGATGCAGGGTTGATAGCAGGAGTCACAGCTGCTACCAGTTGATAACGTCGCCTTTGCTTTTCGAGAGAGATATTCCCAATATCTTTCTCTTTTTTCTTAGGGAGAGCACTACCGTATTTTTTAGTACTGCTCGTCGATCCAGTGTCTTTTACCAAACGTCCTTCTCGGACGGCTTCCTCAAGACGTACACCATGCCAACCATTTCGGTGAAATCACTGGGCGCACTGGAAACCATTCGGTCATAGTAAAATGAGCTTAAGGTCTTGAAGAAGATCTTTGTCATCTCTTTTTCTTCAAGAGGTGGACAAATTTGAGCAGCAATTTCACGCCACCTTTGAGCACACTCCTTAAAGGTTTCCTTGTCCTTTTGTGACATCGATCTGAGTTGATCTCTGTTGGGTGCCATGTCCAAATTGTATTTGTATTGTTGGACGAAGGCGGTACCAAGATCTCTGAATGTGCTAATCGTAACACGGTTTAAACCCATGTACCATTTGAGTGCGGCACCGGTTAAACTATCCTGAAAGTAGTGAATCAGTAGGTCCTGATTCTCCGTCTGAGTAGACATCCGCCGAGCGTACATCACCAGATGACTTTGAGGGCAAGAGTTACCCTTGTATTTTTCAAAGTCGGGCACTTTGAATTTGTGCGGGACTTTCACATTGGGGACCAAGCAGAGATTTGCGGCGTCCTTTCCAAATAAATCCTGACCGCGAATGCCCTGCAGTTCCTTCTACATTTCCAAGAACTGTTCCTGGAATTCCTGCATTCTGTCAAACATAGTTTCCTTCTTACCAGAAGGTGTTGGTGGAATCTGTCCTTCCGGGACAGTGTGCACCACAGGGGGTGGTACCGTGACTACGGTAGTGAGTCTTGGCGTTTCCCGAAGTTTGTAACCTTCAGGAGTCTTTAGTATGCCCCTAGCATCTTCGATTTCCCGAAGTTTGTAACCTTCAGGCCCAGCGGCTTCTATTGTGATCCCCTGATCTTCAGTGATCGGCGGAACATATCCTTCCGGGATATAGTTAACAGGCATGCCCCAAGGACGATCTTTCGGTATCTGATACCTAGGATCATACCTCTCCACTATGGGCATTGAGGTGATCTCTGAGATCACAGTTCTTTGTAGCTGAGCTTCCGCCATGGCTTGCATGTCGTTACGAAGCTTTCTCATATCCTCTCTCAGAGCGTCGATCTCTTCTTTCAACTCTCTATTTTCTTCCTCAAGATCATCCATCCTTTTCTGACGATTGGCCCGAGTATTATACGAATGAGACAGTTTGACTCTAGAATCGAGACACAAACATGAGATTCGTAGGTAAGAAGAATACGCGATGTGAGAATGATGAATGCAATGATTGTTTAATGGTTTAAGCAAAATAAACTTCGACAATTAGATTGTAAATATCAAACAGTGGGGAAACCCCTTTTTATTGAAATTCAAAGGATTATAGAAATAGAAATACAGTAGATTACAAAGTGCAGAAACAGAAACCTAAACTAATGGGTCCTGAGTTCTCTCTGAAGAGAAATCGAGTGCTAATTCTAGTATCTTCCTTTTCTTTGACCGGGGCTCTTGGGTCGTTGTCGGGTTGTCATTCCTTTGCCAAGTGAAAGGAGCGAGCAAATTCCTTTGGTCATCTTGATTATCTACAGCATGTTGCTCCAAAATTTCAATAAGAGCATCTTTTTCTTTCAGTAACTGCTGTATTTTGATGCACTCTATGTCGAGGGTGCGGTACTTGTTCTTCCAAGACCTTCTCTCCTTTTGAATTTTGTTGAGAGTAACCTGAAGCTTTTCAGTTTTCGTCATGAAGTACATGACAGATTCCCTCGGCGGAAGAATCCCGTAACGAGGATAAGGCATTTTCAGCTTGAGAGCTCTAGTTTGTACCAAGTGGAGATAAGGCTCCACCGAGAAACAGTCTGGTTTTCCCAGAGACTCTCGTCCTTTCTAATGAACGTGTTTCCAAGCGTGCATTATTTCCATCTTTAGTGCTCTGTCGTTTTCTCCTTCTTTGAAGAAAAGACCTTCCAGATGAACACCCAGTAGGATGTGTCTCATCGGGTATCCAAATTGACGGCGAACCAATACCGGATGGTAGTTGATTCCTCCTTTAGTTCCTATGAGGGGTACGTTGGGGAAGTTTCCACAACGGTCAATGATCCTGATTCCATCATAAATCCTATTACACTAATCTATATCAGAGTTGGTAAGAGACATAATCTTCTGCGACCAACATAAGGCACTCTTGCAATCCCAAAAAGCAGCAGACTTGGGCAAGTGAGAGATAAACCATTTGTAAAGCAGAGGCACACAACATGTGATCTCCCCTCCGCTGTACAAATTCCCCAAGTGTACAGAATGATACGCATCTGCGAGCAAAGTCGGTACAGGGTTTCCAATGAGAAAAACCTTAATGCAGTTAATATCGACGAAGTTATTGATGTTAGGAAACAAAAATAACCCGTAGGTGAGCAAGACAAAGATGCTTTCAAAAGCAATCACGTTTCCTATACTGGCAAAATACAGGGCCTTCTTTGTCAAGAACTGGGCTGGCAAACCTTGGATGCCACCCTTAGTAGTTAGGTGAGTCCTAACCTCAGACTCGTCCAAATGAATTGCTCTTGCAATGGTCTGATTCTTTGGAATTTCTTCCAGTCCAAAAAATGGAGCTCGATCTGTAATGTGTAGATCGATCAGGTGAGAATACTCCTACAACGTTGGTGCGAGCTGGTAATCCGGGAATGTGAAACAGTGATAAACTGGATCATAAAACTGAATGAGCGCATCCATGATTCCCTCAATCACATGGACTCTTAACAGTGGTAGCAAACCTCCGTGCTTGGCTCTGAAGGCCTCAGGGTTAGTGATCATCCTCGCCAACCTTCTCAAATCCTCTAGCTTTGGAACCTTGAAGGTGTACGTATGAGTTCTCCTTCTACCAAAATCCATTAGTGCAATCCTTTTCTCTGATATTTGCAATCACAGTCTTAGTTTATTTTGAAAGAACAGAAAGACTAGAAGAGAAGATCTTTTGAATGTTTTAATGTTTTTTAAATGAATGCATGAATGCAGCACACAAAAACATAGAAAAAACATGGGGTCAAAGGGTCGTTGTCATGAAGTCAAGGCTCTACCCATCCCCAAAGGTTTATACTAGGGTGATTTTTGTACCTGTACTCATTATCATTAGCTCCTCCCAGGAAAGCAAAACAACAAGCGGATCGCCAGCGAGTTGTAAAGCAATCTTAGAGTAAGTGCCATTCACCGAGAATAGATCACCAGCCTCAAATGAGGGTAGTATCGCGTAACAACTATTTCCGATAGTTTCCCCACTACGAAAGGGTTTGGCTCCCCAGCTTCTCAGACTTAACAACCGGCCCATTGTCTAGGTGAGAGAATGGGTTGCGTTGGTCAGCCTCCACTGAGGTTGATGGTCGACCCCGTCGCCATCACTTATCTTAGGTGTATACTCATTCTTTCCACATACGGCATCACCCGCATTCCCATTAGCAGAAAAATAAACATGTATAGCAATTAGGAAAAGTAGTATATATATTTGTCCTAATCATCCTAGACCTATGAAGCTAAGAATCCTAAGCTCCTGACAGAGAATGGGTTCCCCGGCGGAAGCCCCAATCTGTGGTATTTACACAAGTGAAGAAAAGGAAGACCGTGCCTAGACCTAACTTTGAAAGGCCCCACGGTGGGCGCCATTTTTTCTATAGCGAGCGATTTTGGACGCAGTTCTTAAGCGTTGGTCGCTCTCTGCGGTTGAGCTTAAAACTACAGGTCGATTCATTTTTTATCCTATTGAAGCTGATGAAGGAAGGGAAGTAGATGTCTCCAATTAACCCTGCTTTGCATACTGAGTTTAAACAGTGGTCTGTTAGGTTACGAATGCTATCAATGTGGGGGGCCTTTGTACTGGTTATTTGTATTTTCGCCAATACTGTTTTCTTTTTTATCTAGACAGAAGGTTTCTGGCGGGGAACAAGGATTAGGATGTTAGGGCTGATGCTTTTGAATTACTGCTTTTGATTGATGGAGATATGGGTTTTGGTTTTTTTGTTGATTATGCTCGCTAAGATCTTTTCTTTCGATCTTATGCCTACGTATTCCCGTTTACCGAAACAGGGAAATCAGAGCGTTCGTAGTTCCTCCTATTCTATGGGAGGAAATGGTTGTTTTGGTGTCTTGTTCAAAGCACAAGACGTGAAGTGAAAGGTAGTTTGTATCTTGTTCAAAGCCCAAGACGTGAAGCGAAAGGTGTTGACTTAAGAGAGAATTTGTCATCTCTAAAGAGAGAGTTATATGTCACAACTGGTTATAAAGGAGAATTACTTTAACCGGGATACGAGGATCCTAGCAATGCCATAATTTCCTTTATAGGGGGTTTTAACCTGAAGGGGAAGACTTTAACTCAGTGTAGAGCAATGCCATCTTTCCTTAGGAATTTCTCATGCTAAAAGAGGGACAGTGGCATGGATGTAAATAATCCAGAGGCTTGCCGCTTACAGCGATTAGATGAAGGGGAAGGAGTTGTTGATGTTTGTGTACTGTGAACGAGGCACAACTTTGATGCTAAAAGGTTAATTGGATTAACCAGTGGTTTTCTTATACAAAGCCTAAGAGGAGGCTAATATGTGTCTCGTACAAAGCCCGAGAGAGAGGCTAAAAGGTTTTGACTCAACGAGGGAATCTTTTGGTATCTCGTATAAAGCCCGAGATGAAGGCTATTTGACTCAACAAGAGAGTTTTTTTTGTATCTCGTATGAAGCCCGAGATGGAGGCTAATGTTTGTTTGGCTTAATAAGAACCTTTTTGTATCTCGTATAAAGCCCGAGATGGAGGCAAAAGGGGTGATTGACTTAGCAAGGGAGTCTCTTATGTGTCTCGTACAAAGCCCGAGAGAGAGGCCGAACGTTGTTTGACTCCGCTGGGGAGAATCGTTGTACAAAGCCCAAGAGAGAGGCTAACTTCACTAGAGAAGGATCATTATACAAAGCCTAAGAGGAGGCTATGGTGACTGTTTCAGTTAAGTGACAGGTCAAGTATACTGATTTTGAAAGAGAAAATCAGTTCTTACATGAGCAACACTGTACTCATGGATTTGACTCAAGGATCTGGGTTATTCCTGTTCTTTAAGGAAGCGGGAAATCCAAAGGATATTTGTTGTACCCCAAATTTTACCTCTTAGATGTCATGACATCTTGCACAGACATTTAGGATGAATCATATATGCATTGTTTAAACGGACCCATATCTTGCAACTTGTTTCTCTTATGATTGAAAGTAGGGTTTGCACAAAGAAATTCAAGGCCTCCTAAGGTATTCTTTGGCTCCATATAATCCTCACAAAGATTCACCAGTTGTTTAAAACCAAGATCCCAAGGCTTTGAATCAAGTCAAGTCAACAAAAGGATCACCAGACCAAGATTGTAGAATTAGGGTTTCTATCTGAGGGATCACTAAAGAATTTTGCCCTGTCAAGTTAAGAATTGCTTGGTCCATCAACCATTTGAGCTTACCTACATTCATGAGGTCTCATTCAACAAAGAATCCAAGATCATCTGGCTCTCATCATAAGAAGCTTGAGCCCCAGTTTCACCCTGCCACCAGATTAGGGTTTCTATCAAGACATGTGAATCATTGGCTTTGATTTTCCTCAAGAGATGCTCTCAAACCCTAAAACATGATTCCATGAGTTAGCCAACATCCCTAATGGTCTTCTATGAGCTTCGGATAGGAAGAAAGAAGCAAGATTACAGTAATTTATCTCAGTGCATTCACAGTCAAAATTAGGGTTTTCTGAAGCCCTGATCTTTGGGGATTTTGAACCAAATGACATCTCCTTTGCTTCAATTCATCATAACATGTCTTATGGATGATTTAAAGTGTCAAGATCAAGTTCCAAGGGTTTTCTTGCAAAGGAAGCAAGGTTTGATCACAAAACCTTTCAAAAGTGGAATTTTCCCCTAATAGCAAAAATGGAAATGATCATAACTTCCTAACCACACATCCAAATTGAGCCACTCAAAGCTCATTGGGAAGCTCTCTTCAAGATCTACAATTGTTTCAATATGACGTTTCTCCTAAAAATGCATGGTTTTTAAGTTATAGAGCTTGCAAGCCAAAATGTCCAAGGACTTAGTGAAATTTCAGCATTTTTTACCATAATGAGCAGCTGACTTTAACTCAAATTTTCACATTGATCCAAGGCTCAAATCAAAAATCTTCCAACATTAAAGTTGTAGAGGGCAATGAGGGCTTTCCAAAAAGTACAAGAACTCCTCAATCCATGGAGTGAGCTCGGAGTTTCGAATTAATGAAGTTAGAGGTCCATTTCTTGAATTTCAAGTTACCAACTTTTGTGAAATGGTACATAGCTCTTCTAATCACCAATTACCTCACTTTTCTGAGGTTTAGTAGTAAGGTTAACATGTTTTGAACCTCTCCCACGAAAATGCAAGTTGCAAATCAAAATATATTAGTTTAACAAAGAGTGTGCAAATGGTTTTCAATGGAGAGAGAAACTTTTCCAACAATTCACTATTCTCCTTGCAACTGGGGCTCTGAACCACTCCCATCAATCCACATTGCCACAGAGGTCTATGGCTAGGGCAATGAAAACTCCTCCCTCTGCATACAGCTCACACGAAAGAGAAACCTCTCAAGAGGGTGTTTTTTGCAATTTTGAAATTCTGGCCATGCTGCAAACCCTAATCTTTTCCTATAAATAGAGGCATCATCCTCACTTCAAATATACCAGAATCACCTTAAAAACCAAGGCTGATACTCTCCAAATTCTCCCATCTCCCACTTCTTGCAAATCTGCAAGATCACATCAAACTCCCATCTCCCTCGAGCACTTGTCCTCAAACTTCATAAACCTTCTCTGAGCATCACATAGAGAATTTCCAAACACCTGGAACCATGCTGTAAATACTCCATCATCATATACCATTTCAACACTCCAATTTGCAAAAACCTTGCTACAGAGTTTTTCACTCGAGCACTTGTCCTCAAACTCCACAAGCCAGCTCCATACATCTCACAAAGTTCCTCCAAACACTCAAACTCTTACTCTAACACCTCTAGCATCTCTTTCCATTTCAAGCTTCATTTTGCACAAGGAGTCGGGTTTGGAATTCCAAGCACTTTCCAAAGCTGCTCACCATCTGCACACTCTCTACAAGGACCAACCAAGGGCCGGGGAGTGATTCTCATCATTTACAAGTGATATTCAAGAGGCCTTGGACCTACTCCAAGAGGTAAGCCTTTGAAAGCTTGAAACTCATGAGAATGCTATGTTTTTATTGTTTCTTTGGTACTGTCATATGCTTATCAATGTGTTTAAGTTGTGTGAACCATTGCATTTATAATTTGGCTTGTGTAGTTAAAGTTATGAATTTCTGAATCCTTATTTGTACCACCCTGGTTTTTGCTTGATATGTGTTTTGTATGATCAATATTAAAGCAAACCATTGGCATATTAATGATCCTTGATCTTTTCTGATCAATTTGGACTATTGGTTTGTGAAATTTGATGAAGAATTAAGACTGAACAAGGTTGAGGAAGTTGAGGGTTTTACCATGGTGTTTGTCTTTTTTTCCACGATAGTTTTTCCAAGTTTGACGCATGGTGCATGGAGGGAGAAAGGGCGTGGCAGGCGTTGATTGGCCGGGCGAGTGTCTTTGTCGTTTATAACTTAAAATATGTGACCAATTGATATATGTGTTGTTGTTACGTTTTATATGTTCATTATTCCATTCATACAGCAAATACATATTACACTGGGGGGCGTATGCAATGGATGTATCGCCACCCCAGTGGTTTCACGCCTTGCCTGTAAATTTAAGGGATTGGGGTTCGAATCCCCCTTGCCCCAGTCCCCTTTGTTTTGTTATTTTTCAGCCATTTGCGTGTTAGACTTGGGCCTTGCGCCTTTTCCTATCCGCACCCCCAGTTTTCAGGCCCAATGCAGCACCAAAACAATTCCTTTTCATTTTCTAATTACTAATACACCCCCTGTTTTATTTATTTTTAATTGTCTTCATTTTATTTCCTCTTTCAATTATGTTTTATTAGAAATAGTTTTTATTAATCAAAAATTCCAAAAATATTTATGTTAATGCTTCATTGTTTAATTTAACTTTCTAATATTTTTATTTCCATTTTTATTTAACTCTAGCATTTATTTCTTATTTTCTAAAATTAGAAGTAATTTGAACCTACTTTTTAAATCTCTTTTGAAAAATCCTTTTGTTCTTCACTTTCTTAAAACTAATTTTCCCAAGTGTCTTAGGACACCCTTAAGGGACAGTTTAGGACTAATGATGACATTGAATGAGGTCCTTTTGCTTAGGTTTTTGATTCACTATTCAAACCTCGATTCTAAACCTAAAACTTGTGGTATTCACCTTGAAAAACCAATTGTTGAGAGGATCATCTTTGCCACACTTGCATGACACTTCACACACACTCTTGAATGTCATATACCTTTCTTTTGCCTTGTCTTAGTATTGTTTACATTAATTTCTTGTGATGTTATTCATACTTAACTGTTGTACATCTCCTTGAGTTCTTACACTCATTTTGTTCATACAATTTCAATCCCTTGTAACTTTCTTGTACATAAGAAGTTGTTATCTCCCCCTTCCTTCCAAAGGAAAGTTTTTTCACTTTGACTCCTAAGTCACAATTCATTCCCATTTCACCTTGGCCTCCTAAGAGCCATTTTTCATCATAGTTTAGTAATAGGATAGAGTTATCGAGAACTCTATGTGATTCTCTATCACGAGAACTCACTTTCCTTTACTTAGACTTATAGAGTTATCGAGAACTCTATGTGATTCTCACTATCATGAGAACTCACTTTCCCCCTGTAACTTAGAATTAGAGAGTTATCGTGAACTCTAAAATGAGCTCAGACTCATTTCCCTTTGGAACGTTGGCCATAGTCAATGTTTATTTTCTTTCACCCTTAGTTAGGGGAACTACGATTGCTCTGATTCTTTTTTAGCCCAGATACGTAGGCACGAGATGCGATGTCTTGGCGAGCAAACTTAGTGTATATATCCCTAGGTCTTTACCTTAGCACTTTCCCTTAACAAGAAACTTTAGCATAACACAAGTACTAACAAGAGGTTCCCGTTGAGTACTACAGATACTTAGGATGCTAATACCTTCCCTTTGTATAACCAACCCCCGAACCTTAGATCTTCCCCTTTAGGTTTTTTTAACGATCTTGAACCTTTCCTTTGGATAAATCAAAGTCGGTTGTAAAAGAAATATGATGCAAGTTAATTCATAACTTGTTATTCGATTTTCACCGCAACAATATTGAGACTATCTGAGTCTGCGGGTTTCCTTCCTATTTTTGAAGGGGTCACTTGAGAATGTCTTTGAGACTCAAGGAGATTAGATTGTCCGTATAGAGTTTCATCTTTTATACTGTGTTTTGAGAAACAGTAGTAGACTCTATGAAAGGACTGTTCTATGCAAATGACTAAGTTCTCTTCCTATACCTCTAGGAGGTCGTAGGGACAATTTGTACGAAGCCCAAGAGTAGGCTGGAAACTTTTAAGAAGTCGACCGGTCCTTGTACTAAGCCCAAGAGGAGGCTATCATTCCTGGAGGAAGAGATCATTATACGAAGCCTAAGAGGAGGCTGTGAATACTTCTAAGAAGCCGTTGGGTCCTTGTACTAAGCCCAAGAGGAGGCGGGGTTGCTTTTAGGAAGCCAGTGGGTCCTTGTACGATGCCCAAGAGGAGGCTGATGCTTTTAAGAAACCCGTGGGTCCCCAAACCCCGAGAAATTCAAGGCAATGCTATTCACCGAGAATAGATCAAAGTCAGGAAAGTTCGAGAATTTGGAAGAAACTCAAAGATGCCATTCACGGAGAATACATTCATCTCTGGGAGTAGAGTTTCTTGACAGCTCCTAATGAGGACAGCCTGAGAGAAGACTGTATTTGGTGATCCTATTGGGGATCTAGTTGTCTATTTCTATAAACGAAACGGCGTCACCTAGTGCTAGACGTAGTTGCCGGGGAAACTCGAAATATCTATACTATTATTACAAAGTTGATATGAGTTTATGAAAGAAGACTTACAGCGAAACAACCCCACAATATAGTTATATGTATATGAAAGCGGTAAATGAAAGTGTATAAACACTTACTCGGTTGTAGAGCTTCCATGCTGTTTGGTTAGTTTTTCAACAAAGAAAGATTGAAAACAACAGTATATTCAAAATCAAAAGAGAAAGTGCTTTGAAAAAGAAAGTTTTTGGGCTTACAGCTCAAGGAGAGGCCCAGGGTTTTATCAGTGAGCGCACTGTTTGAATTTTGTACAGAGGGACTTATACAAGTGACTGAGGCCCAAAATGTTTTCTGTACAAAGGGATGGGTCTTACACTCTCTCAAGAGGCCCAAAAAAGTTTTAAGAAAGGAAATGGGTCTTACTACTCGAGGGTAGGCCCGGTTAACTTTTCTTTTAAAATGGTGATTGCGCCGAGGTTTTCTTTTAACGCGGAGGGACTTATACAATAAGTGAGGCCCAAATGATTTTGGCTAAAAGGGGGTTGGGTCTTACACTCTATTAGAAGCCCAAAATGTTTTGAATGGGTCTTATAGCTCAAGGAGATGCCCAGTTGATTCTTTGAATAGGCGACGATCGCGCCGTTTGTTTTTGACGGTATCAGGACTTATACAATACACTGAGGCCCAAAATGTTTTGGTCAAGAAAGGATTGGGTCTTACACTCTATTAGAGGCCCAAAAAGTTTTGAAAATGATTTATGAGGGTTGAATTAATCCAAAAAACCCTAATTTGTTTTCAAAAATGTATTTAACTGAATAAAAATTCAATTAAAATGATCAAAATTGTTTAACATGTGAAAAACAAATTGTGATTTTGGATTAATGCTTCAAAAATTAAGTATTGACCTACTAAATAATTAGAAAGCATTAAAAGTTGCAAAATCAATGTAGAAAAAATATTTAAAATGTCAAAAACAATTAAAATATTAAATCTTTGCAAAAATATCAATTATATGAAATAAATAATATTTTTGGGATTTTTTGATCAAATAAAATATTTTAACATTTTTGTGAATTATTAAAAAAAGAATCAACTCAAAATCATTAAAACTCAGAGAGAAATTAATTTTTGAATCAATTAAATAAAAATCACAATATTCAAATATTCAAATTTCTAAAAATGGCACCAAGAACATGGACCAAGAACACGCGCGTCTCCTGCCTTGCCCAGATTTGCATTTTCTATCAAATCTCACTGAATACTTGATTGTAACATGCAATCCACATATCATTATGCTCGTCTCAACCTCACGATCATGTCTATGTCCATTAATTTCATTTAAATTAAACATACAACAAGAAATCATGAAAAATCCTCAAGAACCCTAATTTCTGCATGAAGGCTAGGATTTTTGATACACGATTCAACCAATGCAATTAATTGAGGGAAAACATTCCATGCATGATTATGAACATATGGCCAAATTATTGTGCGAGGAAATATGCATAGATTGAGAGATGACCAAGTATATGCTTACCTCAAAGCCGTGACAGCAAGTGCAATGTGATTTTTGATTTGGAGGTGTTACAGATGAGTGGTGATGATCTGAACAGCTTCCCTACACCCTATGGAGTGTGTTTGAATGGTTGGACCTGATTGAAAATGGTTGGATCAATTTGTGGTACCTCAGCTGCAACTTGATTGAAAATTTGAGCAACCAGCTGGTGATTTTGCAAAATTGGTGTTTCAAAAGTGATCTAAGTGTTTGATCAGCTCATATGTGATGTATGTTAGGTGTGTGAGTGATTGGTTTGATTGGAATTGCTCTCAAACTCAAAACCCGATAGTGACTTGCCTTAGAAGGCAAAATTGGAGTGAAATAAGAGATTTTGAGGAAAGCATCTATTTGATGGCTTTGGTGTACTCAAACTGATCACAATTGAGCTCAATTTATATTAGAGCAAGTTTGTTTTGCAAGGAATAGTGAATGCCAGCTGGTAAGTAGGTTTGGCCAATGTTGTCCAATGGAAATCCAAGTCTCCTCTAGCCATTGACTAGAGGTTAGGGCACAGAGCTTTGGTTCCTTTGGTCATGGATAAGTCTTGACTGATTTCAGATGAGAATGGCGCAGTCCATGCCACCTTGATGCTTCCATTGAATGCTTCAATCCAAATTTGGAGTCTTGTCCCTATTTTGGCCATTCTAGGTTCAACATGCTATTTCTTGTTCCATGGACTTTGGAGGCTTGGCTCAGTGATTGTCCCCTTTAGATTCAATCCTCAGATGTGTCCAAGTGGATAGGAGCATTTGAATTTGGCTGATTTTGGCAAATCGAGCCAAAATGCAAAATCTGCCTTGCCTTTGACAGATTTCAGCAAGGCAACTTGACAATGTCATATCTCATGGGGTAAGTTGAATTTGGCAATGTTCTTAGCCATTTTGGAAAGCCCTTACATGATACAACAACTGTTTGAGCAAGTTTGGTTTTGATCTCTTTTGATTCCAAGTGAAAAATCCCTCTACATTTGGCAAAAAGTGAAGCAAAATCTGACTTAGTGAAATTTTCACTAAGTGTTGGAACAAAGTGTGATTTCTTGATTTTGATCACTCCATAACTCAAAATCCTTAATGAATTGGACTTAGGTCTAGTTGAAGTTTTTGTAGAGGGTAATGAGGGCTACAAATCCATCTTTGGATGAGGAAAAATGGCTTTGTGGTTTAGGAGTTATGATCCTCTAAAGTTAGTGCATTAGTGGTACTTTTTCCATAACTTAGATGAATTCCAACATTCTTTGATTTTTCTTGATGAATGATGATTCAAATCATACATTAACATCATTTTAGGGTTAAAAATCCATTTTGGTGAAAAATCTCAAAAAGTCAAAGTTGACTTTTGTGCACAGTTGACTTTTTATCAGATGAATTCCAAATTGTGCAATTCTTCAGGAAATCATGTCCTTGACCTAAATCAAACTTGATGGACATGTTCCATGGGTGTCATAGGGTATATTGGATCATATCCTAGGGTTTGGGAGCATGTCCTGGTCAAAAGTCAAAGTTACAGTTGACTTTCCTCGCGAAACCCTAATTGTGGTGCAGATGAAAATGAGACTTGTTGCTCAAGCTTTTTGGATTAATCCATTGTTACAAATGGATCAATATAGCTCATTAGAGACCCTCAAATCATGCCTTGAGGTCTTGGCTCTTGATTTTCCCTAAAAGTCAACTTAGGGGTGAATTAGGTCAAGAAACCCTAATTCCTGATTTTTGATGTATGCATCCCCTGAGGTCAAATTGACTTGATGCTTAGGTCCACGAGGTTCCATGGAGTACATTAGGTTGTGTTTTGGATATTTGGCTCATGCCCAGAGGAAAATTTCCCTCTAGAGGCCCTAGTCGACCAAAACCCTAATTTGGTGATACTGGCGATCTTGAGACTTGATCCACCTAGAAGGGAGCAGCCTTGTGCTTAATCCTTAAAGTGGGAGTCCTTTTTGATCCTTTGTGTATGTTTGAGAGGTTAGACAAGTTGAAGATCAAGTCATTCCTTGACTAATCCTTTGTCTAAGGCTCTGAGAGGGCTTAAAACCCTAATTTTGATTGTAGTGAATGCTCAACAACCCTTGAGGCATTTGGTGAGGCATGATGATTCATCCATATTGTGATGATGATTTGCACAATGATGGGAA
This sequence comes from Lathyrus tuberosus, assembly GCA_022829125.1. Taxonomy (NCBI): domain Eukaryota; kingdom Viridiplantae; phylum Streptophyta; class Magnoliopsida; order Fabales; family Fabaceae; genus Lathyrus; species Lathyrus tuberosus. The sequence goes on from JALAZF010000440.1 coordinate 3,803,631, forward strand.
ACTTTAGTGGTCAAAATTTTGGGTATGACACCATAATACAAGCTTCGTATTCGGCCTCGTTGTTTGTGCACTTGAATGTAAGTCTGACAGTGAAAGGAATGTGGGTACCCTGAGGTGTTATGATGATTGCCCCAATTCCATTTCCATAATGATTAACAGCTCCGTCAAAGATTAGTCCCCATTGGGAACCTTGTTCTGGCCCTTCACTGGGTAGTGGTTCATCGCAATCTTTCATTTTTAGATACATGACATCTTCGTCTAGGAAGTCAAACCCGACTGATTCTTGATCGTCAATCGGTTGATGAGCCAAATGATTGGCTAAAACACTTCCTTTAAAGGCTTTCTGAGCGTGGTACTCGATGTCATATTTTGATAACAACATCTGCCAACGGGCAATCCTTCCCGTGAGAGCAGGTTTTTCAAAGACGTACTTGATTGGATCTATTTCTGAGATTAACCAAGTAGTGTTACGAATCATGTACTGGCGAAGACATTTGGCTGCCCAAGCCAAAGCACAGTAAGTTTTCTCAAGCATAGTATATCGAGTCTCGCAGTTGGTGAATTTCTTGCTCAGATAGTAAATGGCAGACTCTTACCATTTGGTTTCGTCTTGTTGGCCAAGTACACAACCCATGGAGTACTCTAGGACTGTTAAGTAGATGATCAGTGGTCTTCCTTCCACTGGAGGAGATAGAATCGGTGGGTTCAACAGGTATTCCTTAATACTGTCGAAGGCGGTTTGATAGTCCTCTGTCCAAACGCAGCCCTAATTCTTTTTGAGTAATTTGAAAATTGGCGCACACGTCACGGTCATGAGGAACATGAATCTGGAGATGTAGTTCAAACGTCCCAGGAATCCTCTGACTTGTTTTTCAATTTTCGAAGAAGGCATTTCTTGAATTTCCTTGACCTTGTCAGGATCGACCTCAATTCCTTTCTGGCTGACGATGAACCCTAAAAGTTTCCCTAAACGGACACCGAAGGTGCATTTATTGGGATTTAAGCGGAGTTTGTACTTTCTCAACCGCTCAAATAGTTTTGACAAGTGGGTCACATGCTCCTCTTCTGTCTTAGATTTGGTAATCATGTCATCGACATATACGTCGATTTCCTTGTGTATCATGTCATGAAACAGAGTAGTCATGGCCCTTTGATAGGTTGCCTTAGCGTTCTTCAAACTGAATGGCATTACCTTGTAACAAAAGGTACCCCATGGGGTGATGAAGGAAGTTTTATCCATGTCTCTCGGCGCCATTTTTATCTGATTATAGCCCGAGAATCCATCCATGAAGGAGAAGACTTTGAATTTTGTTGTACTGTCTACCAGCATGTCAATGTGCAGTAAAGGAAAGTCATCCTTTAGACTAGCCTTGTTCAGATCTCTGTAATCGACACACATTCTGATTTTTCCATTCTTTTTTGTAATGGGTACGATATTGGCTAACCATTGAGGATACTCTGACGCGGAGAGGAAACCTGCGTCAATCTGTTTCTGTACTTCCTCCTCGATTTTAATGGCCATGTCCGGGTGAGTCCGTCTCAACCTTTGTTTTACTGGCCGACATTCTGACCTTAACGGTAGATGATGTTCCACGATGCTGGTATCCAACCCTGGCATATCCTGATATGACCAAGCAAACACATCGGGAAATTCTCTGAGAAGCTTTGTCAAACTTTCTTTGGCAGTTGGACTGAGCAGTGCCCCAATCCTGATTTCTTTTCTATCTTTTTCTGAACCCACATTGATCGTTTCCAAAAGCTCTTTGTGAGGTTCAATGGACCTTTCCTATTGTCATAGTAATCGGGAGATATCTTCTGGAATTTCGTTGTCAACTTCTTCTTCAGCCCCAAATACCAGGAATTCAAAGTTGGGAGAAGGAATTGGATCGTACGTTTCAATGGGGTTTAAAACAAGCAATTTGCATGACTTGATGATTTGTGTTTAGAAGAGATATAGAAAATGCAAGTTTGTGCAGTGTATTTTTTTTTGAAAACCTACTTGTTTATTTTGAATTGTTTTTTAGGATTACCATTTTCTGAGAAAAGCGAAAAGAGAAAACAACAATTAATGCGGAGATCACAGAACGACGTTATTTTATTTATGAACAAGTTGATTCTTGAAACTACAGCCTTATAAAACAGAACTCTGCCGCTTTGGGAGAAGCGAAGAGGGATATTTACAGAAAATGAGCCTTATCAAAACATCCGTTTCACCTGGGCAGGGTGAAAGGTTAAAGACGACAATTACTTTGACTTATGAACAATCTTCGGAACATCGAGAGCAACCCATTGGCGGCGAACTCCTCGGTGAATCACAAAGTCTGGTATTTTCCTTGATTTGTCTTCAGAAATGACGCTGATTTCTGGAAGAGTAGGATCATTGGAATCTGTCTCCCAGGAAGAGTTGTCATAGGAGGATTCCTCTATTGTATTTTGCAGAGTATTGGTGCTCTCAGGTAAATCTCCCCATCCAGTTGGCTGAATGTATTCGAGTCTGATACGAGAGCTTTCGGGAGCAGTGTACTTGACCATGAAGTCAAATTTTCCACTTGGTTGTCCTAAGGTGTCCCACACTTCTTTGGACCTGGAGGAGTCATCCCTTTCGATGGCGTTGACCTCGGGAAAAGCATAGTTAATGAATTCTAGTCCTGCAAATTTTGCAAATTCATTGCGTGCTGGATAGGTTCTGAATACCCCGAGTGTTGATCCCATGACATGGTGGCGACGCAGGTATTCTTTTCAATGACGCTCAGCTGATTTTCATTGTTCGGCTGATTTTCTTGCCCCAAGTCTCCTGGGTACGGCTGCCAGATAGGCAGGTCATCCATTGGGCCATAATAGTGGTGGTCAAAGTTGTCCTTCATCAGAGTGTCTTCGTCTAATAAGTTTGGTGGAGCCCGGCATCCTTTCGGATCACAATCTCCATATATCATTTTGACTTCTGACTTGGGTATAAATCTCGGACTCTGTACGGGATAGAAGAATGGCGTAGGCACTTCTTCCTGAGACATATAACCGTCCTCGTTGAGATAGGACTTCCATTCCTCATCTGTGTCAGAGGAATCTCCCTCGTTGATAGTATGTACTGCTTGAGGCACCGGGTGAAGGAAACCTCCACTGTGGAAGAAGTCCTGAATGGGATGAAGACTTTCATCGTTAGCAGCTGTCTGGGTGCAGGTTGCAGAAAAACCAAGACCCTTCTTTGTTTTATTATCAGTAGGAATGACAAGTTGTCCCCATCCTTTTGCATTGTTATTCTCGATCACTTCGAGAGCATCTCTGTTTGAGGAAATTGAGGTTCCTTTCTCTGATGGATTCTCATTGCTCACCGAAAGTGCTTGGAACTGAGTCCCAACAACCTCCTCGGGTTCTACACAAGTAGATAATGACAGGTTACTCATGATCAAGGCTTGTTCTCCACAGACCGTGACGAGTTGACCGTTCTTGACGAACTTCAGTTTTTGGTGCATTGTCGAAGTGACTGCCCCAGCCTGGTGTATCCAAGGTCTTCCTAATAAATAGTTGTATGCTTCCCGGACGTCCATGACCTGGAAAGTGATTAGGAAAGTGTGAGGACCGATAACTGCCCCATGACCTGGTGTATCCAAGGTCGACTTCGCCGATAACTGCTTTCCGAGACCCGTCAAATGCTTTGACGATTACCTCACTGCCCCTTATCGGGGACCCTTTGAATCATAGTCGCATTAAAGTGGACGTCGGCATAACGTTGATGGTCGATCCTGTGTCTACCAGTACACTGGCTAAAGCATCGTCTTGGCAGTTAACTGTGATATTGAGCGCCATGTTGTGACTTTTGCCCTCTCTAGCAAATCCTCATCACTGAATCTTAAGTTGTTGCAGGAATTGATATTATAGATGATGTTATTGAACTGTCGTATTGACACATCCTGTTCCACAAAGGCCTGCTCTAAGACTTTCTGTATAGCCTCTCTATGGGCTTCGGAACTGAGTAAAAGTGATAGCACTGAGATCTTTGAAGGAGTTTGTAACAGCTGATCAACAATGTTGTATTTACTCCTTTGGATGAGCTTCAGTATCTCATCATCGTCCTTTGAAAGGTCGGGATTACTGGATTGACCGATTGGTGGATCAGGAGCTTCTGTCGGAAGTTCCTTTTCTTTCTTAGGTTCTCCAACTCCTCGGTTGAAGATTCGACCTCTCCGTGTTACTCGACTGATGTCTGCAATATTCACGATGGAGGGTAATGGAATTTCCTTTCCATTCTCAATTATTGTTGCACCGTATTTGTAAGGGATCACCTTAGCTGATTCATACGGTAACGGTCCCGGTAGATAGATAACTACAGGAGCCTTCTGATTTTTCTGACTGTCGTAAGTAACTTCAATCAGTTCCTAGCTAAAAACCTTTGATTCGTCTAGTAGAGGGATGATGGTACAAACATCCTTGTTCTATTGATGATCAGAGATTATGACAACGTCTCTGATTTAATCAGCGAAGTAGTCCAGTGTCTAGTTGATTGGCTCAGGACTCGGATCCAACTGACCTTGAAGGGCTGCCCGCACAATGTAGCATCCTTGGTTATTCTCCGAGCAGACTCAACAGCGTTCATAGTTGTGTGGTGGCACCTGGTCACGCCCGCTCTGAATGTTGTGCAACCTTACCAGGTTTTTTCCATAGATCGGACATCCTGACTTTGACGCCGAGTAGGGTTTCCATTAAGCACATTGATTTGTTGTATGTCTTCATCCAGATAGATTGGAAGCCACCAGTGGTTTAATAAATGTTGTAAAGTTCTCTGAACAAGAGCGCACCCTTGGTTACTCTCACAACATCCTTTACAGTTCTGATAATCGTGTGAAGTGAAAAAACCGAGTTAGACCTGCCTGGCATGTAACTCCACCAAGTTGGTATTCAACAGACGAATATTAAAGATTTGGATCATGTTGATCTAATAAGGATTTCTATCATGGTAGTCCTGGATCCACCCAAGATCCATCTAATGCTGGAGGGTCTCTTGTACAAAAGAGCATCCCTGTTTGTTTACCGAGCAATTCAGACAGGAATTATAATCATGTCGCGGTAGATTATGATACTGGTTTTGCCTTGAGTGCGTCGCCACCAAATTGACATTCATTGCACTAATGTCGTGGTTCTGAATGATGTTGGAATTCATATAGGTCATGTTGACTCCACGAACTCGATGCTCTTGGATCCATCCGAGATCCAATTGTTCATGTAGAGCTGCTTGCACCACAGAACATCCTTGATTATTTTTAGAGCAGATATCACACTGGTGATAATTATGAGGTGGCACATGGCCATATCCGCTCTGTCTCCAATGCATCTTGACCAAGTTGGCTCTTAACAAGAGTACATCACGAATTTGATAGGTGTTGTTAGACTCTCCCTCTATCAAATTGACTGCAGCTTTCTCATGTCGAGACAGTGGGTTTGTGATAACATTAGGATTCCTATCCTCGAAAGATAAGACCCCGCTCCTAATGAACTTTTGTACGTCGGATTTGAAACTGAGACAGTTTTCTATGTTATGCCCTGGTCCTCCTTTATGGTAAGGACAAGTCTGATCCGTTTTGAACTAAAAAGGCGGATTTTCCGGTACTGTAAGAGGAGACCTGGTTTGGACGTGCCCCTTGACCAGTAGTAATGGAAACAGTTCTGCGTACAACATTGGTATAGGGTCAAGCCCTTGCGGTCGCGTTGTACGATTGTTGTTGTACTGAGGACGAGCCTGCTGAAGAGGCTGTTGTGTCCTTTGCTGATATTGTTGTTGATTAGGTTGGCTCTAAGCAACCTGAGGTTGATACGTAGGAACAGGCGCGGGTTTGATAGCAGGATTTACAGCTGCTACTGGTTGATATCGTCGCCTTTGCTTTTCGAGAGAGATATTCCCGATATCTTGCTCTTTTTTCTTGGGGAGAGAACTATCGTATCGTTTTGTACTACTTGATGATCCAGCGTCTTTAACCAAACGTCCTTCCTAGACCACTTCCTCAAGACGAACTCCCATGCCCACCATCTCGGTGAAGTCACTGGGCACACTTGCGACCATTCTGTCGCAGTAAAATGAGCCCAAGGTCTTTAAAAAGATCTTTGTCATCTATTTTTCCTCAAGAGGTGGACAAATCTGGGCAGCAATTTCACGCCATCTCTGAGCGTATCCTTAAAGGTTTCCTTGTCCTTTTGTGACATTGATCTGAGTTGATCTCTGTCCAGTGCCATGTCCAAATTGTATTTATATTGTTGAACAAAAGCAGCGCCAAGATCTCAGAACGTGCCGATCGTAGCGCGGTTTAAACCCATGTGCCATTTTAATGTGGCACCGGTTAAACTATCTTGAAAGTAGTGAATCAGTAGCTTCTGGTTCTTTGTCTGAGCTGACATTCGCCGAGCGTATATCACCAAATGGCTTTGAGGGAAATTATTACCCTTGTACTTTTCGAAGTCGGGCACCTGGAACTTGTGTGGAACTTTCACATTGGGGACCAAGCAGAGGTCCGCGACGTCCTTTCCAAATAGATCCTGACCGCGAAGGGCCTGCAGTTCTTTCTGCATCTCTAGGAATTGTTCCTAGAATTCATTCATTCTGTTGATCATGCTGTTAATTCCCCCAGAGGGTATCTGTGGAATATGTCCTTCCGGGACAGTGTGTACCGTGGGTGGTGGTACAGTCATTATGGCGAAGACTCTCGGTGTCTCCCAAAGTTTGTAACTTTCAGGAGTTGTTGTCATGCCCCTGGCATCTTCGCTTTCCCAAAGTTTGTAACCTTTAGGCCCAGCGGTTCCCTTATCCTCAGCGATCGGCGAAACATATCCTTCTGGGATATAGTTAATAGGCATGCCCCAGGGATGATCTTTCGGAATTTTGTAGCTAGGATCATACTTCTCCACTATGGGCGTTGATGTGATCACTGAGATCACAACCCTTTGTTGTTGCATTTGAGCTTCTGCTAGAGCTTGCATGTCGTTATGAAGCTTTATCAAATCCTCTTTCAGAGTGTCGATCTCTTCTCTCAACTCTCATTTCTCTTCCTCGAGATCATCCATCTTTTTCTGACGATTGGCCCGAGTATTGTACGAATGAGACAGTTTGACTCTAGAATTGAGACGCAAACGTGAGATTCGTAGGTAAGAAGAATGTGTTTATGAGAATGATGAATGCAATGATTATTAATTATTTTTGTTTATTCAAAGTAAACTTAGACAATTGGATTGCAAATATCAAATAGTGGGGAAACCCCGTTTTATTGAATTCAATGGATTGCGGAAATGGAAATACAAAAGATTACAAAGTGTTGAAAAAGGAAATCTAAACTAATGGATCCTGAGTCCTCTCTGAAGAGAGCTCAGGTGCTGGTTCGGGTGCTTTCCTTTTCTTTGACCGGGGCTCTAGGGCCGTTGTCGGGTTGTCATTCCTTTGCCAAGTGAAAGGAGCGAGCAAATTCCTTTGGTCCTCCTTATTTTCTATAGCATGTTGCAATAAAATCTCAATCAGAGCATCCGTTTCTTTTAACAGTTGCTGTATTTTCTTGCACTCCACATTGAGAATACGGTACTTGTTCCTCCAAGACCTCTTCTCCTGCTGAACTTTGCTGAGAGTAACCTGAAGCTTTTTCGTCTCAGACATGAAATAAAGGGCAGAGTCCCTTAATGGAAGAACTTCTTGACGAGGGTAAGGCATCCTCAGCTTGAGAACTCTAGTTTGTACCCGGTGGAGATAAGACTCCATCGAGACACAATCTAGTTTTCCTAGAGACTCTCATCCTTTCCTATGAACGTGTTTCCAAGCGTGCACTATTTTGGTCTTTAGTGCCCTGTCATTTTCTCCTTCCTTGAAGAAAAGACCTTCCAGATGAGCATTGCGTGGGATATGCCTCATTGGGTATCCAAATTGACGATAAACTAACACTGGATGATAATTGATTCCCCCCTTAGTTCCTATAAGGGTACATTTGGGAAATTTCCACAACGGACAATGATTCTGATCCCGTCGTAGATTCAATTGTACCAATCAATGTCAGAGTTAGTAAGAGACATGATTCTCTGTGACCAACATAAAGTAATTTTTTTGATCCCAAAATGCAGCAGACTTGGGCAAATGGGAAGTGAACCATTTATAAAGAAAGGGTACACAGCACGTGATCATTCCTCCGCTGTATAAATTCCTTAAATGTACCGAATGATACGCATCTGCGAGTAAGGTCGGTACGGGTTTTCCGATCACGAAAATCTTAATGGCGTTGATATCTACAAAGTTATCGATAATGGGAAACAAAAATAACCCGTAGGTGAGCAAAACAAAGATGCTCTCGAAAGCGGCCACGTTCCCTATACTAGCAAAATACAGAGCTTTTTTTATCAAGAACTGGGCTGGCAAACTCTGGATGCCACCCTTAGTGGTCATGTGAGTCCTGACTTCTGACTCATCCAAATAAATTGCTCTTGCAATGGTCTGATCTTTTGGAATTTCTTCCAGTCCAGAAAAGGGAACTTGATCAGTAATGTGCAGATCAGTCAGGTTAGAACACTCCTCTAGCGTTGGTGCAAGCTGATAATCTGGGAATGTGAAACAGTGATAGACTGGATTGTAGAACCAGATTAGTGTAGACAGGATTCCTTCGATTACATGGACCCTTAATAGAGACAGCAGTCCTCCATACTTGGCTCTGAAAGCCTCGTGGTTGGTGATCATTCTCGCCAAACCTCTTAAATCCTCTAACTTTGGAACCTTGAAGGTGTACTTATGGGTTTTCCTTCTACCGAAATCCATTAGCGCAATCTTCATTCTCTAATATTTGCAATCACTGTCTTAGTTTAATTTGAAAAAGAGAGACTAGAAGAGAAGATTTTTTTTTGTTTTAATGTTTGTTAAATGAATGCATGAATGCAGCACACAAAAACATAGAAAAAAACATGGGGTCAAAGGTTCGGTGTCATGAATTCAAGGCTCTACCCCCCCCCCCCCCCCCCCACACACACACAAAGGTTTATATTGGTGATTTTTTGTACCTATCCGCAAAATCATTGACCCCTCTTGGGATAACAACAGCAAGCGGATCGCCAGCGAGCTGATGTATCCTAGAGCGATCTCAGATGAGGGTAGTATCGCGTGATAACTATTTCCGCTAGCTTCCACACTACAAAATGGCCTAAGTCTACTAAAAACCTCAGCTTCTCAGATAACCCAGTCAACCACACTACTTTCAACTACCGAAGTCGTATAGGCAATGTATCTGTAAAGGGAGTCTCCACTGAGTTTGATGGTCGATCGGGGGCTCTTAACTGGGATTCACTCCCCGCAAGATTACCCGCATTGCCATCACCTATCTTAGGTGTATACTCAATCTTTCCACATGCAGCATCACACGTATTCCCATTAGCAGAAAAATAAACACAGATATCAATTAGGAAAAACAGTATATATATTTGTCTTAATCATCCTAGACCTCTAGTCTTATGATCCTATACAGATAATGACTCCCCAGCAGAAAAACAGTATGCTCGCTAAGATTTTTCCAATCTTATGCCTACGTATTCCCGTTTAACGAAACAGGGAAATCAGAACGATCGTAGTTCCTCCTATTCTATGGGAGGAAAATAGATTGTTTTGGTGTCTTGTTCAAAGCCCGAGACGTGAAGCTAAATGTAGTTTGTATCTTGTTCATAGCCCAAGATGTGAAGCTGAATGGTCTATTTGTATCTTGTTCGAAGCCCAAGATGTGAAGCTAAAGGGTTTTGACTTTAGAGATAATTGGTCATCTCTAAAGGGGGATATTCGGTCTGTTTGTCACAACTGTTGGGTAACTGATTATAAAGGAGAATTACTTTAACTTGGATATGTGAATCCAGCAATGCCATAATTTCCTTTATAGGGGATTTTTAACCTGAAGGAGAACACTTTTAACTCAGTTTAGAGCAATGCCATCTTTCCTTAGGAATTTCTCATGCTAAAAGAGGGACATTGGCGTGGATGTAAATAATCTAGAGGCTTGCCACTTACAGCAATTAGATGAAGGAAAATGAGTTATTGATGTTTGTATCCTGTGAGCAAGGCACAAATTTTGATGTTAAATGGTTGATTGAATCAACTGGGGTTTTCTTATACAAAGCCTAAGAGGAGGCTATTGACCCAACAAGAGGGTGTTTTTATGTGTATCGTACAAAGCCCAAGAGAGAGGCTAAAAGGGGTTGACTCAACAAGAGAGTTCTAACAAGTGACTGACTCAACAAGAGAATGCATTTATATGTGTTTTGTACGAAGCCCAAGACGGAGGCTAAGAGGTTTTGACTCTACATGAGGGTCTTTTATACTCAACAAGAGAGTGATTTTGTATCTCGTACGAATCCTGAGATGGAGGCTAAACAGGTTTGACAGAAACAAGAGAGTCCTATATACTCAATAAGAGAGTGATTTTTATCTCGTACGAAGCCCGAGATGGAGGCTAAACAGGTTTGACCTAACAAGAGAGTCTTTTATACTCAACAAGAGAGTGATTTTTATCTCGTACGAAGCCCGAGATGGAGGCTAAACAGGTTTGACCCAACAAGAGAGTCTTTTATACTCAACAAGAGAGTGTGAAAAGGTTAGCTCTGCTGGGGATAATCATTGTACAAAGCCCAAGAGGAGGCTATTGTGCTGGTGACTATTTCAGTTTAGTGACAGGTTCAGTATGTTGGATAAAAGAGAAAATCAGTTCTTATGAAGGGAACGATTAAAGGTATTGTTGTGCTTTGGGATTGATCAGAGGATTGGGGTTACTTCCTTTTCTTTAAGGAAATGTAAAATCCAAAGGGTATTGAGACTGTCCAAGTCTACTGGTGTTTTGAGAAATCGATTCTCAGGTATTGAAATGATCTTTGAATGATGCCCAAGAGAAGGCTGGTATGTTAAGGGATGAAGGTCAACCCATTAACAGGTCTGACACTTGACTCAAAAAGACAGCTCTAGCAACTTAATGACTAGGTTCTGTTCCTATACCTGTAGAGGTCTCTGAGTCCTTGTACTAAGCTCAAGAGAAGGCATGAGAGCTTTTAAGAAGCCGAAGGGTCCTTGTACCACGTCCAAGAGGAGGCGGGGATGCTTTTAAGAAGCATGTGGGTTCCCAAACCAAGAGAAGTTGAAGAAATGCAATTCACCGAGAAGAGATCATTTCATGAAAGTTCGAGGTTTGAAGAAACTCAAGAGATGCCATTCACCGAGAAAAGATCATCTCTGGGGAGTAGAGTTTCTTTGACAATTTCTAAGAGTGACAGTCTGAGAAAGGGTTCACTGAGAATGTTGCCTTTCATGTTTCCATATTATTTAACCCCAAGAGGAGGGAAGACTGTGTCTGGTAATCCTATGGGGATCTAGTTTTGTTTGTATTTAAGAGTGACCAACAAGGCTTTACCTAGTGCTATAGACGTAGTTGCCGGGGGAAACTCTAAATAACTATACTAGTATTACACAGTTGATATTTGACAAGTATATAAAAGTTTGTGAAAGAAAACTTACAGTGAGCAGCCCCACAATACAATTATATATATATGAAAGCAGATAAAGAAAGCGGGTAAACACTTACTCGGTTGTAGAGCTTCCATGTTGTTTGGTTAGTTTGTTCAACAAAGAAAGCTTTGATAACAATATTATATTCAAAATTAAAGGAGAAAGTGCTTTGAAAAGGTTGTGGGGGCTTACAGCTCAAGGAGAGGCCCAAGGTTTTATCAGTGATTGCGCTGTTGTTTGAAATTGTACAGGGACTTATACAAGTGACTGAGGCCCAAAAAGGTTTTCTGTACAAAGGGATGGGTCTTACACTCTCTCAAGAGGCCCAAAGGTGTTTAAAGAAAAAAATGGGGCTTATAACACGAGGGAAGGCCCAGATGTTTTGTTTTTTTGAATTGGCGGTCACGCCGAGATTTCTTTAACATACTGGGCTTATACAATGCATTGAGGCCCAAAAAGCTTTGGTTAAAAAAAGGGGTTGGATCTTACACTCTATTAGAGGCCCAATGGTTTATTTTTGTACAAGTGGTGGGGCTTATAGCTCAAGGAGAGGCCCATATGATTTTGCTAAAAAGGACGACAATCGCGCCGTTGTTTTTGAAAATACAGTGGGACTTATACAATGACTGAGGCCCAAAAACTGGTGTATTTACAATGGGGATGGATCTTACACTCTAATAGAGGCCCTTGAGTGGTTGAAAATGATTTGCGAGGGTGAAAATCAAAGAAAACCCTAATTTTGTTTTCTTTTAAAAGTAAATATTTAAACAAAATCAAATAAAATGATAAAATTACCAAATAAGTTTGAATAAACCCCTTATGATTTTTATTTAAGGTTTGAAAAAATGAGGTTTTAATCACAAGATGAATTAAACTCATTTAGTTTTGATTTTCAAAGTAAATATTTACTTTTAAATGTTTAAAAACAATTAAAAAGGAATTTATTCACAAAAATACTAATTATATTAAATAACTAATATATATTTTATTTTTTTTGTGGACTAAAATATTTCAACATTTTTGTGATTTTTTGCAAAAAGAACCAATAAAAATAATTAAAATTGAGAGAGTTATTAATTTTTCAAATCATTAAAAATAATAAGAAAAACAATAAAAAGTGAAAAAAAAAAGCAAAAAGATGATCTTGGGCGATGGGGATTCGAACCCTAGACCTCTTGTGTATAGGGCGCGGGCCTTACCACTAGGTTGGTGATACATCCGTTGATTGAAACACAACCACAAATATACAAGGCTTGCCTTGTTTTTGGCCTGGCCCAAGGCAAGGCAAGGAAAGATTTTGGTTAGAAACGTGAAGGCCATAACTTTCTCATTTATCCATGGATTGGGACAAAATTTAGGTCTATCCTGCCTAGAATTTCACAAGGAATCCAATGGTGGTGGTGTTTTTTTCAGATCAAGCTCCTATTAAAAAACCCAATAGTGGTTTTGAAATAGGCCATGATTTGCTTTTTCTGTGCCATCTCTTGGTACAAGCATGAATTACATGATAAATTTGTGCAAACAAAACATATATAACATGTATAAGAGATGCATGATCAGTGGATATCAAAAGAAAGCATCATTCAAAGAATCCAAGTTGTGATGCTTAGCTCTTTTTGGAGCTTTTGTGCAATCTGCCAAGGGCTTTGTTCCAAAAATTATTTGATACTTTTAACAACCTCAAATGATCCCTTAGAAGCTTTTAGCATGGTTGGAATCAGCTGGAAACCTCAGGAACAAGTTTGAGCTTTTTCTTGCAAAAGGGGCAAAAGTGGCCAAAATAGCAACTATCTCAAATGGTGTTCCAGATGGAGGGAACCATTTGGGACAGTTCAAGGATGATATTTGGAGTGTGTTTGAGGTTTTATCTGGTTTGGAAAGTGACTGAATCAAGACATGGCTTGAAAAATGCACAAAAGTCCTATTTTGAGGTTTTGAGAGGTGACTTTGTGATTTTGTTGTTACAGGTCACTTGTGAGAGTTTGGACAGCTTAAATATGACATATTGGATGTGTTTGGATCATGAGCTGTGTAACGCCCCGGTTTTTGTTAGATTTCTTTGATCGGGTCGATTTAATTATTTTGTTTTTATATTATTTTATTCTTGGTTTTTATTTGGTAAATATGTTATGTTTATCGTTATTATGTTTTAACGCGTTTTGGGAACGTTTGCGAGGAATTGAGTGTAGGGGTATTTTGGTCATTTTATTTGGTTAGATATTATTGTTTTTCATAAAATAGAAACATAGAGATTAGAAAGAGAAAAGAGAAGTTTAAGAGAAATAGGGAGAAAGAGAAGAAGAAAAAGAGGAAAACTTAGAGTTTAAGAAATCGATTCAACCGACACTTCAAAGCACGATTAATCAGGTAAGGGTGCGAAACTCGATTACTATATGCTTGTGTATGAATATGTATATGTGTGTTTGAATGCTTAATTATTTCTCATAGTTTTTCAATTATAGATCGAAATGAGAAAAATGAATAGAAATCTATATTTTCATGGTCGGAAATCGATATGAATCATTTAGTATGATCGTATTATATGTATGAACATTGTTGATACTTGTTTTGATTGATTGAAATCGTTTTGGTTGGAGAAAGTTGGATTTTGCGGTTTTGGAACCATGTAACCCGCAACAGAAAATTCTGGTTCTGGTGCGATTCGCCAGGCGAATTGGGGATTCACCAGGCGAATTAGGTCTCGCCACTAGTTCGCCAGACGAAGTGCTGGCGAAGGGGGATTCGCCAGACGAAATCATAAGTCGCCAGGCAAAAACGGGGAGACAGAAATGTGTTAGCCACTGGAACTCTTGGGTTTTTCTAAAAATTATGGTTCGCCACTAGTTCGCCAGGCAAAGTGCTGGCGAAGGGGTATTCGTTAGGCGAAATCCTAAGGCGAATCTGGTTGTTTCTCAATAAATTCTTTTCTTTGAAAATTCATAACTTTTGATCCGTAACTCGGATCGAGACGTTCTTAGTACCATTGGAAAGCTAATGAGATGTTCTTTCTTATAAAAATGGTTTTGAGATTAGTGGCCGATTTAATTGTGTCAGGAATTTGGAAACTAGATGTTTTGTCGACTTTTATCGTTGTAATTGTGTGTGATTGATGTGTTATCATGCGATGTGCTTTTGATATATAACGTATAGCTTGTGTTCTGTTATATGATATGAATGCATGTGATTAAATGTTGTGATGATGGTTTGTGGCCTTATGGCAAATAAATGCATTGTTTGGGGTTTGATTGCAATGCATGATTATGGATGTTGAGATGGTTCACATGGTTATATATGTATACGCATTTGATTGTCATGAGTCATTAGTATGCCATGCGTTATGATATGCATCTTGTGATGTCGTGTGCCCTTGTGGGAAACGATTCCAGAGGGAATCTATTGTAACGATTGTGTGCCTTATACAAAGAGGACCTAAAGCGACGTTATAGACGATCGTGTGCCTTATACAAAGAGGACCTAAAGCGATCGGATTGTGTGCCTTATACAAAAAGGACCTAAAGCAATCCATAAACGCCGTGTGCCTTATACAAAGAGGACCTAAAGCGACTGAGAACATCGTTTTCCCGACGGGGAGTTACACTAAGTAACAAGCGATGGTTCCAATAATTCCTGAGTGAATTAATGATGATAAGAATGATGGATGGAATGGTACCGCATGCATAGAGTCGTTGTGTCGGTCTCTGTGCATTTGCATAAGTCATGAATGGATTGATTATATATGGGAAATTATGAATGGGATTGATGAGTTGATATATATATATATATATATATATATATATATATATATATATATATATATATATATATATATATATATTGGTGATAAATGTGTTGAGCATGATTGATATGCCTTTGTGATGGATGCATGAGTTATGAATTGTTTTGTTTTGTATTTGAACTATGGTGTACGTTGTGGTGAGAATGGTTTGCATGTGTATTTCATGTTATTACATAATTATATGCAACTATATTATAATTTTGTTTCTCACCATTCTGCTGTTTTGAATGCTCTATGAGGCATTGCAGATTAGATGCTGGAGGTATTTTTGTGAAGATTATGTCTTCATTCTTTTGTCGATCAGCTCTGATATGTGGCACCGGGTAGTCGGGGAGATCGTTGTGAGATTATGTCTATATATATATATATATATATATATATATATATATATATATATATATATATATATATCTTTTTGGATTATACATGTATGACTCTGTATGTGACAGACAAACTTTTATGTTTATATATGAGACTTCAGTTGCAGATTTTCCGCTTTTATTCTGTATCTGAATTATGGGTGTTAGGAACTGAGTTCCTTTGTTTATGTTGCTACCTGATTGTTGCATATCTATATGAGCAGGTTGTTATATTTCATTACTTTGATGTGACGCTCCCGTTTATGCCATGAATGTTTTAATTATACTCTGATTATTTGTTATAGCTTTAATTACTCGGGGTATAGATTGGGGGTGTCACATTAAGTGGTATCAAAGCCAGTTCGTGTCGGTCAGTTTGACCAAGTTGTTTGTTGTGCAATAGTTGTGTTCTGGCGAGTTGATTGTTTAACCATAGTCACTGTTATTGGATATGAACAAAATATGGCTGGTAGGAATGATGCTGCTCTTGCTGCTGCTATGCAAGCTATGGCTCAGGCTGTGCGGAATACACCTAATTCTGGTGGGAATGATGAGTTCAGGAAGAACAAACCACTTGTCTTCAAAGGAAGACATGATCCTGATGGTGCTCAAATTTGGCTTAAAGAGATTGAAAGAATCTTTTGAGTGATGGACTGTGCTGAGGAACAGAAGGTGAGACTGGGTACTCACATGTTACAGGAGGAGGCTGATGATTGATGGGTTAGTACGCGTCATGTGTAGGAAGCTACAGGTGAAGTTGTCACTTGGGCTTTGTTTAGCAGTGAGTTTTTGAGGAAGTATTTTCCTGAAGATGTTAGAGGAAAGAAAGAAATAGATTTCTTGGAGTTGAAACAGGGTAACATGTCTGTTATTGATTACACTGCTAAGTTTGTGGAGCTTGTTCAGTTTTATCCACTTTATGCTGAAGCAACTGCGGAGTTTTCCAAATGTGTGAAGTTTAAGAACGGGTTCGGTCCCGAGATCGAACAGGAAATTGGTTATCAAATAATTAGGAGGTTTTCAGATTTGGTGAATTGTTGTAAAATTTATGAGGAGGATAGAAAATCTCGTTCTACTCATTATAAGAGGGTGAACGAAAGGAAGGGAAATCAACCGTTTCCTGGTGGTCCTTATGTGGCACCAGCTGACAAGGGAAAGCAAAGGGCTAATTTTGCTAAAAGGCCAAGTGGGGAGGTATGTATAATCCTTCGAGATGTTTTAAGTGTGGTGACTTAGGACATCGTCAGTTTGAATGTATAAAGGATATGAGGAAGTGTTCCAATTGCGGAGGTATAGGACATGTAGCAGCTGATTGCAAGAGGAATGTGGTGAAGTGTTTCAACTGTGGTGAACCTGGTCATGTTAGTACGAGGTGTCTGAAACCAAAGCAAGCTCAAGCTGGAGGGAAAGTATTTGCATTGGCAGGAACTCAGCCTACTAGTGCAGATCGTCTGATCAGAGGTACTTGTTTTATTAATAGTACGCCTTTTATTGCTATTATTGATACTGGAGCGACTCATTCGTTTATTTCGTCTGAATGTACGCGGCGTTTGAATCTTTTGTTGTCGTCGATGGGTGGAGAGATGGTTATCGATACTCCAGCATTGGGGTCGGTAACTACTTATTTGGTTTGTTTAAGTTGTCCTTTGACCATTTATGGTAAGGATTTTGCTATGGATTTGGTGTGTCTGCCGTTGGAGGGTTTAGACGTAGTTCTGGGAATGAATTGGTTACAGTTCAATAGAGTTCATATCGATTGTTATCATAAAATGGTAAGATTTCCTTCTCTTGAAGAAGACGAGGAATTGAGTTTCTTATCTACCAAAAAGTTGAAGAAACTTTTGGCGGATGAAGCTCAGTTGTTCCGGTTGTTTGCATCGTTGACTGTGGATAGTCAAGTTGCAATTGATGTGTTTCCAGTCATGTGTGATTTTCCAGAGGTGTTTCTGGAGGATATTTCTGATGTGCCTACAGAAAGAGAGGTGGAGTTTTCTATAGATCTAGTTCCTGGTACTAGACCTGTGTCTATGGCACCTTATCGTATGTCGGCATCTGAGTTGGTTGAGTTGAAGAAGTAGTTGAATGAATTGTTATAAAAGAGGTTTGTGAGGCCGAGTGTATGGCCTTGGGGTGCTCCAGTTTTATTGGTGACGAAGAAAGATGGAAGTATGCGATTGTGTATTAATTATCGCCGGCTGAATAAGGTGAAGATTAAGAATAAGTATCCTCTTCCGAGAATTGATGATTTGATGGACCAGTTGGTTGGTGCGTGTGTGTTTAGTAAAATTGATTTGAGGTCAGGCTATCATCAGATTAGAGTGAAGGAGGAAGATATTCAGAAGACGGCTTTTAGGACACGATACGGACATTACTAATATTCTGTGATGCCGTTCGGGGTTTCTAATGCGCCGGGAGTGTTTATGGAGTATATGAATCGCATATTCCATGAGCATTTGGATCAATTTGTTGTTGTGTTTATTGATGACATCTTGATTTATTCTAAGTCTCTAGAGGAACATGCGGAACATTTGCGTATTGTGTTGCAAATTTTGAAGGAGAAGAAACTTTATGCCAAGTTGTCCAAGTGTGAGTTCTGGTTGTCAGAAGTGAGTTTTCTAGGGCATGTGATTTCAGGTAATGGTATTGCTGTGGATCCATCCAAAGTAGATGCAGTTCTACAATGGGAGGCTCCTAGATTTGTTGCTAAAATTAGAAGCTTTTTGGGTTTAGCTGGATATTATCGAAGATTCATTGAAGGCTTTTCCAAGTTAGCACTTCCATTGACCCAGCTGACTTGTAAAGGTAAGGCGTTTATTTGGGATATTCAGTGTGAGGAAAGTTTTAGTGAGCTGAAGAGAAGATTGACTACAACTTCGATTTTGATTTTACCGAATCCTAGTGAACCGTTTGTGGTGTATTGCGATGCGTCTTTGAGTGGTTTAGGTGGAGTGTTGATGCAAGAAGGTAAGGTTGTGGCTTATGCTTCGAGACAATTGAGGGTTCATGAGAAGAATTATCCTACTCATGATTTGGAATTAGCTACGGTGGTTTTTGTATTGAAAATTTGGAGGCATTATCTCTACGGTGCAAGATTCGAAGTCTTTAGTGATCTTAAGAGTTTAAAATACTTGTTTGATCAGAAAGAGTTGAATATGAGGCAACGAAGATGGTTGGAATTTTTGAAGGACTACGATTTTAGCTTGAATTACCATCCTTGTAAAGCTAACATGGTAGCCGATGCGTTAAGCCAGAAATCTTTGCATATGTATGCTTTGATGGTTAAAGAGTGGGAACTTTTGGAAGAATTTAGAGATTTGAGTTTGGTGTGTGAATTGACATCTGATAGCGTGAGGGTTGGTATGTTAAAGGTCACTAATGATTTTCTGTTGACCGTTAGTGAGAAACAGAGGCTGGACGTGAAATTTGTTGATTTGATGACGTTGGAGGTAAAGGTGTGAATGGTGACTTTAAAGTGGATGATCAGGGTGTTTTGAGATTTCATGGTAGAATTTGTATTCCTATTGATTCGGAATTGAAAAAGATGATTTTAGAGGAAGGACACTAGAGTAGTTTGAGTATACATCCAGGAGCTAATAAGATGTATCAATATTTGAAGAAGATCTTTTGGTGGTCCGGATTGAAGAGGGATGTGGCTCAGTTTGTTTATGCGTGTTTGACGTGTCAGAAGTCAAAGGTAGAACTTCAAAAGCCTAGTGGATTATTGCAACCGTTGGATATTCCTGAGTGGAAATGGGACAACATTTCTATGGATTTTGTGACAGGGTTGCCGAATACTCAGAGGGGACATAATGGCATTTGGGTGATGGTGGATAGGCTGACTAAATTGGCGCATTTCATTCCGATTGACATCAGTTTTTCTTTGGAGAGGTTGGCTGAGATTTATATCCGTGTGATTGTGAGATTACATGGTGTTCCATTGTGTATTGTTTCAGATCGAGATCCGAGGTTTACTTCCAGATTTTGGGAAAGTTTGCAAAAGGCGTTTGGTTCCAATTTGAGATTGAGTTCTGCTTATCATCCTCAGACGGATGGTCAGACCGAGAGAACTATTAAGTCATTGGAAGATTTGCTGAGAGCTTGTGTTCTTGAGCAAGGTGGTGTTTGGGATAGTTATCTTTCGTTGGTTGAGTTCATGTATAACAACAGTTTCCATTCGAGTATTGGAATGGCACCTTTTGAAGCGTTGTATGGAAGAAGATGTCGAACACCTTTGTGTTGGCATGAATCTGGTGAGAGTTCGGTGGTTGGACCGGAGTTAGTTCAACAAACTACGGAAAAGGTGAAACTTATTCGTGAGAAGATGAAGGCTTCTCAGAGTAGGCAGAGGAGTTATCATGATCGAAGGAGGAAAGATCATGAGTTTCAAAAAGGCGATCATGTATTTTTGAGAGTTACACCGGTGACGGGTGTTGGACGTGCATTGAAGTCGAAGAAGCTTACTTCTCGGTTTATTGGTCCTTATCAAATATCTGCGAGAGTGGGTGTTGTGGCTTATCGGTTGGCGTTGCCACCGAATCTTTCGAATTTGCATGATGTGTTCCATGTTCAACAGCTTCGGAAGTATGTTCCAGATCCATCACATGTGATTCCGATGGATGAGGTTGAGGTAAGGGAGAACCTTACGGTTGAGGCATTACTGATAAGGGTTTTGGATCGCGAGTTGAAGCGATTAAGAGGCAAAGATATTGCGCTTGTGAAAGTAGCGTGGGGAGGCGCTGCTGAGGGCAATTTGACTTGGGAGTTGGAGAGTCGGATGCGAGAATCGTATCCGGAGTTGTTCGTCTCAAGTAATATTTTCGAGGACGAAAATTTCTAAGTGGGGGAGAGTTGTAACGCCCCGACTTTTGTTAGATTTATTTAATCGGGTCGATTTAATTATATTTGTTTTTACATTATTTTATTCTTGCTTTTTATATGGTAAATATGTTATGTTTATCGTTATTATGTTTTATCGCGTTTTGGGAACGTTTGCGAGGAATTGAGTGTAGGGGTATTTTGGTCATTTTGCTTGGTTAGATATTATTGTTTTTCATAAAATAGAAACATAGAGATTAGAAAGAGAGAAAAGAAGTTTAAGAGAAATAGGGAGAAAGAGAAGAAGAAAAAGAGGAAAACTTGGAGTTTAAGAAATCGATTCAACCGACACTTCAAAGCGCGAATATGTATATGTGTGTTTGAATGTTTACTTGTTTCTCATAGTTTTTCAATTATAGGTCAAAATGAGAAAAATGAATAGAAATCAATGTTTGCACGTTCGGAAATCGATATGAATCACGTAGTATGATCGTATTATATGTATGAAAATTGTTGATACTTGTTTTGATTGATTGAAAACGTTTTGGTTGGAGAAAGTTGGATTTTGGGGTTTTGGAACCATGTAACCTGCAACAGAAAATTTAGGTTCAGGTGCGATTCGCCAGGAGAATTGGGGATTCGCCATGCGAATTAAGTCTAGCCACTAGTTTGCCAAGTGAAGTACTGGCGAAGGGGGATTGCCCAGGCGAAATCATAAGTCGCCAGGCGAAAACGGGGAGACAGTAATGTGTTAGCTACTGGAACTCTTGGGTTTTTCTAAAAATTATGGTTCGCCACTAGTTCGCCATGCAAAGTGCTGGCGAAGGGGTATTCGCCAGGCGAAATCCTAAGTCGCCAGGCGAATCTGGCTGTTTCTCAATAAATTCTTTTCTTTGAAAACTCATAACTTTTGATCCGTAACTCGAATCGAGACATTCTTAGTACCGTTGGAAAGCTAATGAGATTTTCTTTCTTATAAAAATGGTTTTGGGATTAGTGGCCGATTTAATTGTGTCAGGAATTTGGAGACCTGTCGTTTTGTCGACTTTTCTTGTCGTAATTGTGTGCGATTTATCTGTTATCATGCGATGTGCTTTTGATATATAACGTAAAGCTTGTGTGCTATTATATGATGTGAATGCATGTGATGAAATGTTGTGATGATGGTTTGTGGCCTTATGGTAAATAAATGCATTGTTTTGGGTTTGATTGCAATGCATGATTATGGATGTTGAGATGGTTCACATGGTTATATATGTATATGCATTTGATTGTCATGAGTCATTAGTATGCCATGCATCATGATATGCATCTTGTGATGTCGTGTGCCCTTGTGGGGTGTGAACGACGAAAAGATTCTAGAGGGAATCTGCTGTAATGATCGTGTTCCTTATACAAAGAGGACCTAAAGCGACGTTATAGACGATCGTGTGCCTCATACAAAGAGGACCTAAAGCGATCGAATCATGTGCCTTATACAAAGAGGACCTAAAGCGATCCATAAACATCATGTACCTTATACAAAGAGGACCTAAAGTGACGGGGAACATCATTTGCCCGACGGGGAGTTACACTAAGTAACAAGCGATGGTTCCAATAATTCCTGAGTGAATTAATGATGATGAGAATGATGGATGGAATGGTACCGCATGCATAGAGTCGTTGTGTCGGTCTCTGTGCATTTGCATAAGTCATGAATGGATTGATTATGTGTGGGAAATTGTGAATGGGATTGATGAGTTGATATATATATATATTGGTGATAAATGTGTTGAGCATGATTGATATGCCTTTGTGATGGATGCATGAGTTATGAATTATTTTGTTTTGTATTTGAACTATGATGTACGTTGTGGTGAGAATGGTTTGCATGCATATTTCTTCTTATTACATAATTGTATGCAACTATATTATAATTATGTTTCTCACCCTTCTTCTATTTTGGATGCTCTATGAGGCATTGCAGATTAGATGCTGGAGGTCTTTTTGTGAAGATTCTGTCTTCATTCTTTTATCGGTCGGTGTAGCGAGCGAAACTGGACGTGTTTCTTGAGCACTGTCGCTCTTTTGGGGGTACTACAGGTTGATTCATTTTTTATCCTATTGAAGCTGATGAAGGAAGGGAAATAGATGTCTCCAATTAACCCTGCTTGCATACCGAGTTTAAACAGCGGTCTGTTAAGTTACGGATACGATATGGAAGTGGGGCCTCTTTCTTCTTTCTTTGTTTAGAACGGAACACTGGGAATATTCATGGGTAGGGGGTTAGGACTGATACTTTTTAATTGATGTATGGGATTGTGGGTTTTTGTTGAGTGTGCTCGCTAAGATTTTTCTTTCAATCTTATGCCTACGTATTCCCGTTTACCGAAACAGGGAAATCAGAGCGATCGTAGTTCCTCCTATAGAATAGGAGGAAATGGTGTTTTGGTGTCTTGTTCAAAGCCCAAGACGTGAAGCTAAAGGTGGTTTGTATCTTTTTCAAAGCCCAAGATGTGAAGCTAATAGTTTGGTCTTTAGAGAGAATTTGTCATCTCTAAAGAGGGTCTGTTTGTCACAATTGTTGGGTGACTGGTTTATAAAGGAGGATTACTTTAACAGGGATATGTGAATCCAGCAATGCCATAATTTCCTTTATAAGGGTTTTTCACCTGAAGGAGAAGACTTTAACTCAGTGTAGAGCAATGCCATCTTTACTTAGGAATTTATCATGCTAAAAGAGGGACAGTGGCATAGATGTAGATGATCCAGAGGCTTGCCGCTTACAGCAGTTAGATGAAGGGAAAGGAGTTGTTGATGAAGAAAAGAAAAACACAAGAAGGGGGGTTTGAATTGGGGTTTTAAAAATAATAAAGCAAAAAGACACGTTTGGTAATGCTGGTTCGTTTGAACTCAAACTACTCCAGTCCACCCGCCAAGGTGATTTCGCCCCTCTCTCTTGAGGAATTAATCCACTAAACAAAAAGGATTACACAATCACAAAGACAACTGTCAATGTCTTCTTGAGTTTTAACCACAACTCGGATATCTAAATGAATTACAAAGGTACAGTAAAGGAACAAGTGTGTATACTAGTGCTTCTAATAAGTTATATCACAACTGTGATGTTTACACAATATTTAATCGAAAATGAAAACCTGATGAACTTGATGAACTGTAAGGTTTATATGCGCGCAAGTGTATTTGTCATCTTTGCATGGGCTCCTTTAAATAGATGAAGCTATTTAGATCCGTTGGAGACATAAGAGATATTTTTGGAGGTTGATAAAACGCTGTTTAATGCTCTTTCCAAAAATACAGATTTTGTCTTGTACTAGCTGTTACTTTGTGATACTCATTAATTTGAAGGATAGCGTATCAGAATATATGTTGAATATTTGGATTATCTGAGTTTCTTGATCAAGGCAGCTTTGGTGCTGAGAGCGTGATATTTGATAAGCGTTGATTCAGATCTTCTAACTAGATCTTCTTAACTTAATTTGTTTGCCTACTATTTTGCTTCCATATCAGAACTTCTTTAAATCATCTTGGTGCAGATATTTTCCAAGATATATGCTTTGAGTCAGAACTTCTCTACAAATCAAAAGAGATAATTTAGGGAGCATATTTGTTCTATATAAAATAATATGTTTGTTATCATCAAAATAATTAGAGGATGTAGAATCAAACTCTTGATCTAACAATCTCCCCCTTTTTGATGATGACAAAAACTTATATATTTTAAAGAAAATAGATGTCGCTCCCGGGATTTTCATCCAAGTACAAACGCGAAAGTGGCACCGAACAGAGTCGCCAGCAATGTGTATTTATCCCACGAGAGGGAAAGGAAACACCGCATAAACCTGAAAGAAAGGAAAAGCATGGTCTCGCGACCAAGAGAACTGGGTTCGGGAGTCGGTTACGCGAGAGGAAGGTACTAGCACCCCCTCGCGTCCATCGTACCCGATGGGATCCACGCTTGCTTGTCTCGATCAAAGGGTGATAGAAAAGAATACTATATAAGGAGCGAAAAGAGAACTGGAAAAGGAACGAGAAACAAATGTAGGGAAAATAAAAGAAGTGCTCGCATGGGCCCTACCCCACTGCCTACGTATCTCATCGGGAGCATGAGAATCAGAGCGACGTAGTTCCCCTCACTAGGGATGAATTGTTTGTGTTTTTTAGAGAACGACTTACGTTCTAGCTCAGGTGTTGCAGGCTCGCTGGTCCGAGTGCGTTACCATCTTGCAAGAGAACGAGTAGAAGCACGTTCGTGCGTTGAGAATGAATGAGATGAGAAAAGAATTCCCGAAGGAAAGACGTTATTGTTTGTTTTTGTCTTTTAAGAGTTTTTCATTTGTTTGCATATGATAGTGTATCTGGATCTTAATCATTGGAATGTGTACATTCTCACATTCCAAGATGGAATGGGTAAGAAAGCACACTAAGGGTGAAGAAGACCCCCACACTTAGTTCCAATTGTCAAGGTTCAAACACACTAGCATACTTGTGTTTATTAAGTGTTTTTGTTAATTAAGAAATGAAGAAGTGTTTTTATTTGTACCTCCAACAAGTATTGCATTTAAGTCCCTCATACAAGATCAAATGTTTAACACATTGACCCAAGATGGGCTATATGCTATACATTCTAAGATTATAAGAGAAGACCCCTTATAATCTTTTCTTTATATGAAAGGCCTAAATGCAATAAATGCCTACCTTTATTATATGTTTTGAATTTTCTTTGAGATGAGAAAAGAGACTCAAGAGAGGATAAAGGTAAAAATCTATATGGACTAAGACTCAATCCTAATTGATTAGTTAAGGGAGTGATCCTAAGGTTTGTGAGGTTTCAACCTAAAGTCTAAAGAAAGAATGAATTAAACAATTCACTTCTAAAGTAGAAGATGAATTGTAATTCACAAAGGGAAAGTGATGAGTTATTAAAAGAAAGCACATAAGTGCTTAACAAAATATAAAATGGAATTGTAAAAGATAAAGGATAGAAGTTGAATGTGGATTCCTTATCCACACTCAATTGAAACTTACCAATGCCCCTACATGGTTAGTAAACATGTATAAGAAGTATAAGAAGTAAAAGAACATGTAGTGCATCATAAAACTCAAAAGAATTAAATGAGAAACCAAATCCTAGAGCCACAACCAGAATGTACATCATATGGAAACAAATGGTTATTATCATGCAAGTCCAAGTGGATAGGCAACAAACATCATCCATGGCATTAGAACATGCCACCATAAGAGAAAAGGGAGAATGAAAGATGAAAGAGAAAAGAAGAAATGTGTATAAATGGAACATGTAATCCCTGGATCAGAATTGAAATAAAATGAAAAATGATTCACAAACATCTCACAAGTATTCATGCATGACACATCAAAACATTTAAGAAATGATAGAAGAAGTAGAATTGAAATGGAAGTTCAAAAGAGAACACAAGTACAAACACAACATGTTAAAGGTGCACAAAGTTTAAATAAAAATCAACATGCAAGGATGACATGTAATATGTACCAATGACCTATAATGTCAAGTGAATAGTTCACAAAGTAGGCAAATGATCATGCAAGTATGTACAAAAGAAATCATGTAAACATGCACAAAGATCACAAGGATGTGACATGTTGTAATGCTTCAAATGAAATGTCTTAAACAAAAATCAAATGAGTTCATGAAAATTATTCAAACATGGTATTGAGGTACACAAAACATAAATGAATCACTTATCAAAGTATCATGTAAAAATTCAAGGCAAAATGATGTCAAACAATGCACTTAGGTCAAGTATGCACATCATACAAAGTAGCACAAAAATGAACACCAAACATGCCATAAACTGGCCTAAAAAATCAAATAAAAATCATTTAACATACCTCAAGATGATAATGACTCAATGCAAAAAGAAGAGCATCAAAACAATTTTTAATGATTGAGAACAAAATTAAACAAATCATGTACCACATTAAGAATGCATACAAAAGAAAATCAAAGAAAAATATAGAACAGGGGCAAAAATGTCATAAAATCAAGAAATAAAATCATTAAAAATTTTCTAAATGTTTTAAGAAGACTCATGAATTTTTGTGGAATTTTATAACGCCATTTGGTATTTTTAAAAATTAAAAAGAAAACGTGTAGCAAAAATAAAAAAATGAAATGCAATGCAAAATCAATGGGGGTGCATGCCTAGTAAAAATGAGTTCAAAAATCATTGGGCCTTTAGAAATGGAGGTGTGGATAGCAAAATAGTCTAGGTCCATTAAGCGCGCATAACACAATAACTACCATGCTCCTCAGTCAACACAAGTCAAAGCAACTACAACCATCAGATTAGGTCAAGTCAACACAAAGGTCAAAGTAAACAAAATCAATGATCACGCGTGGAGGAACACAACAACTAACATGCACTGCACCATAAAACGTTTAAATGAGAATCAGAAAAAAACACGTGAGGAGCACATTCTTTTTAATGCGTTGTCACGTTTTGGAGCATTGGATCATGAAAAATGGACGGACAGGATTAAAACGCACATAACCCTAACAATTACAGTCACCGGCCGGAGGTGACTTCCGATCACCTTCTCCGGCCAATAGCCACCACCTGCAACTCTCACTCTTCACCAAAATGCACAAATCATATACCAAAATGAAGCTAAGCTAACGCAGATCATGAATTCAGTGACACAATATACAAACAGTTCATGACATGAAAGAACTGAACCAAGGAATATTTGCCCTAACATTTGGTTTATGCCTCTAAAGGCCTATCAACTAGCCAGGCAAGTTCTTGAGCTTATAAGAAGCTGCAAGAACCTGAAAACAAACTCACATCAAGTCTATAATGGATGAAACTCGTACCTGAATATTGGAGATTTGGAAATACTCTTCAGAAAACCAGAGATCTTAGCTTCTTCTTCAACCTTGGAGCTTCACGAACTTAGCAAAATAAATGCTATACAACCAATGGTCTTGAGAGCAGAGAGATTCAATGTTGAACAATGCTTGCAAAATCTTGAGGACGGTGTAGAAAGGCTTCAATTCAATGCCATTGATGATGATGAAGATGAAGTAGATGATGGAAAGATGGTGAAGCTCGTGTGAAATCAGAGGGAAAGTAGAGAGAATGTGAGGGAGAGTTTGAAGTGTTTTGAAGTGAAAAATGAGAGAAATGAAGCTGAATGAAAATGTGAAGTGAGATTTTGTTTTATAGTAGGCTTTAACCACGGTTAAACTGAGTGAGGTTAACTGAGTTAAAGTGGTTATGCTGAGTCCACCCTAACTAACTGAGCCAAGTTAGTTAGGGCGAGTTATCCATGGCTGTGATATGGTGGAGAAGGTGTATGACAGTTGTGGTGGAGATTAATGGAATGAGCTAATTCATGTGTGCTGCAGCAAACAAACTTGTTCTACAAGTTTCCATTCCTTTTGCTTTTTCATGAGCATGGGTAGCACGTGGTATAGTAAATAGGAAATATGTTTGGCTAAATGAAGCAATGTTGGGATGGTGAGCAATGCACGGGCAAGCTAAGACAACAACAATAACATTCCTTTGTTTTTTTTTTGTTTTATATGACAGTTGAGCATAATGGAGATAGGGTTGTTTGAGGATGAATTACTCTCTACTCCATGGGTGGTTTAGTGTGTTTTTGGATTCAATTGAAAGAGGGAATATAATGCAACAAGTTTGGTTTGAGATTGGAGTTGATATGAAGTGTGTAAGAGGTTGGAAAATAGCTTTGAACAGCAAGGTTTGGAATTGTGTGGTGGGCGTGGGAATCAGGTCATGGCATGGCAAGTGACATGCATGGAAGTTCAGCCTAATCAACCTATCTTGAGACCAAAATTTCCCCTTTATAAATTGATCAGATGGGATTTTGTCCAACATGAAAATTGAAGGTGACATTGCAATGAACAACTTTCATGTTGAAAGCTTTTCCATTTGAGGCCTTTAATTATGAGAAAAATGAGTGGACATTTGGCTCACCAAATGTTTGAGAAAATGACTGCGCGCGTGCCCTGAAAATCTTGGTCATGACCTAGTTTTGGACCTACTTTGCTCAAACTTTGATCAATCATATCTCACTCAATTTTTATCCCATGGAGATGTTCCACATATGGATGTGAAGCTTAAAACAAGATCTTTTGTTGTGGCCGAGTGGAATTTTCATTTGGTGCTTCAATTTTAAATGGCCTTGGTTCAAACTCTGATGCAAAATGGCCAAAACTTGCTATTTTTAGTAACCCTTCCTCTTCCAAAAATGGCAACTTTCCACCTCTTGATTTTTTCATGATTCCTTTGGAGTTTCTTGACCAAATTTTGTACATTGGACATATATAACATGAATTTCATGATTTTGGGCTCAAAAAGTCAAGAGTTGACTTTTTCCTCTGATTATTTGACTTGGCCCCAAATTTCCTGATTTTTTATCTTTCTTCCAATTGAACCACCTCCAAAACCAATTGAGGGGCAATTCTCCATACACATACACTTAAGAACATGTAGAATACTATGACATCAAGTTTTGTCCAAAAAATCAAAGATTCCCTGATTTAATGGGAAACCCTAGTTTTGGTGCCCACCTCCTAGGAGAAAAATGTGCAGTCTTCAATTTCAAATTCCTCAGAGTATGTTGTGTACCTTCTTAAAGGATGATGATATATGCCATTTGAGGATGATTTTGGATCAATGAGCTATCTCTTTTGAGGGTTTTTCTTCAGTTTTTGAACCTCTTGCATAGTGAAAGATGTAGTGCTTCAATCTCCCATTGAATCTCTCATTCTTGAGGTTATGGATGTTCCATTGAGATAGTATGAGACATGAAAGGCTTCTTGGCTTGCCTTGAGGAAACTTGATTGACCTTTTTGTGCTTTGAATGATCCCTTGATTGTCCACCTTCCACCCGATCACATGCCTTGATGGTAAGAGGAATGCTATGCTTCATTTTTCTATGTTAAATGCAATGCAATGCTAATGAGGTGGATATGATATGATAAATGATAATGCCATGCTATGATGACAAAGAGGGAGAGCAAATTTTGGGGTATTACAGCTGCCCCTATTCAAGCGCTGTAGACCTGAATGCCTGAAAGCAATGGCTTTCGGACTTTCAAGGTATATAGTGATTGAATACCAAATATAACCAAAAATTTGCTCTGGATGATGAGAAAGAAACCCCCCGACATTGCTGGATTGAATCTTCAATGAAACATTGTCGGAGAAATCTGCCTTTTGAATGACACCAGACGTCTACTGGCTCGCCGCATTACTGGTAAACTTTAACAACGTCTTTTATGCAATTCCAGACGACTACTGGCCTGCCACACTGCTGGTGGACTTTAGAAATGTCTTTTTGAACGACGCCAGACGACTACTGGCTTGCCACACTACTGATGGACTTTAATAATGTCTTTTATGCAACTCCAGACGACTACTGGCCTGCCACACTACTGGTGGACTTTAATAATGTCTTTTATGCAACTCCAGACGACTACTGGCCTGCCACACTACTGGTGGACTTTGCAGCTTCGTGCCACCCGAAGATGGACTTTTGCCAATCCACTGTTGGACTTTTGCCACCCGAAGACGGACTTTTGCCAATCCACTGTTGGACTTTTAGAATATGCCACCCTTAGATGGACCTTTCGCCAATCCACTGTTGGACTTTTGCCACCCGAAGACGGACTTTTACCAATCCACTGTTGGACTTTTGCCACCCGAAGACGGACTTTTGCCAATCCACTGTTGGACTTTTAGCTGCTTTGCCACCCGAAGATGGACTTTTGCCAATCCACTGTTGGACTTTTAGAATATGCCACCCTTAGATGGACCTTTCGCCAATCCACTGTTGGACTTTTGCCACCCGAAGACGGACTTTTGCCAATCCACTGTTGGACTTTTGCCACCCGAAGACGGACTTTTGCCAATCCACTGTTGGACTTTTGCCACCCGAAGACGGACTTTTGCCAATCCACTGTTGGACTTTGCTAACGTCTTTTAACAATGCCAGACGACTACTGGCTTGCCACACTACGGGTGGACTTTCGCAAAATTCCAATATTGGATTACACTCTGCATCCGTGTCAGACATCTCTGCCGACTTTGCTGAGGAACAATGATCAATGACTTGACTTTAGAGGTTCCTGAGAGGATAGCATCTCTGCTGGATAATGAATGAACAATCCGTCTGCTCCGAATTGTCAAGTTTGCCAAAAATAAATTGGACTTGAAGAATAATAAATCTGCCAGTAATCACTTCATCTGCTGGGGGAATGAATTCTGGTCACAGCGACTCCGCTGGGGATGAGAATTTCTTTGCATGGCGTCTTGCTAAGGAAGAAAAGTCATAAAAAAAACTCTGCTTGGGGATATATCCAATCCAAGACCCTTTGTAGGGGTTATCCACCTTTTGACCCGGCTGGGGAAAGACTGTGCCATCCTTGTTGAGGAATAGATTCTGCCGATCTTATAAACCTCTGCGGGGAGAACAACAACTCAGCTGGGGAGTATTGCTGACAAGATTCGATGATGACCTCTGTGGGGGATCATTACCAGAGACACAAACTTGCTGGGGACCAGGGATACGCAAATCCTGGTTAGAACATTCCACTGCAACTTGCTAGGAAAGAGTCCTTAGAGATCTGTTGGGGAAACCTAAAGCAAATCTACAGTAGTCTGCTGAAGAATATGACTGTCGAGCTTAGGATAAGTACCACAATGCACCATGTTAGGCGAGCTTCCCTTTAGACAATTCTGTTAGGGATGACGAGTTTATAGCAAACTCTGCTGGAGGAAACTGCTTTAAAACGTCTCGTGCTGGGGAATGCCTTTTGAGAGGATTTTACAGAAGACTAGCTGTCCTCAAACTCTACTGGGGATGATCAACACTTCATGCTGGGGAAACAATCATGCCCCAACCTTGGACAAACCAACAATTCGTCCCCGAAGAGGATGTCATAAGAGGATTTTACAGAAGATTTAGCCTCTTCAAACTCTTGTGACTTCGCTGGGGATAATGACCATCAGTTTCGGTGTCGACGAGACCACTCTTTTGGGGAACCTGTGACCGTTATCGACACAGAAAAGCTTGTAGCTGTTGGAAGTACTGTATGAGAGAATCGACTTAATAAGATACAATGGTACCCAGTTGAACTTAATTCAATAATATCGAACCGTTATGAACGACCGTCGACCGAGCGATGAACGCAGACCTCCTTACCCGTAGTTAGGAGTCCATTTGCCCCTGTGATCTGTATTGGGAGGAAGGATCCTTTTGAGTACCACATCTCCGACTTTGTAAACCCGAGGATGTACCTTTTGGTCAAATGCCTGCTTCATTCTGCGCTGATATAATTGCCCATGACATACAGCCGCCAATCACTTTTCCTCAATAAGGCTCAGCTGATCAAATCTGGATCGTACCCATTCAGCCTCATCTAGCTTAACATCCATCATGACTCTGAGGGACGGAATCTCCACTTCAACTGGTAGTACTGCCTCCATACCATATACAAGTGAGAATGGGGTTGCCCCAGTGGACGTGCGTACTGACGTTCGATACCCATGCAAAGCAAATGGTAACATCTCATGCCAATCTTTGTACGTGACAACCATCTTCTGCACAATCTTCTTGATATTTTTGTTGGCCGCTTCGACCGCGCCATTCATCTTTGGGCGGTACGGAGAAGAATTGTGATATTCGATTTTGAAGTCCCGGCATAACTCAGCCATCATCTTATTGTTCAAATTAGAACCATTATCAGTAATGATTCTTTCGGGAACTCCATATCGGCAAATGATATCTCGTTTTAAGAAACGAGCGGCCACTTGTTTTGTAACATTGGCATAGGATGCGGCTTCAACCCATTTGGTGAAGTAATCAATGGCCACCAAGATGAAACGATGACCATTGGAAGCTGTAGGCTCAATCTTTCCGATCATATCAATGCCCCACATGGCAAACGGCCAAGGCGACGACATGATACTCAACGGATTTGGAGGCACATGCACCTTATCTGCATAGATCTGGCATTTATGGCATTTGCGGGCATATTTGCAACAATCTGACTCCATAGTCAACCAATAATATCCCGATCTTAACAACTTTTTAGCCATTGCATGCCCTCCGGCATGGGTACCGAAAGAGCCTTCGTGCACTTCAATCATCAACAAGTCTGCTTCATGTCTATCCACACATCTAAGCAGGACCGTGTCAAAATTTCTTTTATACAGCACGCCATCTTTGTTCAAGAAGAAACTACCAGCTAACCTTCTCAACGTCTTCCTGTCTTTGGACGATGCCCCGGGCGGGTACTCTTGACTTTTCAAGAAACACTTAATGTCATGAAACCATGGCTTGTCATCAGACGCTGCATCGACCGCAAACACAAATGCTGGTCTGTCAAGGCGGGATACCTCAATCTTAGGTACATGGTTCCATCCTTGCACTTTGATCATGGAAGACAAAGTGGCCAAGGCATCAGCGAACCTATTCTCATCTCGAGGAATATGGTACAGTTTCACTGTTGTGAAAAATGTCAGCAATCTCCTCGTATAATCTCTATACGGCACTAGATTTGCTTGGTGCGTGTACCAACTCCCTTTCACTTGATTGATTACCAAAGCTGAATCACCGAATATATCAAGGGTCTTAATCCGTAGATTAACCGCCTCCTCGATCCCCATTATACAAGCTTCGTACTCTGCTTCATTGTTGGTGCATCCGAAAGTTATTCGTGCAGTGAAAGGCATATGAACACCTTCCGGCGTGATAAGAACTGCTCCAACTCCGCATCCATTCATATTGACAGCCCCATCAAACATCAGACTCCATTTGGACTCAGGGTCTGGCCCCTCCTCCGGGAGTGGTTCCTCGCAGTCTTTAGCTTTGAGAAACATGATGTCCTCATCAGGGAAGTCAAATTTCATGGGTTGGTAATCATCAATCGGCTGTTGCGCAAGATAGTCGGACAGGATACTTCCTTTGATGGCCTTTTGTGAAGTGTACTGAATGTCGTACTCTGTCAAGACCATTTGCCACCGTGCAACTCTGCCTGTCAATGCTGGTTTCTCGAAAATGTACTTGATAGGATCCATTTTTGAAATCAACAAGGTCGTGTACCTAACCATATATTGCCTCAATCGCTTAGCGGCCCATGCAAGCGCACAGCATGTCTTTTCAAGCATTGAGTATCGGGACTCACAATCATTGAACTTTTTGCTCAGGTAGTAGATAGCATGCTCCTTCCTACCTGTCTCGTCATGTTGACTGAGAACACAACCCATGGAACCTTCAAGCACTGTCAGATACATTATCAGCGGTCTCCCTTCAACTGGAGGCATTAGAATCGGAGGTTCCTGCAAGTATTCTTTTATCTTATCGAATGCCAATTGGCAATCGTCATTCCACCTGACCATTTGATCTTTCCTTAACAATTTAAATATTGGCTCACACGTGGCTGTTAGGTGAGATATGAACCTTGCAATGTAGTTCAATCTACCCAAGAAACCACGAACCTCTTTTTCTGTTCTCGGTTCAGGCATTTCTTGTATTGCTTCACCTTGGCAGGATCAACCTCGATTCCTCTTTCGCTCACAATGAAACCCAGTAACTTTCCAGAACGCACCCCAAACGTGCACTTGTTTGGATTTAATCTCAGACGGAACTTTCTCAACCTTTCAAACAGCTTTTTCAGGTTAATCAGATTTTCCTCTTCTGTTCTCGACTTGGCAATCATATCATCTACATAACATTCGATCTCCTTATGAATCAAGTCATGAAACAATGTCACCATCGCCCGCTGGTACGTTGCCCCTGCGTTTTTCAACCCAAAAGGCATTACTTTATAACAATATGTACCCCACGGAGTAATGAACGTGGTCTTCTCCATATCTTCAGGTGCCATCTTGATCTGGTTGTACCCGGAGAAACCGTCCATAAATGAGAACACTGAAAACTGAGCTGTATTATCGACCAGCACATCAATATGAGGTAGTGGAAAATCATCTTTCGGGCTAGCTTTATTAAGATCTCGATAATCCACACACATTCTCACTTTTCCATCTTTCTTCGGTACTGGCACGATGTTGGCTACCCATGGAGGATACTTTGTCACAGCAAGAAAACCAGCATCCCACTGCTTCTGGACTTCCTCCTTAATCTTTAAAGCCATGTCGGGGTGAGTCCGACGAAGTTTCTGCTTGACTGGCGGACATTCTTCTCTTAATGGCAGCCTGTGCACGACAATATCCGTATCCAACCCCGGCATGTCTTGATACGACCAGGCGAAGATGTCAACATACTCGCGCAACATTTCCGTCAAAGTTTGCTTCACATCTGCTTGCAAGCTGGCACCAATCCTGATCTCTTTCTTGGCGTCCTTGGTACCAATATTGATGATTTCTACAGTCTCCTGATGAGGCTGGATGACCCTTTCCTCTTGTTTCAACAATCTGGCCAGTTCTTCAGGGAGTTCACAATCTTTCTCATCCCCTTCTTCGGCTTGATAAATCGGATTGTCAAAGTCATACATAGTCATATCAAAATCGTTATTAGTAGTATCCGGAGGATCAAGTCTGCATGAACGGGTTCATGCCTTATTTTAGAATTTTATTTTTAAGCAAAACAAAAGAAAATGAAACATTGCCATTTTATTTTTTTGTGCAAAAATAAAAACTGAAAGACAAAGAACAAAATTTGATTGCAAAACGTCCTTTATTAATGACTAAACATTGCAAATGCAACCATGGTGGCCCTACAAATGAATCTATACGCCTTGGGCAGAGCGCAAGATTTTGACATGCATTATGGTTAGAAAAAACAAAGAAAAATTACTCTGTTTGAAGAGTAACCCGGATGACTTCTTCAACGGACCAGTTTCGCACTTGTTGTCCCGGAGCATGAGGGCGTACCCAGTTGTCCAGGTCACAATTACTGTCAACACTATCCTCTGTGGCTGCACAAGACTGGTCCGTGTAGATAATTCCCCCATTACTGAAAGTAATGGGTCCCCTGCTCCCCGCATCTGAAGTTGTAGAGGGATGATAACCAATACCAAATTTGTCTTCCTTCATTGGGGTCTCTATCAACCTGCCCCAACCTTGGGCGTTGCCTGCCCTGACGACTTCGACAGCTTGTTTGTAAGATGAAATGGAGGTACCGGCCCCAATTGGTACAGAAGAAGACTCAGGTGCATCGTCAATATTGACTGCTTCAAATGATTGGCACAGCATCTCATGAATTTCCCCATCCATTTCAATGTACTTGAACGTGGACAAGTGACTCACAAAGATGTCTTCTTCCCCACACACCGTCACAACCTGCCCTTCAAACTCATACTTTAGCTTTTGATGTAGAGTAGAAGTAACAGCCCCGGCTCCGTGAATCCAAGGGCGCCCCAATAGGCAGCTATATGCAGGTTGTATGTCCATTACATGGAACGTGGATTTGAATACCTGTGGTCCAATTTGTACGGGCAATTCCACCTCACCAAACACAGATCGTCTAGTTCCATCGAATGCTCTGACCACCAATTCACTAGGCCTTAAGATCAAACCATCAACTTCCAGCTTCATTAATGCCTTCTTGGGCAAGACATTGAGTGATGAACCAGTGTCTACCAGTACATGAGATAACACTGCGCCCTTACACTCCATCGTGATATGCAAAGCCTTATTATGGTTTCTTCCTTCAACAGTCAGATCTCTACTTGTAAAGCCCAAGCCATGGCTAACATTAACATTGGAGATTACGCCCTCGAGCTGATTAACAGTAATTTCGTGTGGCACGTATGCACTCTTCAATACTTTCAACAACGCCTGCCGATGCGCATCAGAGCACATCAATAGTGACAAGATTGAAATCTTTGAAGGGGTCTGATTCAGTTGGTCCACAATCTTATAATCGCTTTTCTTGATTATCTTCATAAATTCTTCCATTTCCATATCAAAAGTAATCTTTGTCTCTGCTTCAGGTGTAGGCGCATTTTCAACCACCTGTTTACCCTTAGCCTTTGCTGCAGCTTCTGCCTCTTTATCACTTCTCAAGGTTTGGGGAGCGAACAACCTTCCGCTTCTTGTAAATCCACCTACACCTCCTACATTATCAATATTTGGGCTGACTGACGACTCAACTTCCTGCTTTTTACCTTCGCAATACACATATGCCCCATAGTGCCATGGGATAGCCTTCGTAGATGTGAATGGAATTGGTCCTGGTACCATGATAGTGACAGGACGGGGCCTTTCTTGCGCAACGCTCGCCACGGGAACTGCATTGACCGGCATTTGAATCTCAGCGGGAGTATAATAGATGGTCACGGTTGATACCTCATCAGTGTCTTTCACGACTCTGTCGAACTGTAGACATCCTTCATCGATCAGATTCTGTAAACCCATCTTCAACTTATCACAGCCGTTCTCCTGATTCATACACTCAGAGCAATCTTGATTACAGCCCGGGAACACCTGTCCCTTCAATAAACGATCTTTTACCAACAACAAAGAAGTTCTCACCTGATGTATGTCTACCACCAAATTCAATCTCCTCCCATCTTCAATAGCATATACATTGGCTGCACTATGATCAGGCATGGGATGCTGAGTAATATTAGGAGCGGGAGAGAAATTGATGGCTTTAGCATCAATCAAATCTTGTACTTTATGATGGAAAGCCCAGCATTTTTCAATGGAGTGCCCCTGAGCACCTGAGTGGAACTCACAACGAGCATTAGCATCGAAGTTAGGTGGCAGGTTTCCAGCAACCGGAGCTTTCATAGTACGGAGTTCTACCAACTTTAACTCGAGTAACCGGGGCAACAGCGCGGCATAAGTCATAGGGAGAGGATCCATCTTACGATCCATCTGCCTAGACCTTTGCTGGAAAAAAGGTTGTTGCTGTTGAACTTGTTGTTGGGGTTGTTGTTTCTGAACAGACGGTGTGGGGATTGTTACAGCATCTACCTGATAATAAGCTTGAGAACACCCTCTGCCTCGTCCTCTAAACACAGCATTCGTATCACCTTCTCTTCTTTTCTGGTTACTAGCAAACGGTTTCTTCGTCCCCGAAGAGCCAGCCCCACTCACATCCTGGATCTTTCCAAGCTTTAACAGACTTTCTATTCTTTCTCCCGCAATCACAATATCAGCAAATCCAGTTGACAGACAAGCAGCTAATCTATCAAGATAGGCCCCTTGCAAGGTGCCCATGAACATATCTTCCATTTCTCTGTCTGACAAGGGAGGTTGAACCTGGGCAGCCATTTCCCTCCACCTCTGTGCATATTCTTTGAAACTTTCCTTGGCATTTTGTGACAACCCCTGCAATTGAGTGCGGTTGGGCGCCATGTCAATATTATACTGGTATTGCTTCAGGAACGCTTCTGCCAGATCTTTCCAACTCTTCACAGCAGCTCTATTCAACTTCATATACCAGGTCAAGGACGCCCCAGCCAGACTGTCCTGAAAATAGTGCATCCATAGCTTCTCGTCATCCGTATGGGCTGAAATCTTCCCAAAGTAAGCTTGAAGATGCGTTTGGGGACACGCATTGCCGTGATACTTATCAAAAGTAGGAGGCTTGAATTTAGGGGGAATTCTGACTCCTGAGACCAGCCCCAAGCTGGTAACATCAATACCCATAGAGTTCTTGCATTCTATGGCCCTGATCTTTTCTGCTAACTCCTGATACATTCGATCACCTTGATTACCCACATCAGCATCTAACAGAGTAAATTGGTCTTCCAGAGTATCTTCAAGAGTAACACCAGCATGCCTACCATTTCCATTACCCCGATTATTACCACCAGGAGGAGGGTTGCCACCGGGAGGAGGGATGCCATGTCCCTGTGAATTGTCATGCTGATCACCTTCGGGCCCATTGTCTGGACGCTCGACCAGAAGCCTCAATCTCTCCTGATTTTGCGCCATGCCAGTCATGAGGGTCATGAACTGGTCCATACGCGCCCTCATTTCGGCCAAATCACTTTGAACTTGATCCATGATTCTTACTTGATTTCTTCGCGTCGAATATCGGTGAATATGACTCTCCGCTATACTGCCTGAAACCAAATAAAGGTTAGAGACCCTGCAACGAGTACCTGAAAAGCAAGTAACATAAATGCAGAATGATATGCAATGCCATGCAATGTTATGTTTATCATTTCCAAAGTGCTTTACACCCTGATTCCAATCCAAACCACGGAAATCTGATGACCAGAAATCGTGATATAAAGAGACGTGTAGTGGTCATGTGCTTGTGTGCAACTATCTGATAAGGAATAATTCTGAATAAAACTGCTCATACTCATTCAACGAAGTATTCAAGTATATTTAAGAAAGGTTCAACCGCAAATGCGATACAAGGAAAAATGGATCCATCAACAAGCCTGATGGTAACCATTAATAACAAAAAATAAGGAAAAGAACATCAATCTGACAATTCCACATCCTTCAGCCTGTCACTTGAGTATTTGATCTCCTCAAAAAGTATACGGGTACGCTGGTGATTCGGCTTTTCAATCATTTCTTTGATCAAGACATCCCTTTTCTCAAGAGCTTCAGTTAAAGAACCCATATGCAGCATAAGAGCTTCGTCATCATGCACTCCTTTGTGTCTCTTTACGCCGGCTCGCGTCTTGAGCATCTCTCTTTCTATCATGGCTTCCTCAAGCTCTTTCTTGGTATTCTTCAGCTGGCTTCTAGCTTCTTCTAACTGTTCTTGACTTCTACCGAGACTTTCCCGATACTTTCTCCTCTGCTCATGTGCCTTTTTAAGCTCCTCGTCTTTAGTCTTTGACTGATCATTTAACTCGGCATTTTCAATTCTGACTTCATCCCAAGCTTGACGAAGTTGAACTAATGAATCCTTGCTTCGGGCTAAAGCCTGTTTTGTAATCTTGTGAGCCTGACTAGTGTCATCTGCTCCCAAAGTAAGCTTTCGAAAGTATCGAGCTCTGTCATCAAAATCTTCCTCTTTGTCAGCCAAGGTTTTTTCCGCTTTCAAGGCTCTCTTTTCGAACTCTTTGTTGTCAGCTAGAGCTTTTTGAAGACATCTGCTCATTCCAGAATTCTCTATCTGCAGCTCTCTGACCATTTTCTTCCACTTCTCACATTCTTCAATAGCCACCATAGTGGGTTGTTCTGGCTGTACTGAACATAAAAGAGGTCCCCTTGAAAAGGGTAAAAGCAATTCCTTTACTTTCGTCTCAATCCACCTGTCATATTCAGGATAAGATCTACAATCTCCTTTTCCAAAAACTGTTTTTCCAATTTTGTGCTTATCTTTCCAAGCATTCACTACTTCTACCACCTTCGCATCTTTAGTTCCTGTAAAGAATAAAGATTCTTCCACATCTTGCTCTGTAGGAGGATCCCTGGAAGCATACCCAAACTGTCGGATGGCCAAAACTGGATTATAATTGATCCCTCCTTTTCTGCCAATCAAAGGCACATTTGGAAAATTTCCGCATCTTGTGACAAGCTCTATTCTCAATAACCGGTGGTCAAACCATACAATGTTATCAGCAGTTAAACTCATCAATCGTTTAGACCATTTCGCCACATCTTTGGTTTCCACAAAGGCACCTGTCTGAGGCAAATGTTTGAAAAACCAATGAATCAGCAGTGGAGTACAACAACTAACAGATCCTCCCCTCCTTTTCTCATTCTTGTAATGCACGGAATGATAAAAATCTCCTAACAAAGTAGGGACTGGATTTTTAAGGACGAAAACTCTCGTTGCTTGCATATCCACAAAGTCTTGCTGATTGGGAAAGAAAACTAGGCCATATATGCAGAGAGCCAGAATGGAATTGTAAACCGTCCAATTTTTAGCACTTGCAGCCTCTTGGGCCTGTCCAGACAGAAATTCTAAATGAAATCCGCTAACTCCATTTTTACCGCTCACACCACTCTTTATCACTGCCTGATCCATTTGTAACGCAGCAGCAATTTCTTTTACACTAAGGGAACTACCAGAGAAGAATGGTATTGCCGACGTGATCGGAATTCCCAAAATAAATGAGAATTCTTCCAGTGTTGGCATCAAAATGTAATCTGAAAAAAGAAAGCACCTCAACGAAGGCTCGTAGAACTGCAGCAGAGTGTGCAAAGCATCATGTTCATACTTGGTGATTGTACGGACCATCCCAACCAAATTCCCGTAGCTCTTCTGAAACCTATCAAGAATACCCGGACCAGCCATATCTATAACTTTGAGCAATGAATCCAAGACAGGATCTGGAAACTTGTAAGACACATTGTTCTTTCTCTCGGCAACGATCTCTGTTGGGAATCAGAAATGTATTATGCACCTGAAAATGACAAACATAACTGTTATGATATGATAATGCAATGCAAAAGGGCATGTGATCAGGTAATCAAGTGTCGGTGTCTGTATTGAACTGTGTGCACTGTGTCTCTGTACTGAATCTAGCAATATCTGAGATGAACACATAAATCACTGTCATAGGATACAATGTCTGAAATCATCATAGAATCACAAGTAAGGTAGGTAGGAGGCTGGGTTTCCTGCAAACCTGTAAACATCCCGCCCATACTCACATGTGGTTCTTAGAAAATAAGGCTTGTCAGCTTCGGAGGTTTGAGAAGCCATAACACATTCAGCCCGTAGGATACAATGCTATGCCAATCAAAGAGGTCGTCCACTGACTCCCCTTAGAAAATAAAAGTCATCCTATGCAAGTTCCAAAGTGGGTCCTCGGGTGCGAATGGGTTTGCCACAGAATGTGGTCTGCCATTGTCACCGCTAAAGAGGGATGTTTCCACTAAGGTCCTCATGATCGGTCACTAGAGTCGACGGCTCTCTAGATCTACATCCTGGAATACGCAAGATGCGCATGCCACGACGTGTCCCAAGATAGCCTCGTCTAGCTGTGAATTTCGTGAACACCCAACGCACTCCAAACGGCACGTAGGTCCCACTACTCTCCACTCTAATTCTAAGTGTATACTCAAGCCTGTGTAATGGGCTTATCTCTCAGAAATCCCATCCCGCCAAACAGACAAAACAGTGCAACACAATATAATATATGATATGTAATGCTAAAATGCAGTAAATGCAGTAAAATAAATAAACAGCAACATATAGCACAACAGTAAACACCCAATGAAAAAACAAACAAGCGCTAGGATTGACTCGCTTAGGATGGACCAGCAATAGGTCAACCAGATCCCCAGCAGAGTCGCCAGCTGTCGCTCCCGGGATTTTCATCCAAGTACAAACGCGAAAGTCGCACCGAACAGAGTCGCCAGCAATGTGTATTTATCCCACGAGAGGGAAAGGAAACACCGCATAAACCTGAAAGAAAGGAAAAGCATGGTCTCGCGACCAAGAGAACTGGGTTCGGGAGTCGGTTACGCGAGAGGAAGGTACTAGCACCCCCTCGCGTCCATCGTACCCGATGGGATCCACGCTTGCTTGTCTCGATCAAAGGGTGATAGAAAAGAATACTGTATAAGGAGCGAAAAGAGAACTGGAAAAGGAACGAGAAATAAATGTAGGGAAAATAAAAGAAGTGCTCTCATGGGCCCTACCCCACTGCCTACGTATCTCATCGGGAGCATGAGAATCAGAGCGACGTAGTTCCCCTCACTAGGGATGAATTGTTTGTGTTTTTTAGAGAACGGCTTACGTTCTAGCTCAGGTGTTGCAGGCTCGCTGGTCCGAGTGCATTACCATCTTGCAAGAGAACGAGTAGAAGCGCATTCGTGCGTTGAGAATGAATGAGATGAGAAAAGAATTCCCGAAGGAAAGACGTTATTGTTTGTTTTTGTCTTTTAAGAGTTTTTCATTTGTTTGCATATGATAGTGTATCTGGATCTTAATCATTGGAATGTGTACATTCTCACATTCCAAGATGGAATGGGTAAGAAAGCACACTAAGGGTGAAGAAGACCCCCACACTTAGTTCCAATTGTCAAGGTTCAAACACACTAGCATACTTGTGTTTATTAAGTGTTTTTGTTAATTAAGAAATGAAGAAGTGTTTTTATTTTTACCTCCAACAAGTATTGCATTTAAGTCCCTCATACAAGATCAAATGTTTAACACATTGACCCAAGATGGGCTATATGCTATACATTCTAAGATTATAAGAGAAGACCCCTTATAATCTTTTCTTTATATGAAAGGCCTAAATGCAATAAATGCCTACCTTTATTATATGTTTTGAATTTTCTTTGAGATGAGAAAAGAGACTCAAGAGAGGATAAAGGTAAAAATCTATATGGACTAAAACTCAATCCTAATTGATTAGTTAAGGGAGTGATCCTAAGGTTTGTGAGGTTTCAACCTAAAGTCTAAAGAAAGAATGAATTAAACAATTCACTTCTAAAGTAGAAGATGAATTGTAATTCACAAAGGGAAAGTGATGAGTTATTAAAAGAAAGCACATAAGTGCTTAACAAAATATAAAATGGAATTGTAAAAGATAAAGGATAGAAGTTGAATGTGGATTCCTTATCCACACTCAATTGAAACTTACCAATGCCCCTACATGGTTAGTAAACATGTATAAGAAGTATAAGAAGTAAAAGAACATGTAGTGCATCATAAAACTCAAAAGAATTAAATGAGAAACCAAATCCTAGAGCCACAACCAGAATGTACATCATATGGAAACAAATGGTTATTATCATGCAAGTCCAAGTGGATAGGCAACAAACATCATCCATGGCATTAGAACATGCCACCATAAGAGAAAAGGGAGAATGAAAGATGAAAGAGAAAAGAAGAAATGTGTATAAATGGAACATGTAATCCATGGATCAGAATTGAAATAAAATGAAAAATGATTCACAAACATCTCACAAGTATTCATGCATGACACATCAAAACATTTAAGAAATGATAGAAGAAGTAGAATTGAAATGGAAGTTCAAAAGAGAACACAAGTACAAACACAACATGTTAAAGGTGCACAAAGTTTAAATAAAAATCAACATGCAAGGATGACATGTAATATGTACCAATGACCTATAATGTCAAGTGAATAGTTCACAAAGTAGGCAAATGATCATGCAAGTATGTACAAAAGAAATCATGTAAACATGCACAAAGATCACAAGGATGTGACATGTTGTAATGCTTCAAATGAAATGTCTTAAAAAAAAATCAAATGAGTTCATGAAAATTATTCAAACATGGTATTGAGGTACACAAAACAGAAATGAATCACTTATCAAAGTATCATGTAAAAATTCAAGGCAAAATGATGTCAAACAATGCACTTAGGTCAAGTATGCACATCATACAAAGTAGCACAAAAATGAACACCAAACATGCCATAAACTGGCCTAAAAAATCAAATAAAAATCATTTAACATACCTCAAGATGATAATGACTCAATGCAAAAAGAAGAGCATCAAAAAAATTTTTAATGATTGAGAACAAAATTAAACAAATCATGTACCACATTAAGAATGCATACAAAAGAAAATCAAAGAAAAATATAGAACAGGGGCAAAAATGTCATAAAATCAAGAAATAAAATCATGAAAAATTTTCTAAATGTTTTAAGAAGACTCATGAATTTTTGTGGAATTTTATAACGCAATTTGGTATTTTTAAAAATTAAAAAGAAAACGTGTAGCAAAAATAAAAAAATGAAATGCAATGCAAAATCAATGGGGGTGCATGCCTAGTAAAAATGAGTTCAAAAATCATTGGGCCTTTAGAAATGGAGGTGTGGATAGCAAAATAGTCTAGGTCCATTAAGCGCGCATAACACAATAACTACCATGCTCCTCAGTCAACACAAGTCAAAGCAACTACAACCATCAGATTAGGTCAAGTCAACACAAAGGTCAAAGTAAACAAAATCAATGATCACGCGTGGAGGAACACAACAACTAACATGCACTGCACCATAAAACGTTTAAATGAGAATCAGAAAAAAACACGTGAGGAGCACATTCTTTTTAATGCGTTGTCACGTTTTGGAGCATTGGATCATGAAAAATGGACGGACAGGATTAAAACGCACATAACCCTAACAATTACAGTCACCGGCCGGAGGTGACTTCCGATCACCTTCTCCGGCCAATAGCCATCACCTGCAACTCTCACTCTTCACCAAAATGCACAAATCATATACCAAAATGAAGCTAAGCTAACGCAGATCATGAATTCAGTGACACAATATACAAACAGTTCATGACATGAAAGAACTGAACCAAGG
Source organism: Lathyrus tuberosus (assembly GCA_022829125.1). Taxonomy (NCBI): domain Eukaryota; kingdom Viridiplantae; phylum Streptophyta; class Magnoliopsida; order Fabales; family Fabaceae; genus Lathyrus; species Lathyrus tuberosus. The sequence continues at coordinate 3,848,280 of JALAZF010000440.1, forward strand.
AAGATTTGCCCTAACATTTGGTCTATGCCTCTAAAGGCCTATCAACTAGCCAGGCAAGTTCTTGAGCTTATAAGAAGCTGCAAGAACCTGAAAACAAACTCACATAAAGTCTATAATGGATGAAACCCGTACCTGAATATTGGAGATTTGGAAATACTCTTCAGAAAACCAGAGATCTTAGCTTATTCTTCAACCTTGGAGCTTCACGAACTTAGCAAAATAAATGCTATACAACCAATGGTCTTGAGAGCAGAGAGATTCAATGTTGAACAATGCTTGCAAAATCTTGAGGACGATGTAGAAAGGCTTCAATTCAATGCCATTGATGATGATGAAGATGAAGTAGATGAAGGAAAGATGGTGAAGCTCGTGCGAAATCAGAGGGAAAGTAGAGAGAATGTGAGGGAGAGTTTGAAGTGTTTTGAAGTGAAAAATGAGAGAAATGAAGCTGAATGAAAATGTGAAGTGAGATTTTGTTTTATAGTAGGCTTTAACCACGGTTAAACTGAGTGAGGTTAACTGAGTTAAAGTGGTTATGCTGAGTCCACCCTAACTAACTGAGCCAAGTTAGTTAGGGCGAGTTATCCATGGCTGTGATATGGTGGAGAAGGTGTATGACAGTTGTGGTGGAGATTAATGGAATGAGCTAATTCATGTGTGCTGCAGCAAACAAACTTGTTCTACAAGTTTCCATTCCTTTTTCTTTTTCATGAGCATGGGTAGCACGTGGTATAGTAAATAGGAAATATGTTTGGCTAAATGAAGCAATGTTGGGATGGTGAGCAATGCACGGGCAAGCTAAGACAACAACAATAACATTCCTTTGTTTTTTTTTTTTTTTTATATGACAGTTGAGCATAATGGAGATAGGGTTGTTTGAGGATGAATTACTCTCTACTCCATGGGTGGTTTAGTGTGTTTTTGGATTCAATTGAAAGAGGGAATATAATGCAACAAGTTTGGTTTGAGATTGGAGTTGATATGAAGTGTGTAAGAGGTTGGAAAATAGCCTTGAACAGCAAGGTTTGGAATTGTGTGGTGGGCGTGGGAATCAGGTCATGGCATGGCAAGTGACATGCATGGAAGTTCAGCCTAATCAACCTATCTTGAGACCAAAATTTCCCCTTTATAAATTGATCAGATGGGATTTTGTCCAACATGAAAATTGAAGGTGACATTGCAATGAACAACTTTCATGTTGAAAACTTTTCCATTTGAGGCCTTTAATTATGAGAAAAATGAGTGGACATTTGGCTCACCAACTGTTTGAGAAAATGACTGCGCGCGTGCCCTGAAAATCTTGGTCATGACCTAGTTTTGGACCTACTTTGCTCAAACTTTGATCAATCATATCTCACTCAATTTTTATCCCATGGAGATGTTCCACATATGGATGTGAAGCTTAAAACAAGATCTTTTGTTGTGGCCGAGTGGAATTTTCATTTGGTGCTTCAATTTTAAATGGCCTTGGTTCAAACTCTGATGCAAAATGGCCAAAACTTGCTATTTTTAGTAACCCTTCCTCTTCCAAAAATGGCAACTTTCCACCTCTTGATTTTTTCATGATTCCTTTGGAGTTTCTTGACCAAATTTTGTACATTGGACATATATAACATGAATTTCATGATTTTGGGCTCAAAAAGTCAAGAGTTGACTTTTTCCTCTGATTATTTGACTTGGCCCCAAATTTCCTGATTTTTTATCTTTCTTCCAATTGAACCACCTCCAAAACCAATTGAGGGGCAATTCTCCATACACATACACTTAAGAACATGTAGAATACCATGACATCAAGTTTTGTCCAAAAAATCAAAGATTCCCTGATTTAATGGGAAACCCTAGTTTTGGTGCCCACCTCCTAGGAGAAAAATGTGCAGTCTTCAATTTCAAATTCCTCAGAGTATGTTGTGTACCTTCTTAAAGGATGATGATATATGCCATTTGAGGATGATTTTGGATCAATGAGCTATCTCTTTTGAGGGTTTTTCTTCAGTTTTTGAACCTCTTGCATAGTGAAAGATGTAGTGCTTCAATCTCCCATTGAATCTCTCATTCTTGAGGTTATGGATGTTCCATTGAGATAGTATGAGACATGAAAGGCTTCTTGGCTTGCCTTGAGGAAACTTGATTGACCTTTTTGTGCTTTGAATGATCCCTTGATTGTCCACCTTCCACCCGATCACATGCCTTGATGGTAAGAGGAATGCTATGCTTCATTTTTCTATGTTAAATGCAATGCAATGCTAATGAGATGGATATGATATGATAAATGATAATGCCATGCTATGATGAAAAAGAGGGAGAGCAAATTTTGGGGTATTACAATAGAGAGTATACGAAACTCCCCCTGAGTTGAAGACTTCCCTTATGATGTTTGGTTGGAGCTTTGAAAGGAAGTTCTGATGAACACTTTTCCTGTTAGGTTAACAATAAGGAAAATCAAGTTAAAATAGAAAATGTTCGAGACTTAGTCCTGGTGTACTGTTATATTTCAAAATATTTTACGTTCTCCCCCTTTTTGTCAGTAATCAAAAAGCAGAAAAAAACATAAAAAGATCAAAATAGATTCATTGAATATAAGCAGATAACAGCAGAAGCAAATGAAGCAGAACTACAAAAAAAACTAAGGTTGAGGTGCAGGTGGAAGTCGTGTGAACAATGCTTCCAGAAGGCTTTTGATCTGATTGGATGATTCTTCTTGCTTGCCAAGCATCCCCTTAATTTCTGCATTTGTTTCATCCTGTATATCCAAACGTTTCTTGACAGCCTCATTTTCTTTCTTCAACTCTTCCAGAGTTTTCAGTAAAAGAGAGGATAGAGTTGAATCAGAAGATACCAAATCCTCAGAGCTTTTTGTAGAATCTTTCTTGGGAGAGACTTCAGCTGACTTTCCTTCGACTTCAGTCATTACCAGAGTCTGATGTTTAGAGGTTTCTTCCTGAAGTTCTGAATCCATAGGAGTTGTCCAGCCTAGATGAAGAATGGGTTTCTTTTCCCAGAACTTTAGAACTTGTTCCTTGAAGATCTTCAGATGATCATAGAAGTTTTGTTGAGCTATTTCATAGCTGAGTTCCTCCATCTTCTGGGATTCAGTATTAAACCATTTTCTGAACTTAGTCCAGAGATTGTCAGAAGCAGCTGGATTCGGATTCTCCACACAACCCTGCTTTAGAAAGTTGACCCATTCCTGCATTTCTGCCTCGAATGCCAATAGAGAGTTACCAACATCCGTTTTGGATGTTTTTGGTTTTGGTTTGGGAATGGCTATTTTATGAGAAGTTGAGGCAAGTTTGTCTAGAGCTTCTAAGTCAACTATGGTTCTGAGGGGGTCTTCTGAGAGGTTTGTTGGAGGAGGAGAGTCAGAAATGAGAATGGCAGAGGTAGGTGATGTATTTTCTGGAGTGGTGACATTTTGTATGGGACTGGTGAGAATATGTGATGGTTGAAGGGTGTTGAGAGGACAGTTGATACCAGGGATAGAGGTGTTTGGGAATTGTTCAGGGGTTTGATTTGGATTTTCTGGTTGAGGAGTAGTGAAGAGAGGTTGAAAATGATCAACGTCAGACAGAACTTGTGTAAGTTCTGGTTGTGTGTCAATAAAATCGGCAGGAATTGGGTCAATTTTGATGTCAAAATCGTCAAGAGTTTGGGGTGATGGTGGTGGATTTTTAGATGGTTTGGGAGAAGATGAGGTTTCAGATGTGGATACCAATGTGGACTCGACAACAGAAATGAAAGATGAGTTACCTTTCTTTTGAGCAGCTTTGGGAGTTTTCTGAGAAGTTCCTTCAGAAGCTTTCCTTTTTCTTGATATTCGGGTGGCAACTTCTAGAGGTGGTTGCCTGAGATCTCGCAAGGAAACCTCTGGAATGGTTCCATCACTTTTACACGCATCCAGATATCTGAGAATAATTTATGGATGAGTATCTGCTGAGAAGAGAGGAAAATCTTTCAGAGGTATTTTCCTGGTGGTGATGACTTCCTTTGTGTGTTGAGTTGGAGCCTTCTTGATGGTCTCAATGATCTTCATCTTCTTGACGTTCTTGGCATTGAGAAGTTTTCCAACACTAGTCTCCAGATCAGAAATTTTCCGAGCTTCAGTCAGATGTTCTATCAGCTTATTCTCTGTTAGAATATTTGAGATTATCTACCCAGAGGGATCCAATCTCTCTTGGTTCTTTCGTCTTTTCTTGTTTCCTTGACGTTGTTCTTAAGATGATTGAATAGACTGTGAGGAAGGTTTACTCTTGTATTGGTGGAGATGAAGTATAGCACGTACTGTTGATCATTATTGATGTAGTCAGAAGAGCTAGTTGGTTTCCTATGATAGGTGCAACCCAGAATGATTCTAGCCCAAATTCTGTAACGCTCCTTTAGATCTTTGATTTTGTTGGAGTGTTGTCCGGAGGTGAATATTTCCTTTGATACAGTTTTTAGGTCAAATCTCTTTTCCATCTCACTACATCTGATTCCTGATCCATCATGATCAATCAGTTTACCAATAAGTTCTTCAGTGATGACAATCTTCTTTCCCATTACCTAAGAAGTTACTTGATGATTTGAGGCAGATGCAAAAATCCAGAATTCCTTAACAAGTTTAGGAAAGACTGGACCCATTAAGCGATCAAAGTACTTGGTCCATCCTTGAAACTCAACCTCAGGAGTAAGGCCATACCCATTTTCTTTCATGCTTTCAAAATCCACGATGAGTTCACAGAGAACTTCAAGAGAAGCAATGGGAGTAAGAAGAGTTCTTGTAGGCTCAAAGTACCTTTCTTCATTGATTTGGTCAGCAGATTCTTGAGATAGCGTTTGTTGAGAGCAGGAAGCCATTGTTCACAAACTTAGGGTTTTGGAGAACACAAAGAAAAGCAAGAATTGCATACAAGAAAAAGAAAGCGAGAGAGCAAAGTGAGTGAAAGTGAAAGTGTGAGTGTGTTAGAAGTGACATATATATAAGAGTGACCAACGGAAAAAAAATAGGAATTAATGATCAATTAAAACAATAAATATAATGATTAAGAGCTGTAATGATTTCTGACAAGGGAGATAGCGTGAAAATTTTGGGAACAGTTACCGATGTGACTTGGCGCCGTGATATGTCAACTCAGCCGTTTCAGTTTCCCAGAGTTTGAACACGTGTTCAACTTCAGAGGAAAACCTGGAGCTTAGGTTGACAGATGTTTGCTAGAGTGAACTGCATGATATATCCTTGAAATGAAATGTTTTCAGATCTTCTGGATAGATTCTGAGACAATCTTCCTTCTCACTTCTGAAGAATTATTGGTCAGATGTTCACAGAAAAAAAATTCTAAGAGTTAAATATACAGAAATTACATTTTCATTCTGGACATAATTCCATACAGAGATTTTTCAGAATAAAATTAAATCTATCTTCAGCAAGGGGTTTGGTGAAAATATTAGCCCATTGATGATCTGTGTCTATAAATTTTAAAAAAAGAATTCCCTTCTGAGTATAGTCCCTAATGAAGTGATGTTTAATTTCTATATGTTTAGCCCTAGAATGCAAAATAGGATTTTTGGAAAGACAGATAGCAGAAGTGTTGTCACAGAGGATAGGGATGTTACTCTCGTAAATGTGAAAATCTTCAAGCTGATTCTTCATCCAGAGCATCTGAGTACTGCATCCAGTTGCAGCTATATATTCAGCTTCAGCAGTTGATAATGCAATGGTGGATTGTCTTTTGCTGGACCAAGAGATTAAATTGTCTCCCAGAAATTGGCAGCTTCCAGAGGTACTTTTTCTTTCTATTCTATCTCCAGCAAAGTCAACGTCGCAGTATCCTACCAATTTGTATTCTCTGGACTTTCTATAGCAAAGACCAAGATTAGTAGTACCTTTCAGATATTTGAAAATTCGCTTAACTGTTGTTAAGTGGGATTCTCTAGGATCTGATAGGAATCTAGCACAAAGACATACGCTATAGAGAATATCAGGTATTGAAGCAGTTAAATAAAGGAGAGACCCAATCATACCTCTGTAGAACTTTTGTTCTACATTCTTACTTACCTCTTCCTTTTCCAAAATGCATGTGGGATGCATAGGAGTTTTGGAAGGCTTACTTTCTGACATGTCGAATTTCTTCAGAAGATCTCTGACATACTTGCTTTGATGTATGTAAGTTCCTTCTGGAGTTTGATTGATTTGTATTCCCAGAAAGAACTTGAGTTCTCCCATTAGGCTCATTTCAAATTCTGCCTGCACATTCTTAGCAAATTCTTTACCCAGAGAGCTTTTAGTAGATTCAAAAATTATATCATCTACGTATACTTGACAGATCAGAATGTGATTTTTAAATGACTTACAGAATAGAGTTGTTTCCACCTTCCCTCTGGTAAAATCATTTTCTAAGAGAAAGTTACTTAGTCTCTCATACCAAGCTCTGGGAGCTTGCTTTAGACCATATAACGATTTCTTAAGTTTATAAACATATTCTGGATGTTTTGTGTTTTCAAAACCAGGGGGTTGATGTACAAAAACTTCTTCATCAATGGAGCCATTTAAAAATGCACTTTGGACATCCATCTAATAAAGAGTGATGTCATTAGTTACAGCAAATGAAATTAAAAGTCTGATAGATTCTAACCTTGCGACTGGAGCAAAGGTTTCTGTATAGTCTATCCCTTCTTGCTGACTATAACCTTGTGCAACCGGTCGTGCTTTGTTTCTGACAACTTCTCCTTGTTCATTCAGCTTGTTTTTGAAGACCCATTTGGTTCCAATGATGTTGAAGCCTTTGGGTTTAGGAACTAGATCCCATACGTCGTTTCTGGTGAACTTATTCAATTATTCCTGCATTGCGAGTATCCAATCATTGTCTGAGAGTGCTTCGTCAATAGAAGTGGGTTCAATCAGAGATACTAATCCCATGAGAGATTCTTCAGTTTTCTTGAATGAGGATCTTGTTCTGATTGGATCATCTTTCTTTCCCAGAATTTTGTCTTCGGGATGTGCCAGTGTACTTCTGGATTGTCTTTTCTGGATGGGTTCTTCAGAAATTGTTATGACATTTGAATTTCCTTCTTCTGTGTTTGACTATTCTTCTGCTGATCTGGTTTCAGTGCCTGTGATTTGAGCTTCTATTTCTGCAAGAGATTCATCATGCTTTGGCTTTTGAAGGCCAAGCTTATCATCAAATCTGATACAAATGGATTCTACCACATTTCTTGATTCTGTGTTGTATACTCTGTATCCTTTTGAACGTTCAGAGTATCCTAACATGAAACATTTTTGTGCCTTAGAATTAAACTTGTTCAGAGGATCATTAGTGTTTAAAATAAAGCAAGTACATCCAAATGGATGAAAGTATGAAATGTTGGGCTTTCTGTTCTTCCACAATTCATATGGAGTCTTTTCCAGAATAAGTCTTATAGAGATTATATTCTGAATGTAACACGTTGAATTAACTGCTTCTGCCCAAAAGTGTTTAGCCATGTTAGTCTCATTGATCAAGGTTCTGGCCATTTCTTGTAGAGTTCTATTCTTGCGTTCTACAACTCCATTTTGTTGTGGAGTTCTAGGACAAGAGAAGTCATGAGAAATGCCATTTTCATTAAAAAATATTTCCATTTTCTTGTTTTCAAATTTCCCACCATGATCACTTCTGACTTTTACAATTCTAAACTCTTTTTCATTTTGAACTTGGTTACAGAAAGTAGAGAATACAGAGAGTGACTCGTCCTTGTGTTTTAAGAACTTTACCCATGTCCATCTACTATAGTCATCTACGATCACTAATCCATACTTCTTACCACTGATGGATGCAATTTTCACTGGTCCAAACAGATCTATATGTAGAAGTTCTAATGGTCTAGAGGTAGAAACAACATTTTTTTATTTAAAAGAGGGTTTATAAAACTTGCCTTTTTGACATGCTTCACACAGAACATCTGAGCTGAACTTCAGGTTGGGAAGTCCTCTGACCAGATTGAGTTTGTTAATCTGAGATATTCTTCTCATACTAACATGCCCCAATCTTCTGTGCCAGACCCATGCTCGTCGTCAGCAGACAAAAGGCATTTTACATTCTGACTTTTTAGTTCAGAAAGTTTTATTTTATAAATGTTGTTCTTTCTCTTTCCATTAAAGAGGATTGTTCCATCTTTCTGACTAACTGCCTTGCAGGACTTTTGATTGAAGATTATATCATAACCGTTATCACTAAATTGACTTATGGATAACAAGTTATGCATTAATCCATCTACTAATAAAACATTAGATATAGAAGGTAGAGTACCGTTACCTATGGTTCCCGAGCCAATGAACTTCCCTTTCTGGTTGCCTCCTAAACCTACATAACCTCCAGCTTTAAGTTCCATACTTTGGAACATATGCTTTCTTCCCGTCATGTGTCGAGAGCATCCAGAGTCCAGGTACCATGATTGGTGTTTCAATCTTGCTGTTAAAGACATCTGCAACGTATAGGATTTTATCCTTAGGTACCCATATCTTTTTGGGTCCTTGTTTGTTAGTGTTCACAGAATTCTGATTGAGTTTTGGTTTCTCAATAGAATTTGAAGAGTAAGATTCACTTTGTAATACCCCAAAATTTGCTCTCCCTCTTTGTCATCATAGCATGGCATTATCATTTATCATATCATATCCACCTCATTAACATTACATTGCATTTAACATAGAAAAATGAAGCATAGCATCCTTCTTACCATCAGGGCATGTGATCAGGTGGAAGGTGGACAATCAATGGATCCTTCAGAGCACAAAAGGTTAATCAAGTTGGCTCCAGGCAAGCCAAGAGGTCTCTCATGTCTCATACTATCCCAATTGATCTTCCACAACCTCAAGAAGGTGAGATTCAATAGGAGATTGAAGCATTACATCCTACACTATGCAAGAAGTCAAAAAATTGAAGGAAAATCCTCAAAAGAGATAGCTCATTGATTCAAAATCATCCTCAAGTGGCATTTCTCATCATCCTTTAAGAGGATACACAACATACTCTGAGGAATTTGGATTTGGAAGATGTGCAATTTCCTCCTAACCAGAAAGGGCTGAAATTAGGGTTTACAGTAAAATCAGGTTATCTTTGATTTTTTGGACAAAACTTGATATCATGGTATTATACATGTCCTTAAGTGTATGTGTATGGAGAGTTGCCCCTCAATTGGTTTTGGAGGTGTTTCAATTGGAAGAAAGATAAAAAATCAGGAAATTTGGGGCCAAGTCAAATAATCAGAGGAAAAAGTCAACTCTTGACTTTTTGAGCCCAAAATCATGAAATTCATGTTACATATGTCCAATGTACAAAATTTGGTCAAGAAACTCCAAAGGAATCATGAAAAAATCAAGAGGTGGAAAGTTGCCATTTTTGGAAGAGGAAGGGTTACTAAAAATAGCAAGTTTTGGCCATTTTGCATCAGAGTTTGAACCAAGGCCATTTAAAATTGAAGCACCAAATGAAAATTCCACTCGGCCACAACAAAAGATCTTGTTTTAAGCTTCAAATCCATGTGTGGAACATCTCCATTGGATAAAAATTGAGTGAGATATGATTGATCAAAGTCTGAGCAAAGTAGGTTCAAAACTAGGTCATGACCAAGATTTTCAGGGCACGCGCGCAGTCATTTTAACAAACAGTTGGTGTGCCATATACTCGCCTATTTTTCTCATGGTTAAAGGCCTCAAATGAAAAACTTGTCAACATCAATATTGTTCCTTGCAATGCCCTCTTCAATGTTCATGTTGGGCAAAATTTCATCTGATCAAGTTATGATGGAGAAATAGTGGCCTCAAGTCATGGTAATCATGCTGAAAATCCAGGTGCCAAGATGCCTTGTCAACCAACCAGTTGCCACGCCCTTCTATCAGTTCCAAATGTGGATGCTATAAGTCATTTTGCAACTTATTTCAAGCCTCATTTCAATTCATTTTTCATACCAAACATGTTCTACTATGTGTCCTCTCTCCAATGACCCCAAGAACTCATCAAATCATCCATTAAGTAGGGAGAATTTCATTGGCAAAGTACCATAATTATCACTGATGCAGTAAATGATGTTAGTAGGCTGTGTACACGATTTGGTTCAGTCATCCCACAAACACTTTATGTACTTTATTTCCTCATTTGAACAAACATCCTTATGACCATACTTATGCATATCAGCCATCATACATTGTGAAGGAAGGTTTTCAAAGGAGAAACTTGTACCGTAAGCAATGCCATGGCATGCTGCATAACATAACCTCATCATCCCAGCTTCACTCTCATCCTCACCACAACTGTCATAATCTTAACCTCACCATATCACAGCCATGGATAACTCGCCCTAACTAACTTGGCTCAGTTAGTTAGGGTGGACTCAGCATAACCACTTTAACTCAGTTAACCTCACTCAGTTTAACCGTGGTTAAAGCCTACTATAAAACAAAATCTCACTTCACATTTTCATTCAGCTTCATTTCTCTCATTTTTCACTTCAAAACACTTCAAATTCTCTCTCACATTCTCTCTACTCTCTCTCTGATTTCACACGATTTTCACCATCTTCCATTCATATTTCATCTTCATCCTCATCAAGGTTTCACTTCTGATCAAGAACAAAAGAGAAGAAGTTCAGTTCATCAATGGCAGCTTAGTTCAGTTGAGTTTTCGTTGTGGTTTTCTTCAAGATCTCAAGTTCAGTGGCATTTATTTTGTTCCACTCAAGAGCATAGGAGGATCATCTCTGGTTTTCTGTTACTTTGAAGAACTTCAAATTCAGGTTTCTTCTCCAACCTTCGTTTTTCTGAAATTTCACTTGTTTTCTATTGTTTTGAGCTTCTTAGAAGCTATGTTGAATCCGGCTAGTTGATAGGCCTCTTAGAGGCATAGTTTCAAAAACCTAGGGCATGATTTGATTTCCTCTGTTCTTGCTATGTGTGTGTGTTTTGTGATATTTATGAGCATATTCATGATGTACATAAGCTTAGCTTTCGATTGGTATACATTTTGTGCATTTTGGTGAGGTTTGAAAGTTGCAGACGGTGGGGATTGACCGGAGAAGGTGACCGGAGGTCCCTCTCCGGCCGGTGGTCATTATTTTAGGGTTTCTTGCCAGAATGAATGTCAGCCGTATGATGTTGTTGATCCAACGCACGAAAACACGCCAGCACATTAAAATACATGTGCCTCTCACGTGGTTCTTCTGATTTTATTTTTAAACGTGGTGTGGTGTGGTACATGGTAGGGAGTATGGACCTGCACGCATGTTCTTTGATTTTGGTTACTTTGACTCTTACGTTGACCAGACTTAATCCAATGGTGTGAATTGATTGACTTTTTTGTTGACTGAGTGAGCATGATAGTTAGTGTGTATTGCGCAGACTTGGACCTAATCAGATTGCTACCCACACCCCCATGTTTTCAAGCCCAATTAATTTGAACTGCATAATTGCTATGTTCACACCTCCCCTTCCCTTTGCATTTCATTTTATGTTTCTATTTTTTATACACGTTTACTTTTTAATTTTTAAAAATATCAAATAGCATCATAAAATTCCACAAAAATTCATGAGTATCATTAAAACATTTAGGAAATTTTTGACGATTTTATTTTCTGATTTTATGACCTCTTTACCCCTGTTCTATATTTTTCTTTGAATTTCTTTGATGTGCATTCTTAATATGGTACATGATCTTGTTTAATTTTGTTCTTGATCATTAAAAATTGTTTTGATGCTCTTCTTTTTGCATTGAGTCATTATCATCTTGAGGTATGTTAAGTGATTTTTATTTGATTTTTTAGGTCAGTTTTATGGCATGTGTGGTGTTCACTTTTGTGCTATTTTGTATGATATGTCTATGTGACCTAAGTGCATTGTTTGACATCATTTTGCCTTGGTTTCTTGCATGCTACTTTGATATGTGATTCATCTCTGATTAGTGAACTCCAATACCATGTTTTCATAATTTTCATGAGGCCATTTGATTTTTGCTTGATGCATTTCATTTAAAGCATTATGACATGTTATATCATTGTAATCTTTTGTGCATGTTTGCATGTTTTCTTTTGTACATAATGGCATGATTATTTGCATATTTGGTGAACCATTCACTTGACATTATAGGTCATTGGTACATATTATATGTCATCCTTGCATGTTGACTTTCATTTAAACCTTGTGCACCTTTAACATGTGGTGTTTGTACTTGTGTTTTCTTTTGAACTTCCATTTCAATTCTACCTCTTCTATTAATTCTTAAATGCTTTGATGTGTCATGCATGAATACTTGTGAGATGTTTGTGAATCATTTTTCATTTCATTTCAATTCTGATCCATGGATTACATGTTCCATTTGTGCATATTTCTTCTTTTATCTTTCATCTTTCATTCTTCCTTTTCTTATGATATCATGTTCTAATGTCATGGAGAATGTTTGTTGCCTAGCCACTTGAGTTTGATTGATAATGACCATTTGTTCCCATATGATGTACATTCTGGTTGTGGCTCTAGGATTTGGTTTCTCATTTAATTCTTTTGAGTTTTATGATGCATTACATGTTCTTTTACTTCTTATACTTCTTATACATGTTTACTAACCATGTAGGGGCTTTGGTAAGTTTCAATTGAGTGTGGATAAGGAATCCACATTCAACTTCTATCCTTTCTCTTTTACCATTCCATTTTATGTTTTGTTAAGCACTTATGTGCTTTCTTTTAATAACTCATTACTTTCCCTTTTTGGATTACAATTCATCTTCTACTTTAGAAGTGGATTGTTTAATTCTTTCTTTCTTTAGACTTTAGGTTGAAACCTCACAAACCTTTAGGATCACTCCCTTTAATCTTCAGTTAGGATTGAGTCTTAGTTCACATAGATTTTTACCTTTCTCCTCTCTTGAGTCTTTCTTCTTCTCATCTCAAAGAAAATTCAAAATATCTAATAAAGGTAGGCACTTATTGCATTTAGGCCTTTCATATAAAGAAAAGATTATAAGGGGTCTTCTCTTATAATCTTAGAATGTGTAGCATATGGCCCATCTTGGGTCAATGTGTTACATATTTGATCTTGTATGAGGGACTTAAATGCAATACTTGTTGAAAATACAAATAAAGAAAAACACTTCTTCATTTCATAATCAACAAAAACACTTAATAAACACAAGTATGCTAGTGTGTTTGAACCTTAATAATTGAAACTAAGTGTGGGGGTCTTCTTCATATTTAGTGTACTTTCTTACTCATTCCATCTTGGAATGTGAGAAGGTACACATTCCAAGGACTAAGATTTGGATACACTATCATATGCAAATAAATAACAAAACACTTCTTTCTTATTAAAAGACAAAAACAAATAATAACGTCTTTCCTTCGGGAATTCTTTTCTCATCTCATTCACTCTCAACGTATGAACGTGCTCCTACTCATTCTCTTGCAAGATGGTAACGCACTCGGACCAGCGGGCCTGCAACACCTGAGCTAGAACGTTAGCCGTTCCTTAAAAAAAACACAAACAATCCATCCCTAGTGAGGGGAACTACGTCGCTCTGATTCTCATGCTCCCGATGAGATACGTAGGCAGTGGGGTAGGGCCCATGCGAGCACTTCTTTTATTTTCCCTACATTTGTTTCCCGTTCCTTTTCTTTTCTTTCTCCTTTCTTTCTTTCAGTTCCTTTTCCAGTATCCTTTCTTTACACCCTTTGATCGAGACAAGCAAGCGTGGATCCCATCGGGTACGATGGACGCGTGGGGGTGCTAATACCTTCCCCGCGCGTAACCGACTCCCGAACCCAGTTCTCTTGGTCGTAAGACCATGCTTTTCCTTTCTCTCAGGTTTACGCGGTGTTTCCTTTCCCTCTCTTGGGATAAATACACATTGCTGGCGACTCTGTTCGGTGCCACTTTCGCGTTTGTACTAGGATGAAAATCCCGGGAGCGACAGCTGGCGACTCTGCTGGGGATCGAACCCAGAATCTCTGGTTTCCTTAGCGAGTCAATCCTAGCGCTTGTTTGCTTTTCTTTCATTGGGTGTATTTTGTTTGCGGTATTTACTGTTGTACTGTATTGCTATTTATTGTATTGCTGCTTTACTGTATTTATCGCATTTACTGCATTACATATCATTATTGTGTTGGATCGTGCTGTTGTTTTCTGTTTGGCGGGCAGGGTGTTCTGAGATATGAGCCCACTACCAAGGCTTGAGTACATACATAGGTATTAGAGTGGATAGTCATGACGCTTGCGTGGTGGTGACCACGTATTGTTGTTCATGAGACCCACAACCAGACGAGGTTCTATCAGGAGCTTTCTGCTACTGCATGTTATGCAGGCCAGTGGTTATTCTCTTGAGGAACTGTCGACTCTGGTGACCATTCCCGAGGACTCAGTTGCGGCACTCCTCCCGAGATGTGACAGTGGCAGACCACATTCCGTGGCAAACCCATTGCACATCCTCGATCCGAGGACCCAATGCTGGGAACTTGCTATAGGACATCCCTTTTTGAAAGAGAATCAGCGGAAGCACTCCTCGATTGGCGATAGTACTGTACCCTGAGGGATGAATGTACTATTGCTTCTCGACCTCAGTGCCAGAAGCTGAGGACCTTTTTGTTTTGGAGAATCAGTTGAGGCCTCCTCGATTGATGATGATGCCAAACCAGAAATGGTGAACGTATCATCATTTCTCGACCTGAGAGCCCGGGATACTGAACATCCTAGTACCCACATGTGAGAAGGGCGGGTTGTTTACAGGTTTGCAGGTAACCATGACCTCCTACATACCCGGTTTTCTATCATCATTGCACAAAAAGGAAGTTTCATCCTATTGTATGCAGATGGTTCTTATCTATGGTTCTATATTAGTCTCAGAGCTACACTGACACCGTTCACAGTTCAGCACAGACACCTGATTACCTGATCACATTGCCCTTTGCATTGCATTATCATATCCTAACATACATGTTTATTCATTTCCAGGTGCATATATTACCCTTGATTCCAGTCATCAGGTCCCTGCAAAGATGAACACTAAAGAGAGGAAGAATATCATCAGCTATAAGTTCCTTACGCCTACTTTGGGCCCTATTGTTATGCTGAAGGGAATGGCGAGTCCTGCAGTATGAGAAGCTTTTGAAGAGAAATATGGGTGGATTTTATCTATGGTCCGTAATGTCAGTGATTATGAAGCCAGAGGTCTCCATACGTTGATGCAGTTCTATGATCCGCCTCTGAGATGTTTTGTATTTCCAGACTATGTGTTGGTTCCTACCTTGGAGGAGTATTCCAACATGTTGGGGATTGCTATCAAGGAGGAGCCCCCTTTCTTTGGATCGGTGGGGGATCTTGACTTTGGGAAGGTGGCTGGTGCTCTTTATTTGAGCAAATCAGAGTTAGACGCCAATGTCTCCAACAAAGGAAAGATTCGTGGTTACAAGCTGGAATATCTGATTAAGAAGGCCCAGGAAGCAGCTAAAGGCGAGAATTGGCTTGTTTTTAATGCTTTGCTAGCCCTTTGTATATACGGCATAGTGTTGTTTCCCAACGAGCCGAATTTCATTGATACGGACGCTATACGAATATTCATGATGAAGAACCCGGTGCCAACGCTACTGGGAGATCTTCACTACTCGTTGTACAACCGAAACGAAAAGAAAAGAGGAGGGATAATTCGTTGTTGTGCACCTTTGTTCTATAAGTGGTTTGCAGGCCGTTTACCACAATCAGGGGCTTTTGTGGATTCCAAAGATTCTCTAGAGTGGAAACAGCATTTAATGGGATTGGTGGCCAAGGACATCGTATGGGTAGATCATGGGCTGATTGGCAAGAATATTATCCACAACTGTGGTAAGTTCCCTAACGTTCCACTGATAGGAAGAATGGGTGGGATTAACTACAATCCTTCTTTGGCCATTCGACAATTTGGGTATGCCCTGACAGGTCCGCCTATTAAGAGAGATGTGGAGGAGTCCCTCTATTTTCATACATCAGATGGTTGGGAAGCAGCACAGAAAGCTTCTGAAAGCTGGGGTAGCATACTGAGAAAGGGGAAAGTTACTCTAGGAAAGCCTAACAACCGGGTTTATCCAGCATATGAAGAGTGGGTGAAGAAAAGAGTTGAAGATTTTCTCTTGCCTTTTGGTAAGGCACCCCTTTTGTATCCGGAGAATGAGAAAGCAAGAAGCACTGCTACTGTGGAAGAAGTTGACAAGTTGCAAGCCTTGGTGAAAAAGCTCCAAGGAGAGAATTCCGAGTTGAGTAGCCGTCTTCAGAATGCTCTACATGCCAACAAAGAGCTGGAGCGGAAATCCCAAGATGCTGAACAAATCCTAACTGCAAAAGAAAAAGACTTTGCTGGAAGAGCCCAACATTTCCGGAAGATTAGTAAAGGTGCTGATGATGCTACTCAAGCCCACAAGCAAACCAAACAGGCGTTAGCACAGACCAAAGAAAAGTTAACAAAGTTTCAGCACGCTTGGGACGAAGTTAGGATAGAGAATGCTGAATTACAGGAACAGTTGCAGATTAAGGACGAAGAGCTTGAAAAGGCGCATGAGCAGAGGAGAAAGTATCGGGAAAGCCTCGGTAAGAGTCAAGAACAGCTAGAAGAAGCTAGAGGTGAGCTGAGGAATACCAAGAAAGAGCTTGAAGAAGTCATGATAGAAAGGGAGATACTCAAGACGCAAGCTGGCATAAAGAGACACAAAGGAGTGTGTGATGACGAGGCTCTGATGCTGCATATGGGTTCTTTAACTGAAGCTCTTGAGAAAAGGGATGTCTTGATCAAAGAAATGATTGAAAAGCCGAATCACCAACGTACCCGTATACTTTTTGAGGAGATCAAATACTCAAGTGATAAGCTGAAGGATGTGGAATTGTCAGACTGATGTTCTTTTCCTTATATTTTGTTGTTAATGGTTACCATCAGGCTTGTTGATGGATCCATTTTTCCTTGTATTGCATTTGCGGTTGAACCTTTCTTAAATGTACTTGAATACTTTGTTGAATGAGTATGAGCAGTTTTATTCAGAATTATTCCTTATCAGATAGCTGCACACAAGCACGTGACCACGACACGTCTCTTTATATCACGATTTCTGGTCTTCAGATTTCTGTGGTTGGATTGGAATCAGGGTATAAAGCACCTCGGAAATGACAAACATGGCATTGCATGGCATTGCATATCATTTTGCATTTTTTGTACTTGCTTTTCAGGTACTCGTTGCAGGGTCTCTAACCTTTATTTGGTTTCAGGCAGTATAGCTGAGAATCATATTCACCGATATTCGACGCGAAGGAATCAAGTAAGAATCATGGATCAAGTGCAAAGTGATTTGGCTGAAATGAGGGCGCGTATGGACCAGTTCATGACCCTCATGACTGGCATGGCGCAAAATCAGGAGAGATTGAGACTTCTGGTCGAGCGTCCAGACAATGGGCCCGAAGGTGATCAGCACGACAATTCACAGGGACATGGCATCCCTCCTCCCGGTGGCAACCCTCCTCCTGGTGGTAATAATCGGGGTAATGGAAATGGTAGGCATGCTGGTGTTACTCTTGAAGATACTCTGGAAGACCAATTTACTTTGCTGGATGCTGATGTGGGTAATCAAGGTGATCGAAGGTATGATGAGTTAGCAGAGAAGATCAGGGCCATAGAATGCAAGAACTCTATGGGTATTGATGTTACCAGCTTGGGGCTGGTCTCAGGAGTCAGAATCCCCCCTAAATTCAAGCCTCCCACTTTTGATAAGTATCACGGAAATGCGTGTCCCCAAACGCATCTTCAAGCTTACTTTGGGAAGATTTCAGCCCATACGGATGACGAGAAGCTATGGATGCACTATTTTCAGGACAGTCTGGCTGGGGCGTCCTTGACCTGGTATATGAAGTTGAATAGAGCTGCTGTGAAGAATTGGAAAGATCTGGCAGAAGCGTTCCTGAAGCAATACCAATATAATATTGACATGGCGCCCAACCGCACTCAATTGCAGGGGTTGTCACAAAATGCCAAGGAGAGTTTCAAAGAATATGCACAGAGGTGGAGGGAAATGGCTGCCCAGGTTCAACCTCCCTTGTCAGACAGAGAAATGGCAGATATGTTCATGGGCACCTTGCAAGGGGCCTATCTTGATAGATTAGCTGCTTGTCCGTCAACTGGATTTGCTGATATTGTGATTGCGGGAGAAAGAATAGAAAGTCTGTTAAAGCTTGGAAAGATCCAGGATGTGAGTGGGGCTGGCTCTTCGGGGACGAAGAAACCGTTTGCTAGTAACCAGAAAAGAAGAGAAGGTGATACGAATGCTGTGTTTAGAGGACGAGGCAGAGGGCGTTCTCAAGCTTATTATCAGGTAGATGCTGTAACAATCCCCACACCGTCTGTTCAGAAACAACAACCCCAACAACAAGTTCAACAGCAACAACCTTTTTTCCAGCAAAGGTCTAGACAGAGGGATCGTAAGATGGATCCTCTCCCTATGACTTATGCCGCGCTGTTGCCCCGGCTACTCGAGTTAAAGTTGGTAGAACTCCGTACTATGAAAGCTCCGGTTGCTGGAAACCTGCCACCTAACTTCGATGCTAATGCTCGTTGTGAGTTCCACTCAGGTGCTCAGGGACACTCCATTGAAAAATGCTGGGCTTTCCATCATAAAGTACAAGATTTGATTGATGCTAAAGCCTTCAATTTCTCTCCCGCTCCTAATATTACTCAGCATCCCATGCCTGATCATAGTGCAGCCAATGTATATGCTATTGAAGATGGGAGGAGATTGAATTTGGTGTTAGACGTTCATCAAGTGAAAACTTCTTTGTTGGTTGTAAAAGATCGTTTATTGAAGGGACAGGTGTTCCCGGGCTGTAATCAAGATTGCTCTGAGTGTATGAATCAGGAGAACGGCTGTGATAAGTTGAAGATGGGTTTACAGAATCTGATCGATGAAGGATGTCTACAGTTCGACAGAGTCGTGAAAGACACTGATGAGATATCAACCGTGACCATCTATTACACTCCCGCTGAGATTTAAATGCCGGTCAATGCAGTTCCCGTGGCGAGTGTTGCGCCAGAAAGGCCCAGTCCTGTCACTATCACGGTGCCAGGACCAATTCCGTTCACGTCTACGAAGGCTATCCCATGGCACTATGGGGCAGATGTATATTACGAAGGTAAAAAGCAGGAAGTTGAGTCGTCAGTCAGCCCAAATATTGATAATGTAGGGGGTGTAGGGGGCTTTACAAGGAGTGGAAGGTTGTTCGCTCCCCAAACCTTGAGAAGTGATAAGGAGGTAGAAGCTGCAGCAAAGGCTAAGGGTAAACAGGTGGTTGAAAATGCGCCTACACCTGAAGCAGAGACAAAGATTACTTTTGATAAGGAAATGGAAGAATTTATGAAGATAATCAAGAAAAGCGATTATAAGATTGTGGACCAACTGAATCAGACCCCTTCAAAGATTTCAATCTTGTCACTATTGATGTGCTCTGATGCGCATCGGCAGGCGTTGTTGAAAGTGTTGAAGAGTGCATACGTGCCACAGGAAATTACTGTTAATCAGCTCGAGGGCGTAATCTCCAGTGTTAATGTTAGCCATGGCTTGGGCTTTACAAGTAGAGATCTGACTATTGAAGGAAGAAACCACAATAAGGCTTTGCATATCACGATGGAGTGTAAGGGCGCAGTGTTATCTCATGTACTGGTAGACACTGGTTCATCACTCAATGTCTTGCCCAAGAAGGCATTAATGAAGCTGGAAATTGATGGTTTGATCTTAAGGCCTAGTGAATTGGTGGTCAGAGCATTCGATGGGACCAGACGATCTGTGTTTGGTGAGGTGGAATTGCCCGTACAAATTGGACCACAGGTATTCAAATCCACGTTCCATGTCATGGACATACAACCTGCATATAGCTGCCTATTGGGACGCCCTTGGATTCACGGAGCCGGGGCTGTTACTTCTACTCTACATCAAAAGCTGAAGTATGAGTTTGAAGGGCAGGTTGTGACGGTGTGCGGGGAAGAAGACATCTTTGTGAGTCACCTGTCCACGTTCAAGTACATTGAAATGGATGGGGAAATTCATGAGATGCTGTGCCAATCATTTGAAGCAGTCAATATTGACGATGCACCTGAGTCTTCTTCTGTACCAGTTGGGGCTGGTACCTCCATTTCATCTTACAAACAAGCTGTCGAAGTCGTCAGGGCAGGCAGCGCCCAAGGTTGGGGCAGGTTGATAGAGACCCCAATGAAGGAAGACAAATTTGGTATTGGTTATCATCCCTCTACAACTTCAGATGCGGGGAGCAGGGGACCCATTACTTTCAATAGTGGGGGAATTATCTACACGGACCAGTCTTGTGCAGCCACAGAGGATAGTGTTGACAGTAATGGTGACCTGGACAACTGGGTACGCCCTCATGCTCCGGGACAACAAGTGCAAAACTGGTCCGTTGAAGAAGTCATCCGGGTTACTCTTCAGACAGAGTAATTTTTCTTTGTTTTTTCTAACCATAATGCATGTCAAAATCTTGCGCTCTGCCCAAGGCGTATAGATTCATTTGTAGGGCCACCATGGTTGCATTTGCAATGTTTAATCATTAATAAAGGACGTTTTGCAATCAAATTTTGTTCTCTGTCTTTCAGTTTTTATTTTTGCACAAAAAAATAAAATGGCAATGTTTCATTTTCTTTTGTTTTGCTTAAAAATAAATTCTAAAATAAGGCATGAACCCGTTCATGCAGACTTGATCCTCCGGATACCACTGATAACGATTTTGATATGACTATGTATGACTTTGACAATCCGATTTATCAAGCCGAAGAAGGGGATGAGAAAGATTGTGAACTCCCTGAAGAACTGGCCAGATTGTTGAAACAAGAGGAAAGGGTCATCCAGCCTCACCAGGAGACTGTAGAAATCATCAATATTGGTTCCAAGGATGCCAAGAAAGAGATCAGGATTGGTGCCAGCTTGCAAGCAGACGTGAAGAAAACTTTGACTGAAATGTTGCGCGAGTATGTTGACATCTTCGCCTGGTCGTATCAAGACATGCCGGGGTTGGATACGGATATTGTCGTGCACAGGCTGCCATTAAGAGAAGAATGTCCGCCAGTCAAGCAGAAACTTCGTCGGACTCACCCCGACATGGCTTTAAAGATTAAGGAGGAAGTCCAGAAGCAGTGGGATGCTGGTTTTCTTGCTGTGACAAAGTATCCTCCATGGGTAGCCAACATCGTGCCAGTACCGAAGAAAGATGGAAAAGTGAGAATGTGTGTGGATTATCGAGATCTTAATAAAGCTAGCCCGAAAGATGATTTTCCACTACCTCATATTGATGTGCTGGTCGATAATACAGCTCAGTTTTCAGTGTTCTCCTTTATGGACGGTTTCTCCGGGTACAACCAGATCAAGATGGCACCTGAAGATATGGAGAAGACCACGTTCATTACTCCGTGGGGTACATATTGTTATAAAGTAATGCCTTTTGGGTTGAAAAACGCAGGGGCAACGTACCAACGGGCGATGGTGACATTGTTTCATGACTTGATTCATAAGGAGATCGAATGTTATGTAGATGATATGATTGCCAAGTCGAGAACAGAAGAGGAACACCTGGTTAACCTGAAAAAGCTGTTTGAAAGGTTGAGAAAGTTTCGTCTGAGATTAAATCCAAACAAGTGCACGTTTGGGGTGCGTTCTGGAAAGTTACTGGGTTTCATTGTGAGCGAAAGAGGAATCGAGGTTGATCCTGCCAAGGTGAAAGCAATACAAGAAATGCCTGAACCGAGAACAGAAAAAGAGGTTCGTGGTTTCTTGGGTAGATTGAACTACATTGCAAGGTTCATATCTCACCTAACAGCCACGTGTGAGCCAATATTTAAATTGTTAAGGAAAGATCAAACGGTCAGGTGGAATGACGATTGCCAATTGGCATTCGATAAGATAAAAGAATACTTGCAGGAACCTCCGATTCTAATGCCTCCAGTTGAAGGGAGACCGCTGATAATGTATCTGACAGTGCTTGAAGGTTCCATGGGTTGTGTTCTCGGTCAACATGACGAGACAGGTAGGAAGGAGCATGCTATCTACTACCTGAGCAAAAAGTTCAATGATTGTGAGTCCCGATACTCAATGCTTGAAAAGACATGCTGTGCGCTTGCATGGGCCGCTAAGCGATTGAGGCAATATATGGTTAGGCACACGACCTTGTTGATTTCAAAAATGGATCCTATCAAGTACATTTTCGAGAAACCAGCATTGACAGGCAGAGTTGCACGGTGGCAAATGGTCTTGACAGAGTATGACATTCAGTACACTTCACAAAAGGCCATCAAAGGAAGTATCTTGTCCGACTATCTTGCGCAACAGCCGATTGATGATTACCAACCCATGAAATTTGACTTCCCTGATGAGGACATCATGTTTCTCAAAGCTAAAGACTGCGAGGAACCACTTCCGGAGGAGGGGCCAGACCCTGAATCCAAATGGAGTCTGATATTTGATGGGGCTGTCAATATGAATGGGTGCGGAGTTGGAGCGGTTCTTATCACGCCGGAAGGTGTTCATATGCCTTTCACTTCCCGAATAACTTTCGGATGCACCAATAATGAAGCAGAGTATGAAGCTTGTAAAATGGGGATCGAGGAGGCGATTAATCTACGGATTAAGACCCTTGATATATTTGGTGATTCAGCTTTGGTAATCAATCAAGTGAAAGGGAGTTGGTACACGCACCAAGCAAATCTAGTGCCGTATAGAGATTATACAAGGAGATTGCTGACATTTTTCACAACAGTGAAACTGTACCATATTCCTCGAGATGAGAATAGGTTCGCTGATGCCTTGGCCACTTTGTCTTCCATGATCAAAGTGCAAGGATGGAATCATGTACCTAAGATTGAGGTATCCCGCCTTGACAGACCAGCATTTGTGTTTGCGGTCGATGCAGCGTCTGATGACAAGCCATGGTTTTATGACATTAAGTGTTTCTTGAAAAGTCAAGAGTACCCGCCCGGGGCATCGTCCAAAGACAGGAAGACGTTGAGAAGGTTAGCCGGTAGTTTCTTCTTGAACAAAGATGGCGTGCTGTATAAAAGAAATTTTGACACGGTCCTGCTTAGATGTGTGGATAGACATGAAGCAGACTTGTTGATGATTGAAGTGCACGAAGGCTCTTTCGGTACCCAT
Organism: Lathyrus tuberosus; assembly: GCA_022829125.1. NCBI lineage: Eukaryota > Viridiplantae > Streptophyta > Magnoliopsida > Fabales > Fabaceae > Lathyrus > Lathyrus tuberosus. Next base: position 3,871,417 of record JALAZF010000440.1, read on the forward strand.
GCCGGAGGACATGCAATGGCTAAAAAGTTGTTAAGATCGGGATATTATTGGTTGACTATGGAGTCAGATTGTTGCAAATATGCCCGCAAATGCCATAAATGCCAGATCTATGCAGACAAGGTGCATGTGCCTCCAAATCCGTTGAGTATCATGTCGTCGCCTTGGCCGTTTGCCATGTGGGGCATTGATATGATCGGAAAGATTGAGCCTACAGCTTCCAATGGTCATCGTTTCATCTTGGTGGCAATTGATTACTTCACCAAATGGGTTGAAGCCGCATCCTATGCCAATGTTACAAAACAAGTGGTCGCTCGTTTCTTAAAACGGGATATCATTTGCCGATATGGAGTTCCCGAAAGAATCATTACTGATAATGGTTCTAATTTGAACAATAAGATGATGGCTGAGTTATGCCGAGACTTCAAAATCGAACAACACAATTCTTCTCCGTACCGCCCAAAGATGAATGGCGCGGTCGAAGCGGCCAACAAAAATATCAAGAAGATTGTGCAGAAGATGGTTGTCACGTACAAAGATTGGCATGAGATGTTACCATTCGCTTTGCATGGGTATCGAACGTCGGTACGCACGTCCACTGGGGCAACCCCATTCTCACTTGTATATGGTATGGAGGCAGTGCTACCGGTTGAAGTAGAAATTCCGTCCCTCAGAGTTATGATGGATGTTAAGCTATATGAAGCTGAATGGGTACGAGCCAGATTTGATCAGCTGAGCCTTATTGAGGAAAGGCGATTGGCGGCTGTATGTCATGGGCAACTATATCAGCGCAGAATGAAGCAGGCATTTGACCAAAAGGTGCGTCCTCGGGTTTACAAAGTCGGAGATGTGGTACTCAAAAGGATCCTTCCTCCCAATACAGATCACAGGGGCAAGTGGACTCCTAACTATGAAGGTCCATTCGTGGTTAAAAAGGTCTTTTCGGGCGGAGCTTTATTGCTTACAACCATGGATGGCGAAGACTTTTCATCCCCTGTCAACTCGGACGTAGTCAAAAAATACTTCGCATGAATAGACCCGCTGGATAATAAGAATAAAAAAATCCAGGAAAAAAAGGGCATCCCGGCGAACCAAAAACAGAATAAGGTTCGGGCAAAAATTAGGGATATAATTGAAAAAAATTTGTACACCCGGTAAGTTGAAAACCCGAAAGGGCAACTTAGGCAAAAAAGGGTATCCTGGTGGATCGAAAACCTGAAAGGGCGGTCCACACAAAAGAGGGATTTAAGCGAATGACTACGGTCTGAGTTATCTGTACCCCATTATCGTTTGAACAACTGACATTCTGAAAGATAGGAATCGGTCTGATCATTCCTCAGAAGGCAAGGTCGGGGAGTTTTGAAGACATACTGGTCATAACAGAATGGAAACTCAGTGGAATTCCGTTTTCACATTGCCATTAGGATAGTTTCTTTTCTCAATTTTCAGCGATCACCTCTTTCCAGGGATTGCTTCCTGATGTAATTGCCTATTCTGGGCTCTCAGTCAATAAATTGAATTTCAATAAAAAGCTTTCTATTTTTGTTTTATTGCTTTGTTTGCAAAAACGTCCTAATTTTTGATAAAACATTGCATTTGAAAACATGGCAGCCTTGCAATAACATGCGCAGAAAAAACATTTGAAATTACTTCGAATGTTGAATACTCCCGGATGGTGGATTCTAGCCACGCAATATTCGGGGCATGTGGGCATATTCTTTTGTTGCAGGTAGCAGGTGCAGATGATTTTAAGCACAAGACCAGCAATAAATCACCCCACGCAAAAGACTGGGGCAATTATGGGTAAGGAGATCGGCGTTCATCGTTCGGTCAACGATTGTTCATAACGGGTCGATATCAGTGAATTAAGTTCAACTGGGTACCGTTGCATCTTATTAAGTCGATTCTCTCATACAGTACTTCCAACAGCTACAAGCTTTTCTGTGTCGATAACGGTCACAGGTTCCCCAAAAGAGTGGTCTCGTCGACACCGAAACTGATGGTCATTATCCCCAGCGAAGTCACAAGAGTTTGAAGAGGCTAGATCTTCTGTAAAATCCTCTTATGACCTCCTCTTCGGGGACGAATTGTTGTTTTGTCCAAGCATGGGGCATGATTGTTTCCCCAGCATGAAGTGTTGATCATCCCCAGTAGAGTTTGAGGACAGTTGGTCTTCTGTAAAATTCTCTCAAAAGGCATTCCCCAGCACGAGACGTTTTAAAGCAGTTTCCGCCAGCAGAGTTTGTTATAAACTCGTCATCCCTAACGGAATTGTCTAAAGGGAACCTCGCCTAACATGGGGCATTGTGGTATTTATCCTAAGCTTGACAGTTATATTCTTCAGCAGAATACTGTGGATTTGCTTTGGGTTTCCCCAACAGATCTCTAAGGACTCTTTCCTAGCAAGTTGCAGTGGAATGTTCTAACCAGGATTTGCATATCCCTGGCAGAGTAGCCCTGATACCCAGCAAGATCGTATCTCTGGTCATGTTATCCCCACAGAGGTCAGCATCGCATCTTGTCAGCAACTCCCAGCTGAGTTGTTGTTCTCCCCGCAGAGGTTTATCAGATCGACAGAATCTATTCCTCAACAAGGATGGCACAGTCTTTCCCCAGCCGGGTCAGAAGGTTGATAACCCCTACAAAGGGTCTTGGATTGGATAGATCCTCAAGCAGAGTTTTTTACGACTTTTCTTCCTTAGCAGGACGCCATGCAAAGAAATTCTTATCCCCAGCGGAATCGCTGTGACCAGAATTCATTCCCCCAGCAGATGAAGTGATTACTGGCAGATTTATTATTCTTCAAGTCCAATTTATTTTTGGCAAGCTTGGCAATTCGAAGCAGACGGATTGTTCATTCATTCTCCAGTGGAGAGGTTATCCTTTCAGGAGTCTCCAAAGTCAAATCATTGGTCATTGCTCCTCAGCAGAGATGTCTGACACAGATGCAGAGAGTAATACAATTTTGCAAATTCTAAAAGTCCAACAGTGGATTGGAAAAAGTCCGTCTTCGGGTGGCAAAAGTCCAACAGTGGATTGGCAAAAGTCCGTCTTCGGGTGGCAAAAGTCCAACAGTGGATTGGCAAAAGTCCATCTTCGGGTGGCAAAGCAGCTAAAAGTCCAACAGTGGATTGGCAAAAGTCCATCTTCGGGTGGCAAAGCAGCTAAAAGTCCAACAGTGGATTGGCAAAAGTCCGTCTTCGGGTGGCAAAAGTCCAACAGTGGATTGGCAAAAGGTCCATCTAAGGGTGGCAAATTCTAAAAGTCCAACAGTGGATTGGCAAAAGTCCGTCTTCGGGTGGCACGAAGCTGCAAAGTCCACCAGTAGCGTGGCAGGCCAGTAGTTGTCTGGAGTTGCATAAAAGACATTATTAAAGTCCACCAGTAGCGTGGCAAGCCAGTAGTCATCTGGCGTCGTTCAAAAGACGTTATCAAAGTCCACCAGTAGTGTGGCAGGCCAGTAGTCGTCTGGAATTGCATAAAAGACATTATTAAAGTCCACCAGTAGCGTGGCAAGCCAGTAGTCGTCTGGCGTCGTTCAAAAGACGTTATCAAAGTCCACCAGTAGTGTGGCAGGCCAGTAGTCGTCTGGAATTGCATAAAAGACATTATTAAAGTCCACCAGCAGCGTGGCAAGCCAGTAGTCGTCTGGCGTCGTTCAAAAGACAGATCTCTCCGACGTTTCATCGAAGATTCAATCCAGCAGTCTCGTTGGGTTTATATCCTTTTTTTTCTTCATCATCCAGAGCAAATTATGGTTATATTTGGTATTCAATCACTATATACCTTGAAAGTCCGAAAGCAATTGCTTTCAGGCATTCAGGTCTACAGCGCTTGAATAGGGGCAGCTGTAATACCCCAAAATTTGCTCTCCCTCTTTGTCATCATAGCATGGCATTATCATTTATCATATCATATCCACCTCATTAACATTACATTGCATTTAACATAGAAAAATGAAGCATAGCATCCTTCTTACCATCAGGGCATGTGATCAGGTGGAAGGTGGACAATCAATGGATCCTTCAGAGCACAAAAGGTTAATCAAGTTGGCTCCAGGCAAGCCAAGAGGTCTCTCATGTCTCATACTATCCCAATTGATCTTCCACAACCTCAAGAAGGTGAGATTCAATAGGAGATTGAAGCATTACATCCTACACTATGCAAGAAGTCAAAAAATTGAAGGAAAATCCTCAAAAGAGATAGCTCATTGATTCAAAATCATCCTCAAGTGGCATTTCTCATCATCCTTTAAGAGGATACACAACATACTCTGAGGAATTTGGATTTGGAAGATGTGCAATTTCCTCCTAACCAGAAGGGGCTGAAATTAGGGTTTACAGTAAAATCAGGTTATCTTTGATTTTTTGGACAAAACTTGATATCATGGTATTCTACATGTCCTTAAGTGTATGTGTATGGAGAATTTCCCCTCAATTGGTTTTGGAGGTGTTTCAATTGGAAGAAAGATCAAAAATCAGGAAATTTGGGGCCAAGTCAAATAATCAGAGGAAAAAGTCAACTCTTGACTTTTTGAGCCCAAAATCATGAAATTCATGTTACATATGTCCAATGTACAAAATTTGGTCAAGAAACTCCAAAGGAATCATGAAAAAATCAAGAGGTGGAAAGTTGCCATTTTTGGAAGAGGAAGGGTTACTAAAAATAGCAAGTTTTGGCCATTTTGCATCAGAGTTTGAACCAAGGCCATTTAAAATTGAAGCACAAAATGAAAATTCCACTCGGCCACAACAAAAGATCTTGTTTTAAGCTTCAAATCCATGTGTGGAACATCTCCATTGGATAAAAATTGAGTGAGATATGATTGATCAAAGTCTGAGCAAAGTAGGTTCAAAACTAGGTCATGACCAAGATTTTCAGGGCACGCGCGCAGTCATTTTAACAAACAGTTGGTGTGCCATATACTCGCCTATTTTTCTCATGGTTAAAGGCCTCAAATGAAAAACTTGTCAACATCAATATTGTTCCTTGCAATGCCCTCTTCAATGTTCATGTTGGGCAAAAGTTCATCTGATCAAGTTATGATGGAGAAATAGTGGCCTCAAGTCATGGTAATCATGCTGAAAATCCAGGTGCCAAGATGCCTTGTCAACCAACCAGTTGCCACGCCCTTCTATCAGTTCCAAATGTGGATGTTATAAGTCATTTTGCAACTTATTTCAAGCCTCATTTCAATTCATTTTTCATACCAAACATGTTCTACTATGTGTCCTCTCTCCAATGACCCCAAGAACTCATCAAATCATCCATTAAGTAGGGAGAATTTCATTGGCAAAGTACCATAATTATCACTGATGCAGTAAATGATGTTAGTAGGCTGTGTGCACGATTTGGTTCAGTCATCCCACAAACACTTTATGTACTTTATTTCCTCATTTGAACAAACATCCTTATGACCATACTTATGCATATCAGCCATCATACATTGTGAAGGAAGGTTTTCAAAGGAGAAACTTGTACCATAAGCAATGCCATGGCATGCTGCATAACATAACCTCATCATCCCAGCTTCACTCTCATCCTCACCACAACTGTCATAAGCTTAACCTCACCATATCACAGCCATGGATAACTCGCCCTAACTAACTTGGCTCAGTTAGTTAGGGTGGACTCAGCATAACCACTTTAACTCAGTTAACCTCACTCAGTTTAACCGTGGTTAAAGCCTACTATAAAACAAAATCTCACTTCACATTTTCATTCAGCTTCATTTCTCTCATTTTTCACTTCAAAACACTTCAAATTCTCTCTCACATTCTCTCTACTCTCTCTCTGATTTCACACGATTTTCACCATCTTCCATTCATATTTCATCTTCATCCTCATCAAGGTTTCACTTCTGATCAAGAACAAAAGAGAAGAAGTTCAGTTCATCAATGGCAGCTTAGTTCAGTTGAGTTTTCGTTGTGGTTTTCTTCAAGATCTCAAGTTCAGTGGCATTTATTTTGTTCCACTCAAGAGCATAGGAGGATCATCTCTGGTTTTCTGTTACTTTGAAGAACTTCAAATTCAGGTTTCTTCTCCAACCTTCGTTTTTCTGAAATTTCACTTGTTTTCTATTGTTTTGAGCTTCTTAGAAGCTATGTTGAATCCGGCTAGTTGATAGGCCTCTTAGAGGCATAGTTTCAAAAACCTAGGGCATGATTTGATTTCCTCTGTTCTTGCTATGTGTGTGTGTTTTGTGATATTTATGAGCATATTCATGATGTACATAAGCTTAGCTTTCGATTGGTATACATTTTGTGCATTTTGGTGAGGTTTGAAAGTTGCAGACGGTGGGGATTGACCGGAGAAGGTGACCGGAGGTCCCTCTCCGGCCGGTGGTCATTATTTTAGGGTTTCTTGCCAGAATGAATGTCAGCCGTATGATGTTGTTGATCCAACGCACGAAAACACGCCAGCACATTAAAATACATGTGCCTCTCACGTGGTTCTTCTGATTTTATTTTTAAACGTGGTGTGGTGTGGTACATGGTAGGGAGTGTGGACCTGCACGCATGTTCTTTGATTTTGGTTACTTTGACTCTTACGTTGACCAGACTTAATCCAATGGTGTGAATTGATTGACTTTTTTGTTGACTGAGTGAGCATGATAGTTAGTGTGTATTGCGCAGACTTGGACCTAATCAGATTGCTACCCACACCCCCATGTTTTCAAGCCCAATTAATTTGAACTGCATAATTGCTATGTTCACACCTCCCCTTCCCTTTGCATTTCATTTTATGTTTCTATTTTTTATACACGTTTACTTTTTAATTTTTAAAAATATCAAATAGCATCATAAAATTCCACAAAAATTCATGAGTATCATTAAAACATTTAGGAAATTTTTGATGATTTTATTTTCTGATTTTATGACCTTTTTACCCCTGTTCTATATTTTTCTTTGAATTTCTTTGATGTGCATTCTTAATATGGTACATGATCTTGTTTAATTTTGTTCTTGATCATTAAAAATTGTTTTGATGCTCTTATTTTTGTATTGAGTCATTATCATCTTGAGGTATGTTAAGTGATTTTTATTTGATTTTTTAGGTTAGTTTTATGGCATGTGTGGTGTTCACTTTTGTGCTATTTTGTATGATATGTCTATGTGACCTAAGTGCATTGTTTGACATCATTTTGCCTTGGTTTCTTGCATGCTACTTTAATATTTGATTCATCTCTGATTACTGAACTCCAATACCATGTTTTCATAATTTTCATGAGGCCATTTGATTTTTGCTTGATGCATTTCATTTAAAGCATTATGACATGTTATATCATTGTAATCTTTTGTGCATGTTTGCATGTTTTCTTTTGTACATAATGGCATGATTATTTGCATATTTGGTGAACCATTCACTTGAAATTATAGGTCATTGGTACATATTATATGTCATCCTTGCATGTTGACTTTCATTTAAACCTTGTGCACCTTTAACATGTGGTGTTTGTACTTGTGTTTTCTTTTGAACTTCCATTTCAATTCTACCTCTTCTATTAATTCTTAAATGCTTTGATGTGTCATGCATGAATACTTGTGAGATGTTTGTGAATCATTTTTCATTTCATTTCAATTCTGATCCATGGATTACATGTTCCATTTGTGCATATTTCTTCTTTTATCTTTCATCTTTCATTCTTCCTTTTCTTATGATATCATGTTCTAATGTCATGGAGGATGTTTGTTGCCTAGCCACTTGAGTTTGATTGATAATGACCATTTGTTCCCATATGATGTACATTCTGGTTGTGGCTCTAGGATTTGGTTTCTCATTTAATTCTTTTGAGTTTTATGATGCATTACATGTTCTTTTACTTCTTATACTTCTTATACATGTTTACTAACCATGTAGGGGCTTTGGTAAGTTTCAATTGAGTGTGGATAAGGAATCCACATTCAACTTCTATCCTTTCTCTTTTACCATTCCATTTTATGTTTTGTTAAGCACTTATGTGCTTTCTTTTAATAACTCATTACTTTCCCTTTTTGGATTACAATTCATCTTCTACTTTAGAAGTGGATTGTTTAATTCTTTCTTTCTTTAGACTTTAGGTTGAAACCTCACAAACCTTTAGGATCACTCCCTTTAGTCTTCAGTTAGGATTGAGTCTTAGTTCACATAGATTTTTACCTTTCTCCTCTCTTGAGTCTTTCTTCTTCTCATCTCAAAGAAAATTCAAAATATCTAATAAAGGTAGGCACTTATTGCATTTAGGCCTTTCATATAAAGAAAAGATTATAAGGGGTCTTCTCTTATAATCTTAGAATGTGTAGCATATGGCCCATCTTGGGTCAATGTGTTACATATTTGATCTTGTATGAGGGACTTAAATGCAATACTTGTTGAAAATACAAATAAAGAAAAACACTTCTTCATTTCATAATCAACAAAAACACTTAATAAACACAAGTATGCTAGTGTGTTTGAACCTTAATAATTGAAACTAAGTGTGGGGGTCTTCTTCATATTTAGTGTACTTTCTTACTCATTCCATCTTGGAATGTGAGAAGGTACACATTCCAAGGACTAAGATTTGGATACACTATCATATGCAAATAAATAACAAAACACTTCTTTCTTATTAAAAGACAAAAACAAATAATAACGTCTTTCCTTCGGGAATTCTTTTCTCATCTCATTCACTCTCAACGTATGAACGTGCTCCTACTCGTTCTCTTGCAAGATGGTAACGCACTCAGACCAGCGGGCCTGCAACACCTGAGCTAGAACGTTAGCCGTTCCTTAAAAAAAACACAAACAATCCATCCCTAGTGAGGGGAACTACGTCGCTCTGATTCTCATGCTCCCGATGAGATACGTAGGCAGTGGGGTAGGGCCCATGCGAGCACTTCTTTTATTTTCCCTACATTTGTTTCCCGTTCCTTTTCTTTTCTTTCTCCTTTCTTTCTTTCAGTTCCTTTTCCAGTATCCTTTCTTTACACCCTTTGATCGAGATAAGCAAGCGTGGATCCCATCGGGTACGATGGACGCGTGGGGGTGCTAATACCTTCCCCGCGCGTAACCGACTCCCGAACCCAGTTCTCTTGGTCGTAAGACCATGCTTTTCCTTTCTCTCAGGTTTACGCGGTGTTTCCTTTCCCTCTCTTGGGATAAATACACATTGCTGGCGACTCTGTTCGGTGCCACTTTCGCGTTTGTACTAGGATGAAAATCCCGGGAGCGACACACTTGTATATTTTATATCATGTTTGTGTCCATATGTGAAGTGATAGTTTAAAGGTGTGTATTTTATGATCATATCATCAACTTGTTTTGGTTTATATGGTGCTTCTCCTCTAAGATTCACATATCCTATGCCTTTTCTCCCGTTTCTGCTAACTCTGTAGATCATTGAAGCCATTTTGCTTCTGTCTATGTTTTTAGCTAGAAATTTTTGAAAATCATAGTCATAATTTTTTAAAATGTTATCAGAACTAGTAGAAACTCCTGAGTCAGATTCTTTCTGAGATTTTTGAGATTCAACAGAATTCTTGAGTTTTGAAATGGTTTCTTTTAACTCAGAATTTTCTGCTTTCAGTTTTATGTTCTCTTCAGACTCAGATATCAGACCATGTTTCAGGTTCTTGTATTTGAGTTGAAGTTTCTGATATTTTTCAAGGATCTCAGATAAACTATCTTCTAATTGAGATCTAGAAAATTTAGAGAATATCTCTTTAGTTTCTGAGTCAGATTCTGATTCTGATGAGTTGGAGTCATCTGATATGTTAGCCATTAAGGCAATGTTGGCGTGTTCATTTTCTGATTCGGATTCTGCTTCAGAAGATTCTGAGTCATCCCAGGTAGCCATAAGACTTTTCTTTCTTTCTTTGTTAAACTTATTCTTTGGCTTTTCTTTCTGCAGCTTAGGACAATCACTTTTGTAGTGTCCAGGTTCCTTGCATTCGTAACAGACCACCTCTTTGCTTCTTGACTTTTTGTATCCAGAGGATGGTTCAGAATAACTGCTTGATCTTCTAGAGTTTCTGAATTTCTTTTGTCTATTCTTCCATAGTTGTTGGACTCTTCTGGAGAGGAGTGATAGTTCATCTTCTTCTGAGGAGCCACTAGAGCTTTCTTCTTCTGCCTGAAAAGCTTTAGTTTCATATTTGTTATTAGATTTAAGAGCAACAGACTTACCTTTCTTCTGGGGTTCATCTTCTTCTAGTTCTATCTCGTGACTTCTTAGAGAGCTGATCAGTTCTTCAAGAGATATTTGTTGAGGTTCTTGGAAAGCCTTAATGTTGTGGCCATGGATTTCCATGCCTTTGGTAAGCTTCAAATAATCTTCTTAACATGATCTGCTGTTATGTACCCTTTGTTCAGAACTTTTAATCCAGCAACTAGAATTTGAAACCTTGAGAACATTTTCTCAATTGTTTCATCTTCTTTCATTTTGAAGGCTTCATACTTCTGGATGAGTGCCAGAGCTTTAGTCTCTTTGACTTGAGTGTTGCCTTCATGCGTCATTCTCAGAGAATCAAACATGTGTTTGGCTGATTCTCTGTTTGTGATCTTCTCATATTCTGTGTGCGAGATAGCGCTTAAGAGGATTGTTCTGGCTTTGTGATGATTTCTAAAATCTTCCTTTTGTTGATCTGTCATATTTTTCCTTTCAATCTTCTGACCGTCTTTTCCAACTAGATGAGTGTAACCATCAGTTACCATATCCCAGAGATCGCCGTCATGAGCCAGAAGAAACTTTCGTTTACGTCCTTCCAGTAATCAAAATTTTCACCGTCGAACACTGGTGGTTTGCCACTGATTTTGTCATTGTTGTTCTGAACTGGTTCCGCCATAGTGTTTTTCTTGAAGGGTCTTTTTCAGACATGGTTAAGTGTTAGCACCCAGAACCAGGCGCTCTGATGCCAATTGAAGAAAAGAAAAACATAAGAAAGGGGGTTTGAATTGGGGTTTTCAAAAAAAATAAAGCAAAAAGACACGTTTGGTTATCCTGGTTCGTTTGAACTCAAACTACTCCAGTCCACCCGCCAAGGTGATTTTGCCTCTCTCTCTTGAGGACTTAATCCACTAAACAAAAAGGATTACACAATCACAAAGACAACTGTCAATGTCTTCTTGAGTTTTAACCACAACTCGGTTATCTCAAGGAATTACAAAGGTACAGTAAAGGAACAAGTGTGTATACTAGTGCCTCTAATAAGCTAATCACAACTGTGATGTTTACACAATATTTAATCGAAAATGAAAACTTGATGAACTTAATGAACTATAAGGATTGTATGCACGCAAGTGTATTTGTCATCTTTGCAAGGGCTCCTTTAAATAGATGAAGCTATTTAGATCCGTTGGAGACATAAGAGATATTTTTGGAGGTTGATAAAACGCCATTTAATGCTCTTTCCAAAAATACAGATTTTGTCTGGTACTAGCTGTTACTTTGTGATACTCATTAATTTGAAGGATAGCGTATCAGAATATATGTTGAATATTTGGATTATCAGAGTTTCTTGATCAAGGAAGCTTTGGTGCTGAGAGCGTGATATTTGATAAGCGTTGATTCAGATCTTCTAACCAGATCTTCTTAACTTAATTTGTTTGCCTACTATTTTGCTTCCATATCAGAACTTCTTTAAATATTCTTGGTGCAGATATTTTCCAAGATATATGCTTTGAGTCAGAACTTCTCTACAAATCAAAAGAGATAATTTAGGGAGCATATTTGTTCTATATAAAATAGTATGTTTGTTATCATCAAAATAATTAGAGGATGTAGAATCAAACTCTTGTTCTAACAGTTGATGTTTGTATACTGTGAACGAGGCACGACTTTGATGCTACAAGGTTGATTGGTTCAACCGGGGTTTCCTTATACAAAGCCTAAGAGGAGCCTATTGGCCCAACAAGAGGGTGTTTTTATGTGTCTGGTTTGACGCCCGAGAGAGAGGCTAAAAGGGTTTGACCCAACAAGATAGTCTTTTATACTCAACAAAAGAGTGTTTTTTATATCTCGTACGAAGCCTGAGATAGAGGCTAAAAGGTTTGACTCAACAAGAGAGTCTTTTATACTCAACAAGAGAGTGTTTTTGTATCTCGTACGAAGCCCGAGATAGAGGCTAAAGGGTTAGCTCTGCTGGGGAGAATCATTGTACAAAGCCCAAGAGGAGGCTATGGTAACTGTTTAAGTTAAGTGACAGATCCAATATGCTGATTTAAAGAGAAAATCAGTTCTTATATGAGTACTGTTTGCACTCAGGGATTCGATTCGAGGATCAGGGTTATTTCCTGTTCTTTAAGGAAATGGGAAATCCAAAGGGTATTGAGACTGTCTGAGTCTACTGGTGTTTTTCCCTACTTGAGAATGCCTTCGAGGCTCGAGGAGATTAGACTGTCCAAGTCTAGAGTTTCATCTTTTGTACTATGTTTAAGAAACAGCAGTAGCAAGATCTAGACTTTCTGAAAGACTGTTATATTAAGATGACTAATTTCTGTTCCTATACCTCTAGGAGGTCGTCGGGACAATTTCTACGAGGCCCAAGAGGAGGCTGGAATCTTTTAAGAAGCCGAGGGACAATTTGTACGAAGCCCAAGAGGAGGCTATCATTCCCGGAGGAAGAAATCATTTATACGAAGCCTAAGAGGAGGCTGTGAATACTTCTAAGAAGCCGACGTGTCCTTGTACAACGCCCAAGAGGAGGCGGGGATGCTTTTAAGAAGCTTGTGGGTCCCCAAACCCCGAGAAATTCAAGACAGGCTATTCACAGAGAATAGATCAAGCCAGGAAAGTTCAAGAATTTGGAAGAAACTCAAGAGATGCCATTCACGGAGAAAAGATCATCTCTGGGTAGTAGAGTTTCTTTGATGATTTCTAAAGGTGACAGTCTGTGAAAGGGTTCATCGAGAATGCTGCCTTTCACGTCTCCATATTGTTTAACCCCAAGAGGAGGGAAGACTGTATCTGGTAATCCTATGGGGATCCAGTTTTGTCTATTTTAAGATTAATCAACAAGGCTTAGTGCTAGACGTAGTTGCCGGGGAAACTCTAAATATTTATACTAATATTACACAGTTGATATGAGTTTACGAAAGAAGACTTACAGTGAAACAGCCCCACAGTACAGTTATATGTATATGAAAGCGGTAAATGAAAGCATATAAACACTTACTCAGTTGTAGAGCTTCCATGCTGTTTGGTTAGTTTTTCAACAAAGAAAGATTGAAAACAACAGTATATTCAAGATCAAAGGAGAAAGTGCTTTGAAATGAAAGATTAGGGCTTACAGCTCAAGGAGAGGCCCAGGTTTTTATCAGTGATCGCACTATCGTTTTGTACAGAGGGACTTATACAAGTGACTGAGGCCCAAAATTGTTTTCTGTACCAAGGGGTGGGTCTTACACTCTGAAATTCTGGTATCAGACGTGTGATATTAAGGTGTGATGTCACAACAACACACTCTGCACAATGGACAACAATAATAGTAAAATAACACCAAGAATTGTTGACCAAGTTTGGTTACACCCAACCTACTCTGGGGGCTACCAAGCCTGGGATGGAATTCACTACTTGTAGATATAATTTACAGACTCAACGACCCGTTGACAATCTCCTAAACTTATACTCTACTAATGACTTCCTACCTAAGAAACCACTTAGGTATGAGAACACCACTCAATCCCTTACAAACACTCAAAGAAACCACTTTGAGTACCCTTGATCTTACTTCACAGCTTCGATCAAATTACACAACTCTCTTTGCTTCACAGCTTTAGAGAGGACAGAAACTCAACACCTATTCAAACCCTAGAATAGTGTAAATACAAGTACTTTAAACAAACTCTAGACACTAAGCCTTCTGCTCTTGATCTTCTGAATGTTTTCTGTACTTTTTCCTTGGGTCTTGTGCGCTTTATATAGCTCCTGAATTGGGCTTGGACTTGTCACAATATTTGATCAGATTTGATAATTAAAACTGAATCTTCAAAACAGATTTTATCCCCAAAATCTTTTTAAATCTTCAACCTTTTAATTCTCCAACAGACCTGCAATCAAATCTCCCATGTAACAGAAAATATCTATCCCAAGATATTCTCATCCAATTAGTCAACCACTCTCCACAATTCCAGCTAATACGCGTGCCCTAATAACATATCCTGCTGTTATTAATTCTGCAGGTCTGATGTTACAACATCACCTGTGTGATATCAGACATCCAACTTCAGCATTTAACAACTTAACACAGCCCAGTGTTAGGACTTCAATGTTACAACATCAGCACCTTGACATCAACATTGAATAACCTTTGTTTTACCAAAATTCCAGCCAATCCAGGAACTATCAATCTCCCCCTTTGGCTAATTTTGGCTAAAACAATCTCTGCACTCTGCAATCAACTTCTGCACTTTTTAACTTCAGAGATTTCAGCAGCGGAATAATCTTTAATAAATTTGAAACTCATTAGCAGTAGTTTGACACTTTGCATAGTCTTTATTACTTGATCTGCTACAGTGCCATCTTCATTATTGACAACAGCCAATTGGTGCTTCTCCTTGAAAACATGAACCAGCATCACAACTGTTCAGTAGCTCATAATATGCAGCAATTTACTCCCCCTAGATGTCTGCTTGGCTGCACTCTTCACATGTCATGATATCTTCAAAACTCCCCCTCAATAACTGCATTACCACTTTTCAACTAAACACCTTTTAGCAGCATCAATCTATCTCCCCCTTAATCTCTGCATCACATTAGCAGCATATGGCAATAATACTCTTGACTATCTTGGCCATGTTCTCCCCCTTTTTAGCCACAATTAGGCAAGCTTCTATAAAAATCCCTATTAACTATAGTCAGTATACCCTAGCTCTCATTGTTAGCCTCTCAGTTAGTAAACAGACAAAACAAATCATATAAGGAAACTAAAAACATAAACAGTGCATAAAACAACACAATATTCAAATTACAAAACCAACAAACTAAAACTAAACTAATAACAAGACTATAGAAGGCAAGCTAGTCTTCTTCTGAACTAGATTGTCCTCCAGGATTCTCTTCCTCCTCCTCAGAGCTATCCCCTCTGGCATCAACTTCAGAGTCATCAACATCATCACCACTGTTCAGTTCTAACTGCTAGATCAGATTTTCAAGTCTCTCTTTTCTAACCAAACTGGTACTGATTACTTCATCAAGGTCTTTGCACATGGTCTTCAATTCTTCGATCAGTTCAGCCTTTGTAGTCTTCTTCTTGACTTCAGTAGTTGATGTTAGAACAATGTCTGGAACATGATATCCTGAAAACAGTTTAGGGTGTAGGGACAAAGTTGTCTTCCTCTGGCACGCTATGTCTGAGCTTGTTAAAGTTTCAGGATGTTGCTCCAAGATGATACCACACACAAGAGATGGGAATGCTATGGGTAACTTGATAGCGTTTGTTCCTGCATGTTTCACCACTTGCTCAAAGATGTAGCTGCCATAGTCAAACTTAATCTTCTTCCCAATAGTACAGATAAACCTGCCCAATCCAACAGCGATTGTTGTCTTGTGGTTTATTGGCACCCAGTTGGCAGCACCAATTCTGTGAAGAATTGCATACTTGATGCTAAGTTTACTGGCTGGCAACTTCTTTTTCAATGGCCAAACCCTTATCTGACCAGCTGTAATCTCTTTACATATATCATTATCAGTCATCTCAAGTTCACTATACTCTTCATCATCTCTTCCTAGATACTTATTGATAGTACTAGGAGAGAAATTAATGCACTTTCCTCTCACATAAACTTTCATGAAATCAGTGCTCTTTTAATCAGTAATATTTCTAGAAATGTTGACAACAAATTCTTTAACAAGACTTTCATAGCACTTAGGAAACTTGGTCACAGTCTTTACCAATCCAGCCTCCTTAATCAGTTCCATGATATCCTTCATTTTCAAAGCTTCTTTCCCAAGCTCCCTCTCTAGGGCCAGTCTTCTCTGACAAACATATTTCCATAATGATGCACTGCTGGCATAATGAAAGGAAATGTTGTCGACTGGAACTTCAGGAACTTTGTCAGAGATTCTCTTCAAAATTGTCCTTCTGGTATCAGACGTGTGATGTTAAGGTGTGATGTCACAACAACACACTCTGCACAATGGACAGCAATAACAGTAAAATAACACCAAGAATTGTTGACCAAGTTCGGTTACAACCAACCTACTCTGGGGGCTACCAAGCCAGGGATGGAATTCACTACTTGTAGATATAATTTACAGACTCAACGACCCGTTGACAATCTCCTAAACTTATACTCTACTAATGACTTCCTACCTAAGAAACCACTTAGGTATGAGAACACCACTCAATCCCTTACAAACACTCAAAGAAACCACTTTGCGTACCCTTGATCTTACTTCACAGCTTCGATCAAATTACACAACTCTCTTTGCTTCACAGCTTTAGAGAGGACAGAAACTCAACACCTATTCAAACCCTAGAATAGTGTAAATACAAGTACTTTAAACAAACTCTAGACACTAAGCCTTCTGCTCTTGATCTTCTGAATGTTTTCTGTACTTTTTCCTTTGGTCTTGTGCGCTTTATATAGCTCCTGAATTGGGCTTGGACTTGTCACAATATTTGATCAGATTTGTTAATTAAAACTGAATCTTCAAAACAGATTTTATCCCCAAAATCTTTTTAAATCTTCAACCTTTTAATTCTCCAACAGACCTGCAATCAAATCTCCCATGTAACAGAAAATATCTATCCCAAGATATTCTCATCCAATGAGTCAACCACTCTCCACAATTCCAGCTAATACGCGTGCCCTAATAACATATCCTGCTGTTATTAATTCTGTAGGTCTGATGTTACAACATCACCTGTGTGACATCAGACATCTAACTTTAGCATTTAACAACTTAACACAGCCCAATGTTAAGACTTCAATGTTACAACATCAGCACCTTGACATCAACATTGAATAACCTTTATTTTACCAAAATTCCAGCCAATCCAGGAACTCTCACACTCTCTCAAGAGGCCCAAAAGGTTTAAAGAAAAAGAGTGGGGCTTATAACACGAGGGTAGGCCTAGATGATTTTTTCGTTTGAAATGGCGATCGCGCCGAGATTTTTGAAAATGCAGTGGGTCTTATACAATGACTGAGGCCCAAGATAATTTGGTTTTCAAAAGGGGTTGGGTCTTACACTCTAATAGCAGCCCAAACGTTTTGAATGGGTCTTATAGCTCGAGAAGAGGCCCAGATGGTTTATTTTTAAACGGGCGACGATCGCGCCGAACTTTTCTTTTAATGCAGAGGGACTTATACAATATCTGAGGCCCAAAATTGTTTTAGTTAAAAGGGGATTGGTTCTTACAATACCATGAGTGTTTGAAAATGATTTATGAGGGTGAAAATCAAAGAAACCCTAATTTGTTTTCTTTTAAAAGTAAATATTAAAACAAAATCAATGAAAAAAACCAAATGAATTTGAATAAGCCACTTGTGATTTTAATTTAATGTTTGAAAAATGAAGTTTTAATCACAAGGGTTATATTAAAACTCATTTGGTCTTGATTTTTCAAGATAAATGTTCATTTTAAAATGTTTAAAACAAATAAAAATGAAGTTATTCACAAAAAATACTAATTATATTAAATAAATAATATAAACTTATTTTTTTTGTGGAATAAAATATTTCAATATTTTTATGATTTTTTGCAAATAGAACCAATAAAAAATAATTAAAATTGAGTGAGTTATTAATTTTCCAATTAATTAATAAAACATAAAAATATTGGAAAAAATGGCAAAATGTGAAAAAACACAAAATGGCATGGGTGGGGTTTGAACCTACGACCTCAAGGTCACAAGGCGCGCGCAAGGCAAATTTTGGCTCAGAAACGTGAAGGTCATAACTTTCTCAATTCTTAATGGTTTGAGACAAAATTTATATGCATCTGGACCAGAATTTCACAAGGAATCCAATGGTGGTGGTAGTTTTTTCAGATCACACTCCCTCCTCAAAACCCGATAATGGTTTTGAAAAAGACCTATAATTGCATTTTCTATTCTACACTTTGATACAGACATGAATTACATGATCAATTGGTTCAAACACAACATATATAACATGTATGAGGTGTGCATGATCAGTGGACTTCAAAGCATTACATATTTTGGAAAGTTCAAGTCATGAGGCTTACCTCTTTTTGAGCTTTTTGGAATTTTTGTTCAATCTATCAAGCCTCTTGTTCCAGAAATGATTTGATGCTTTAGATTCACTCAAATGATCCCTTAGAAGCTTTTAGGATGATTAGAATCAGCTGGTACCTACAAAAACACAAACTGGTCCTTTCTTGCAAAAGGGGTTAAAATTGACCAAAATAACAACTCTCTCAAATAGTGTTCCAAATGGGGGGAACCATTTGGGACAGTTCAAGGATGATATTTGGAGTGTGTTTAAGGTTTTATCTGGTTTGGAAAGTGACTGAATCAAGACATGGCTTGAAAAATGCACAAAAAGCCTATTTTGAGGTTTTGAGAGGTGACTTTGTGATTTTGTGATTACAGGTCACTTGTGAGAGTTTAGATCACCTACATATGATGTTTATGAGGTGTGTGTGTGATTGGTTTGATTGAAAAAGCTCTCAAACTCAAAAACTCATAGTTACCTTGCTAAAGAAGGCATTTTTGCCAAGAGAAAGGGATTTTGGGGAAAGCATCTGTTTGATGGCTTTGGTGTACTCAAACTGAGCACAAATGAGCTCTATTTATAGTAGAGCAAGTTTGTTTTGGGATCAATAGTGAATGGCAACTGCAGCAGAGGTTTGGCCAATGTTGGCAAATAGAATCCCAAGTCTCCTCTAGCCATTGACTAGAGGTTAGAGCACAGAGCTTTGGTTCCCTACTTGTTGGAGGAATCTTGACTGAATTCAGTTGCAAATATGTCAGTCCATGCCACATCTAAGCATTTATTAAATGTTCCAATCCAAAATTAGAGTCTTGTCCCACTTTTAGGCAATTCTAGGCTTGGCATGCTACTTCTTGTTCCAAGGACTTTGGAGGCTTGGCTCAGTGATTGTCCCCTTTAGATTTGATCCTCAGATGTTTCCAAGATGATGACAAGGCTTGAAATTGTCTATTTTTGGCAAATCGACCAAAAATGCAAAATTCTGCCTTGCCTTGGCAGTTCTCAGCAAGGCAACTTACCAATGTCATATCCCATGGCTCAAGTTGAATTTGGTGATGTTCTTGGCCATTTTGGAAAGCCCTTATATGATACAACAACTGTTTGATCATATTTGGTTTTGATACTTTTTGGATCCAAGTGAAAAAATGTCTCTACATTTGGAAAAAAGTGAAGGCAGATTCTGACTTAGTGAAAATTTCACTAAGTGTTGGAAAAAAGTGACATTTTCACTTATTGTGATTTTGATCAATCCATAACTCAAAATCCATGAAGAATTGGAATGAGGTCCAGTTGAAGTTTTTGTAGAGGGCTATGAGATCTACAAATCAAGCCTTGGATTGGGAGAAATGGCTCTGTGGTTTAGGAGTTATGATCCTCCAAAGTTGGTACCCTTGCCACTTTGTTCATAACTTAGAAAATTTTCTAAGTTTTTATGGTTACCCCTTTTACAAGTTATCCCACTTTCTTTGATTTTTATTGATGAATGATGATTCAAATCATACATTAACATCATTTTAGAGTTAAAAAACCATTTTTGTGAAAAATCTCAAAAAGTCAAAGTTGACTTTTGGGCACAGTTGACTTTCTGTCAGATGAATTCCAAACTGTGCGATCCTTTAGAAAATCATGTCCTTGACCTAAATCAAACTTGATGGACATGTTCCATGGGTGTTATGGGGTGTATTGAATCATGTCCTAGGATTTGGGAGCATGTCCTGGTCAAAAGTCAAAGATACAGTTGACTTTTCTCGCGAAACCCTAACTGTGGTCCAGATGAAATTGAGACTTGTTGCTCAAGCTTCCTGGATCAATCCATTATTGCAAATGGATCAATGTGGTGTATTAGAGACCCTCAAATCCTACCTTGAGGTCTTAGCTCATGATTTGTCCCAAAAGTCAACTTAGGGGTGAATTAGGTCAAGAAACCCTAATTCCTGATTCTTGATGTATGCATCCCCTGAGGCAAAATTGACTTGATGCTTGGGCCTATGAGGTTCCACGGAGTATATTAGGTTATGATTTGAAGCATTGGCTCATGCCCAGTGGAAAATTCCCAACTGGAGGCCCTGGTCGACCAAAACCCTAATTTGGTGACACTGGCGATCTTGAGGCTTGATCCACCTAGAAGGGAGCAACCTTGTGCTTAATCCTTGAAGTGGGAGTCCTTTTGATGCATTGTGGATGTTTGAGAGGTTATACAAGTTGAAGATCATGTCATTCCTTGATTGATCCTTTGTCTAAGAACTCTGAGAGGGCTTGAAACCCTAAGTTTGATTTGTAGTGGATGCTTATCCATCTTCGGGGAGACTAATGGTTCATCCATATTGTGATGATGATTTGCACAATGATGGGGAATCTTAGTGGTCAAAATTTGGGGTATGACAGATGCCCCTATTTAATCTTCTTGGACTCGAAGGTGCGAATGGCGAAGGTATTCGGGCATTCAGGGTGCAAGAGGATTAAATATCGAAATACCCGAAATTTTGATGGTGGTTATGAATGGTAGCTTACGCATTCATCTTCTTTTGTTAAGAAATGACGCTTAGAAAAGGTAAACTTCCCCTCGATCCTGGTTTCCAGCCAAGGAACTGGTCTTAGTTTCTGAAATAAACTTCCCCTCGATCCTGGTTTCCTACCAAGGAACTGGTCTAAGTTTCTGATATGAACTTCCCCTCGATCCTGGTTTCCAACCAAGGAACTGGTCTTAATTTCTGATATGAACTTCCCCTCGATCCTAGTTTCCTACCAAGGAACTGGTCTTAGTTTCTTTTGTCAATACACTTTATTGACAAGGGACGCTATTCGTAGCGATTTTCCTCAAACTTTTCGCCGAATCTCTGCTAAAGAGGCTTTCTCTGGGGATTTTCCTTAATCTGGGAAAGCAAGGATGTCCTCTTCAATGGCGAAGAGTGACATCGGTTGAAGGTTCTCTGGTCTTTCAGATGTTCAAGTTATCAAAGTGGTCAAGGACGCAACTTCAATCCAGAAATAAACTGGAGGAGAGATTGTTCAAACACAACATTTCCTAATCGAGAAAAGAACTGACAACTCGACTAAGAAGACAACTATCACTAGGGATAAGACCGACTAGAGTGATAGTGATGCAATATGAATGAGAATGCAAATAGAATGCATGATGTATGTATGTATATGCTGACAGAACAAAAGCGACATACAGACTAAAGGATGAACATGATAGGATACTCGGCCATCGCGGGGCAAAGTCGTACCGTTGATCCAGAAGTAGCAATTCTGCCTTGTTTAGGAGAAACAGTCCCCGTGGGGAATACCGTTGGTCGGGCTTAGGAGATAAGAACTCGGCCGAGGATATCAGATGGGAAAGTCGCATCAGATACAGTTGATCCTTCATTCAGGCACACTAGCATAGAAGGTGTACTTCGATTCTGCACTTTGAAGCTCGCTTATTTCTGGAGTAGCGAGCGACGTTCTCTCGGTGCTCAATAGTCAAAAGAAATTGCCATCTTTAGTTTAAAAGCTCAAAAAGTTTTAACAAGTAAATTCATTTTTGTTTCGTTTCAAGAACCGTTGATCACGTTAAAATGTCGTTCTATAAAGCTTAAAACAAATGAGAATTATAAACAAAAGCACAAGGGCTCAAATTTTAATGATAGGATGGAAATCATCCAAGCGCGTGATTCCATGGAGTATTTACAAAGTTAGAAAATTGTAATTTAATGGAAAAGGGCTACATTGAAACATAACGACCACTATCCTTCTACCAACTTTGAATTCTGGACATCCTGAGCTTCCGTCGAAGATGACCTTGATTGGAGTTTTCTGATGGATGACGTAAGTGCTGCTGAGGGATTTGCCCCTTTGTTGAACATAGTTACTTGCCATTATCCCTAATTTTTGCCTGGATTGTACTTTGAGGTTTCCAATCCAACGGGATGATTTTTGATCATGTCTCTAATTTTTGCCTAGACCGCCCTTTCGGGTTTTCAATCCACCGAGACGTTTTTTTTAGGCGAAGTATTTCTTGACTACGTCAACATTCGTGGGGTAGGAAAATTTCTCTCCGTCCATAGTTGCAAGTCTCAAGGCGCCGCCTGAGAAAGCTTTCTTGACCACGTAGGGGCCGTCATAATTCGGAGTCCACTTGCCCCGAGAATCAGTGAGAAATGATTGTATTTTCTTGAGCACAAGATCTCCTTTCCTGAAGATGCGAGGTCGGACATTTTTGTCAAAGGCCTTCTTCATTCTCTGTTGATACAACTGACCATGGCATAGTGCCGTTATTCTCTTTTCTTCGATCAGATTGAGTTCGTCGTGTCGACTTTGACACCATTCAGCCTCTATAAGCTTAGCTTCCATCAATACCTGGATTGATGGGATCTCTACTTCTATGGGAAGCACTGCTTCCATGCCATATACTAGAGAAAAAGGGGTTCCCCCTGTTGAAGTGCGGACAGATGTACGATAAGCGTGAAGAGTAAAGGGTAGCATCTCATGCCAATCTTTGTAGGTTACAACCATCTTCTGAACAATCTTCTTGATGTTCTTGTTAGCCGCTTCTACCGCGCCGTTCATCTTAGGTCGGTAGGGAGATGAGTTATGGTGTTCGATCTTGAACTCTGCGCACAACTCCTTCATCATCTTATTGTCCAAGTTAGATCCATTATCAGTAATGATCTGGCCCAGAACACCATAACGGCAGATGATATTGTTTTTGATAAATTGGACCACCACTTGTTGGGTTACATTAGCGTATGACGCTGCTTCGACCCACTTGGTGAAGTAGTCAATGGCTACCAGGATGAACCGATGTCCGTTCGAAGCCTTGGGCTCAATCATGCCAATCATGTCGATTCCCCATATGGAAAAAGGCCATGGGGAAGAAAGAACTTTGAGATGCGCTGACGGTACATGGATTTTGTCGGAGTATATCTGACACTTGTGACACCTCCTCATGTACTTGTAGCAGTCGGATTCCATGGTCAACCAATAGTACCCTGCTCTTAGAATTTTCCTCGCCATTGTGTGTCCATTGGAATGAGTTCCAAAAGACCCTTCATGAATTTCTTTTATCAGCATGTCTGCTTCGGGTCTGCCGATGCATTGGAACAAGACCATGTCAAAATTCCACTTATAGAGTATGTCACTGCTCAGAAAGAAGTTTCTAGCCAGTCTTCTGAGGGTTTTTCTGTCCTTTCTAGACGCCCCATGTGGGTACTCCAGTTTCTGAAGGAAGCATTTGATATCGTGATACCAAGGTTTGCCGTCTATGACTACTTCAATCGCGAAGATGTAAGTGGGCCGCTCAAGGCGTATTATGTCGATCTTAGGTATGCCATTCCATTGAACTACACTAATCATGGAAGAGAGAGTGGCTAAAGCGTCAACCATGTGATTCTCATTACGAAGGATGTGATGAAACTCGATTCTGTTGAAGAAGGGTAACAACCTTCTCGTGTAATCTTTGTAAGGGATCAATCCTGATTGGTATGTGTTCCAATCTCCTTTGATCTGATTGATAACCAGGGTTGAGTCGCCATATACGTCCAAGTTTTTTATCCTTAAGTCGATCGCTTCTTCGAGACCCATAAGACAAGCTTCGTATTCGGCCTCGTTGTTTGTGCACTTAAACGTAAGTCTAGAAGTGAAAGGAATGTGGGTACCCTGAGGTGTTATGATAATTTCCCCAATTCTGTTTCCGTAATGATTGACAGCTCTGTCAAAAATAAGTCCCCATTGGGAATCCGGTTCTGGCCCTTCGTTGGGTAGCGGTTCATCGCAATCTTTCATTTTTAGATACAAGACATCTTCGTCTGGGAAGTCAAACCCGATTGATTCTTGATCGTCAATGAGTTGATGAGCCAAATGATCGGCTAAAACACTCCCTTTAATGGATTTCTGAGCATGGTACTCTATGTCGTATTCTGATAGCAACATTTGCCAACGGGAAATCCTTCCCGTGAGAGCAGGTTTTTCAAATACATACTTGATTGGATCCATTTCGGAGATTAACCAAGTAGTGTGACGAATCATGTACTGGCGAAGACGTTTGGCTGCCCAAGCCAGAGCACAACAAGTTTTCTCGAGCATCGTGTACCGAGTTTCATAGTCGGTGAATTTCTTGCTCAAATAGTATATGGAAGACTCCTTCCTTTTGGTTTCGTCTTGTTGGCCAAGTACACACCCCATTGAGTCTTTCAAGAGTGTTAAGTAAATGATCAGTGGTCTTCCTTCCACTAGAGGGGGTAGAATCGGTGGGTTCAACAGATATTCCTTGATACTGTCGAAGGCAGTTTGACAATCTTCTGTCCAAATGCAGTCCTGATTCTTTTTAAGTAATTTGAAAATCCGCGCACATATCGCCGTCATGAGGAATATAAATCCGGAGATGTAGTTCAAACGTTCCAGGAATCCTCTGACTTGTATTTCAGTCTTCGGAGAAGGCATTTCTTGAATGGCCTTGACCTTGTCAAGATCAACCTCAATTCCTTTCTGGCTGACGATGAACGCTAAGAGTTTCCCTGAACGGACACAAAAGGTGCACTTGTTGGGATTCAAGTGGAGTTTGTACTTTCTCATCCGCTTGAATAATTTTGACAGGTGGGTCACATGCTCCTCTTCTGTCTTAGATTTTGCAATCATATCATCGACATATACCTCAATTTCTTTGTGTATCATGTCATGAAAAAGAGTAGTCATGGCCCGTTGATAGGTTGCCCCAGCGTTCTTCAAACCGAACGGCATTACCTTGTAACAAAAGGTACCCCAGGGGGTAATGAACGAAGTTTTCTCCATGTCTTTCGGCGCCATTTTGATCTAGTTATAGCCCGAGAATCCATCCGTGAAGGAGAAAACTTTGAACTTTGCTGTACTGTCTACCAGCATGTCTATGTGTGGCAAGGGAAAGTCGTCCTTTGGAATAACCTTGTTTAAATCTCTGTAATCGACACACATTCTGACTTTTCCGTCCTTTTTTGGAACGGTTACGATGTTGGCTAACCATTGAGGATATTCTGATGTAGCGAGGAAACCTGCGTCAATCTGTTTCTGTACTTCCTCTTTGATTTTGATGGCCATGTCTGGATGAGTCCGTCTCAACCTTTGTTTTACTGGCGGACATTCCGATCTCAACGGTAAATGATGTTCCACGATGCTGGTATCCAACCCTGGCATATCCTGATAGGACCAAGCGAATACATCGGGGAATTCTTTGATAAGCTTTAACAAACCCTCTTTAGCAGTTGGACTGAGCAGTGCCCCAATCTTGATTTCTTTTCTCTCTTTTTTCGAACCTAAGTTTACCGTTTCCAACGGTTCTTTATGAGGTTCAATGGACCTTTCCTCTTGTTTGAGTAGTCGGGAGATCTCTCATGGAATTTCGTCGTCAACTTCTTCTTCAGCCCCAATGTAGCGAGCCATTTTGGACGTGGTTCTTAAGCACTGTCGCTTTGGGGTTTACTACAGGTCGATTCATTTTTTATTCTATTGAAGCTGATGAAGGAAGGGAAATAGATGTCTCAAATAAACCCTGCCTGCATACTGAGTTTAAACAGCGGTCTGTTAGGATACAGATGCGGTTTAGATTGTGGGCCTCTCCCTGCTTATTTTGTTAAGAATGAAATGACAGGGTTGTTTATGTTTAGGACTGATGTTTTTGAATTACTGATTTCGGGTTGATTGATGGAGATATGGGATTTGGGTTTTTTTTTTGTTTATTGTGCTCGCTAAGATTTTTCTTTCAATATTATGCATATGTATTCCCGTTTACCGAAACAGGGAAATCAGAGCGTTCGTAGTTCCTCGTATTCTATGGGAGGAAATGGGTGTTTTGGTGTCTTGTTCAAAGCCCAAGACGTGAAGCGAAAGGCGATTTATATCTTGTTCAAAGCCCAAGATGTGAAGCTGAAGGGTCTATTTGTATCTTGTTCAAAGCCCAAGATGTGAAGCTAAAAGGTGTTGTCTTTAGAAAGAATTTGTCATCTCTAAAGAGGGGGTTGTATGTCACAACTGTTTATAAAGGAGAATTACTTTAACCGGGATATGCGAATCCGACAATGCCATAATTTACTTTATAGGGGATTTCCAACCTGAAGGAGAAGACTTTAACTCAGTGTAGAGCAATTCCATCTTTCCTTAGGAATTTCTCATGCTAAAAGAGGGACAGTGGCATGGATGTAGATGATCCAGAGGCTTGCCGCTTATAGCGATTAGATGAAGGGGAAAGAGTTGTTGATGTTTGTGTACTGTGAACGAGGCACAACTTTGATGCTAAAAGGTTGATTGGATCAACCAGTGGTTTTCTTATACAAAGCCTAACAGGAGGCTATTGGCCCAACAAGAGGGTTTTTATGTGTCTCATACAAAGCCCGAGAGAGAGGCTAAAAGGGGTTGATCCTACAAGAGGATATTTTATACTCAACAAGAGAGTGTTTTTGTATCTCGTACAAAGCCCGAGATGGAGGCTAAAATTTGTTTGGCTCAATAATAACCTTTTTGTATCTCGTATAAAGCCCGAGATGGAGGCGAAAGGGGTGATTGATTCAACGAGGGAGTCTCTTATGTGTCTCGTACAAAGCCCGAGAGAGAGGCTAAACGTTGTTTGAATCAACGAGGGAGTCTTTTGTATCTCGTACGAAGCCCGAGAGAGAGGCTAAACGTTTGCTTCGGTGGGAAGAATCATTGTACAAAGCCCAAGAGGAGGCTATTGTAACTGTTTCAGTTGAGTGACAGATCCAGTATACTGATTTTAAAAGAGAAAATCAGTTCTTATATGAGTAACACTTTCCTCAAGGATTTGATTCGAGGACCAGGGATATTTCCTTTTCTTTAAGGAAACGGGAAATCCAAGGGTATTGAGACTATCCGAGTCTACGGGTTTTCTTCCTATCTTTGAAGGGAGCTTGAGAATGTCTTAGAGACTCAAGGATATTAGACTGTCTGTGTCTAGAGTTTCATCTTTTGTACTATGCTTTGAGAAACAGTAGTAGACTCTTTGAAAGGACTGTTCTATGAAGATGACTAAGTTCTATTCCTATACCTCTAGGAGGTCATCGGGACAATTTGTACGAAGCCCAAGAGGAGGCTAGAAGCTTTTAAGAAGCCGACGGGTCCTTGTACGAAGCCCAAGAGGATGCTATCATTCCCGGAGGAAGAGATCATTATACGAAGCCTAAGAGGAGGCTGTGAATACTTCTAAGAAGCCGATGGGTCCTTGTACTAAGCCCAAGAGGAGGCGGGGTTGCTTTTAGGAAGCCTGTGGGTCCTTGTACGATGCCCAAGAGGAGGCGGATGCTTTTAAGAAGCCCGTGGGTCCCCAAACCCCGAGAAATTCAAGACAGGTTATTCACAAGGAATAGATCAAGCCAGGAAAGTTCGAGAATTTGGAAGAAACTCAAAGATGCCATTCACGGAGAATACATTCATCTCTGGGAGTAGAGTTTCTTGACAATTCCTAATGAGGACAGCCGAAGAAAAGACTGTATCTGGTGATCCTACTGGGGATCTAGTTGT
Source organism: Lathyrus tuberosus (assembly GCA_022829125.1). NCBI lineage: Eukaryota > Viridiplantae > Streptophyta > Magnoliopsida > Fabales > Fabaceae > Lathyrus > Lathyrus tuberosus. The sequence continues at coordinate 3,899,039 of JALAZF010000440.1, forward strand.
CTATTTCTACGAATAAACGAAACGGCGTCACCTAGTTCTAGACGTAGTTGCCGGGGAAACTCGAAATATCTATAATATTATTACATAGTTGATATGAGTTTATGAAAGAAGACTTACAGCGAAACAGCCCCACAATACAGTTATATGTATATGAAAGCGGTAAATGAAAGCGTATAAACACTTACTCGGTTGTAGAGCTTCCATGTTGTTTGGTTAGTTGTTCAACAAAGAAAGATTGAAAACAATAGTATATTTCAAAATCAAAGGAGAAAGTGCTTTGAAATAAAATGGTTGGGGCTTACAGCTCAAGGAGAGGCCCAAGGTTTTATCAGTGAGCGCACTGTTGAATTTGTACAGAGGGACTTATACAAGTGACTGAGGCCCAAAAAGATTTTTTTGTACAAAGGGATGGGTCTTACACTCTCTCAAGAGGCCCAAAAGGTTTAAAGAAAAAGAGTGGGGCTTATAACACGAGGGTAGGCCCAGATGACTTTTCGTTTAAAAATGGTGATCGCACCGAGGTTTTCTTTTAACGCAGAGGGACTTATACAAGAAGTGAGCCCAAAATTGTTTTGGTTAAAAGGGGGTTGGGTCTTACACTCTATTAGAGGCCAAAAAGTTTTGAATGGGTCTTATAGCTCAAGGAGAGGCCCAAATGGTTTATTTTTCAAAAGGCGACGATCGTGCCGTTTATTTTTAACGGTATCGGGACTTATACAATACACTGAGGCCCAAAAATAATTTGGTCAAAAAAAGGATTGGGTCTTACACTCTATTAGAGGCCCAAAGTGTTTTGAAAATGATTTATGAGGGTTGAATTAATCCAAAAACCCTAATTTGTTTTCAAAATGTGTTTTAATTGAATAAAAATTCAATTAAAATGATCAAAATTGTTTAACACATGGAAAACAAATTGTGATCTTGGATTAATGCTTCAAAAATTAAGTATTGATCTACAAAATAATTAGAGGGCATTAAAAGTTGCAAAATCAAGGTGGAAAAAATATTTTAAATGTTAAAAACAATTAAAACATTAATTCTTTGCAAAAATATCAATTATATAAAATAAATAATATATAAAGAATCAACTCAAAATCATTAAAACTCAGAGAGAAATTAATTTTTGAATCAATTAAATAAAATCACAAAATTCAAATATTTGAATTTGAAAGAAATGGCGCCAAGAACAGCTGAAGAACACGTGCGTGTTTCAGCTTGGCCCAGATTTGCATTTTATCTCCAATCTCACTGAATACTTGATTATATCATGCAATCCACATACCAATCAACTCGTTTCAACCTCACGATCATGTCTATGACAATTAATTTCATTTAAATTAAGCATAAAACAATAAATCACGAAAAATCCTCAAGAACCCTAATTTCTTCATGAAGGCTAGGATTTTTGATACACGATTTAAACAATGCAATTAATTGAGGGGAAACATTCTATGCATGATTATGAACATATGGCCAAATTATTGTGCAGCAAAAATTGCATGGATCATGGAGTTAGAAGAGCTCATGCTTACCACTTGCAGCTGGTGATCGTGATTTGTGTTGGAGGTGTTACAGCTAGGTTCCAATGATCTAGATAGCTTCCCTAGGTGCCATGGAGTGTGTATGAATGCTTGGAATGGATTGAAATGATCTGGAACTTGAGATGGTACCCCAACTGCAAATCTGTCAAGAACTTGAGCAATTGGCTGGTGATTTTGTGAAATCTGTGTTCCAGATGTTATGTGAGTGTTTGGATCACTTCTATATGATGTATGTGAAGTGTGTGTGTGATTGGTTTGATTGGAAAAGCTCTCAAACTCAAAACCCGATAGTGACTTGCCTTAAAAGGAAAAATTGGAGTGAAAGAAGAGATTTTGAGGAAAGCATCTGTTTGATGGCTTTGGTGTACTCAAACTGATCACAATTGAGCTCTATTTATAGTAGAGCAAGTTTGTTTTGCAAGGAATAGTGAATGGCAACTGCTGAGTAGGTTTCGCCATTGTTGGCAAATGAAAATCCAAGTCTCCTCTAGCCATTGACTAGAGGTTAGGGAACAGGCTGCTGGTCCCCTTGGTCTTGGATAAGTCTTGACTGAATTCAGTTGCTAAGAGCTCAGTTCATGCCACCTTGATGCTTCCATTGAATGCTCTAATCCAAAATTAGAGTCTTGTCCCTATTTTGGCAATTCTAGGTTCAACATGCTATTTCTTGTTCCAAAGACTTTGGAGGCTTGGCTCAGTGATTGTCCCCTTTAGATTCAATCATCAGAGGTGTCCAAGTGGATAGGAGCATTTGGATTTGGCTGATTTTGGCAAATCGACCAAAAGTACAAAAATCTGCCTTGCCTTGGCAGATTTCAGCAAGGCAACTTGCCAATGTCATATCTCATGGCTCAAATTGAATTTGGTAATGTTCTTGGCCATTTTGGAAAGCCCTTACATGATACAACAACTGTTTTAACATGTTTGGTTTCGACCTCTTTTGAATCCAAGTGAAAAATCCCCCTACATTTGGAAAAAAGTAAAGGCAGATTCTGACTTAGTGAAATTTTCACTAAGTGTTGGAACAAAGTGACTTTTCTTGATTTTGATCACTCCATAACTCAAAATCCATGAGGAATTTGGACATAGGTCAGTATGAAGCTTTTGTAGAGGGAAATATTATCTACAAATCAAGCTTTGAATGGGGAACAATGGCCTTGTGGTTTAGGAGTTATGGTCCTCCAAAGTTGGCACATTAGTGTCACTTTTTCCATAACTTAGAAATTTTTCTAAGTTTTTATGGTTACCCCTTTTACAAGTTATCCCATTTTCTTTGATTTTTCTTGATGAATGATGATTCAAATCATACATTAACATCATTTTAGGGTTAAAAATCCATTTTGGTGAAAAATCTCAAAAAGTCAAAGTTGACTTTTGTGCAGAGTTGACTTTTTATCAGATGAATTCTAAACTGTGCAATTCTTCAGGAAATCATGTCCTTGACCTAAATCAAACTTGGACGACATGTTCCATGGGTGTCATAGGGTATATTAAATCATGTCTTAGGGTTTGGGAGCATGTTCTGGTCAAAAGTCAAAGTTACAGTTGACTTTCCTCGCAAAACCCTAATTGTGGTGCAGATGAAATTGAGACTTGTTGCTCAATCTTCTTGGATTAATCCATTGTTCCAAATGGATCAATATAGTATATTAAAGACCCTCAAATCATGTCTTGAGGTCTTGGTTCATGATTTGTCCCTAAAGTCAACTTAGAGGTGAATTAGGTCAAGAAACCCTAATTCCTGATTTTTAGTGAATGCATCCCCAGAGGCAAGATTGACTTGATGATTGGGTCCATGAGGCTCCATGGAGTCTATTAGGTTATGCTTTGGATCTTTGGCTTGTGCCCAGATGAAATTTTCCATCTGGAGGCCCTGGTCGACCAAAACCCTAATTTGGTGACACTGGCGATCTTGAGGCTTGATCCACCTAGAAGGGAGCATCCTTGTGCTTAATCCTTGAAGTGGGAGTCCTTCTTGATCCTTTGTGGATGTTTGAGAGGTTAGACAAGTTGAAGATCATGTCATTTCTTGATTGATCCTTTGTCTAAGAACTCTGAGAGGGCTTGAAACCTTAATTCTGATTGTAGTAAATGCTCAACAACCCTTGAGGCATTTGATGAGGCATGATGGTTCACCCATATTGTGATGATAATTTGCACAATGATGGGAAATCTTAGTTGTCAAAATTTGGGGTATGACAGATGCCCCTATTTAATCTTCTTGGACCCGAAGGTGTGAATGGCGAAGGTATTCAGGCATTCGGGGTGCAAGAGGATTAAATATCGGAATACCCGAAATTTTGAAGGCTATGAATGGCAGCTTGTGCATTCATCTTCTTTTTGCTAAGCAATGATGCTTAGAAAAGGTAAAAACTTCCCCTCGATCCTGGTTTCCTACCAAGGAATTGGTCTTAGTTTCTCTTGTCAACTTCCCCTCGATCCTGGTTTCCTACCAAGGAACTGGTCTCAGTTTCTGATTTAAACTTCCCCTCGATCCTGGTTTCCTACCAAGGAACTGGTCTCAGTTTCTGATTTAAACTTCCCCTCAATCCTGGTTTCCTACCAAGGAACTGGTCTCAGTTTCTGATTTAAACTTCCCCTCGATCCTGTTTTCCTACCAAGGAACTGGTCTCAGTTTCTGATTTAAACTTCCCCTCGATCCTGGTTTCCTACCATGGAACTGGTCTCAGTTTCTTCTGTCAATAAACTTTATGACAAGGGACACTATTTGTAGCGGTTTTCCTCAAACTTCTCGCCACATTTTCCTGGGGAGATGCCATTTGAGTGGAAAAAGTTTTGATGTCAGACTTGCTGGGGAACCCATTCGTCTGAGTTGTAGAGGTGCACAAACTTCTCCGTTGGAGACGCCATTTGTCGACTCTATCTAGGGAAAATGAGTCTCTTGAGAGACTGCTTCTGCTTGGGGTCTTACATCATATTTTTCTCGGGATCTTCCCAGAGAAATGTCATATGATAGGCTCCAATTTTGAGGTGCCGATGACCTTTTCATCAGCGGTCTTTCGGAGAAAGGCAGCTGTACTGCCAAATTTTTGCCTAGGAGGCTTTCTCTCAGGATTTTCCTTAATCCGGGAAAGCAAGGATATCATCTTCTATGGCGAAGAGTGACATTTGTAGAAAGCTTCTCTGGCTTTTCTGAGGTTCAAGTTATCAAAGTGGTCGAGTGCCGACTCTAATCCAGAGATACATTGGAGGCGAGATTGTTCAAACACAGCATTTCCTGACGAGGCAAGAACTGACAACTCGATTGAGAAGACTGTTATCACTAGGGGACAAGACCGACTAGAGTGATAGTGATGCAATATGAATGCGAATGCAAGTAAAATGCATGATGTATGTATGTATGTATATGTTGACAAAATTGACGCGACATACAGACTAATAGATGAACATGACTAGATACTCGGCCATCGCGGGGCGAAGAAGTACCGTTGGTCAAAAAAGTAGCAATTCTACCTTGCTTAGGAGAGATAGTCCCTGCGGGGAATACTGTTGATCGGGCTTAGGAGATAAGAACTCGGTTGAGGGTATCAGATGGGAAAGCCGCATCTCATACAGTTGATCCTTCGTTCAGGCGTACTGGCCTAGAAGAAGTACTTTGATTCTGCACTTTGAAATTCATACGCCTTTGGAGACGCAATCGACGTTCTTTCGATGTTCAACAGTCAAAAGCAATTTCCATCTTTAATTTAAAAGAAGAAAAGTTTGACAAGTAAATTCGGTTTTGTTTCATTTCAAGAATCGCTAATCATGTTAAAACGCCATTATGTAAAGCTAAAACAAATAAGAATTACAAACAAAAGCACAAGGGCTCAAATTTTATTGATAAGATGGAGATCAGCCAAACGCGTGATTCCAAAGAGTATATACAAAGTTTGAAAATGCTAATTTACAGGGAAAAGGGCTACGTTGAAACATAACGACCACTATCCTTCTACCAACTTTGAATTCGGGACATCCTGAGCTTCTGTCGAAGATGACCTTGACTGGAGTTTTCCTCCGATGGATGATGTAACTGCTGCTGAGGGACTTGCCTCTGTTGAACATAGTTACTTGCCATTATCCCTAATTTTTGCCTGGATTGTACTATGAGATTTCCAATCCATCGGGATGATTTTTTTTCATGTCTCTAACTTTTGCCTGGACAGCCCTTTCGGGTTTTCAATCCACCGAAACGTTTTTTTTTTAGTTTAGGCAAAGTATTTATTGACTACATCAACATTCGTGGGACCATCATAATTTGGGGTCCATTTGCCCCGAGAGTCAGTCAGAAACTATTGTATCTTCTTGAGCACGAGGTCTCCTTTTCTGAAGACACGAGGTCAGACCTTTTTGTCGAACGCCTTCTTCATTCTCTGCTGATACAACTGACCGTGGAATAGTGTCGTGATTCACTTCTCTTCGATTAAGTTTAATTTGTCGTGTCGACTTTGACACCATTCAGCTTCTGAAAGCTTAGCTTCCATCAATACCCGAATTGATGGGATCTCTACTTCTCTGGGGAGAACTGCCTCCATGCCATATACTAGAGAGAAAGGGGTTGCCCCTGTTGAAGTGAGGACAGATGTTCAATAACCGTGAAAAGCAAAGGGTAGCATTTTGTGCCTATCTTTATAGGTTACAACCATCTTTTGAACGATCCTCTTGATGTTCTTGTTAGCCGCTTCTACCGCTCCGTTCATCTTGGGTCGGTAGAGAGATGAGTTATGGTGTTCGATCTTGAACTCAACGCACATCTCTTTCATCATCTTATTGTTCAAGTTAGATCCATTATCTGTAATGATCTGGCTCGGAACACCATAACGGCAGATGATATTGTTTTTGATAAATCGGACCACCATTTGTCGGGTTACATTAGCGTACGACGCTGCTTCGACCCACTTGTTGAAATAGTCAATGGCTACCAGGATGAACCAATGTCCGTTTGAAGCCTTAGGTTTGATCAAGCCAAACATGTCAATTCCCCATATGGAAAAAGGCCACGGGGAAGAAAGAACTTTGAGATGTGATGGCGGTACATGAATTTTGTCGGAGTATATCTGACACTTGTGGCACCTCCTCATGTACTTGTAGCAGTCGGATTGCATGGTCAACCAATAATACCCTGCTCTCAGAAATTTTCTCGCCATTGTGTGTCCGTTGGCATGAGTGCCAAAGGATCCTTCATGAATTTCTTTCATAAGCATGCCTGCTTCTGGGCTGTCTACGCATCGGAGCAAGACCAAGTCAAAATTCCTCTTATAAAGAGTGTCACCGCTCAGGAAGAAACTTCCAGCCAATCTTCTGAGGGTTTTCCGGTCTTTTCTGAGTGCCCCAGATGGGTACTCTTGTTTTTGAAGGAAGCATTTGATATCGTGATACCAAGGTTTGTCGTCTATGACTGCTTCAATCGTGAAGATGTAGGCGGGCCGTTCAAGGCGCATTATGTCGATCTTAGGTAGGTCATTGCATTGACCTACGCTAATCATGGAAGAGAGAGTGGCTAAGGCATCAGCCATGTGATTCTCATTACGAGGGACGTGATGAAACTCAACTTTGTTGAAGAAGGGTAACAACCTTCTTGCATAGTCTTTGTAAGAAATCAGTCCTGATTGGTATGTGTTCCAATCTCCTTTTATCTAATTGATAACCAAGGCTGAATCGCTGTATACGTCCAAGTTTTTGATACTTAAATCATTCGCTTCTTCGAGACCCATAATACAAGCTTCATATTCGGCCTTGTTGTTTGTACATTTGAACATAAGTCTGGCAGTGAAAGGAATGTGGGTACCTTGAGGGGTAACAATGATTGCCCCAATTCCGTTTCCATAATGATTAATTGCTCCGTCAAAGATAAGTCCCCATTGGGAACCTGGTTCTAGCCCTTCACTGGGTAACGGTTCATCGCAATCTTTCATTTTTAGATACATGACATCTTCGTCTGGGAAGTCAAACCCGGTTGATTCTTGATCGTCAATCGGTTGATGAGCCAAATGATCGGCTAAAGTACTTCCTTTAACGGCTTTCTGAGCGTGGTACTCTATGTCATATTCTGATAATAACATCTGCCAACGGGCAATTCTTTCCGTGAAAGCAGGCTTTTCGAAGACATACTTGATTGGATCCATCTCGGAAACCAACCAAGTAGTATGACGAATCATGTATTGGCGAAGACGTTTGGCTGCCCAAGCTAAAGCGCAACAAGTTTTCTCAAGCATCGTGTACCGAGTCTCGCAGTCGGTGAACTTCTTGCTCAGATAGTAGATGGCAAACTCTTTCTATTTGGTTTCGTCTTGTTGGCCAAGTACACATCCCATTGAGTCCTCCAGGACTGTGAGGTAGATGATCAGTGGTCTTCCTTCCTTTGGAGGTGATAGAATTGGCGAATTTAATAGGTATTCCTTAATACTTTTGAAGGTGGTTTGGCAATCTTCTGACCAAACGAAATCCTGGTTCTTTTTGAGTAATTTGAAAATCGGCACACACGTGGAGATCATAAGGAATATGAATCTGGAGATGTAGTTCAAACGTCCCAAGAATCCGCTGACTTGTTTTTTCAGTTTTCGGAGAAGGCATTTCTCGAATGGCCTTGACCTTGTCAGGATCAACCTCAATTCCTTTCTGGCTGACTATGAACCCTAAGAGTTTCCCCGAACGGACACCGAAGGTGCACTTGTTGGGATTCAAGCGGAGTTTGTACTTCCTCAAACGCTCGAATAGTTTCGCCAGGTGGGTCATATGCTCCTCTTCTGTCTTAGATTTTGCAATCATATCATCGATATATACCTCTATCTCTTTGTGTATCATGTCATGAAACAAAATTGTCATGGCCCTTTGATAGGTTGCCCCGGCGTTCTTCAAGCCGAACGGCATCACCTTGTAACAAAAGGTACCCCATGGGGTAATGAACGAAGTTTTCTCCATGTCTTTCGGCACCATTTTGATCTGGTTATAGTCCGAGAATCCATCCATGAAGGAGAAAACTTTGAACTTTGTTGTGCTGTCTACCAGCATGTCAATGTGTGGTAAAGGAAAGTTGTCCTTTGGACTTGCCTTGTTCAGATCCCTATAATCAACACACATTCTGACTTTTCCGTCCTTTTTGGGAACGGGTACGATGTTGGCTAACCATTGAGGATATTCAGATGTAGCGAGGAAACCTGCGTCGATCTGTTTCTGTACCTCCTCTTTGATTTTGATGGCCATGTCTGGGTGAGTCTGTCTCAACCTTTGCTTTACTGGTGAACATTCCGATCTTAATGGTAAGTGATGTTCCAGGATGCTGGTATCCAACCCTGGCATATCCTGATAGGACCAAGCAAACACATCAGGAAATTCTATGAGAAGCTTTATCAAACCCTCTTTGGCAGTTGGATTGAGCAGTGCCCCAATCCTGATTTTTTTTCTCTCTTTTTCTGAACCCACATTGATCGTTTCCAACGGCTCTTTGTGAGGTTCAATGGACCTTTCCTCCTGCCTAAGTAGTCGAGAGATCTCTTCTGGAATTTCGTTGTCAACTTCTTCTTCAGCCCCAAATATCGGGAACCCAAAGTCAGGAGAAGGCATCGGATCGTATGTTTCAACTGGGTTTAAAACAAGCAATCTGCATGACATGATGATTCGTGTTTAGAAGAGATAGAGAGAATGCAAGTGTGTGTAGTGTATTTATTTTACTGCTTGTTTTTATTATTGAATTGTTTTTAGGATTACCATTTTCTGAAAAAGCAAAAAGAGAAAACAGCAATTAATGCGGAAATTATAGAATGACATTATTTTATTAATGAACAAGTCGATCCTTGAAACTACATCCCTATAAAACAAAACTCTGTCGCTTTGAGCGAAGCGAAGAGGGAAATTTTATAGAAAGAGAGCCCTATCAAAACATCCGTTTCACCTGGGCAGGGTGAAAGGTTAAAGATGGCAATTACTTTGACTAGCGAATGACCTTCGGAACCTCGACGGCAACCCATTGGCGGCGAACTCTTCGGTGAATCACAAAGTCTGGTACCTTCCTTAATTTGTCTTCAGAAATAACGCTGATTTTTGGTGAAGCAGGATCATTGGAATCTGTCTCCCAGGCAGAGTTGTCATAGGAGAATTCCTCTGTTGCATTTTGCATAGCATTTGTGCTCTCAGCTGTATCTCTCCATCCAGTTGGCTGGATATCTTCGAGCCTGATACGAGAGCTTTCGGGAGTGGTGTATTTGACCATATAGTCAAATTTTCCACTTGGTGGTCCCAAGGTGTCCCATACTTCTCTGGAACTGGAGGAGTCATCCCTCTCGATGATGTTGACCTCGGGAAAAGCATAGTTGATGAATTCTAGTCCTGCAAACATTGCAAATTCATCGTCGTGTTGAGTAGTTTCTGAATGACCTGAGTGTTGATCCAATGACATGGTGGGGACACAGGTATTCTGTTCAATGACGGTCAGCTGATTTTCATTGTTCGGCTAACTCTCTTGCCCCAAGTCTCCTAGATAAGGTTGCCACATTGGCAGACCATCCATTGGGCCATAGTAGGTATAGTCAAAATTGTCTTTCATCGGAGTGTCTTCCTCTAATGAATTTGGCGAAGCACGGCATCCTTCCGGATCACAATCCCCGTATATCATTTCAATGACTGACCTTGGTATAAATCTCGGACTCTCTGTAGGAAAGCAAAAAGGAGTTTGCGTTTCGTCCTGAGACATATAACCGTCCTTGTTAAGATAGGACTTCCACTCCCCCTCTGTGTCAGAGGGATCTTCCTCATTGATAGCATGTACTGCTTGAGACACTGGGTGAAGAAAACCTCCACTGTGGAAGAAGTTCTAAATGGGATGAAGACTTCTATCGCCGGCAGCTGTCTGGGTACAAGTTGCAGAAAAACCAAGACCCTTCTTTGTTTTATTGTCAATAGGAATGACAAGTTGTCCCCATCCGGTTGTATCGGTACTCTCGACCGCTTTGATAGCATCTTTGTATGAGGAAATCGAGGTTCCTCCTTGGGATTGATTGTCCTTGCTCACCGACAGTGCTTGGAACTGAGTTCCAATAACCTCCTCGGGTTCTACACAAGTAGATGATGATAAGTTACTCACGAGAAAGGCCTGTTTTCCACAGACTGTGACAAGTTGATCGTTTTGAACGAACTTTAGCTTTTGGTGGGGGGTCGAAGTGACCGTTCCAGCCTGATGTATCCAAGGTCTTCCTAATAAACAAATGTATGTTGCTCGGATGTCCATGACCTGGAAAGTGACTTGGAAAGTGTGAGGACCGATAGTTATGGGAAGGTTAACTTCGCCGATAACTGTTTTTCTGGATCCGTCGAACGCTTTGACGACGACCTCGCTGGTTCTCATCGGAGGGCCTTTGAACGATAATTACAACAAAGTGGACTTCGGCATAACATTCAGGGCTGACCCTGTGTCTACCAGTACGCTGGCTAAAGCATCGTCCTGGCAGTTAAATGTAATGTTGAGTGCCATGTTATGACGGCGACCCTCTTCGGGTAATTCCTCATCACTAAATCCCAAATTATTGCATGAAGTGATGTTAGAGACAATACTATTGAATTTTCTGATTGTTACATCCTGTTCCACAAAGGCTTGCTCCAAGACTTTCTGCAGAGCCTCCCTGTGGGCTTCTGAACTGAGTAACAGTGATAATACCGAAATCTTTGAAGGAGTTTGTAACAGCTGATCAACAATGTTATATTCACTCCTTTGGATGAGCTTCAGCATCTCATCATTATTTTTTGAAAGGCCGGGATTACTGGATTGACCGACTGATGGATCGGGAGCTTCTATCTGAAGTTCCTTTTCCTTGTTAGGTTCTCCAACTCCTCGGTTGAAGATTCGACCGCTCCGTGTTACACGACTGATGTCTGCAATATTCACGACGGAGGGTAATGGAATTTCCTTTCCATTTTCAACTGTCGTTGCACCGTATTTGTAAGGGATAACCTTAGTTAATTCATACGGTAGTGGTCCCGGTAGATAGATGACTATGGGAACCTTCTGATTTTTTTGACCATCATAAGTAATCTCGATCTGTTCCCGGTTGGGAACTCTTGATTCGTCAAGTAGAGGGATGATGGCAAAAACATCCCTGGTCTGGTGACGACCAGAGATTGTTACAACATCCTCGACTTGATTGGTAAGGTAGTTCGGCGTCCAGTTGATGGGTCCAGAACCCGGATATGGGCAAATCTCTCCATGATCCACCTGACCCTGAAGAGCTGCTCTCACAAGGTAACACCCTTGGTTACTTTCCGAACAGACACTACAACGGTCATAGTTGTGTTGTGGCACCTGGCCACACCCACTTTGAATACAATGTAACCTCACTAGGTTAGCTTCCACAGATCGGACATCCTGACTTTGACGTCGAGTAGGATTCCTGTTATTGATACTAATCTGCTGAGTATCTTCATCCATATAGATTGGCATCCACCAATGATTTAACAAGTGCTGAAGTGCCTCCTGGACAAGGGCACAACCTCGATCATTTTCGCAACCTGCTTTACAGCTTTGAAAGTCGTGTGATATTAAGAATCCGAGTCGGACCTGCTCAACATGTAACTCTACCAGGTTGGTATTCATCACGCGAATATCAAAGATCTGAACCACGTTGATCTGATAGGGATTCCTATCATGGTAGTCTTGGATCCATCCAAGATCCATCTGATGCTGGAGAGCCTCTTCTATGAAAGAGCATCCCTGTTTATTTACCGAGCAAGTCATACAGGAACTGTAATCGTGCCGCAGCAGATTATGGTATTGGCTTTGCCTTGAGTGCATCGCCACCAAGTTGACATTCATTGCACAGATGTCGTGGTTCTGAATGACGTTGGAGTTCGTATAGACCATGTTAATTCCACGAACTCGGTGCTCTTGGATCCATCCGAGATCCATCTGTTCCTGTAAAGCTGATTGCAATACCGAACATCCTTGATTATTTTTAGAGCAGACATCACATTGATGATAATTGTGAGGTGGCACATGGCCATATCCACTCTGTCTACAATGCATCTTGACCAGATTGGCCCTCAATAAGAGTACATCGTGAATTTGATAGACGTTGTTAGACTCTCTCTCAATCAAGTTGACTGCACCTTTCTCGTTTTGAGGCAGAGGCTTCGTGAGAACATTTGGATTCGTATCTTTGAAAGATAAGAGGCCGCTCCTAACAAGCTTTTGCTCATCAGATTTGAAATTAAGACAGTTCTCTATGTTATGCCCAGACCCTCCTTGATGATAAGGGCAAGTCTGATCTGCTTTGAACCAAAAAGGCGGATTTTTCGGTACTGTAAGAGGAGACTTAGTCTGGATGTGCCCCTTAGCCAGTAGTAACGGAAATAGTTCTGCGTACAACACGGGTATAGGATCAAACCCTGATGGTCGTGTTGTATGGTTGTTGTTATATGGAGGACGAGCCTGCTGAAGAGGCTGTTGTGTCCTTTGCTGATTAGGTTGGCTCTGCGCAACCTGAGGTTGATATGTAGGAATAGGCGCAGGGCTGATAGCAGGAGTTACAGCTGCTACCGGTTGATAACGTCGCCTTTGCTTTCCGAGAGAGATATTCCCAATATGTTGCTCTTTTTTCTTAGGGAGAGCACTATCATATCATTTTGTACTGCTTGATGGTCCAGCGTCTTTTGTCAAATGTCCTTCTCGGGCGGCTTCCTCAAGACGAACTCCCATGCCCACCATCTCGGTGAAGTCACTGGGCGCACTGGCAACCATTCTGTCATAGTAAAATGAGCTTAAGGTCTTTAAGAAGATCTTTGTCATCTCTTTTTCCTCAAGAGGTGGACAAATTTGAGCGACAATTTCACGCCATCTCTGGGCGTACTCCTTAAAGGTTTCCTTGTCCTTTTGTGACATTGATCTGAGTTGATCTCTGTTCGGTGCCATGTCCAAATTGTATTTGTAATGTTGGACGAAGGCAGTACCAAGATCTCTGAATGTGCTAATCGTAGCACGGTTTAAACCCATGTACTATTTTAATGCGGCACCGGTTAAACTATCCTGAAAGTAGTGAATCAGCAGGTCCTGATTCTCAGTCTGAGCTGACATTCGCCGAGCGTACATCACTAAGTGACTCTGAGGGCAAGAGTTACCCTTGTACTTTTCAAAGTCGGGCACTTGGAACTTGTGCGGGACTTTCACATTGGGGACCAAGCAGAGGTCTGCGGCGTCCTTTCCAAATAGATCCTGACCGCGAATGGCTTACAGTTCCTTCTGCATTCCCAAGAACTGTTCCTGGAATTCATCCATTTGGTCAAACATAGTTTCCTTTTTTCCAGAAGGTATCTGTGGAATCTGTCCTTCCGGGACAGTGTGGACCACAGGGGGTGGTACTGTGACTACTGCAGTGAGTCTTGGCGTTTCTCGAAGTTTGTAACCTTCAGGAGTCTTCAATATGCCTCTGGCATCTTCTCTTTCCCGAAGTTTGTAACCTTCAGGACCAGCGCCATCTTTCGCGATTCACTGATCTTCAACGATCGGCGGAACATATTCTTCCGAGATATAGTTTGCCAACATGCCACAGGGACGATCTTTCGGCATCTGATACCTAAGATCGAACTTCTCCCCTATGGGCGCTGAGGTGATCTCTGAGATCACGGTCCTTTGTAGCCGAGCTTCTGCCATGGCTTGCATGTCGTTACGAAGCTTTCTCATATCCTCTCTCAGAGCGTCGATCTCTTCTTTCAACTCTCTGTTCTCTTCCTCAAGATCATCCATCTTTTTCTGACGATTAGCCCGAGTATTGTACGAATGAGACAGTTTGACTCTAGAACCGAGACACAAACGTGAGATTCGTAGGTAAGAAGAATACGCGATGTGAGAATGATGAATGCAATGATTATATTAATTGTTTTTTTGGTTTAATCAAAATAAACTTCGACAATTAGATTGCAAATATCAAACAGTGGGGAAACCCTTTTTTATTGAAATTCAAAGGATTGCGGAAACGAAAATACAGTAGATTACAAAGTGCAGAAACAGAAACCTAAGCTAAGGGGTCCCGAGAGAACTCGGGTGCTGATTCTGGTATCTTCCTTTTCTTTGACCGGGGCTCTAGAGCCATTATCGGGTTGTCATTCCTTTTCCAGGTGAAAGGAGCGAGCAAATTCCTTTGGTCATCCTGATTATCCACAGCATGTTGCTCCGAAATTTCTATCAGAGCGTCCTTATCTTTCAGTAGTTGCTGTATTTTGGTACACTCCACATTGAGGATACGGTACTTGTTCTTCCAAGACCTCTTCTCCCGTTGAACTTTGTTGAGAGTAACCTGAAGCTTTTCAGTTTCTGTCATGAAGTACATGACAGATTCCCTCGGCGGAAGAATTCCGTAACGAGGATAAGGCATCTTTAGCTTGAGAGCTCTAGTTTGTACCCAGTGGAGATAAGGCTCCACCGAGACACAGTCCGGTTTTCCTAGAGACTCCCATCCTTTCTTATGAGCGTGTTTCCAAGCGTGCACTATTTCCGTCTTTAGTGCTCTGTCACTTTCTCCTTCCTTGAAGAAAAGACCTTCCAGATGAACACCCCGTGGGACGTGTCTCTTCGGGTATCCAAATTGACGAAGAACCAATATCGGATGGTAGTTGATTCCTCCCTTAGTTCATATAAGGGGTACGTTGGGGAAGTTTCCACAATGGTCAATGATCTTGATTCCATCATAAATCCTATTGCACCAATCTATGTCAGAGTTGGTGAGAGACATGATCTTCGGCGACCAACGTAAGGCACTCTTATGATCCCAGAAAGCAGCAGACTTAGGTAAATGGGAGATAAACCATTTATAAAGCAGAGGTACACAGCACGTGATCTCCCCTCCGTTGTACAAATTTCCTAAGTGTATAGAATGATACGCATCTGCGAGCAAAGTCGGCACAAGGTTTCCAATGAGAAAAACCTTAATAGCGTTGATATCGACGAAGTTATTAATGTTGGGAAACAAAAATAATCCGTAGGTGAGTAAAACAAAGATGCTTTCAAAAGCAGTCCCATTCCCTATACTAGCGAAGTATAGAGCTTTCTTTGTCAGAAACTGGGCTGGCAAACCTTGTATGCCACCCTTGGTAGTCATGTGAGCCCTAACCTCAGACTCGTCCAAATGAATTGCTCTTGCAATGATCTGATTCTTTGCAATTTCTTCCAGTCTAGAAAATGGAGCTCGATCTGTGATATGTCAATCGATCAGATGAGAATACTCCTCCAGCGTTGGTGCTAGCTGGTAATCTGGGAATGTAAAGCAGTGATAAACCAGATCATAGAATTGAACGAGCGCGTCCATGATTCCCTCAATCACATGGACCCTTAACAGAGGTAGCAGACCTACGTACTTGGCTTTGAAAGCCTCTTGGTTTGTGATCATTCTCGCCAAACCTCTCAAATCCTCTAGTTTTGGAACCTTGAAGGTGTACTTATGAGTTCTCCTTCTACCGAAATCCATTAGCACAATCCTTTTCTCTGATATTTGCAATCACAGTCTTAGTTTAATTTGAAAAACAGAGAGACTAGAAGAGAAATTTTTTTGAATGTTTTAATGTTTTTTTTTCTTAAATGAATGCATAAATGCAGTACACAAAAACCTAGAAAAAACATGGGGTCAAAGGGTCGTTGTCATGAAGTCAAGGCTCTACCCATCCCCAAAGGTTTATACTAGGGTGATTTTTGTACCTGTACTCATTATCATCAGCTCCTCCCAGGAAAGTAAAACTACAAGCGGATCGCCAACGAGTTGTAGAGCAATCTTAGAGTAAGTGCCATTCACCGAGAATAGATCACCAGCATCAAATAAGGGTAGTATCGCGTGACAACTATTTCCGATAGCTTCCGCAATACAAAAGGGTTGGCTCCTCAGCTTCTCAGACATCACAATCGGCCCATTGCCTATGAGAGGTAATGGGTTGCATTGGTCAGCCTCCACTGAGGTTGATGGTCGACCTCGTCACCGTCACTTATCTTAAGTGTATACTCAATCTTTCCACATGCGGCATCACACGCATTCCCATTAGCAGAAAAATAAACACATATATCAATTAGGAAAAGCAATATATATATTTGTCCTAATCATCCTAGACTTTTAAAGCTATGAATCCTAAGTTCCTGACAGAAAATGGTTTCCCGGCGGAGTCACCATCCTGTGGTTTCATTCCAAATTAACAGCGTTTTGACCTAAGATCCTAGTGACGTCAAGGTTTCTACTTAGGAGAAGAGAACAAAATCTCGCTACAAAGGTGAGATAGATCCTAATGACACTCCCCAGCAGAGTCGCCATTTTTCGGAAGTTTTTAGACTTAGGGTTTCAACCAGAGAGATAAGAAAGACAAGATTCCTTGTCGGGCCCCACGGTGGATGCCACTTTTCTGTAGCGAGCGATTTTGGACGTGGTTCTTAAGCACTGTCGCTTTGGGGTTTACTACAGGTCGATTCATTTTTATCCTATTGAAGCTGATGAAGGAAGGGAAATAGATGTCTCCAATTAACCCTGCTTGCATACTGAGTTTAAACAGCGGTCTGTTAGGTTACAGATGCGGTTTAGATTGTGGGCCTCTCTCTTCTTATTTTGTTAAGAATGAAATGACAGGGTTGTTCATGTTTAGGACTGATGTTTTTGAATTACTGCTTTTGGGTTGATTGAAGGAGATATGGGATTTGGGTTTTTTTTGTTTAGTGTGCTCGCTAAGATTTTTCTTTCAATCTTATGCCTACGTATTCCCGTTTACCGAAACAGGGAAATCAGAGCGTTCATAGTTCCTCCTATTCTATGGGAGGAAATGGGTGTTTTGGTGTCTTGTTCAAAGCCCAAGACGTGAAGCGAAAGGTGATTTATATCTTGTTCAAAGCCCAAGATGTGAAGCTGAAGGGTCTATTTGTATCTTTTTCAAAGCCCAAGATGTGAAGCTAAAAGGTGTTGTCTTTAGAAAGAATTTGTCATCTCTAAAGAGGGGGTTGTATGTCACAACTGTTTAGAAAGGAGAATTACTTTAACTGGGATATGCGAATCCGGCAATGCCATAATTTCCTTTATAGGGGATTTCCAACCTGAAGGAGAAGACTTTAACTCAGTGTAGAGCAATGCCATCTTTCCTTAGGAATTTCTCATGCTAAAAGAGGGACAGTGGCATGGATGTAGATGATCCAGAGGCTTGCCGCTTACAGCGATTAGATGAAGGGGAAAGAGTTGTTGATGTTTGTGTACTGTGAACGAGGCACAACTTTGATGCTAAAAGGTTGATTGGATCAACCAGTGGTTTTCTTATACAAAGCCTAAGAGGAGGCTATTGGCCCAACAAGAGGGTTTTTATGTGTCTCGTACAAAGCCCGAGAGAGAGGCTAAAAGGGGTTGATCCTACATGAGGATCTTTTATACTCAACAAGAGAGTGTTTTTGTATCTCGTACAAAGCCCGAGATGGAGGCAAAAATTTGCTTGGCTCAATAATAACCTTTTTGTATCTCGTATAAAGCCCGAGATGGAGGCGAAAGGGGTGATTGACTCAACGAGGGAGTCTCTTATGTGTCTTGTACAAAGCCCGAGAGAGAGGCTAAACATTGTTTGACTCAACGAGTGAGTCTTTTGTATCTCGTACAAAGCCCGAGAGAGGCTAAACGTTTTCTTCGCTGGGAAGAATCATTGTACAAAGCCCAAGAGGAGGCTATTGTAACTGTTTCAGTTGAGTGACAGATCCAGTATACTGATTTTAAAAGAGAAAATCAGTTCTTATATGAGTAACATTGTCCTTAAGGATTTGATTCGAGGACCAGGGATATTTCCTTTTCTTTAAGGAAACGGGAAATCCAAGGGTATTGAGACTGTCCGAGTCTACGGGTTTTCTTCCTATTTTTGAAGGGAGCTTGAGAATGTCTTAGAGACTCAAGGATATTAGACTGTCTGTGTCTAGAGTTTCATCTTTTGTACTATGCTTTGAGAAACAGTAGTAGACTCTTTGAAAGGACTGTTCTATGAAGATGACTAAGTTCTGTTCCTATACCTCTAGGAGGTCGTTGGGACAATTTGTACGAAGCCCAAGAGGAGTCTAGAAGCTTTTAAGAAGCCGACGGGTCCTCGTATGAAGCCCAAGTGGATGCTATCATTCGCGGAGGAAGAGATCATTATACGAAGCCTAAGAGGAGGCTGTGAATACTTCAAAGAAGTCGATGGGTCCTTGTACTAAGCCCAAGAGGAGGCGGGGTTGCTTTTAGGAAGCCTGTGGGTCCTTTTACGATGCCCAAGAGGAAGCGGATGCTTTTAAGAAGCCCGTGGGTCCCCAAACCCCGAGAAATTCAAGACAGGCTATTCACAAGGAATAGATCAAGCCAGGAAAGTTCGAGAATTTGGAAGAAACTCAAAGATGCCATTCACGGAAAATACATTCACCTCTGGGAGTAGAGTTTCTTGACAATTCCTAATGAGGACAGCCGAAGAGAAGATTGTATCTGGTGATCCTACTGGGGATCTAGTTGTCTATTTCTACGAATAAACGAAACGGCATCACCTAGTTCTAGACGTAGTTGCTGGGGAAACTAGAAATATCTATACTATTATTAAACAGTTGATATGAGTTTATGAAAGAAGACTTACAGTGAAACAGCCCCACAATACAGTTATATGTATATGAAAGCAGTAAATGAAAGCGTATAAACACTTACTCGGTTGTAGAGCTTCCATGCTATTTGGTTAGTTGTTCAACAAAGAAAGATTGAAAACAACAGTATATTTCAAAATCAAAGGAGAAAGTGCTTTGAAATAAAATGGTTGGGGCTTACAGCTCAAGGAGAGGCCCAGGGTTTTATCAGTGAGCGCACTGTTGAATTTGTACAGAGGCCCTTATACAAGTGACTGAGGCCCAAAAAGGTTTTCTATACAAAGGGATGGGTCTTACACTCTCTCAAGAGGCCCAAAAGGTTTAAAGAAAAAGAGTGGGGCTTATAACACGAGGGTAGGCCGAGATGACTTTTTGTTTAAAAATGGTGATCGCGCCGAGGTTTTCTTTTAACGCAGAGGGACTTATACAATAAGTGAGCCCAAAATTGTTTTGGTTAAAAGGGGGTTGGGTCTTACACTCTATTAGAGGCCCAAAAGTTTTGAATGGGTCTTATAGCTCAAGGAGAGTCCCAAATGGTTTATTTTTCAAAAGGCGACGATCGTACCGTTTGTTTTTTACGGTATCGGGACTTATACAATACACTGAGGCCTAAAAATGATTTGGTCAAAAAAAGGATTGGGTCTTACACTCTATTAGAGGCCAAAAGTGTTTTGAAAATAATTTATGAGGGTTGAATTAATCCAAAAACCCTAATTTGTTTTCAAAATGTGTTTTAATTGAATAAAAATTCAATTAAAATGATCAAAATTGTTTAACACATGGAAAACAAATTGTGATCTTGGATTAATGCTTCACAAATTAAGTATTGACCTACAAAATAATTAGAAGGCATTAAAAGTTGCAAAATCAAAGTGGAAAAAATATTTTAAATGTTAAAAACAATTAAAACATTAATTCTTTGCAAAAATATCAATTATATAAAATAAATAATATTTTTGGG
Organism: Lathyrus tuberosus; assembly: GCA_022829125.1. NCBI lineage: Eukaryota > Viridiplantae > Streptophyta > Magnoliopsida > Fabales > Fabaceae > Lathyrus > Lathyrus tuberosus. The sequence continues at coordinate 3,919,122 of JALAZF010000440.1, forward strand.
TTTTTTGGGAAAATAAAATATTTTAACATTTTTGTGAATTATTAAAAAAAGAATCAACTCAAAATCATTAAAACTCAGAGAGAAATTAATTTTTGAATCAATTAAATAAAATCACAAAATTCAAATATTTTAATTTTCAAAAAATGGCGCCAAGAACACACCAAGAACACGCGCGTGTTCTGGGTTTCCCCAGATTTGCATTTTCTCTCCAATCTCACTGAATACTTGATTATATCATGCAATCCACATACCAATCAACTCGTTTCAACCTCACGATCATGTCTATGACAATTAATTTCATTTAAATTAAGCATAAAACAAGAAATCACAAAAAATCCTCAAGAACCCTTATTTCTGCATGAAGACTAGGATTTTTGATACACGATTCAAACAATGCAATTAATTGAGGGGAAACATTCCATGCATGATTATGAACATATGGCCAAATTATTGTGCAGCAAAAATTGCATGCATCATAGAGTTAGAAGAGCTCATGCTTACCACTTGCAACTGGTGATCGTGATTTGTGTTGGAGGTGTTACAACTAGGTTCCAATGATCTAGATAGCTTCCCTAGGTGCCATGGAGTGTGTATGAATGCGTGGAATGGATTGAAATGATCTGGAACTTGAGATGGTACCCTAACTGAAAATCTGTCAAGAACTTGAGCAATTGGCTGGTGATTTTGTGAAATCTATGTTCCAGATGTTATGTGAGTGTTTGGATCACTTCTATATGATGTATGTGAGGTGTGTGTGCGATTGGTTTGATTGGAAAAGCTCTCAAACTCAAAACCCGATAGTGACTTGCCTTAAAAGGCAAAATTGGAGTGAAAGAAGAGATTTTGAGGAAAGCATCTGTTTGATGGCTTTGGTGTACTCAAACTGATCACAATTGAGCTCTATTTATAGTAGAGCAAGTTTGTTTTGCAAGGAATAGTGAATGGCAACTGCTGAGTAGGTTTGGCCAATGTTGGCAAATGAAAATCCAAGTCTCCTCTAGCCATTGACTAGAGGTTAGGGCACAGGCTGCTGGTCCCCTTGGTCTTGGATAAGTCTTGACTGAATTCAGTTGCTAAGAGTTCAGTTCATGCCACCTTGATGCTTCCATTGAATGCTCTAATCCAAAATTGGAGTCTTGTCCCTATTTTGGCAATTCTAGGTTCAACATGCTATTTCTTGTTCCAAAGATTTGGAGGCTTGGCTCAGTGATTGTCCCCTTTAGATTCAATCCTCAGAGGTGTCCAAGTGGATAGGAGCATTTGGATTTGGCTGATTTTGGCAAATCGACCAAAAGTGCAAAAATCTGCCTTGCCTTGGCAGATTTCAGCAAGGCAACTTGCCAATGTCATATCTCATGGCTCAAATTGAATTTGGTAATGTTCTTGGCCATTTTGGAAAGCCCTTACATGATACAACAACTATTTGAACATGATTGGTTTTGATCTCTTTTGAATCCAAGTGAAAAATCCCCCTACATTTGGAAAAAAGTAAAGGCAGATTCTGATTTAGTGAAATTTTCACTAAGTGTTGGAACAAAGTGACTTTTCTTGATTTTGATCACTCCATAACTCAAAATCCATGAGGAATTTGGACATAGGTCAGTATGACGCTTTTGAAGAGGGCAATGTGATCTAAAAATAAAGCTTTGAATGGGGAACAATGGCCTTGTGGTTTAGGAGTTATGGTCCTCCAAAGTTGGCACATTAGTGTCACTTTTCCCATAACTTAGAAATTTTTCTAAGTTTTTATGGTTACCCCTTTTACAAGTTATCCCATTTTCCTTGATTTTTCTTGATGAATGATGATTCAAATCATACATTAACATCATTTTAGGGTTAAAAATCCATTTTGGTGAAAAATCTCAAAAAGTCAAAGTTGACTTTTGTGCAGAGTTAACTTTTTATCAGATGAATTCCAAACTGTACAATTCTTCAGGAAATCATGTCCTTGACCTAAATCAAACTTGATGGACATGTTCCATGGGTGTCATAGGGTATATTGAATCATGTCTTAGGGTTTGGGAGCATGTCCTGGTCAAAAGTCAAAGTTACAGTTGACTTTCCTCGCGAAACCCTAATTGTGGTGCAGATGAAATTGAGACTTGTTGCTCAATCTTCTTGGATTAATCCATTGTTCCAAATGGATCAATATAGTATACTAAAGACCCTCAAATCATGTCTTGAGGTCTTGGTTCAGGATTTGTCCCAAAAGTCAACTTAGGGGTGAATTAGGTCAAGAAACCCTAATTCTTGATTTTTAGTGAATGCATCCCCAGAGGCAAAATTGACTTAATGATTGGGTCCATGAGGCTCCATGGAGTATATTAGGTTATGTTTTAGATCTTTGGCTTGTGCCCAGATGAAATTTTCTATCTGGAGGCCCTGGTCGACCAAAACCCTAATTTGGTGACACTGACGATCTTGAGGCTTGATCCACCTAGAAGGGAGCATCCTTGTGCTTAATCCTTGAAGTGGGAGTCCTTCTTGATCCTTTGTGGATGTTTGAGAGGTTAGAAAAGTTGAAGATAATGTCATTTCTTGATTGATCCTTTGTCTAAGAACTCTAAGAGGGCTTGAAACCTTAATTTTGATTGTAGTAAATGCTCAACAACCCTTGAGGCATTTGATGAGGCATGATGGTTCACCCATTTTGTGATGATAATTTGCACAATGATGGGAAATCTTAGTGGTCAAAATTTTGGGTATGACACCCAAATATCGGGAACTCAAAGTTGGGAGAAGGCATCAGATCGTATGTTTCGACGGGGTTTAAGACAAGCAATCTGCATGACGTGATGATTCGTGTTTAGAAGAGATAGAGAAAATGCAACTGTGTGTAGTGTATTTCTTTTACTGCTTGTTTTTATTATTTGAGATGTTTTTTAGGATTACCATTTTCTGAGAAAAGCAAAAAGAGAAAACAGCAATTAACGCAAAAATTACAGAATGACATTATTTTATTAATGAACAAGTCGATTCTTGAAACTACAGCTCTATAAAACAAAACTCTATCGCTTTGGGCAAAGCGAACAGGGAAAATTTATAGAAAGTGAGCCCTATCATAACATCCATTTCACCTGGGCAGGGTGAAAGGCTAAAGATGGTAATTACTTTGACTTATGAACAATCTTCGGAACATCAACAACAACCCATTGGCGGAAAACTCCTCGGTGAATCACAAAGTCTGGTACTTTCCTTGATTTGTCTTCAGAAATAACGCTGATTTCTGGTGGAGCAAGACCATTGGAATCAGTCTCCCAGGCAGAATTGTCGTAGGAGGACTCCTCTGTTTCCTTTTGCATAGCATTTGTGCTCTCAAGTAGATCTCCCTATCTAGTTGGCTGGATGTCTTCGAGCCTGATATGAGAGCTTTCGGGAGCGGTGTACTTGGCGAAGTAGTAGAACTTACCACTCGGTTGTCCCAAGGTGTCCCATGCTTCTTTGGAACTGGAGGAGTAATCTCTCTCGATGACGTTGACCTCGGGAAAAGCATAGTTGATGAACTCTAATCCTGCAAACGTTGCGAATTCATTGCCGTGCAGGGTGTTTTCAGGATACCCTGGGTGTTGATCCCATGACATGGTGGGGACATAGGTATTATGTTCAATGATGCTCAGCTGATTTTCATTGTTCGGCTGATTCTCTTGCCCCAAGTCTCCTGGATACAGCTTCCACATTGGCAGGCCATCCATCGGGCCATAATAGTTGTGGTCAAAGTTGTCTTTCATCGGAGTGTCTTCCTCTAATGAGTTTGGATGAGCACGACATCCTTCCGGATCACAATCTCCAAATATCATTTCGACATCCAACCAGGGTATAAATCTCGGGCTCTGTGTTGGAAAGCAAAATGGAGTCTACGTTTCGTCCTGAGACATATAACCGTCCTCGTTAAGATAGGACTTCCATTCCTCATTTGTGTAGGAGGAATCATCTTTATTGATGGTATGCACTTCTTGAGGCACTGGGTGAAGGAAACCTCCACTGTTAAAGAAGTTTCGAATGGGATGAAGACTTTCATCGCTGGTAGTAGCTGTCTGGGTACAGGTTGTAGAAAAACCAAGACCCTTCTTTGTTTTATTGTCAGTAGGAATGGCTAGTTGTCCACATCCTATTGTATTGGCACTCTCAACCGCTTTGACAACATCTTTGTATAAGGAAATGGAAGTTCCCTCTTCGAATTGATTGTCCTTGCTCACCGAGAGCGCTTGGAACGGAGTTCCAATAACCTCCTCGGGTTCTACACAAGTAGATGATGATAAGTTACTCACGAGCAAGGCTTGTTCGCCACAGACCGTGATGAGCTGGTTGTTCTGGACGAACTTTAACTTTTGGTGGAGGGTCGAGGTGACCGCCCCAGCTTGATGTATCCAAGGTCTTCCTAATAAACAACTGTACGTTGCTCAAATATCCATGACCTGGAAAGTGACTTGGAAAGCATGAGGACCGATGGTTATGGGAAGGTCAACTTTGCCAATAACTATTTTTCGGGATCCGTCGAATACTTTGACGACGACCTCGATGGTTCTCATCGGAGGGCCTTTGAATGATAATTGCATCAAAGTGGACATCGGCATGACATTCAGGGCTGACCCTGTGTCTACCAGTACGCTGGCTAAAGCATCGTCCTGGCAGTTGACTGTAATGTTGAGCGCCATGTTATGACGGCGACCTTCTTCAGGTAATTCCTTATCACTAAATCCCAAGTTATTGCAGGAAGTGATGTTAGAGACAATGTTATCGAACTGTCTGATTATTACATCCTATTCTATAAAGGCTTCTCAAAGACTTTCTGTAGAACCTTCCTGTGCGCTTTTGAACTGAGTAAAAGTGACAGCACGGAGATCTTTGAAGGAGTTTGTAATAGCTGATCAATAATGTTGTATTCACTCCTTTGGATGAGCTTCAGCATCTCATCATTATTTTTTGAAAGGTCAAGATTACTGGACTGACCGACCGGTGGATTGGGAACTTCTGTCTGAGGTTCCTTTTCTTTGTTAAATTCTCCAACTCCTCGGTTGAAGATTCTAGCGCTCTGTGTTACACAGCTGATGTCTGTGATATTTACGACGGAGGGTAATGGGATTTCCTTTCCATTTTCAATTATCGTCTCACCGTATTTGTAAGGGATTGCCTTAGTTGGTTCATACGGTAGTGGTCCCGGTAGATAGATGACTATGGGAGCCTTCTGATTTTTCCGACCATTGTATGTAATCTCGATCTGTTCCTGGTTGGGAACTCTCAATTTGTCAAGTAGAGGAATGATGGAAAAAACATCCCTGGCCCTCTGATGATCAGGGATTACGACAACATCCTCAATTTGATCAACGAGGTAGTCTGGCGCCCAGTTGATTGGTCCGGAACCCGGATATGGGCGAATCTCTCTGCGATCCACCTGACCCTGAAGAGCTTCTCGCACAAGGTAGCACCCTTGGTTATCTTCTGAACAGACTCTACAACGTTCGTAGTTGTGTGACGGAACCCGGCCGTGCCCGCTTTTAATGCAATGTAACCTCACTAGGTTAGCTTCCACAGATCGGACATCCTGACTTTGACGCCGAGTAAGGTTCGTGTCATTGATACTAATTTGCTGAGTATCTTCATCCATATAGATTGGCATCCACCAGTGATTTAATAAGTGTTGAAGCGCCTCCTGGACAAGGGCATAACCTTGATTGTTTTCGCAACCCGCCTTACAACTTTGATAGTTATGTGAAATCAGGAACCCGAGTCGGACCTGCTCAGCATGTAATTCTACCAGGTTGGTATTTATTAAGCGAATATCGAAGATCTGAACCATGTTGATCTGATAGTGGTTCCTTTCATGGTAGTCCTGGATCCATCCAAGATCCATCTGACGATGGAGGGCCTCCTGTACAAAAGATCATCCCTGTTCATTTACCGAGCAAGTCAGACAAGAACTGTAATCGTGCCGTGGCAGATTATGATACTGGCTTTGCCTTGAGTGCATTGCCACCAGGTTAACAATCATCGCACGGATGTAGTAGTTTTGAATGACGTTGGAATTTGTATAAACCATGTTAACTCCATGAACTCGATGCTCTTGGATCCATCCGAGATCCATCTGTTCCTGTAGAGCTGATTGCACCACAGAATATCCCTGATTGTTTTTAGAGCAAATATCACACTGGTGATAATTATGAGGTGGCACATGGCCATATCCACTCTGTCTACAATGCATCTTAACCAAGTTGGTTTTTAATAAGAGTACATCTTAAATTTGATAGACATTGTTAGATTCTCCCTCTATCAGGTTGACTGCAGCTTTCTCATGTCGAGGCAGCGGGTTTGTGAAAACATTCGGATTCGTATCTTTGAAAGATAAGACCCCGCTCCTAACAAGATTTTGCACGTCAGATTTGAAATTAAGACAATTGGCTATGTTATGCCCTGATCCTCTTTGATGATAAGGGCAAGTCTGGTCCACCTTAAACCAAAAAGGCGGATTTTCTGGTACTGCAAGAGGGGATTTAGTCTGGATGTGCCCCTTGGCAAGTAGTAACGGAAATAGTTCCGCATATGATACGGGGATATGATCAAATCTTGGCGGCCGCATTGTACGGTTATTGTTGTATGGATGACGAGCCTGCTGAAGAGGCTGTTGTGTCCTTTGCTAAAATTGCTGTTGATTAGGTTGGCTCTGCGCAACCTGAGGTTGATACGTAGGCGCGAGATTGATAGCAGGAGTCATAGCTGCTACTGGTTGATAACGTCGCCTTGGCTTTCCGAGAGAGATATTCCCAATATCTTGATCTTTTTTATTAGGGAGATTACTACCATATCGTTTTGTACTACTTGATGATCCAACGTCTTTTACTAGACGTCCTTCTCGAACAGCTTCCTCGAGATGTACCCCCATACCGACCATTTCGGTGAAGTCACTGGGCTCACTGGCAACCATTCTGTCATAGTAAAATGAGCATAAGGTCTTTAAGAAGATTTTTGTCATCTCGTTTACCTCAAGAGGTGGACAAATTTGAGCAGCAATTTCACGCCATCTCTAAGCGTATTCCTTAAAGGTTTCTTTGTCCTTTTGCAACATTGATCTGAGTTCATCTCTGTCTGGTGCCATGTCCAGATTGTATTTATATTGTTGGATGAAGGCAGTGCCAAGATCTCTTAATGTGCTGATCGTAGTGCGGTTTAAACCCATGTACCATTTGAGTGCGGCACTGGTTAAACTATCTTGGAAGTAATGAATTAGTAGGTCATGATTCTCTGTCTGAGCCGACATTCGCCGAGCATACATCACCAAGTGACTCTAAGGGCAAGAGTTACCCTTGTATTTTTCCAAGTCGGGCACTTGGAACTTGTGCGGAACTTTCACATTGGGGACCAGGCAGAGGCCTGCGGCGTCCTTTCCAAATAAATCTTGATCGCGGATGGCTTGCAGTTCCCTTTGCATCTCCAGGAACTGTTCCTGGAACTCGTCCATCCTGTCGAACATAATTTCCTTTCTACCAGAAGGTATCTGTGGAATCTATCCTTCCGGGATAGTGTACACCACATGGGGTGGTACCGTGACTACGGCCATGAATCTTGGCGTTTCCCGAAGTTTGTAACCTTCAGGAGTCCTCAATATGCCTCTGGAATCTTCTCTTTCCCGAAGTTTGTAACCTTCAGGCCCAGCGGCTTCTGCTCAAGTTTCCGGATCTCTAGTGATCGGCGAAACATATCCTTCCGGGATATAGTTAACAGGCATGCCCCGGGGACGATCTTTCGGCATTTTGTACCTAGGATCATACTTCTCCACTATGGGCGTTGAGGTGACCTCTGAGATCACAGTTCCTTGTAGCTGAGCTTCTGCCATGGCTTGTATGTCGTTACGAATCTTTCTCATATCCTCTCTCAGAGCGTCGATCTCTTCTTTCAACTCTCTGTTCTCTTCCTCAAGATCATCCATCTTTTTCTGACGATTGGCCCGAGTATTATATGAATGAGACAGTTTGACTTCAGAATCGAGACACAAACGTGAGATTCGTAGGTAAGAAGAATACGTTGCGTGAGAATGATGAATGCAATGATTATATTAAGTGTTTTTTTTTTGGTTTAATCAAAATAAACTTCGACAATTAGATTGCAAATATCAAATAATGGGGAAACCCCGCTTTATTGACTTCAAAGGATTGCGAAAATAGAAATACAGTAGATTACAAGGTGCGGAAAGAGAAACCTAAGCTAAGGGGTCCCGAGTCCTCTCTGAGGAGAACCCGGGTGTTGATTCTGGTACTTTCCTTTTCTTTGACCGGGGCTCTTGAGCCGTTGTCGGGTTGTAATTCTTTTGCCAAGTGAAAGGAATGAGCAAATTCCTTTGGTCATCCTGATTATCCACAACATGTTGCTCCAAAATCTCAATTAGAGCATCCTTATCTTTCAGTAGTTGCTGTATTTTGATACACTCCACATTGAGAATGCGGTACTTGTTCTTCCAAGACCTCCTCTCCTGTTGAACTTTGTTGAGAGTAACCTGAAGTTTTTCCATTTCAGTCATGAAGTACATGACAGACTCCCTTGGCGGAAGAACTCGGTGATGAGGATAAGGCATCTTTAGCTTAAGAGCTCTAGTTTGTACCCAGTGGAGGTAAGGCTCCACCGAGACACAGTCCGGTTTTCCTAGAGACTCTCGTCCTTTCTTATGAACATGTTTCCAAGCGTGCACTATTTCCATCTTTAGTGCTCTGTCATTTTCTCCTTCTTTGAAGAAAAGACCTTCCAGATGAGCATTCTGCGGGACATGCCTCATCGGGTATCCAAATTGACGAAGAACCAATACTGGATGGTAATTGATTCCTCCCTTAGTCCCTATGAGGGGTACGTTGGGGAAGTTTCCACAACGGTCAATGATCCTGATTCCCTCATAAATCCTATTGCACTAATCTATGTCAAAGTTGGTAAGAGACATGATTCTCTGCGACCAACCTAAAGTATTCTTTTGATCCCAAAAAGCAGCAGACTTAGGCAAATAGGAGATAAACCATTTGTATAGAAGAGGTACACAACATGTGATCTCACCTCCATTGTACAAATTCCCTAAGTGTACAGAATGATACGCGTCCGCGAGCAAAGTCGGCACAGGGTTTCCAATGAGAAACATCTTAATGGAGTTGATATCGACGAAGTTATTGATGTTGGGAAACAGAAATAACCCGTAAGTGAGTAAGACAAAGACGCTTTCAAAAGTAGTGACGTTCCCTATACTAGCGAAGTACAGGGCCTTCTTTGTCAAAAACTGGGGCGACAAACCTTGTACGCCACCCTTAGTGGTCATGTGAGTCCTGACCTCTGACTCGTCCAAATATATTGCTCTTGCAATGGTCTGATCCTTTGGAATTTCTTCCAGTCCAGAAAAAGGAGCTCGATCAGTGATGTGTAAATCAATAATATGAGAATATTCCTCCAGCGTTGGTGCGAGCAGATAATCCAGGAATGTGAAACAATGATAGACCGGATTATGAAACTGAACGAGTGCATCCCTGATTCTTTCAATTACTTAAACCCTTAACAGAGGTAGCAGACATCCGTACATGGCTCTGAAAGCTTCAGGGTTAGTGACCATTCTCGCAAAACCTCTCAAATCCTCCAACTTTGGAACCTTGAAAGTGTACTTATGAGTTCTCCTTCTACCGAAATCCATGAGCGCAATCTTTTTCTCTGACATTTGCAATCATTGTCTTAGTTTAATTTGAAAAAAGGAGAGACTAGAAGAGAATATTTTCTTTGATGTAATGTTTTTTAAATGAATGCATGAATGCAGCACACAAAAACATAGAAAAAACCTGGGGTCAAAGGGTCGGTGTCATGGAGTCAAAGCTCTACCCGTCCCAAAGGTTTATACTAGTGATTTTTGTACCTGTCTCACAAAATCATCAACTCTTGTCGAGAAAAACACCAGCGGGCCAGGAACCGTGCTAGGTGGTGTTTTTTTGAAGAGTCCTCAGAAGAGGGTGGTATTGCATGACAACTATTTCCGATAGCTTCCGCACCACTAAAGGGGTTTTTCCTAGGTGTATACTCAATCTTTCCACATGCGGCATCACACGCATTCCCATTAGCAAAAAAAGAAACACAGATATCAATTAGGAAAAGCAGTATATATATTTTTCCTAATGTCCTAGACTTTTAAAAGCTATGAATCCTGTGTTCCTGACAGAAAATGTCTCCCCGACGGAGGCGCCACTCTGTGGTTCCTTCCCAATTTAAAGGTTTTGACCTAAGATCCCAGTGAAGGCCGACGACATCCCCCGATGAAACCGTCATAAAATAACTTGCCAAATGCTTTTACTTTAAGAAAGAAAGAATCAAAAGCACAGCCCCACGGTGGGCGCCAATTTTCTATAACGAGCGAAACTGGACGTGTTTCTTAAGCACTGTTGCTCTTTTGGGGGTACTACAGGTCGATTCATTTTTTATCCTATTGAAGCTGGTGAAGGAAGGGAAATAGATGTCTCCAATTAACCCTGCTTGCATACCAAGTTTAAACAGCGGTCTGTTAGGTTACGGATGCAATATGGAAGTGGGGCCTCTTTCTTCTTTCTTTGTTTAGAATGGAACACCGGGAATGTTCACAAGTAGGGGGTTAGGACTGATACTTTTTAATTAATGTATGGGATTGTTGGTTTTTGTTGAGTGTGCTCGCTAAGATTTTTCTTTCAATCTTATGCCTACGTATTCCCGTTTACCGAAACAGGGAAATCACAGCGATCGTAGTTCCTCATATTCTACGGGAGGAAATGGTGTTTTGGTGTCTTGTTCAAAGCCCAAGACGTGAAGCTAAAGGTGGTTTGTATCTTGTTCAAAGCCCAAGATGTGAAGCTGAAAAGTCTATTTGTATCTTGTTCGAAGCCCAAGATGTGAAGCTAAAAGTTCCGTCTTTAGAGAGAATTTGTCATCTCTAAAGAGGGTTTGTTTGTCACAATTGTTGGGTGACTGGTTTATAAAGGAGGATTACTTTAACTGGGATATATGAATCCAGCAATGCCATAATTTCCTTTATAAGGGTTTTTGACCGGAAGGAGAAGACTTTAACTCAGTGTAGAGCAATGCCATCTCTCCTTAGGAATTTCTCATGCTAAAAGAGGGACAGTGGCATGGATGTAGATGATCCAGAGGCTTGCCGCTTACAGCAGTTAGATAAAGGGAAAGGAGTTTTTGATGTTTGTATATTGTGAACGAGGCACAGATTTAATGCTACAAGGTTGATTGGTTCAACCGGGGTTTCCTTATACAAAGCCTAAGAGGAGGCTATTGGCCCAACAAGAGGGTGTTTTTATGTGTCTCGTATGAATCCCGAGAGAGTGGCTAAAAGGGTTTGACCCAACAAGACAGTCTTTTATACTCAACAAGAGAGTGTTTTTTGTATCTCGTACGAAGCCCGAGATAGAGGCTAAAAGGTTTGACTCAACAAGAGAGTCTTTAATACTCAACAAGAGAGTGTTTTTGTATCTCGTACGAAGCCCGAGATAGAGGCTAAAAGGTTAGCTCTGCTGGGGAGAATCATTGTACAAAGCCCAAGAGGAGGCTATGGTAACAGTTTCAGTTAAGTGACAGATCCAATATACTGATTTAAAGAGAAAATCAGTTCTTATATAAGTACTGTTTGCACTCAGGGATTCAATTCGAGGATCAGGGTTATTTCCTTTTCTTTAAGGAAATGGAAAATCCAAAAGGTATTGAGACTGTCTGAGTCTACTGGTGTTTTTCCCTACTTGAGAATGCCTTCGAGGCTCAAGGAGATTAGACTGTCCAAGTCTAGAGTTTCATCTTTTGTACTATGTTTAAGAAACAGCAGTAGCAAGATCTAGACTTTTTGAAAGATTGTTCTATTAAGATGACTAATTTCTGTTCCTATACCTCTAGGAGGTCGTCGGGACAATTTCTACGAAGCCCAAGAGGAGGCTGGAATCTTTTAAGAAGCCGAGGGACAATTTGTATGAAGCCCAAGAGGAGGCTATCATTCCCGGAGGAAGAAATCATTTATACGAAGCCTAAGATGAGGCTATGAATACATCTAAGAAGCCGACGGGTCCTTGTACAACGCCCAAGAGGAGGCGGGGATGCTTTTAAGAAGCCTGTGGGTTCCCAAACCCCGAGAAATTCAAGACAGGCTATTCACAGAGAATAGATCAAGCCAAGAAAGTCTGAGAATTTGGAAGAAACTCAAGAGATGCCATTCACGGAGAAAATATCATCTCTGGGGAGTAGAGTTTCTTTGACGATTTTTAAAGGTGACAGTCTGTGAAAGGGTTCACCGAGAATGCTGCCTTTCACGTCTCCATATTGTTTAACCCCAAGAGGAGGGAAGAGTGTATCTGGTAATCCTATGGGGATCTAGTTTTTTCTATTTTAAGAGTAATCAACAGGGCTTAGTGCTAGACGTAGTTGCCGGGGAAACTCTAAATATCTATACTAATATTACACAGTTGATATGAGTTTACAAAAGAAGACTTACAGTGAAACAGCCCCACAGTAGAGTTATATGTATATGAAAGAGGTAAATGAAAGCATATAAACACTTACTCGGTTGTAGAGCTTCCATGCTGTTTGGTTAGTTGTTCAACAAAGAAAGATTGAAAACAACAGTATATTCAAGATCAAAGGAGAAAGTGCTTTGAACTGAAAGATTGGGGCTTACAGCTCAAGGAGAGGCCCAGGTTTTTATCAGTGATCGCACTATCGTTTTGTACAGAGGGACTTATACAAGTGACTGAGGCCCAAAATTGTTTTCTGTACCAAGGGGTGGGCCTTACACTCTCTCAAGAGGCCCAAAAGGTTTAAATAAAAAGAGTGGGGCTTATAACACGAGGGTAGGCCCAGAATATTATTTCGTTTGAAATGGCGATCGCGCCGAGATTTTTGAAAACGCAGTGGGTCTTATACAATGACTGAGGCCCAAGATAATTTGGTTTTCAAAAGGGGTTGGGTCTTACACTCTAATAGAGGCCCAAAAGTTTTGAATGGGTCTTATAGCTCGAGGAGAGGCCCAGATGGTTTATTTTTAAACGAGTGACGATCGTGCCGAAGTTTTCTTTTAACGCGGAGGGACTTATACAATATCTGAGGCCCAAAATTGTTTTGGTTAAAAGGGGATTGGGTCTTACACTCTAATAGAGGCCCATGAGTGTTTGAAAATGATTTATGAGGGTGAAAATCAAAGAAACCCTAATTTGTTTTCTTTTAAAAGTAAATATTAAAAGAAAATCAATGAAAAATACCAAATAAATTTGAATAAACCACTTGTTATTTTTTTTAAGGTTTGAAAATTGAAGGTTTAATCACAAGAGATATTAAAACTCATTTGGTCTTTATTTTTCAAGATAAATGCTCATTTTAAAATGTTTAAAACAAATAAAAATGAAGTTATTCATAAAAAATACTAATTATAATAAATAAATAATATAAACTTATTTTTTTGTGGAATAAAATATTTCAATATTGTTTTGATTTTTTTCAAAAAGAACCAATAAAAAAAAATTAAAATTGAGTGAGTTATTAATTTTCCAATTAATTAATAAAACATAAAAATGTTGGAAAAAATGGCAAAATGTGAAAAAACACAAAATGGGATGGGTGGGGGTTGAACCCACGACATCAAGGTCACAAGGCGCGCGCCTTACCACTGGGGTGGTGATACATCCATTGTTTGGTGTGAAAACACAAATATACAAGTCATGCCTTGGTTTTAGGCCTGGCCCAAGGCAAGGCAAGACAAGTTTTGGCTCAGAAACGTGAAGTTCATAACTTTCTCAATTCTTAATGGTTTGAGACAAAATTTATATGCATCTGGACCAGACTTTCATAAGGAATCCAATGGTGGTGGTAGTTTTTTCAGATCACACTCCCTCCTCAAAACCCGATAGTGGTTTTGAAAATGATCTATAATTGCATTTTCTTCGTGTTTGTAGCCGAAGAAGTATCAGATGGCAAGCCTTGGTATCACGACATCAAGTGCTTTCTTAAGAGTCAAGAATACCCAGTTGGGGCATTTACCAAGGATAAGAAAACTCTGAGGAGGTTACCAGCCAACTTCTTGTTGAATAAAGACGATGTGTTGTACAAAAGGAATTTCGACATGGTCTTGCTGCGTTGTGTTGATGAACATGAGGCAGGCCTGTTGATGGAAGAGGGTCATGAGGGTTCTTTCGGTACTCATGCCAATGGGTATGTTATATCCAGAAAACTGTTGAGGGCAGGGTATTACTGGATGACTATGGAGTTCGATTGTTTTAAATATTCCAGAAAATGCCATAAGTGCCAGATTGATGTTGATAAGGTGCACGTACCGCCTACTCCTCTGAATGTATTGACATCTCCTTGGCCCTTTGCTATGTGGGGCATCAATATGATCGGAAAGATTGAGCCGACCGCTTCCAATGATCATCGTCTTATTCTGGTCGCCATTGATTATTTCACGAAGTGGGTAGAAGCAGCCTCGTTTGCCAACGTCGCCAGACAAGTGGTAGCCCGGTTTATAAAGAAGGACATCATCAGTCGTTATGGTATCCCGGAGAGAATCTTTACTAATAATGGTTCAAATTTGAATAACAAAATGATGAAGGCGCTATGCCAGAGCTTCAAGATTGAACATCACAATTTTTCTCCATCTCGTTCGAAGATGAATGGTGCTGTTGAGGTAGCAAATAAGAATATCAAGAAGATTGTGCAGAAAATGGTGGTAACATATAAAGATTGGCATGAGATGCTGCCCTTTGCTTTAACCGATTATCGTACTTCGATGCATACACCGACAGGGGAAACTCCTTTCTCGTTGGCGTATGGTATGGAAGCAGACCTACCACTAGAAGTTGAGATTTCTTCTTTAAGAATTCTGGTAGATGTGAAGCTCAATGAAGCTGAATGGGTGCAATCCAGGTTGGATCAACTGAACCATATTTAAGAGAAGAAATTGCCAGCCATTGCATATGGCCGGTTGTATCAAAGCAAGATGAAGAGGGCCTTTAATCAGAAAGTGCATCCTCGGTGTTTTGAGACAGGCGAATTGGTGTTGAAAAGGATCCTTCCTCCTCAGACAGATCACAGGTGAAAATGGACTCCAAACTACGAAGGGTCATATATTGTCAGAAAGGTTTTCTCTGGTGGAGCCTTGTTACTTTCAACTATGGATGGCGAAGATTTTACCTCCTCTGTGAATGTAGATGTAGTCAAAAATACTTCGCATAAAAAAAGACCCGCTGGACAACAAAAAGAAATGTACAGGCAAAAAAGGGCATCCCGGCGAACCACAAAAAGAAACGGTTCAGGAAAAATTAGGGATAAAAGAAAAGAAAAGCATAAACCCGCTGAGTTGAAAACTTGAAAAGGCAACTTTGGCAAAAAAAGGGTACCCCGGTGGATTGAAAACCCGAAAGGGCGATCCAGGAAAAAGTTAGGGATTTGAAAACGAGAGACTGCGGTATGAGTTCGATTTGTGAATACTTTTGCTACTTGGGAATTTCGAAGGAAAGGAATTAGTCCAGGCCGTCCTTTCGGAAGTCAAAGTATTTGCGGATATAGAAGATATATGGGGCATAGCTGAATCGAAGCATGGTGGATATATGTACCCACATTGCCGACATATGTATTTTCTATTCATTTTTTTGCGCAATTACCTTTTTTCAAGAATTGCTTCCAAATTGTAAATACCTATTTACAGGAAAATTCAATCGATAAAATCTCCATTTCACTCAAAGAGCTATTCATTTACGTTTTTACTTTTACTGTTTTGTTTGAAAAACGTCCGGTATTTTTTATAAACATTGCATATGAAAACATTAATCTTTACAAAGCATATCAAAAACAATGAAAATTGCTTGAGCAATGGATATTATGGATGGCAACTGAGGAGGCCATTTCGCATATAGAACATTTTGTTGTTTGTTATGTGTCTACAGTTTAGCATGTTTCTTCTCCCCAGTAGAGTCTCTCTCTAGCATAGAAGATCTAACATCCTCAACAGAGCGTGGGGAATTTCTCTCTCCCTAGCAAGAAGTAGAGTATGTGCTTTCCCCAGTCAGAGTGGTTTATTACTCTCCAGCGAGTATCCAGAGGTTGACCATCTCGGACAGGATAATGTTGCATCTCTAGCAAGAGACTTGTTTGATGTCTCTCCTTGGTAGAGATCTTATATTCCCCACAGATTCGTGGTGTTTACTTTCCTCGTCAGGTCAGGAAGTGTAACTTCGCCAATAACGGCGTGTTCTTATCCCCGGCATGGTAAGTTTAGGAAGTCATTTCCCCAGTAGCAGGTTAAGTTTAATGATATTCCCCGGCAGGTTCAGTATTATTGATTTTAATCCCCAAGCAGAGTTTGGTGTTAATCCTCTCAACGGTTTGATCAACAGTGGTTGACATCCCTGGAAGATTCCAAGTCCAATGGTTATTGGCACCTTTTCTTGATCAGATCTTTGGGTTCCATCTTCAGTAATTGTCATTCTTGATTCCCAGTGTAGGGGAAGTCATTTTGGATTTTATCTTCAGCAGGGGTTATTTATAATCCCCAGTAGTGTGAAAGTTCTCTTTGGGTTTCATATTCAGCAGAGGTTTTGATCAGGAAGACCGTTTAGTTTGTCTTCCTCGACAGAGTTTGTTTCCAGGTTCCTCACCACTTATCGCAGTGGAGTGTCTTTTGCATAGCATAAACATCGTTGCATTGCATCCTCCAAATGCGTAGCATTTCCATTTCGTATGGAGCATTACACCATAGAAAAATTTAAACATATGCATTCAAAGTATAAGCCATGTTTGATATTATCTTTGCCTGTCGTTTCTTAGCAGAAAACGACATATTTTAGGAGATTCAATCTTACTCTTTATCCCCAGTGAAGTCGACGATGAATTCGTTCATCATGCTTAAACTCCCCTGCAGGGTTGGCTATTTAGGCTTCTCCTATCCCCAACGGAGTCATCTTTGTAGATCTGTTGGTTCTACTATCTTTGATTGTGAACCCGCCTTCGGCCGGTAAATCTTTGTCAGGTCGTGAGTCCGCCTTCGGTTGGCTTTCCTTTTGCTATCCTTTGGTTATGAGACCGCCTTCGTGCTGGCCTACCTTTGTGTTTGGATGTGAGTCTGCCTGTTGTCATACCCTAAATTTTGACCACTCCCATCATTGTGCAAATATCACCATAATATGGATGTACCTTCATGCCTCATCAATCCTCTCAAATATTGTTGAGCATTCACCTCAACTAAGAATTAGGGTTTTGGACCCTCTTAGAGCATTCAGACAAAGGATTAATCAAGAATGGACCTGGTCTTCAACTTATCAAACCTTTCAAACATCCATAAAGGATCAAGAGGTTTCCCACATCAAGAATTAAGCATGAGAATGCAACACTTCAAGCTAATCAAGCCTCAAGAGCACTAGTGTCACCAAATTAGGGTTTAGGTCAACCAAGGCCTCCAGAGGGAAACTTTCATCTTGGCACGAGCCATTAATTCAAAACATGACCCAAGAGGCTCAAAGGGACCTCATGGATCCAATCATAAGTTCAAAATAACCTCAGGGGATGCATTTATCAAAAATCAGGAATTAGGGTTTCTTGACCTAATTCACCCCTAAATTGACTTTTGGAACAAGATATGAGCCAAAACCTCAAGGAATGTTTTGAAGACCTCAAATATCTCATATTGATCCTCTTACATGTTCAAATGGACACAAAGAACATGGTTCATAAGCAATATGGAGATGCAAATTCATCTGACCACAAACTAGAGTTTCTGAGAAAATGTCAACCATACCTTTGACTTTTGACCAAGACATGATCTCAAACCTTGGGAAATGATTCAAGACACTCTAAAACACCTATGGAATCCATACATTAAGTTTGAATTAGGTCAAGAACTTGATTTCATAGAGAATCACAAAGTTTGAAATTCATCTGACAAAAAGTCAACTGTGCCCAAAAACCAAGTTTGACTTTTAAGATTTCTTGACAAACAAGGTTCCCTAAAGTCAAAAACAATGTTAACTCATGGTTCGTATCACCATCTGTCGTAACCCGAAATTTTACCTCCCTCTTTTGCCTTTTGCATAAGCATGCACATTCGCATCGTTAGCATACACATTCGCACTTTTCTCTGTGTGTTTCTTGCCGCGGGATATTAAGGTTTTTCAAGCCCGATTAATCATATCCTCACAAGATCATCGCGTCATCAAAACAAGCACAAAATTAAGGTTTACATACCTATTCATCAAGACAAGAGGTGGAAAACCAGAACTGGGACTCCAATATCATTTCATGTGTAATTTGGGCAAAAATTGACTGAAGTAACCGGTTAACGCATAGTGAGTAACCGGTTACTCAGTGCAATTTTGAAATTTCTGCTGCATTTTTTGAGAAGCAGCCATGCACTCTCTTTGGTCATTGATCCTACAGTGTTCTAGCAGTGTGTGGAATATTCTAGACATCTCTAGACATTTCAACACATTCCAAGTGCATTTATTCCAATGTTTCACTCTAATTCAAGTGCACCATGTCCCTTGTTTTCCAAGTATATCAACCTTTGGAGGTGGAGTGCACCTGGGGATTGTTACCGAGTTGGTTCTAACTAACCGAGTTAACCGCCTTGACTCGGTGAGTCAAGTCCAACTAACTCCTAACCTAGTTCCTAACCCAAAGCTAATTCCAAACCAAATTCCAAACCATCTCACACTTCAAACCTAAAATCTATATAAACTCACCTTCACCCATTTTCAAGGACCTTCAACCATTTTGCTCCATTTCACTCTCAATTCTCCCACATTCCCTCTGAATTTCTCTACTACATCTTCATCTTCATCTCAATTCTCTTCCAAAACCTCACCAAAGCTCATTTCTACTTTGAAGGATAATCACTTTTACATCAAAAGTGATTATTTATTGAGCTCAACCTTCATCATTCTTGCTATTACACTTGGATTTCTGGAGTTATTTCAGCTTTTGGATTAATCTTGAGTACTTGCTGCAACCTCCAACGGTTCGAATTCGGATTTTGGAGCATTATCATATTTTGCTCGATTTCGACAAGTCTCGTCGCCAAATTGAAGATTCCTCTGGTTTTCTTTGATTTTCTGCATCAAGAATCCTTTACAACAGTCACCAAGGCACATCTCAGCCTTGTAGGTTGGTGGATCTATCTTTTCTCTCTGTTTCGATTGATTTCACGCGTTTATGTTGTGATTTTGATCATGTTCGGTTTTATTTACCATGCAATTGTTTGATTTTTGATCTTCGTGATTATTGATTTCAAGTTGTGTTTAACTGCCCTTACATGATGTAATTTTCGTGCACAAATTTATATTTAAGCATGTGGTAGATTGCATAAGTGAATATGTGCTGAGAATCACTTTTGAAAAGTTGTTTTTACTGTTTTTTTTTCACCATTGTTCAGTGGTAACCGGTTAACGTATGGTGGTTAACCGGTTACTCAGTGCAATTTTCACCCAGAACGCTAATTTTCAAGCAAGTAACCAGTTAACGCATGGTGAGTAACCGGTTACCACTGAACAGAATGGCCATTTTCTTGCATTTTCAAGTGTGTTTGCCATGCTTTCTTCTTTTTAACTTCCATTGATTATCGTGCTTGATTTTATGGATGTTCTAAATGTCATTTCACTTCTGGTTGATGCATATTCATGAACTTTCGATGCACATTTTTGATTATTCATTTGTTTCATGTTCTTAGCATTGTATGAACATAATCCTTCTTGCACTATCTTTGTTCACATGATACATGATTTTGTGTGGCATTTTGATGATCATTTGGCACTGTTTTGCACCTTCCATTTCAATTTGCATTAAGTTTATTCTTCATGGATAAACTTAATCTTGTGTAATCAATAATTCACTCCTTTGTGCTTTAATGACTTATCATCCTCTTTGGAAAGTTGTTAGCATGTTTCTCCCTTGATTAATTGATCGAAACATGTTTCGATTAGTTGATCTTCCCCTTTCCTCTCTTTAGGCTTCCTTTAGAGCTTTCTCTCTCGTTCCCCCCGTGGGATTAGAGTTTCGCGCTACGCCTTGCATCGGAGCACTGTACAAATTGACGCCGTTATGCTGTCTGTTTCTCTACGCAGGAGCACTGTACAACTTGGAGCTGTTGTGCCGTCCGGTTCAAATTCCGCATTACACCCTGTGTGTGTTAGGGAAGGAATGAGAAGGGAGAATTCCTACTCTCATTCTAACTACTTCAGGTAGGGGATGGATGACCATGTGCTTAGCTTAGTCATCTCTATCTCCAGGCGGTAATGTGCTTTCTTTCCCAGTAGAGTTGATCCTTGATCACTCTTCTCTCTTTGCAATCTTCTTTTGATCCTTGATCACTCCTATCTCTTTCAATCACTCCTTTTGATCAATCACCATCCTTCTTGGTTAAGATCATTATTCTTGCGCTAGTAATCTCTCTTTGTTACATTACTCCTTTCTTCTTGTAATCATCATTGCTTTTTGATTCCCCTGAAGAGTCTCAATTCTCTTTCTATGGTCCAACACAGTTTTCCTGTCACGACCGTTTTTTCCCCTGGAGTTCGCAACCTTCTCTTGGTTCTTCTCCTTTGTTTGGTTAATCACTGTAGGTCAGTTAAAACACCAATATTTGCACTCCTTCTCAGTTAACCACAGTCTGTCTGTTAAAACACTGAGTTCCTTGGGTTAATCACCTTCTCTTGGTTAATCACCCTTCTCTTCAGTTAACCACAGTCCGTCAATTAAAACATTGAGTTCCTTGGGCTAATCACCTTCTCTTGGTTAATCACCCTTTTCTTCAGTTAACCACAACCTGTCTGTTAAAATAGTGAACCCCCTTTTTGAGTTAATCACCTCTACTTGGTTAAACACTCATTTCTCCTGGTTAAATATAGTGTTCTATTAAAAAACCGAATCCCTTGCAGTCGGCAACCTTTCTTGGTTCGAATATTTGCACCCTTTGGGCTAGTAACCTCTTTTGGTTCAATACCCTTCTTCGTTGGTCAAGTGTTGTTTGTTCAGTCGTACCAACATCCCTTTTGGGTTACGACCTTCGATCGGTCCTACACCCGTTCTCCTGGTTAATCACAGTTTTCTCTGTTAAAACCGATGCTTCTCTATCCCCACAGAGTTGCATTCCTTTCTTTCTTCGGTTAACCACTGTTTATCAGTTAACATACCGATACCCCTCAGAGTCAAACATTTCTCTCTTATTCCCTTACTCTCTTGGTTATGACACTATTTCTTTTGCGTCCCCAGCGGATCTTTCTCCATCTCTTGCTCTTGGTTTTGACACCACCTCTTTCATCCCCTTGTTTCTTCCTTGTTTTGTTTTCCGTTCAGTTCCCCGAACTACGGAAGCTTTGATTCTGCATTCTTTCGAATGTCAGATACGTAGGCATGAGATCGCAATGATATCGGCGAGCACACATCCACCTTTCTTCCGTCTTCCTCCTTTCTTTCTTCCTTCTTTGTCCCCTGGTTCCCTAAACTACGACGCTCTAACTTCCTCATTGAACTATGAGGGTACGTAGGCCCGAGGAATTCGTTCCTCCACGAGCACTTTCTTTCTTTCTTTTCTTTTTACCCTTTCTCTCACTCCGTCTTTTTGCTAGAAGACTTTAGATAGATAACCCATCCAAGCCTAGAAGCAAGCGAAATGGTTCCTGTCGAGTACGACGGATGCGTTAGGTGCTAATACCTTCCTTCCGCATAACTAACCCTCCATTCCCGTTTCTCTTCCCCTTGGGTTTTATCGATATTTTCCCTGTCCTTTGGGACTAAATAATGTTCGGTGGCGACTCTGTTGTTATCTCTGAGTGTGCAATTCACTCAAGTGTAAACCAGCCATCTTCAACTGGCGATTCTGCTGGGGATAGATTGACCTCTTGCTAGTCCATCCCTCGAGGTGTCTCACCTAGTTTTGTTTGCTTTTTCTTGCTTGTTTGGGTGTTTATCTTTCGCGCTTTACTCGCTTTACTTGCTTTACCTTTATGTTTATTTATCGCATTTCTTTACTGCTTTGAATATTCATAAGCTGCATATTCTGGATATCTGCTATTTTCTGCTGTTGTTGGGGCGGGTAGATATTATTTGAGAGAAAGGTCCTAACACTGGGCCTAGTATACACATAGGCTAGAACGTGGATAGTCGTGAGGCCTGCGTTTTGCGCGTTGGGATATCACGAGACACACATCCCATATCGTGATTCATTTGAGAATACTTCTGTCCTGTGAGAATTCGCTACGGCGGGGGATTTTCATCCTGAGTCCTATGGTTTGGACGACCTTGCTAGGGACCACCTTGTTGTGTCTAGATCACACCTGTGAGGGGGATGGGTTTTGCAGGAAAACAAGCCACTTCATACCCTTGTTCTCACACACGCTAGATTTCTTCACCGACACATCAGATTATGTTGTATTGACACAGATTTATGTGCAGATATCTGGATTGTTCAGATTTGATTATTCAGACAGTGATGGCTTCTTGTTGTTGTGTTGCATATCATTTCATCATGTAAATTAATTTTTGCATGTGCATTTCCAGGTTTTCGAAGGCTTATCTTTTGTTGGCATTATCTTAGAGATGAGTACTAGTTGTCGTGGCATCTTCAGTTACAAGTTTGTGGAGCCTAAGCTGGGTGTTTTGAGAGGTTTGGCATCTTTGTTGGTTGGAGATCATAGAGGGGTTTTCATAGGTACTTATGGTAATCTGTTGACCATCCTCAACACTGAAGTCAACATCAGTGATATTCATACTCTGGTTCAGTTCTACGACCCGCCATATAGGTGCTTCACATTTCAGGATTATCAGCTAGCACCTACGCTTGAGGAGTATGCTTATATTCTAGGGGTTGAGATCAAGAAGCAGGTTTCGTATGTGTACACTAGCGGTTGTTCGAAGTTTCACCTTATTGCTGATGCGCTTTGCATTAGTAAGAAGGATGTAGAGGATAATCTCACGACCAAAGGGAAAGGTATTCGAGGGTTTTCTTCGAAGTTCTTGGTTGACAAGGCCACTACTTTTGTTAAGGATGGAAACTGGAAGGCTTTCAACGTTGTTTTTTCTTTGCTGATATATAGGATTGTCTTGTTTCCGAACATGGAGGATTTCGTAGATCAAGCTGCCATCAGTATCTTCTTGTCCAAGAATCCTGTTCCGACGCTTCTTGCTGATACCTACCATTCAATTCATTCCAGGAATGAAAAGAAGAAAGGAACCATTGTCTGTTGTGCTCCTTTGTTGTACCGATGGTTCATGTCTCACCTTCCACAGAAGGGTCCCTTTGTTGAGAATAAGGATAATCTCAAGTGGTCTCAACGAATCATGTCTCTTACAGCTGATGATATTTCTTGGTATTCTCGAGTCTTCGACGACATTCCGATCATTCTTCATTGTGGCGAATTCTCCAATGTGCCTCTCTTGGGTACAAAGGGTGGAATTAACTATAATCCGAGAATGTCCTTCTGACAGTTGGGATACCCTATGGTTGACAAGCCTGATCCTGAGGTAGTGGGAGAGCTCATCTTTCATGAAGGGGTTGATGACATGGGTTTGCTGAAGAGGTTTAGTGCCGCTTGGACTCAGATTCATCTAGAAGGAAGAGCCGATTTGGGTAAGAAGAATTGCGTAGCCAAGGAAGCTTACACACTTTGGGTCAAAGAGCGCGTCAAAACAGATCTTGTTGCTATTTTCTCCCGAGCCTTCCATGTATGCCAAGCCTCCTGAACTTGTCATTGTTCCTCCTTCTGAAGTCGATCAACTCAAGCTGATTGTTGAAAAGTTGAAGAAGGAGAATGCTGATCTTCGTCTCAACCTTGATAGAGTCACTTCCGAGAAGGATAACCTACAGATTGAGCTCCATCAGAAGCGCGAGCGCATGCTCAAAGATGTGGAGGTTGAACAGAACAAGCGTAGAAATGTGGGTGATGCTTTGAAGAGCACCTATGAGGAACTTGCTTCAAAGAAGAGACAACTCGCTGATGCTCATTATCAGGCCTACAAGGGGGAGCTGAGCTACAACAAGCAACTTGAAGAGCTTCGAGGGAAGTTATCTGAGTTCAAGGCAAAGTGGATAAGTGAACAAGACCGTGCTAATCAATTAGCAAAGGACTTTTCCCAATGTCAAGATAAGCTCGACAAATTCTTCGGTGAGATTCAGAAGCTGCAAGATCAAGCACATCAGAGCAAAGAGCGGATTAGCCAGCTCAACACAGAGAGCACTCATTGGGAGCATAAAAGCCGTCATCTACAGAACCTCCTGGATCAGAAAGAGGCCTTTCTTCAGGACATGCTTTAGGGACCTAATCACTCGGTGCTGCATAATCTCATGAAGGATGCGAAGTACTGGAGTGAGAGGCACGGCCGTCTAGCCAGATTTGCTGAGCATGCATTGGAGGATATACCGGGGTTGTTGAGGGATGCATATGCTGATGCATTTCCGCACCGACTTCCTTGGGCTATTTTTCATTTCTTATCTGTGTGTAGGGTGGTATTTGATAGGATCCGTGCAGATTTTGTTAAAGCCCATAAGGAAGATGTTTGACTTGTATTTGAGTTGTACTTCTTTCCTTTATCGCTGAATGAATGAAGATTCTTGTTCACTCTATCTTTTATGCCTTTACTTGTATGCTTTATGATTATTGTCAACAAAGATAAGTTTAAGAATTCCTGGAATTTAAAACTTTACTTTGCATGCATATCATACATTCATCTACACACATATGCACGTCCATTCATCCGAAACCGTTGCTCATCCTTGTCTGCATTCCTTGTAGCAAGACGACGACTCAACATCGGTATTTTACTCGCTCAAACAAATCCAAGATCATGGCTGACTTCGAAGCTAAGAACGCTGCTTACAAGGAAACTCTGGCTCAATTCCAAGGTCGAATGGATCAATTCCAGACGAACATGGATGTCATTATGGAGCTCCTTCGTGCTCAGAGGGACGACGCTGCTGCTGCCAGTGTTGTTGCAACCCCTACTGATGCAACTGTTGTCACTCCTGTTGTGACTGTTCCTCCTATTGGTACGGCTACTCCTGCTGTTGTTGTTCCTTCTCCTGCTAGAGTTGAAGTACCAGTTGAGCCTGTGAATTAGCCTGCCGTTCAACCCAGTTTGAACCAGATGCCCGCTGGTTTTCCTTGGGGCATGCCTCTGAATTATACTCCTCAGATTGCAAATAATGGTAGTGATAACACTGAATCACACTGCGTATTTGACTCGGATTGCACTCGCTTTACTTTCTTTATTTCTCGGACTCGCTTTACTTACTTAATTTCTCGCACTCGCTTTACTTTCAAAACCTTTTTAAGAATTTACTTTAACATGATCTATTTCAACATGTCTATTTACATTTCCATGTCTGGCTAAATCTTAAAGGTTAGAATGTAAAGATCACGGTTTAAGTATCATTTCACATAATGCATCGATAGAAACACTTAGGGGCTATTTTGGTCTTTAACACAAGTTTTCTGTACTTTATTTCTGTTGGGTAAGATCGAAAGCCGTCCAACCTTTAGATAAACTTGGTTAGTCTTAACTGTACAAAGGAAGCGACAGTGCTTTACACAGTTAAGTAGGAATTTTTAATACTTTAGAAAAACGATTTTAGAACTATTTTCGGACGCGTTTGTAGGTTTAATATCCGGTTCGTATGAACCTCTTTTGTTTAAAAGTTTCAGATCAAAATACTTTTCAACTGAGTTAAGAAACTATATTTCTTAAAAATAGGTTTATTACTTTAACGCAATGCGCGCCTTTTTATAAGTGACAATAAGAGGGTTCGATTAAGGGATAAACTCGGTTCTGAATACGCGAAAGCGACAGTTCCCGTTAAATTAGTTCTTTTCATAAGTTGAAAACATTACCCCATAAGTAGTTCTATTTACAAGCATTTGAAATATTATCTGACTGTGTGAATTACATTTAAGCCTGTTGTTTATTGAATTTTTATATCTTCGTACTTTACTCTGCTTTTACTGTGCACTCATAAATCCCTGAATTAACTTGCCTTAGATAAACACCGTAACTATAGGAATCGATAGATTGACGTTTGGTCTCTGTGGATCGATAATCTTTTGTATTACTCTGACGCGTTTCGTATACTTACAAAAACCACACATCAGGTAGTGCCTTCATGCAATATCAGCCTTTTGTTGCACCCATGCCTAACGGGAATGTTGTCGTATATCCATGGGTCATGCCTACTCCAGTCCCGCCTCAGGTTCAAACTCATCAAACCGCCGAATTGGTTGATACTAAAACTCCTGGTGAAGAAGAGCATGTTTATAGAGGACCTCCTATTCATGTTCCGGTTTCGTCTCAAGTTGCTCAAACCACTGTTCAGAATGTTCATCCTGGGATGTTCTATCATGGGGCATCTTCCTCAGCTGCTGGGGTACGTCCTCCGAATTATCCTTATGGTGTTCTGATGGGTCAGAATGCTGGTCAGATGGTTAATCTGGGTTTGGTGTATCCTTCTCAGTTTGCTACTCTGCAAGTGAATGCTCCTGCCGCTTCTCAGCTGCCAAATTCTCAGATTCTTGTCAGGCTCACTAATCAGAATAGATCGATTGACTACAAGTTGTTGGAAGACCGTATCAGAGCTATCGAAGGGTTCTCTGCTTTTGGCAAGGAAGCCAAAGACTTGTGTTTGGTTCCAAATGTCGTGCTACCGCAGAAATTCAAGATACCTGATTTGCCAAAGTATAAAGGTTTAAGCTGCCCGCGTAGTCACATCACTATGTACTTGTCGTAACCTGAAATTTGACCTCCCTCTTTTGCCTTTTGCATGAGCATAAGCATTCGCATCGCTATCATATGCATTCGCACCTTTTTTTGTGTGTTTCTTGTTGCAGGATATTCTGGTTTTCCAATCCCGATTAATCATATCCTCACATGGTCATCACATCATTAAAACAAGCACAAAATGAAGGTTTCTATGCCTATTCATCAATACAAGAAGTGGAAAATCGAAGCTGGGACCACAGCATCATTTTTCAAGCAAAATGGGCAAAAGTTAGTCTGGTTAACCGGTTAACACAATTTCTTTGTAATTATGTTAACCGGTAACACAAGCCGATTTTGCAATCTCTGCTGCATTTTGGGACAGCAACCATGCACTCTCTTTGGACTTTGGTTCTACTTGATTCTAGCAGTGTGTGGAACATTCTAGACTTCTCTAGACATTTCAAAGTTATTCAATTCATTTCCCTTACATTTATTCCAATGCATCACTCTAATTTAAGTGCACCATGTTACTTAATTTACTAACATGTCAACCTTTGGATTATGAAATTCACATTAGGATTGTTACCGAGTTTATCCTAACTAATCGAGTTAACCACCTTGACTCGGTGAGTCAAGTGTAACTAACTCCAACCCTAACTCCAAACCTCCCAAAGCTAACTCCAAACCAAAGTCCAAAGCTCTCACACTCCAAACCTAAACTCTATTTAAACAAAGTTTCACCATTTTGCAAACAATCACTCACACAAATTCACACTTTCTTCACTGTCTATTCTCTCATTCTCCTCTCCATTTTTCTGCAACTTCTACACATTCCTCTTCACTTTCTTCACCAAACCTCACTAAAGTTCTTAATTCTTGAAGAATAATCACTTTTCACATTGAAAGTGATTATTTCTTGAGCTTAACCTTCATCATTACTCCATTCTACTGGATTTTGTGGAGTTTCAGTAGCTTTGGGATTCAATTCAAGTGATCACTTCAAGTTTCTTCGGTGATAATTCGCATTTTTTAGTTTCGTCGAAGTTTGCTCAGTTTCGACACGTTTCGGCCATAATTGATGATTATTTTGGTTCTATTTGATTATCTTCATCATCTTGCTTTTATACTTGAGTATCTAGAGTTCTATTAGCTTTTGGATTCATCTCAAGTGTTCGTTTCAAGATCTTACGGTGCAAATTTGATTTCGGAGATTTTATCGCAATTTGCTCGGTTTCGCTATGGTTCGAAGTGCAAGTGGAGTAATCTCTGGTTTTCTTCACTTACCTTCGTCACATTTCATTTACAACAATTACCAAGCCAATCCTCTGGCTTGTAGGTTGGTAGATCTATCTTTTCTCTCTGTTTCGATTAATTTCGCGCATTTACATTGTGATTTCGATCGTTTTCGGTTTAATTTATCATTCAGTTGCTTGATCTTTGATCTTCATGATTAATTCTTGTAATTGGTGTTTAATTCCTCTTACATGATGTAATTTTCGTGCACAATTTCTTGTCCTAGCATGTGGTAGTTTGATTATGTGTTGAAAACCACTTTTGAAAAGCTGTTTTTTCTTTTTTTTTCACAACTGTTCAGTGTTAACCGGTTAACACACGGTGAGTAACCGGTTAACCAGTTCATTGTTCACCAAAAATGTTGATTTTCCAGCAAGTAACCGGTTACCGCATGGTGAGTAACCGGTTAACACTTTACCAGAATGCCATTTTCTTGCATTTTCAAGTGTGTTTGCCATGCTTTCTTCTCTTAACTTCCATGGATTGATATGCTTGATATTTATGGATGTTTTTAATGCTATCACCCTCTGTTTGAAGCATATATACATTAATTCAATGTTTGATTTATCAATTTTTGCAATTAGGTGTGTTCTTGATATTTGTTTGAACATGCTAGTTTTTGCATCATTCTTGATCACTTGATACTTGATGTATGACACATGCTAATATTTGTTTGGCATTGTGTTGCACTTTCCATTTCAGCTTGCATTAAGTTTATTTTTCATGGATAAACTTAATCTTGTATAATCAATAATTCACTCCTTTTTGCTTTAATGACTTTTCATCCTATTTGGAAAGTTGTTAGCATGTTTATCCCTTGATTAATTGATCGAAACTTTGTTTCGATTAGTCGATCTTCCCTTTTCATCTCTTTAGGCCTCCTTTAGAGCTTTTTCTCTCATTCCCCCGCCCCCCTGGAGGTTGAGTTTCGCGCTGCGCCTTGCATCGGAGCACTGTACAAATTTACGTCGTTATGCTGTCTGTTTCTGTCCGCGGAGCACTGTAAAAATTTGAGCTGTTGCGTTGTCTGTTTTAATTTTCGCGTTACACCTTTGAGTGCTAGAGAAGGAATGTGGATGGAGTCTTTCTATCCTCATTCTGGCTATTTCCTTGGTAAGGACGTCTTGTCCTCTCTTCAAGAATAGTCACCTCTATCCTCAAGTGGTAGCGTATTTTCTCCTCCTTAGTCAAGTTGATCCTTGATCATTCTCACTCTTACCTCTTGCAACTTTTCTCTTGATCAATCACCAGTTTCTTTGGTTAAAGATCAATACTTGGATTTAACTCCTGTCTCTTACCTCATCACTCTTTTCTTGTGGTCAATCATTGTATTTAGATTCCCCTGCAGAGTTTCTATTCCTTTCTCAGGTTAAACACAGTCTTCATGTTAAACAACCGACACTTCCCCTGGAGTTCGCAACCTTTTCTTTGGTTCCTCTCCCTTTGATTGGTTAACCACTGCCCGTCAGTTAAAACACCAATGCTTGCAATCTCCTTCAGTTAATCACAGTCCGTCTGTTAATCACTGAGCTTTTTTTGGGTTAATCACCTTCTCTTGGTTAATCACCCGTCTCTTCAGTTAATCACAGTCCGTCTGTTAATCACTGAGATTTTTTTGGGTTAATCACCTTCTCTTGGTTAATCACCCGTCTCTTCGGTTAATCATAGTCCGTATGTTAATCACTGAGCTTCTTTTGGGTTAATCACCTTCTCTTGGTTAATCACCCGTTTCTTCAGTTAACCACAGTCCGTCTGTTAACATACTGAACCCTTTTCGGGTTAATCACCTTCTTTTGGTTAATCACTGGCTTTTCTCTTCGGTTGATCACAGTCTGTCTGTAAACACCGAACCCCCAGCAGTTAGCAACCTCCTCTTGGTTCGAATACTTGCACCCTTGGGTTAGTAACCTTTCTTTGGTTCAAATACCCTTTCTTCGGTTGAGTATTGTGTGTTCAGTCAGTTTACCGAACCCCTTTTGGGTCACGACCATTGCTCGGTCCTACACCCGTCCTTTGGGTCACGACCTTTGATCGGTCCTACACCCGTCCTTCGGGTCGTGACCTTTGATCGGTCCTACACCCACCCTCTGAGTCAAGCACCTTCTCTCGGTTCAGCACTCTCTCTCTTGGTTTATCACAGTCCGTCTGTTGACACCACATTCTTTTCCCCGCCAGGGTCCTATTCTCTTTCTTCGATTAACCACTGCCAGCCAGTTAATATACCGAATTTCCTTTTTCTCTTGGTTATGACACCATCCCTTTATTTGGATCCCCAGCAGAGTCCTTCCTATTCCCTTTGCTCTTACTTTCTTGGTTTCGACACCAATTCTCTTTGTTATCCCCGGTGGAGTTTCTTTCATTCTTGGTTATGACACCATCTCTTTCGCATCCCCAGCGGATCTTTCTTTATCTTTTATTCTCTTGGTTTGGACATCATTTCTCTCTTATCTCTTGCTCTTGGTTTGGACACCATTTCTCTCTTATTCCCTTATTCCAATGGTTTGGACTCCATTTCCCCTTTATTCCTTTATTCTCTTGGTTTCGACACCATTCTACCTTATTCTCAGTACAATTACTATTTCTTTCCTTTACACTCTTTTCTTGGTTTTGACACCATTTCTTTGGAATCCTCAGTGGAATTTCCTTCTTTCTTTTGCTCTTGGTTTTGACACCACTTTCTTTTCCTTTTCCTTTTCCGTTCAGTTCCCCGAACTACGGAAGCTCTGATTCTGCATTCTTTTGAATGTATGATACGTAGGCATGAGATCTCAATGATCTCGGTGAGCACACTTCCACCCTTCCTTCCTTCTCCCTTTCTTGTTTTCCTTTTCTGTCCCCTGGTTCCATGAACTACGGCGCTCTGACTTCCTCATTGCACTATGAGGGTACGTAGGCACGAGGACTTCGTTCCTCCGCGAGCACCTTCCTTCTTTCTTTTCTTTTTCCCTTTCTTCTCTCTCTCTCTCTCTCCTTTCTTTAGCTAGAGGCAAGCGAAATGGTTCTCGTCGAGTACGACGGATGCGTTAGGTGCTAGTACCTTCCTTTCGCATAACCGACCCCCCGTTCCATTTCTCTTCCCCTTGGGTTTTATCGATATTTTCCCTGTCCTTTGGGACTAAATAATATTTAGTGGCGACTCTGTTGTATCTTTGAGTGTGCAATTCACTTAGGTAGATTTCCAGCCATCTTCAGCTGGCGACTCTGCTGGGGATATATTGACCTCTTGCTGGTTCATCCCTTGAGGGGTCTCGCCTAGTTTTGTTTGCCTTCTTGCTTGCTTGGGTGTTTATCTTTCGCGCCTCGCTCGCTTTATCTTTTCCTTGCTTTAGCTTTATGTTTATTTATTGCATTTTCTTTACTGCTTTAAATATTCATATGCTGCATACTCTGGATATCTGCTATTTTCTTTGTTGTTGTCGGTTGGGTTGCTACTTGAGAGATAAGCCCATTACACAGGCTTGAGAGTACATATAGGATTAGAGTGGAAAGTAGTGTGGCCTACGTAGCGTCTTGGTACGTATGGTTTACATGAAATCCACACCCAGACGATGTTTTCTTGGGAGATGTTCTGATTTGCGCGTCTTGTGCATTTCGGGGTGTTAACCTAGAAAGCTGTCGACTCTGGTGACCATTCCCGAGGAATCAGTTACGACACTCCTCCCAAGGACCGATAATGGCAGACCAGAAATGGAAAACCCATTACGCTTCCTTGATCCGGGGACCCAAATATGGGAACTTGCCATAGGACGACCCTTCTTTTTGGGGGAATCAGTGGGCGACCTCTTTGTTTGGCGATAGTATTGTACCCCGAGGGATGAATGTACTATTGCTTCTCAAATCGATAATCTGAAACTGGGAATCCCGCTTTCTATATCATACCTGTGAGGGGGATGGGTTTTTACAGGAAAACAAGCCACTTCATACCTTTGTTCTCTCACGTACGTCAGATCTTCGCATCGACGCAGAGCTACCTGTGCAGATTATCTAGAAGATGATGCATCCCTGATTTACATTATTGCATAATGTTATTGCATAATATTATTGCATCATCATGTATACCGAACTTTTGAACTTGAGTTATTGCATCATCATATGTATGCTGAACTTTTGCATCACCTAACCTTTGCATCATTGGGTGTCGCATATCTCATTTGCATTCCACCTGCATAAACAACATATGCATACATACCTTTGCATTGCATACCTTCAAACTAGAGAAAGCTCACTTTCTTCCCTTCATCAGCCCAAAGACAACGATTCTCCGACGCCGAAAGCCAAGGGATCATGGAACAGATCGGGTATGAAAGTACAATGCACAAGGAAGACAAGGTTAACATGATTGTGGAACTACTTCTGGACAGTATGACAATGAACCCCTCTGATCAGGTTGTGATTGATGAGCAAGCCCAGAATGGACCAAAAGTGGATAACATCATAAATGTGGATGCAAGCAATCTGCCAGTTCACCCCTTGCCTAATCAGAAAACCACTCAAGGCAATCAGAAACAAAAGCGTAAGCAAATTAGCAAAGGGAACAACAATCAAGGGAGGAGACGTCCTCGTCATGATCTAATTCCCGTGACTTACACATATCTACTACCTATTCTGATTCAAGCTGAGGCAATTGTTCCTAAAGAAATCAAGTTGGCCAAGTTTCCTTATCATCCTAAGCATGATCCTAGTGCCACCTGTGGATACCATGCTGGATATGTGGGACATTCTACAGAAGCCTGTGTTGTCTTTAAGGATAAAGTCCAAGAGCTCCTCGATCAGAACTTGCTTTGCTTTACAAAGAAGCCTTCCCATAAGTCTGTGTAGCGAGCGATTTTTAGACGTGGTTGCGAAGCACTACCGCTCTTTGGTATCTACAGCTCGATTAATTTTTTATCCTATTAAAGCTGATGAAGGAAGGGAAATAGATGTCTCAAATTAACCCTGCTTGCAAACTGAGTTTGAACAGTCAAAACTGTTGGTTTACAGATGCTACAAAGATTGTGGGTCTCTATTAGGTTTATTTTGTTAAAAGTAGCGTTCGGTCGATTGGTGGGATGTTAAGATGTTAGGACGGATGTATGAAAGTATGGGATTTTGGGATTTTGTTTAGTGTGCTCGCTAAGATCTTTTCTTTCAATCTTATGCCTACGTATTCCTGTTTACCGAAACAGGGAAATCAGAGCGTTCGTAGTTCCTCCTATTCTATGGGAGGAAATAGGTGTTTTGGTGTCTTGTTCAAAGCCCAAGACGTGAAGCGAAAGGTGTTTGTATCTTGTTCAAAGCCCAAGATATGAAGCTAAAAGGTCTATTTGTATCTTGTTCAAAGCCCAAGATGTGCAGTCATCTCTAAAGAGGGGGTTGTATGTCGCAACTGTTTATAAAGGAGAATTACTTTAACCGGGATGTGTGAATCCGGTAATGCCATAATTTCCTTTATAGGAGATTTTTAACCTGAAGGAGAAGACTTTAACTCAGTGTAGAGCAATGCTATCTTTCCTTAGGAATTTCTCATGCTAAAAGAGGGACAGTGGCATGGATGTAGATGATCTAGAGGCTTGCCGCTTACAGCAATTAGATGAAAGGGGAGGAGTTATTGATGTTTGTGTACTGTGAACGAGGCACAACTTTGATGCTAAAAGGTTGATTGGATCAACCAGTGGTTTTCTTATACAAAGCCTAAGAGGAGGCTATGGGCCCAACAAGAGGCTGCTTTTGTATCTCGTACAAAGCCCGAGAGAGAGGCTAAAAGGGGTTGACCCTACAAGATGATCTTTTGTACTCAACAAGAGAGTGTTTTTGTATCTCGTACAAAGCCCAAGATGGAGGCTAAAATTTGTTTGGCTCAATAAGAACCTTTTTGAATCTCGTATAAAGCCCGAGATGGAGGCGAAAGGGGTGATTGGCTCAACGAGGGAGTCTCTTATGTGTCTCGTACAAAGCCCGAGAGTGAGGCTAAACGTTGTTTGACTCCACGAGGGAGTCTTTTCTATCTCGTACGAAGCCCGAGAGAGAGGCTAAATGTTTGCTTCGCTGGGAAGAATCATTGTACAAAGCCCAAGAGGAGGCTATTGTAACTGTTTCAGTTGAGTGACAGATCCAATATACTGATTTTAAAAGAGAAAATCAGTTCTTATATGAATAACACTGTACTCAAGGATTCGATTCGAGGACCAGGGATATTTCTTTTTCTTTGAGGAAACAGGAAATCCAAAGGGTATTGAGACTGTCCGAGTCTACGGGTTTTCTTCCTATTTTTGAAGGGAGCTTGAGAATGTCTTGGAGACTCAAGGAAATTAGACTGTCTAAGTCTAGAGTTTCATCTTTTGTACTATGTTTTGAGAAACAGTAGTAGACTCTTTGAAAGGACTGTTCTATGAAGATGACTAAGTTTTGTTCCTATACCTCTAGGAGGTCGTCGGGACAATTTGTACGAAGCCCAAGAGGAGGCTGGAAGCTTTTAAGAAGCCGACAGGTCCTTGTACGTAGCCCAAGAGGAGGCTATCATTCCCGGAGGAAGAGATCATTATATGAAGCTTAAGAGGAGGCTGTGAATACTTCTAAGAAGTCGACGGGTCCTTGTACTAAGCCCAAGAGGAGGCGGGGTTGCTTTTAGGAAGCCTGTGGGTCCTTGTACGATGCCCAAGAGGAGGCTGATGCTTTTAAGAAGCCCCTAGGTCCCCAAACCCCAAGAAATTCAAGACATACTATTCACAAGGAATAGATCATGCCAGGAAAGTTCGAGAATTTGGAAGAAACTCAAAGACGCCATTCACGGAGAATACATTCATCTCTGGGAGTAGAGTTTCTTGATAATTCCTAATGAGGACAGCCGAAGAGAAGACTGTATCTGGTGATCCTATTGGGGATCTAGCTGTCTATTTCTACAAATAAACGAAATGGCTTTACCTAGTTCTAGACGTAGAGTCCGGGGAAACTCTAAATATCTATACTATTATTACACAGTTGATATGAGTTTATGAAAGAAGACTTACAGCAAAACAGCCCCACAATATAGTTATATGTATATGAAAGCGGTAAATGAAAACGTATAAACACTTACTCGGTTGTAGAGCTTCCATACTGTATTGTTAGTTGTTCAACAAAGAAAGATTGAAAACAACAGTATATTCAAAATCAAAGGAGAAAGTGCTTTGAAAAAGAAAGATTTGGGGCTTACAACTCAAGGAGAGGCCCAGGGTTTTACTAGTGATTGCACTGTTAAATTTGTACAGAGGGACTTATACAAGTGACTGAGGCCCAAAAATTGTTTTCTGTACAAAGGGATGGGTCTTACACTCTCTCAAGAGGCCCAAAAAGTTTTAAAGAAAAAGAGTGGGGCTTATAACACGAGGGTAGGCCGAGTTGACTTTTCGTTCAAAATGGCGATCGCGCCGAGGTTTTCTTTTAACGCAAAGGGACTTATACAATAAGTGAGGGCCAAAATTGTTTTGGTTACAAGGGGGTTGGATCTTACACTCTATTTGAGGCCCAAAAGTTTTGAATGGGTCTTATAGCTCAAGGAGAGGCCCAAAAGTTATTTTTCAAAAGGCGGCGATCGCGCCGTTTGTTTTTTTCGGTATCGGGACTTATACAATACACTGAGGCCCAAAAATGATTTGGTCAAAAAAAGGATTGGGTCTTACACTCTATTAGAGGCCCATGAGTGTTTGAAAATGATTTGTTTGAATGAAAATCAAAGAAACCCTATATTTATTCTTTAAGAGTAAATATTTAAAGAAAATAAATGAAAAATACCAAATATGTTTGAATAAACCACTTGTGATTTTTGTTTAAGGTTTGAAAAATGAGGTATAAATCACAAGAGATATTAAAACTCATTTGGTCTTGATTCTTCAAGATGAATATTCATTTTAAAATGTTAAAAAACAATTAAAAATGAATTTATTCACAAAATTATGAATTATATAAAATAAATAATATAAACTTAATTTTTTTGTGGACTAAAATATTTCAACATTTTTGTGATTTTTTGCAAAAAGAACCAATAAAGAATAATTAAAATTGAAAGAGTTATTAATTTTCCAATTAATTAATAAAACATGAAAATATTGGAAAAAATGGCAAAATGTGAAGAAAACACAAAATGGCATGGGTGGGGTTTGAACCCAAGACCTCAAGGTTACAAGGCACGCGCCTTACCACTGGGGTGGTGATACATCCATTGTTTGAAACAAAACAACAAATATACAAGGCATGACTTGGTTTTAGGCCAGGCCCAAGGCAAGTTTTGGCAAGTTTTGGCTCAGAAACGTGAAGGTCATAACTTTCTCAATTCTTAATGGTTGGAGACAAAATTTATATGCATCTGGACCAGAATTTCATAAGGAATCCAATGGTGGTGGTATTTTTTCAGATCACACTCCCTTCTCAAAACCTGATAGTGGTTTTGAAAATGACCTATAATTGCATTTTCTATGCTACAACTTGGTACAGGCATGGATTACATGGTGAATTAGCTCAAACACAACATATACAACATGTATGAGATGTTTATGATCAGTGGACTTCAAAGCATTGCATGATTTAAAGATTCCAAGTTGTGAGGCTTACCTCTTTTTTGAGATTTTGGAGCTTTTGTGCAATCTGTCAAGCCTTTTGTTCCAGAAATGATTCGATGCTTTAGACACACTCAAATGATCCCTTAGAAGGTTTTAGGATGATTGGAATTGACTGGTACCTGCAAAAACACAAACATTCCCTTTCTTGCAAAAGGGGTTAAAAGTGACCAAAATAGCAACTCCCTCAAATGGTGTTCCAGATGGTGGGGACCATTTGGGACAGGTGTTTGAGGTTTTATCTGGTTTGGAAAGTGACTGAATCAAGACATGGCTTGAAAAATGAAAAAAAAGTGCCATTTTGAGGTTTTGAGAAGTGACTTTGTGATTTTGTGATTACATGTCACTTGTGATAGTTTGCACAACTTACATATGATATATATGAGGTGTGTGTGTGATTGATTGTGATGGAAAAGCTCTCAAGCTCAAAAACTCAGCATTACTTGCTTTGGAAGGCAAATTTGAGGTGAAAGAAGAGATTTTGAGGAAAGCATATGTTTGATGGCTTTGGTGTACTCAAACTGAACACAAATGAGCTCTATTTATAGTAGAGCAAGTTTGTTTTCGCAGCAATAGTGAATGGTGGCTGCAGCAGAGGTTTGGCCAATGTTGTCCAATGAGAATCCAAGTCTCCTCTAGCCATTGACTAGAGGTTAGGGCACAGGGCTGTGGTTCCCTTGGTCTAGGATAAGTCTAGACTGAATTCAGTTGAGAATGGCTCAGTCCATGCCACCTTGATGATTCCATTGAATGCTCCAATCCAAAATTGGAGTCTTGTCCCTATTTTGGCAATTCTAGGTTCAAAATGCTATTTCTTGTTCCAAAGACTTTGGAGGCTTGGCTCAGTGATTATCCCCTTTAGATTTAATCCTCAGAGGTGTCCAAGTGGATAGGAGTATTTGGATTTACACAATTTTGGCAAATCGAGCAAAAGTGCAAAATCTGTCTTGCCTTGACAGATTTCAACAAGGCAACTTGCCATTGTTATATCTCATGGCTCAAATTGAATTTGGTAATGTTCTAGGTCATTTTGGAAAGCCCTTACATGATACAACAAATGTTTGAACATGTTTGGTTTTGATCTCTTTTGAATCCAAGTGAAAAATCCCCCTACATTTGGAAAGAAGTAAAGGCAGATTCTGACTTAGTGAAATTTTCACTAAGTGTTGGAACAAAGTGACTTTTCTTGATTTTGATCACTCCATAACTCAAAATCCATAAGGAATTTGGACATAGGTCAGTATGAAGCTTTTGTAGAGGGAAATGTGATCTACAAATCAAGCTTTGAATGGGGAACAATGGCCTTGTGGTTTAGGAGTTATGGTCCTCCAAAGTTGGCACATTAGTGTCACTTTTTCCATAACTTAGAAATTTTTCTAAGTTTTTATGGTTACCCCCTTTTACAAGTTATCCCACTTTCTTTGATTTTTCTTGATGAATGATGATTCAAATCATACATTAACATCATTTTAGGGTTAAAAATCCATTTTGGTGAAAAATCTCAAAAAGTCAAAGTTGACTTTTGTGCACAGTTGACTTTTTATCAGATGAATTCCAAACTGTGCAATTCTTCAGGAAATCATGTCCTTGACCTAAATCAAACTTGATGGACATGTTACATGGGTGTCATAGCTTATATTGAATCATGTCTTAGGGTTTGGGAGCATGTCCTGGTCAAAAGTCAAAGTTACACTTGACTTTCCTCGCGAAACCCTTATTGTGGTGCAGATGAAATTGAGACTTGTTGCTCAAGCTTCTTGGATTAATCCATTGTTGCAAATGGATCAATATAGTATATTAAAGTCCCCCAAATCATGTCTTTAGGTCTTGGTTCATGATTTGTCCCAAAAGTCAACTTAGGGGTGAATTAGGTCAAGAAACCCTAATTCCTGATTTTTTATGTATGCATCCCCTGAGGCAAAATTGACTTGATGATTGGGTCCATGAGGTTCCATGGAGTATATTAGGTTATGTTTTGGATCATTGGCTTGTGTCCAGATGAAAATTTTCCATCTGGACGCCTTGGTCGACCAAAACCCTAATTTGGTGACACTGTCGATCTTGAGACTTGATCCACCTAGAAGGGAGCAGACTTATGCTTAATCCTTGAAGTGGGAGTCCTTTTGATCCATTGTGGATATTTTAGAGGCTAGGCAAGTTGTAGATCAAGTCATTCCTTGATTAATCTTTTGTCTAAGGCTCTGAGAGGGCTTAAAACCCTAGTTTTGATTGTAGTGAATGCTCAACAACCCTTGAGGCATTTGATGAGGTATGATGGTTCATCCATATTGTGATGATGATTTGCACAATGATGGGAAATCTTAGTGGTCAAAATTTGGGGTATGACAAATGCCCCTATTTATTCTTCTTGGACCCGAAGGTGTGAATGACGAAGGTATTCGGGCATTCGGGGTGCAAGAGGATTAAATATCGGAATACCCAAAATTTTGACGACTATGAATGGCAGCTTGAGCATTCATCTTCTTTTGATAAGCAATGATGCTTAGAAAAGGTAGACTTCCCCTCGATCCTGGTTTCCTACCAAGGAACCGGTCTCAGTTTTCTTTTGAGATAAACCTCCCCTCGATACTGTTTTCCTACCAAGGAACTGGTCTAAGTTTCTTTTGTCAACTTCCCCTCGATCCTGGTTTCCTACCTAGGAACTGGTCTAAGTTTCTGATTTAAACTTCCCCTTGATCCTGGTTTCTTACCAAGGAACTGGTCTAAGTTGCTGTTGTAAACTTCCCTTCGATCCTGGTTTCCTACCAAGGAACTGGTCTCAGTTTCTTCCGTCAATAAACTTTATTGACAAGGGACGCTATTTGTAGCGGTTTTCCTCAAACTTCTCGCCGGATTTTCCTGGGGAGATGCAATTTGAGGGGAAAAAATGATGTCAGACTTGCTGGGGAGCCCAATCGTCTGAGTTGTAAAGGTGCACAGACTTCTCTGTTGGAGACGCCATTTGTCGACTCTATCTGGGGAAAATGAGTCTCTTGAGAGACTGCTTCCGCTTGGGGTCTTACATCATACTTTTCTCGGGATCTTCCTGGAGAAATGCCATATGATGGGCTCCAATTTTGAGGTGCCGATGACCTTTTCATCAGCGGTCTTTCGGAGAAAGGCAGCTGTACTGCCAAATCTCTGCTTAGGAGGCTTTCTCGGGGATTTTTCTTTAATCCGGGAAAGCAAGGATATCATCTTCAATGGCAAAGAGTGACATTTGTAGAAAGCTTCTCTGGCTTTTCAGAGGTTCAAGTTATCAAAGTGGTCGAGTGCCGACTCTAATCCAGAGATACACTGGAGGCGAGATTGCTCAAACGCAGCATTTCCTGACGAGGCAAGAACTGACAACTCGATTGAGAGAAGACTGTTATCACTAGGGGACAAGACCGACTAGAGTGATAGTGATGCAATATGAATATGAATGCAAATCAAATGCATGATGTATGTATGTATGTATATGCTGACAAAACTGATGCGACATATAGACTGACGAGTAAACATGACTGGATACTCGGCCATCGCGGGGCAAAGAAGTACCGTTGGTCAAAAAAGTAGAAATTCTACCTTGCTTAGGAGAGATAGTCCCTGCGAGGAATACCGTTGATCGGGCTTAGGAGATAAGAACTCGACCGAGGGTATCAGATGGGAAAGCCGCATCTCATACAGTTGATCCTTCGTTCAGGCGTACTGGCCTAGAATGAGTACTTTGATTCTGCACTTTGAAATTCAAACGCCTTTGGAGACGCAATCGACGTTTTTTCTATGTTAAACAGTCAAAAGCAATTGCCATCTTTAATTTAAAAGCAGAAAAAGTTTTAACAAGTAAATTCATTTTTGTTTCATTTCAAGAATCGCTAATCATGTTAAAACGCCATTCTGTAAAGCTAAAACAAATAAGAATTACAAACAAAAGTACAAGGGCTTAAATTTTATTGATAAGATGGAGATCAGCCAAACGCGTGATTCCAAAGAGTATATACAAAGTTTGAAAATGGTAACTTACAGGGAAAAGGGCTAAGTTGAAACATAATGACCACTATCCTTCTACCAACTTTGAATTCGGGACATCCTGAGCTTCTGTCGAAGATGACCTTGACTGGAGTTTTCCTCCGACGGATGATGTAACTGCTGCTGAGGGACTTGCCTCTGTTGAACATAGTTACTTGCCATTATCCCTAATTTTTGCCTGGATTGTACTATGAGATTTCTAATCCATCGAGATGATTTTTTTCATGTCTCTAACTTTTGCCTGGACTGCCCTTTCGGGTTTTCAATCCACCGAGACGTTTTTTTTTTAGTTTAGGCGAAGTATTTCTTGACTACATCAACATTCATGGGGTAGGCAAATTCCTCTCCGTCCATGGTTGCAAGTCTCAAGGCACCGCCTGAGAAAGCTTTCGTGACCACATAGGGTCCATCATAATTTGGGGTCCATTTGCCCCGAGAGTCAGTGAGAAACGATTGTATCTTCTTGAGCACGAGGTCTCCTTTTCTGAATACACGAGGTCGGACCTTTTTGTCGAACGCCTTCTTCATTCTCTACTGATACAACTGACCGTGGCATAGTGCTGTGATTCGCTTCTCTTTGATCAGGTTTAATTCTTCGTGTCGACTTTGACATCATTCAGCTTCTGAAAGCTTAGCTTCCATCAATACCCAGATTGATGGAATCTCTACTTCTATGGGGAGAACTGCCTCCATGCCATATACTAGAGAGAAAGGGGTTGCCCCTGTTGAAGTGCAGACAGATGTTCGATAACCGTGAAGAGAAAAGGGTAGCATCTCGTGCCA
This sequence comes from Lathyrus tuberosus, assembly GCA_022829125.1. Lineage (NCBI taxonomy): Eukaryota > Viridiplantae > Streptophyta > Magnoliopsida > Fabales > Fabaceae > Lathyrus > Lathyrus tuberosus. The sequence goes on from JALAZF010000440.1 coordinate 3,960,473, forward strand.
ATCTTTATAGATTACAACCATCTTTTGAATGATCCTCTTGATGTTCTTGTTAGCCGCTTCTACCGCTCCGTTCATCTTGGGTCGGTAGGGAGATGAGTTATGGTGTTCGATCTTGAACTCAACGGATAACTCTTTCATCATCTTGTTGTTCAAGTTAGATCCATTATCTGTAATGATCTGGCTCGGAACACCATAACGGCAGATGATATTGTTTTTGATAAATCAGACCACCACTTGTCGGGTTACATTAGCGTACGACGCTGCTTCGACCCACTTGGTGAAATAGTAAATGGTTACCAGGATGAACCGATGTCCGTTTGAATCCTTAGGTTCGATCAAGCCAATCATGTCGATTCCCCATATGGAAAAAGGCCACGGAGAAGAGAGAACTTTGAGATGTGATGGCGGTACATGAATTTTGTCGGAGTATATCTGACACTTGGGACACCTCCTCATGTACTTGTAGCAGTCGGATTTAATGGTCAACCAGTAATACCCTGCTCTCAGAATTTTTCTCGCCATTGTGTGTCAGTTGGCATGAGTGTCAAAGGATCCTTCATGAATTTCTTTCATAAGCATGTTTGCTTCTGGTCTGTCTACGCATCGAAGCAAGACCAAGTTAAAATTCCTCTTATAAAGAGTGTCACCGCTCAGGAAGAAGCTTCCAGCCAATCTTCTGAGGGTTTTCCTGTCTTTTCTGAGTGCCCCAAATGGGTACTCTTGTTTCTGAAGGAAGCATTTGATATCGTGATACCAAGGTTTGTTGTCTATGACTGCTTCGATCGTGAAGACGTAGGCGGGCCGTTCAAGGCGCATTATGTCGATCTTAGGTAGGTCATTCCATTGACCTACACTAATCATGGAAGAGAGAGTGGCTAAAGCCTCAGCCGTGTGATTCTCTCTACGAGGGACGTGATGAAACTCGACTCTGTTAAAGAAGGGTAATAACCTTCTTGCATAGTCTTTGTAAGGAATCAGTCCTGATTGGTATGTGTTACAATCTCCTTTTATCTGATTGATAACCAAGGCTGAATCGCCGCATACGTCCAAGTTTTTGATCCTTAAATCAATCGCTTCTTTGAGACCCATAATACAAGCATCTTATTCGGCCTCGTTGTTCGTACATTTGAACGTAAGTCTGGCAGTGAAAGGAATATGGGTACCATGAGGGGTAACAATGATTGCCCCAATTCCGTTTCCATAATAATTAACTGCTCCGTCAAAGATAAGTCCCCATTGGGAACCTGGTTCTGGCCCTTCACTGGGTAGCGGTTCATTGCAGTCTTTCATTTTTAGATACATAACATCTTCGTCTGGGAAGTCAAACCCGGTTGATTCTTGATCATCAATCGGTTAATGAGCCAAATGATCGACTAAAATACTTCCTTTAACGACTTTCTGAGCGTGGTACTCTTTGTCATATTCTGATAATAACATCTGCCAACGGGCAATTCTTCCCGTGAGAGCAGGCTTTTTGAAGACATACTTGATTGGATCCATCTCGGAAACCAACCAAGTAGTATGACGAATCATGTATTGGCGAAGACGTTTGGCTGCCCAAGCCAAAGCGCAACAAGTTTTCTCAAGCATCGTGTACCGAGTCTCGCAGTCGGTGAATTTCTTTCTCAGATAGTAGATGGCAGACTCTTTCTGTTTGGTTTAGTCTTGTTGGGCAAGTACACATCCCATTGAGTCCTCTAGGACTGTGAGGTAAATGATCAGTGGTCTTCCTTCCACTGGAGGTGATAGAATCGGCGGATTCAACATGTATTCCTTAATACTGTCGAAGGCGGTTTGGCAATCTTCTGACCAAACGCAATCCTGGTTCTTTTTGAGTAATTTGAAAATAGGCGCACACGTGGCGGTCATAAGGAATATGAATCTGGAGATGTAGTTCAAACGTCCCAAGAATCCTCTGACTTGTTTTTTAATTTTCGGAGAAGGCATTTCTCGAATGGCCTTGACCTTGTTAGGATCGACCTCAATCCCTTTCTGGCTGCAGATGAACCCTAAGAGTTTCGCCGAACAGACACCGAAGGTGCACTTGTTGGGATTCAAGCGGAGTTTATACTTCCTCAAACGCTCGAATAGTTTCAACAGGTGGGTCACATGCTCTTCTTCTATCTTAGATTTTGCAATCATGTCATCGACATATACCTCTATCTCTTTGTGTATCATGTCATGAAACAGAGTTGTCATGGCCCTTTGATAGGTTACCCCGGCGTTCTTCAAGCCGAACGACATCACCTTGTAACAAAAGGTACCCCATGGGATAATGAACGAAGTTTTCTCCATGTCTTTCGGCGCCATTTTGATCTGGTTATAGACCGAGAATCCATCCATGAAAGAGAAAACTTTGAACTTTGTTGTACTGTCCACCAGCATGTCAATGTGTGGTAAAGGAAAGTCGTCCTTTGGACTTGCCTTGTTCAGATCCCTGTAATCAACACACATTCTGACCTTTCTGTCCTTTTTGGGAACGGGTACGATGTTGGCTAACCATTGAGGATATTCAGATGTAGCGAGGAAACCTGCGTCGATCTGTTTCTGTACCTCCTCTTTGATTTTGATGGCCATGTCCGGGTGAGTCCGTCTCAACCTTTGCTTTACTGGCGGACATTCCGATCTTAACGGTAAGTGATGTTCCACGATGCTGGTATCCAACCCTAGCATGTCCTGATAGGACCAAGCGAATACGTCGGGAAATTCTCTGAGAAGCTTTATCAAACCCTCTCTTCCAGTTGGAGTGAGCAGTGCCCCAATCCTGATTTCTTTTCTCTCTTTTTCTGAACCCACATTGATCATTTCCAACGGCTCTTTGTGAGGTTTAATGGACCTTTCCTCCTGTCTGAGTAGTCGAGAGATCTCTTCTGGAATTTTGTTGTCAACTTCTTCTTCAGCCCCAAATATCGGAAACCCAAAGTCGGGAGAAGGCATCGGACCGTATGTTTCAACTGGGTTTAAAACAAGCAATCTGCATGACATGATGATTTGTGTTTAGAAGAGATAGAGAAAATGCGAGTGTGTGCAGTGTATTTATTTTACTGCTTGTTTTTATTTTTAATTGTTTTTTAGGATTACCATTTTCTGAAAAAGCAAAAAAGAGAAAACAACAAATAGTGCGGGAATTACAGAACGACGTTATTTTATTTATGAACAAGTCGATCCTTGAAACTATAGCCCTATAAAACAAAACTCTGTCGCTTTGGGCGGCGAAGAGGGAAAATTTACAGAAAGCGAGCCCTATCAGAACATCCGTTTCACCTGGGCAGGGTCAAAGGTTAAAGATGGCAATTACTTTGACTGATGAACGATCTTCGAAACCTCGACGGCAACCCATTGGCAGCGAATTCCTCGGTGAATAAAAAAGTCTGGCACCTTCCTCGATTTGTCTTCAGAAATAACACTGATTTCTGGTGGAGTAGGATCGTTGGAATCTGTCTCCCAGGCAGAGTTGTCGTAGGAGGATTCCTCTATTGTATTTTGCATAGCATTTGTGCTCTCAGCTGTATCTCCCCATCCAGTTGGATGGATATCTTCGAGCCTGATACGAGAGCTTTCGGGAGCGGTGTACTTAACCATATAGTCAAATTTTCCACTCGACTGTCCCAGGGTGTCCCACACTTCTTTGGAACTGGAGGAGTCATCCCTCTCGATGACGTTGACCTCAGGAAAAGCATAGTTGATGAATTCTAGTCCGGTAAATGTTGCAGATTCATCGTCGTGTTGAGTAGTTTCTGAATGACCTGAGTGTTGATCCCATGACATGGTGGGGACACAGGTATTCTGTTCAATGACGGTCAGCTGATTTTCATTGTTCGGCTGACTCTCTTGCCCCAAGTCTCCTGGATAAGGTTGCCACATTGGCAGACCATCCATTGGGCCATAGTAGGTGTAGTCAAAATTGTTTTTCATCGGAGTGTCTCCCTCTAATGAATTTGGCGGAGCACTGCATCCTTCTGGATCACAATCTCCGTATATCATTTTGATGTCTGACCTGGGTATAAATCTCAGACTCTCTGTAGTAAAGCAAAAAGGAGTTTGCGTTTCGTCCTAAGACATATAACCGTCCTTATTAAGATAGGACTTCCACTCTTCCTCTGTGTCAGAGGGATCTTCCTCATTAATAGCATGGACTGCTTGAGGGACTGGGTGAAGAAAACCTCCACTGTGGAAGAAGTTCTGAATGGGATGAAGACTTCCACCGCTGGCAGCTGTCTAGGTATAGGTTGCAGAAAAACCAAGACCCTTCTTTGTTTTATTATCAATAGGAATGACAAGTTGTCCCCATCCAGTTGTATCGGTACTCTTGACCACTTTGATAGCATCTTTGTATGAGGAAATCGAAGTTCCTCCTCGGGATTGATCGTCCTTGTGAAGCGAAAGCACTTGGAACTGAGTTCCGATTACCTCCTCGGGTTCTACACAAGTAGATGATGATAAGTTACTTACGAGCAAGGCCTGTTCTCCACAGACTGTGACAAGTTCATCGTTCTGAATGAACTTTAGCTTTTGGTGGAGGGTCGAGGTGACCGCTCCAGCCTTATGTATCCAACTTCCTAATAAACAACTGTATGTTGCCCGGATGTCCATGACCTGGAAAGTGACTTGGAAAGTGTGAGGACCAATAGTTATGGGAAGATCAACTTCGCCGATAACTGTTTTTCTAGATCCGTCGAACGCTCTGACGACGACCACGCTGATTCTCATCGGAGGGCCTTTGAATGATAATTGCATCAAAGTGGACTTCGGCATAACATTCAGGGCTGACCCTGTGTCTACCAGTATGCTGGCTAAAGCATCGTCTCTGCAGTTAACTGTAATGTTGAGTGCCATGTTATGACGGCGACCCTCTTCGGGTAATTCCTCATCACTAAATCCCAAATTATTGCAGGAAGTGATGTTAGAGACAATGCTATTGAACTGTCTGATTGTTACATCCTGTTCCACAAAGGTCTGCTACAAGACTTTCTGAAGAGCCTCCCTGTGGGCTTCTAAACTGAGTAACAGTGATAATACCGAGATATTTGAAGGAGTCTGTAATAGCTGATCAACAATGTTATATTCACTCCTTTGGATGAGCTTCAGCATCTCATCATTATTTTTCGAAAGGTCGGGATTACTGGATTGATCGACTGATGGATCGGGAGCTTCTGTCTGAAGTTCCTTTTCCTTGTTAGGTTCTCCAACTCCTCGGTTGAAGATTCGACCGCTCCGTGTTACACGACTGATGTCTGCAATATTCACAACGGAGGGTAATGGAATTTCCTTTCCATTTTCCACTGTCGTTGCACCATATTTGTAAGGGATAACCTTAGTTGATTCATACGGTAGTGGTCCCGGTAGATAGATGACTATGGGAACCTTCTGATTTTTTTGACCATCATAAGTAATCTCGATCCGTTCCCGGTTGGGAGCTCTAGATTCGTCAAGTAGAGGGATGATGGCAAAAGCATACCTGGTTTGGTGACGACCAGAGATTGTGATAACATCCTCGACTTGATTGACAAGGTAGTTCGGCGTCCAGTTGATGGGTCCAGAACCCAGATATGGGCGAATCTCTCCATGATCCACCTGACCCTGAAGAGCTGCTCTCACAAGGTAACACCCTTGGTTACTTTCCGAATAGACACTACAACGGTCATAGTTGTGTGGTGGCACCTAGCCACGCCCACTTTGAATACAATGTAACCTCACTAGGTTAGCTTCCACAGATCAGACATCCTGACTTTGACGTCGAGTAGGATTCCTGTTACTGATACTAATTTGCTGAGTATCTTCATCCATATAGATTGGCATCCACCATTGATTTAACAAGTGCTGAAGTGCCTCCTGGACAAGGGTACAACCTCGATCATTTTCGCAACCTACTTTACAGCTTTGATAGTCGTGTGATATTAAGAATCCGAGTCGGACCTGCTCAGCATGTAACTCTACCAGGTTGGTATTCATCACGCGAATATCGAAGATCTGAACCATGTTGATCTGATAAGGGTTCCTATCATGGTAGTCTTGGATCCATCCAAGATCCATCTGACGCTGGAGGGCCTCTTGTATGAAAGAGCATCCCTGTTTGTTTATCGAGCAAGTCAGACAGGAACTGTAATCGTGTCGTGGCAGATTATGATACTGGCTTTGCCTTGAGTGCATCGCCACCAAGTTGACATTCATTGCACATATGTCGTGGTTCTGAATGACGTAGGAGTTCGTATAGACCATGTTAACTCCCCAAACTCGGTGCTCTTGGATCCATCCGAGATCCATCTGTTCCTGTAGAGCTGATTGCACTACCAAACATCCTCTATTACTCTTAGAGTAGACATCACATTGATGATAATTATGAGGTGGCACATGGCCATATCCACTCTGTCTACAATGCATCTTGTCCAAATTGGTCCTCAATAAGAGTACATCGTGAATTTGATAGACGTTGTTAAATTCTTTCTCAATCAAGTTGACTGTAGCTTTCTCATGTTGAGGCAGCGGGTTCGTGAGAACATTGGGATTCGTATCTTTGAAAGATAAGAGCCTCCTCCTAACAAGCTTTTGCACGTCAGATTTGAAATTGAGACAGTTCTCTATGTTATGCCCTGGTCCTCCTTGATGATAAGGGCATGTTTGATCCACCTTAAACTAAAAAGGCAGATTTTTTGGTACTGTAAGAGGAGACTTAGTCTGGACATGTCCCTTAGCCAATAGTAACGGAAATAGTTCGGCGTACAACACCGGTATAGGATCAAACCCTGGTGGCCGCATTGTACGGTTATTGTTGTATGGAGGACGAGCCTGCTAAAGAAGTTGTTGTGTCCTTTGCTGAAACTGCTATTGATTAGGTTTGTTCAGCGCAACCTGAGGTTGATACGTAGGAATAGGCGCAGGGCTGATAGCAGGAGTTACAGCTGCTACCAGTTGATAATGTCGCCTTTGCTTTCTGAGAGAGATATTCCCAATATCCTGCTCTTTTTTCTTAGGGAGAGCACTACCCTATCGTTTTGTAATGTTTGATGGTCCAACGTCTTTTGCCAAACGTCCTTCTCGGACGGCTTCCTCAAGAAGAACTCCCATGCCCACCATCTCGGTGAAATCACTGGGCGCACTGGCAACCATTCTATCATAGTAAAATGAACTTAAGGCCTTTAAGAAGATCTTTGTCATCTCCTTTTCCTCAAGAGGTGGACAAATTTGAGCGGCAATTTCAGGCCATCTCTGGGCGTACTCCTTAAAGGTTCCATTGTCCTTTTGTGACATTGATCTGAGTTGATCTCTGTCCGGCGCCACGTCCAAATTGTATTTGTATTGTTGGACGAAGGTAGTACCAAGATCTCTGAATGTGCTAATCGGAGCACGGTTTAAACCCATGTACCATTTTAATGCGGCACCGATTAAACTATCCTAAAAGTAGTGAATCAGCAGGTCCTGATTCTCAGTCTGAGCTGACATTCGCCGAGCGTACATCACTAAGTGACTCTGAGGGCAAGAGTTACCCTTGTACTTTTCAAAGTCGAGCACTTGGAACTTGTGCGGGACTTTCACATTAGGGACCAAGCAGAGGTCTGCGGCGTCCTTTCCAAATAGATCCTGACCGTGAATGGGTTGCAGTTCCTTCTGCATTTCCAAGAACTGTTGCCAGAATTCATCCATTCGGTCAAACATAGTTTCCTTTTTACCAGAAGGTATCTGTGGAATCTGTCCTTCCGGGACAGTGTGCACCACAGGGGGTGGTACTGTGACTACGGCAGTGAGTCTTGGCATTTCCCGAAGTTTGTAACCTTCAGGAGTCCTCAATATGCCCCTGGCATCTTCGCTTTCCCGAAGTTTGTAACCTTCAGGCCCAGCGGCTTCTGTTATGATTCCCTGATCTTCAGCGACCGGCAGAACATATCCTTCCGGGATATAGTTTGCAGGCATGCCCCAGGGACGATCTTTCAGCATTTGATACCTAGGGTCATACTTCTCCACTATGGGTGCTGAGGTGATCTCTGAGATCACAGTCCTTTGTAGCTGAGCTTCTGCCATGGGTTGCATGTCGTTACAAAGCTTTCTCATATCCTCTCTCAGAGCGTCGATCTCTTCTTTCAACTCTCTGTTCTCTTCCTCAAGATCATCCATCTTTTTATGATGATTAGCCCGAGTATTGTACGAATGAAACAGTTTGACTCTAGAACCGAGACACAAACGTGAGATTCGTAGGTAAGAAGAATAGGCGATCTGTGAATGATGAATGCTATGATTATATTAATTGGTTTTTGGTTTAATCAAAATAAACTTCGACAATTAGATTGCAAATATCAAACAGTGGGGAAACCCCTTTTGATTGAATTCAAAGGATTACAGAAATGGAAATTCAGTAGATTACAAGGTGCAGAAACAAAAACCTAAGCTAATGTGTCACGAGTCCTCTCTGAAGAGAAATCGGCTGCTGATTCTGGTATCTTTCTTTTCTTTGACCGGGGCTCTTGAGTCGTTGTCGGGTTGTCATTCCTTTGCCAAGTGAAAGGAGCGAGTAAATTCCTTTGGTCATCCTGATTATCCACAGCATGTTGCTCTAAAATCTTAATCAGAGCATCCTTTTCTTTCAGTAGTCGTTGTATTTTGATGCACTCCACGTTGAGGGTGCGGTACTTGTTCTTCCAAGACCTCCTCTCCTGTTGAACTTTGTTGAGAGTAACCTAAAGCTTTTCAGTTTCCTTCATGAAGTACATGACAGACTCCCTCGGCGGAAGAATTCTGTAACGAGGATAAGGCATCTTTAGCTTGAGAGCTATAGTTTGTACCCAGTGGAGATAAGGCTCCACCGAGACACAGACTGGTTTTCCTAGAGACTCCCATCCTTTCTTATGAACGTGTTTCCATGCGTGCACTATTTCCGTCTTTAGTGCTCTGTCATTTTCTCCTTCCTTGAAGAAAAGACCTTCCAGATGAGCATTCCGGGGAACATGCCTCATCGGGTATCCAAACTGACGGTGAACCAATATCGGATGATAGTTGATTCCTCCCTTAGTTCATATAAGGGGTGCATTGGGGAAGCATCCACAACGGTTAATGATCCTGATTCCATCGTAAATCCTATTGCACCAATCTAGGTCAGAGCTGGTGAGAGACATGATCTTCTGCGACCAGCGCAAGGCACTCTTATGATCCCAGAAAGAAGCAGACTTAGGTAAATGGGAGATAAACCATTTGTAAAGCAAAGGTACACAACATGTGATCTCCCCTCCTTTGTACAAATTCCCTAAGTGTACAGAATGATACGCATCTGCGAGCAAAGTCGGCACAGGGTTTCCAATGAGAAAAACCTTAATAGCGTTGATATCGACGAAGTTATTAATGTTGGGCAACAAAAATAATCCGTAGGTGAGTAAAACAAAGATGCTTTCAAAAGCAGTCCTGTTCCCTATACTAGCGAAGTACAGTCCCGTTCCCTGGGCTGGCAAACCTCGTATGCCACCCTTGGTAGTCATGTGAATCCTGACTTCTGACTCATCCAAATGAATTGCTCTTGCAATGGTCTGATCCTTTGGAATTTCTTCCAGTCCAGAAAATGGAGCTCGATCAGTGATATGTAAATCGATCAGATGAGAATATTCCTCCAACGTTGGTGCTAGCTGGTAATCCGGGAATCTAAAGCAGTGATAAACCGGATCGTAGAATTGAACGAGCGCGTCCATGATTCCCTCAATCACATGAACCCTTAACAGAGATAGCAAACCTCCGTACTTGGCTCTGAAAGCCTCTTGGTTTGTGATCATCCTCGCCAAACCTCTTAAATCCTCTAGTTTTGGAATCCTGAAGGTGTACTTATGAGTTCTCCTTCTACCGAAATCCATTAGCATAATCTTTTTCTCTCATATTTGCAATCACAGTCTTAGTTTAATTTGAAAAACAGAGAGACTAGAAGAGAAATTTTTTTTTTAATGTTTTAATGTCTTTTAGATGAATGCATGAATGCAGCACACAAAAACATAGAAAAAACATGGGGTCAAAGGGTCGTTGTCATGGAGTCAAGGCTCTACCCATCCCAAAGGTTTACTAGTGACTTTTGTACCTGTCTCTCATCATCATCAACTCTTGTCAAGAAAACACCAGCGGGCCGGGAACCGTGCTAGGTGATGTTTTTTGAAGAGTCCTCAGAAGAGGGTGGCATCGCATGACAACTATTTCCGATAGCCTCTGCGCCACTAATTTGTTCCTCAGCTTCTCAGACACCACAATCGACCCATTGCCTGTGAGAGGGAATGGGTTGCATTGGGAAGCCTCCACTGAGGTTGATGGTCGACCTCGTCGCCATCACCTATCTTAAGTGTATACTCAATCTTTCCACATGCGGCATCACACACATTCCTATTAGCAAAAAAATAAACACATATATCAATTAGGAAAAGCAGTATATATATTTTTCCTAATCATCCTAGACCATTAAAGCTATGAATCCTATGTTCCTGACAGAAAATGGGTTCCCCGACAGAAGCCCCAATCTGTGGTTTTCACACAAGAGAAGAGAAAAAGGGTTAGAAGAGCCCCACGGTGGGCGCCACTTTTAAAGTTTCCACCTAATAGATGGGAAGAGAACAAGATCTCACTACAAAGGTGAGATAGATCCTAATGATTTTTCCCCAGCAGAGTCGCCATTTTTCTGTAGCGAGTGATTTTTGGACGTGGTTGCGAAGCACTACCGCTCTTTGGTATCTACAACTCGATTCATTTTTTATCCTATTAAAGCTGATGAAGGAAGGGAAATAGATGTCACAAATTAACCCTGCTTGCAAACTGAGTTTGAACAGTCAAAACTGTTGGTTTACAGATGCTACAAAGATTGTGGGTCTCTATTACGTTTATTTTGTTAAAAGTAGCGTTCGGTCGATTGGTGGGATGTTAAGATGTTAGGACGGATGTATGAAAGTATGGGATTTGGGTTTTTGTTTAGTGTGCTCGCTAAGATCTTTTCTTTCAATCTTATGCCTACGTATTCCCGTTTACCGAAACAGGGAAATCAGAGCGTTCGTAGTTCCTCCTATTCTATGGGAGGAAATGGGTGTTTTGGTGTCTTGTTCAAAGCCCAAGACGTGAAGCGAAAGGTGTTTGTATCTTGTTCAAAGCCCAAGATATGAAGCTAAAAGGTCTATTTGTATCTTGTTCAAAGCCCAAGATATGAAGCTAAAAGGGTGTTGACTTTAGAGATAATTTGTCATCTCTAAAGAGGGGGTTGTATGTCACAACTGTTTATAAAGGAGAATTACTTTAATCGGGATCTGTGAATCCGGAAATGCCATAATTTCCTTTATAGGAGATTTTTAACCTGAAGGAGAAGACCTTAACTCAGTGTAGAGCAATGCTATCTTTCCTTAGGAATTTCTCATGCTAAAAGAGGGACAGTGGCATGGATGTAGATGATCCAGAGGCTTGCCGCTTACAGCAATTAGATGAAAGGGGAGGAGTTGTTGATGTTTGTGTACTATGAACGAGGCACAACTTTGATTCTAAAAGGTTAATTGGAACAACCAGTGGTTTTCTTATACAAAGCCTAAGAGGAGGCTATGGGCCCAACAAGAGGGTGCTTTTGTATCTCTTACAAAGCTCGAGAGAGAGAGGCTAAAAGGGGTTGACCCTACAAGAGGATCTTTTATACTCAACAAGAGAGTGTTTTTGTATCTCGTACAAAGCCCGAGATGGAGGCTAAAATTTGTTTGGCTCAATAAGAACCTTTTTGTATCTCGTATAAAGCCCGAGATGGAGGCGAAAGGGGTGATTGACTCAACGAGGGAGTCTCTTATGTGTCTCGTACAAAGCCCGAGAGTGAGGCTAAACATTGTTTGACTCCACGAGGGAGTCTTTTGTATCTCGTACGAAGCCCGAGAGAGAGGCTAAATGTTTGCTTCACTGGGAAGAATCATTGTACAAAGCCCAAGAGGAGGCTATTGTAACTATTTCCGTTGAGTGACAGATCCAATATACTGATTTTAAAAGAGAAAATCAGTTGTTATATGAGTAACACTGTACTCAAGGATTCGATTCGAGGACCAGGGATATTTCCTTTTCTTTGAGGAAACGGGAAATCCAAAGGGTATTGAGACTGTCCGAGTCTACGGGTTTTCTTCCTATTTTTGAAGGGAGCTTGAGAATGTCTTGGAGAGTCAAGGAAATTAGACTATCCAAGTCTAGAGTTTCATCTTTTGTACTATGCTTTGAGAAACAATAGTAGACTCTTTGAAAGGACTATTCTATGAAGATGACTAAGTTCTGTTCCTATACCTCTAGGAGGTCGTCAAGACAATTTGTACGAAGCCCAAGAGGAGGCTGGAAGCTTTTAAGAAGCCGACGGGTCCTTGTACGAAGCCCAAGAGGAGGCTATCATTCCCGGAGGAAGAGATCATTATACGAAGCCTAAGAGGAGGTTGTGAATACTTCTAAGAAGCCGACGGGTCCTTGTACTAAGCCCAAGAGGAGGTGGGGTTGCTTTTAGGAAGCCTGTGAGTCCTTGTACGATGCCCAAGGGGAGGCCGATGCTTTTAAGAAGCCCGTGGGTCCCCAAACCCCGAGAAATTCAAGACAGACTATTCACAAGGAATAGATCAAGCCAGGAAAGTTCGAGAATTTGGAAGAAACTCAAAGATGCCATTCACGGAGAATACAATCATCTCTGGGAGTAGAGTTTCTTGACAATTCCTAATGAGGACAGCCGAAGAGAAGACTGTATCTGGTGATCCTATTAGGGATCTAGCTGTCTATTTCTACGAATAAACGAAACGACTTTACCTAGTTCTAGACGTAGTTGCCTGGGAAACTCTAAATATCTATACAATTATTACACAGTTGATATGAGTTTATGAAAGAAGACTTACAACGAAACAGCCCCATAATACAGTTATATGTATATGAAAGCGGTAAATGAAAGCGTATAAACACTTACTCGGTTGTAGAGGTTCCATACTGTATTGTTAGTTGTTCAACAAAGAAAGATTGAAAACAACAGTATATTAAAAATCAAAGGAGAAAGTGCTTTGAAAAAGAAAGATTTGGGGCTTACAGCTCAAGGAGAGGCCCAGGGTTTTACCAGTGATTGCACTGTTAAATTTGTACAGAGGGACTTATACAAGTGACTGAGGCCCAAAAATTGTTTTCTATACAAAGGGATGGGTCTTACAGTCTCTCAAGAGGCCCAAAAAGTTTTAAAGAAAAAGAGTGGGGCGTATAACACGAGGGTAGGCCCAGTTGACTTTTCGTTCAAAATGGCGATCGCGCCGAGGTTTTCTTTTAACGCAAAGGGACTTATACAATAAGTGAGGCCCAAAATTGTTTTGGTTAAAAGGGGGTTGGGTCTTACACTCTATTAGAGGCCCAAAAGTTTTGAATGGGTCTTACAGCTCAAGGAGAGGCCCAAAAGTTATTTTTCAAAAGGCGACGATCGCGCCGTTTGTTTTTGACGGTATCGGGACTTATACAATACACTGAGGCCCAAAAATGATTTGGTCAAAAAAAGGATTGGGTCTTACACTCTATTAGTGGCCTATGAGTGTTTGAAAATGATTTGTTTGAATGAAAATAAAAAAAACCCTAATTTTATTCTTTAAGAGTAAATATTTAAAGAAAATCAATGAAAAATACCAAATAGGTTTGAATAAACCACTTGTGATTTTTGTTTAAGGTTTGAAAAATGAGGTATAAATCACAAGAGATATTAAAACTCATTTGGTCTTGATTCTTCAAGATGAATATTCATTTTAAAATGTTAAAAAATAATTAAAAATGAATTTATTCACAAAAATACTAATTATATTAAATAAATAATATAAACTTAATTTTTTTGTGGAATAAAGTATTTCAACATTTTTGTGATTTTTTGCAAAAAGAACCAATAAAAAATAATTAAAATTGAAAGAGTTATTAATTTTCCAATTAATTAATAAAACATGAAAATATTGGAAAAAATGGCAAAATGTGAAGAAAACACAAAATGGCATGGGTGGGGTTTGAACCCAAGACCTAAAGGTTACAAGGTGCGCGCCTTACCACTGGGGTGGTGATACATCCATTGTTTGAAACAAAACAACAAATATACAAGGCATGACTTGGTTTTAGGCCTGGCGCAAGGCACGTTTTGGCTCAGAAACGTGAAGGTCATAACTTTCTCAATTCTTAATGGTTGGAGACAAAATTCATATGCATCTAGACCAGAATTTCATAAGGAATCCAATGGTGGTGGTAGTTTTTTCAGATCACACTCCTTTCTCAAAACCCGATAGTGGTTTTGAAAATGACCTATAATTGCATTTTCTATGCTACAACTTGGTACAGGCATGGATTACATGGTGAATTAGCTCAAACACAACATATACAACATGTATGAGATGTTTATGATCAGTGGACTTCAAAGCATTGCATGATTTAAAGATTCCAAGTTGTGAGGCTTACCTCTTTTTTGAGATTTTGGAGCTTTTGTGCAATCTGTCAAGCCTTTTGTTCCAGAAATGATTTGATGCTTTAGACACACTCAAATGATCCCTTAGAAGCTTTTAGGATGATTGGAATTGACTGGTACCTGCAAAAACACAAACAGTCCCTTTCTTGCAAAAGGGGTTAAAAGTGACCAAAATAGCAACTCCCTCAAATGGTGTTCCAGATGGTGGAAACCATTTGGGACTGTTCAAGGATGATATTTCGAGTGTGTTTGAGGTTTTATCTGGTTTGGAAAGTGACTGAATCAAGACATGGCTTGAAAAATGCAAAAAAGTGCCATTTTGAGGTTTTGAGAAGTGACTTTGTGATTTTGTGATTACAGGTCACTTGTGATAGTTTGCACAGCTTACATATGATATATATGAGATGTGTGTGTGATTGATTGTGATGGAAAAGCTCTCAAGCTCAAAAACTCAGATTTACTTGCTTTGGAAGGCAAATTTGAGGTGAAAGAAGAGATTTTGAGGAAAGCATCTGTTTGATGGCATTGGTGTACTCAAACTGAGCACAAATTAGCTCTTTTTATAGTAGAGCAAGTTTGTTTTTACAGCAATAGTGAATGGTGGCTGCAGCAGAGGTTTGGCCAATGTTGTCCAATGAGAATCCAAGTCTCCTCTAGCCATTGACTAGAGGTTAGGGAACAGGGTTGTGGTTCCCTTGGTCTTGGATAACTCTTGATTGAATTCAGTTGAGAATGGCTCAGTCCATGCCACCTTGATGCTTCCATTGAATGCTCCAATCCAAAATTGGAGTCTTGTCCCTATTTTGGCAATTCTAGGTTCAACATGCTATTTCTTGTTCCAAAGAATTTGGAGGCTTGGCTCAGTGATTGTCCCCTTTAGATTCAATCCTCAGAGGTGTCCAAGTGGATAGGAGTATTTGGATTTTCACAATTTTGGCAAATCGAGCAAAAGTGCAAAATCTGTCTTGCCTTGACAGATTTCAACAAGGCAACTTGCCATTGTTATATCTCATGGCTCAAATTGAATTTGGTAATGTTCTTGGTCATTTTGGAAAGCTCTTACATGATACAACAACTTCTTGAACATGTTTGGTTTTGATCTCTTTTGAATCCAAGTGAAAAATCCCCCTACATTTGGAAAAAAGTAAAGGCAGATTCTGACTTAGTGAAATTTTCACTAAGTGTTGGAACAAAGTGACTTTTCTTGATTTTGATCACTCCATAACTCAAAATCCATAAGGAATTTGGACATAGGTCAGTATGAAGCTTTTGTATAGGGAAATGTGATCTACAAATCAAGCTTTGAATGGGGAACAATGTCCTTGTGGTTTAGGAGTTATGGTCCTCCAAAGTTGGCACATTAGTGTCACTTTTTCCATAACTTAGAAATTTTTCTAAGTTTTTATGGTTACCCCTTTTACAAGTTATCCCACTTTCTTTGATTTTTCTTGATGAATGATGATTCAAATCATACATTAACATCATTTTAGGGTTAAAAATCCATTTTGGTGAAAAATCTCAAAAAGTCAAAGTTAACTTTTGTGCATGGTTGACTTTTTATCAGATGAATTCCAAACTGTGCAATTCTTCAGGAAATCATGTCCTTGACCTAAATCAAACTTGATGGACATGTTCCATGGGTGTCATAGGGTATATTGAATCATGTCTTAGGGTTTGGGAGCATGTCCTGGTCAAAAGTCAAAGTTACACTTGACTTTCCTCGCGAAACCCTAATTGTGGTGCAGATGAAATTGAGACTTGTTGCTCAAGCTTCTTGGATTAATCCATTGTTGCAAATCGATCAATATAGTATATTAAAGCCCCCCAAATCATGTTTTTAGGTCTTGGTTCATGATTTGTCCCAAAAGTCAACTTAGGGGTGAATTAGGTCAAGAAACCCTAATTCCTGATTTTTGATGTATGCATCCCCTGAGGCTAAATTGACTTGATGATTGGGTCCATGAGGTTCCATGGAGTATATGAGGTTATGTTTTGGATCATTGGCTTGTGCCCAGATGAAAATTTTCCATCTGGAGGCCCTGGTCGACCAAAACCCTAATTTGGTGACACTGTCGACCTTGAGACTTGATCCACCTAGAAGGGAGCAGCCTTGTGCTTAATCCTTGAAGTGGGAGTCCTTTTGATCCATTGTGGATATTTTAGAGGCTAGACAAGTTGTAGATCAAGTCATTCCTTGATTGATCCTTTGTCTAAGGCTCTGAGAGGGCTTAAAACCCTAATTTTGATTGTAGTGAATGCTCAACAACCCTTGAGGCATTTGATGAAGCATGATGGTTCATCCATATTGTGATGATGATTTGCACAATGATGGGAAATCTTAGTGGTCAAAATTTTCGGTATAACAGTCTGCACCTGTGATTGTTGAAATATCTGTCGAAGCTGAGAATAGAGGTCCTCCTATTCATGTGCAGATTCCTCCAGCTGTTCAACCTGTTGGGCAATACCCCTACCAAGGTTTTCAGTCTGCTAATTCTGGAATTCCTTTTGCTTCTCCTGGGGTACCCTCTATTGTTACACCTCCAGTTGCTTATCCTGGGGCACCCTACGCACCGTATGGGATCCCATTTGGTCAGACTATTAATCGGATGGTTAATCCTAGTTTGATTTACCCTGTTCAAGCGTTCCCACCATATACTGCTCATCAGATTCATTCTCAAGTACCTCTAGCTCATACGTCATACTATTCATTCTCGCATGTTGCCGCAACCCAACATCAACAACCTCCTCAGAATCATAATCAGCAAGCCCAAGGTCGAGAGTGCCAAAACAAGTACAAGCCCCGGAATAATCTAGGACGAGGGAATGCTCCTCTAGTTCCAATTCCTGTGACATACAGTCAACTTCTCCCACATCTGGTTCAAAACTCGCTGGTGGTTCCCAAAGCTCTGAAGCCCCCTCCAAAACCATTCCCACCAGGGTATGATCCCAAGGTGCAGTGCGGGTATCATGCTGGGTCGGCTGGACATGCGACTGAGGAGTGTAACACTTTCAAAGCTAAAGTCCAACAGTTGATTGACAAGAAGCACTTAACCATTCAAGGTGAGAATCTGTGGGTGAACGGAAATCCCCTGTCCGTGTAAGAGCCAAGATCGCAAAAGAATCCCTTGAATAAGCCTAAGAGCACTTTCTCAACATCTGCAATCATCATGTCATTCCATCTTTTCCATTTGGAATCTTTTTGTTTGTCAAGCATTGTTCACTTGTAAAACTTGTTTGTTTTTAGATGATAATAACAATGAAATGAATATGCAGGTTTTGAATAAATTCATTCGTGTTCACTCATACTTTTTATCTGTATCACACATTTGATTCAAGCAAAATCAAAAAGAGATTGATGAAATAAAAAAGACATGAGATTACTGTTTGTATGCTTTTGAATAAGACCCTACCGAGAATGTAAGGCATTTGTTCAAATCCCCAAACACAGAGTTATAAGGAAGGTAATCCCTAGTCAACCCCTTTGGGCCTTAAAGTAGGAGTTTCTTTCTGTACATAAAAAACCCTCAATCTTAACCAGGGGCAGGGTAATCTTTAACTAGTTTGACCATGCCTTCAAAATTCTAAAAGAGGTGCACCCCATTCTGAGGATCAACCACGTCCTATCCCTCGCAAGAGGTAGGAAAAATCACAAATTCACAATGGTTATCCCTCATCGACCAAAGGAATGAGGTAGTCACAACAAACCTAGCAAATCAATCAAACACATGTCACATGATTTTGTTCAAGAAAAAAAATCAAAATCACACAAAAATCACAAAAGAAATTGAAAAAAAAAACAAACAAAAAGCCCGCGAAGTCAAAAACTCAAAAGCAAATGACTTAGGCAAAATTAGGGCATCCCGGTAGACTGCAATTTCAAAATAATGAGTCTACGCAAAAAATCAGGGAAAACAAAAGGAACAAAACAGAGAATCAAAAGAGAAAATTCCTCAATAAGAACAATTTCGTGTGATCACATGTGACAAAAACAAAAGGTGAGTGATTGCCGCTCTAAAACTCTCATCGGTTCCTCTACCATCGCATCTACCATTCAAAGTCTCTTTGAAAGGCGAACGCTTGTGTCAAACTAATTGAACATAGGACTGAAGAACATCAAGGAAAATGGGTGGGGTAAAATAATTTTGAGCCTTATATCCTTTCTTTCTTAAACCATGTACCAGGCCACGTTACAACATGCAAAAGACCTAATTGAAGTAGGGTTTATTTCGAGAGCATACGACAGTAAAATCACGTCAAAGCTGACTCCTAAAGATTTGCTTATCATTTGTGCTGATATTGACATGGCATTCTAAATGGTGACCCATTAACTATATGTCATAATCTTAGTGAACATGCTTGGATTTCAAAACTGACATATGCATGGCATTAGCATTATCATTTTCAAAACAAACATTTTTTACTTGCAAACAAGCACTTGACATCAAGAAAGTTTCCACAATGGAAAGTGTGATCACCTCAAGGGGTAAAACGCCTGGAAAACTCCATTGGGCCTAGCCACTTCGAGATTCAGTCAATCCGAGTCAATCACGACGAGATTCGACAAATCTCTCCATGTTTATTTGGTCAGGGGCATTCCTCTAAAGATCGATCAGCCAGGGGAAAAATCACTTC
Source organism: Lathyrus tuberosus (assembly GCA_022829125.1). Taxonomy (NCBI): domain Eukaryota; kingdom Viridiplantae; phylum Streptophyta; class Magnoliopsida; order Fabales; family Fabaceae; genus Lathyrus; species Lathyrus tuberosus. The sequence continues at coordinate 3,979,521 of JALAZF010000440.1, forward strand.
AGAGCTCGCATTGGAGCAGGCCACCTCAAGAGCACAAGAATTCAACCTCTCCAAGAGATAGCTAATCAAGGGCATACTGTTCCAATACACTAGGGCAAGTCGAATCAGAATCATCCTATGACACAGACTGTTCTCTACCTTGTAATTGGGGCAATCCACCAACAGACTGGGGCAGAGTCTGGCTACCAAGGTACAAGTTCTCTCCCCGTTTTGAGGCCAGAGCAATGGTGCAGCAACAATTGCTGATCTTGAAGTAGGTTTCGGGGAATCACGTCTTTATGGCTTACACCCTAACCTCAACTCTTTCACTTCTCACAATAAAAACACTTGAACCATTGCATATACCTTCCTCACACTTTGATCACGCCGCTTCACTCATGCACATCCGTCATCTGGCATAGCATGAAGCCTTGACATGAGCCTAATCCAACTTGACATCTTTTTAAAAACCAATTACCAACATTCTGCATATAGTAATCATCATCGCATAGCATTGTATCCTCAAACGCATATCATGTTCATTAACTTGGAGCATTATGCCATGCAGGTTCAAATCTGTGTCCCAATCAAAATCCAGTTTTCTTCTGGTAAACCTTTCCAGAACCTTTTCAATTCCTTGGTCCGTCCAAAAACTTTCTGGTCCATCCAGCACCTACAAACTTGCGATACGGTACCTTAACCTTGCATCCTTGCATTGCATGATATCAAACATCATGTAGAACAGTGTATACATGGCATATGCATCAAGCATACTCCTTTTCTTTTGTCCTGATTCATCTCCCAACAGATATTCATCCTAACTTCGCACTTATCAACCCTCAAAACATTAAACTTCTCTTTTTGCCGCCGTCGGTCAAATTTTCAAGCTACTCTCTTATTTAATCCCCTTGTACTTCGAATCATCGAAAAGCTGGCGCAATTCGTACATTCAGTTCCAAAAGGATTAAATAGGGTCAGCTGTGGTAACCCGAAATTTGACCTCCCTCTTTTGCCTTTTGCATGAGCATAAGCATTCGCATCACTAGCATATGCATTCGCACTTTTTTTCGTGTGTTTCTTGTTGCAGGATATTCAGGTTTTCCAAGCCCAATTAATCATATCCTCACATGGTCATCACATCATTAAAACAAGCACAAAATGAAGGTTTCTATGCCTATTCATCAATACAAGAAGTGGAAAATCGAAGCCGGGACCACAGCATCATTTTTCAAGTAAAATGGGCAAAAGTTAGTCTGGTTAACCGGTTAACACAATTTCTTTGTAATTATGTTAACCGATTAACACAAGCAGATTTTGCAATCTCTGCTGCATTTTGGGACAGCAGCCATGCACTCTCTTTGGACTTTGGTTCTACTTGATTCTATCAGTATGTGGAACATTCTAGACTTCTCTAGACATTTCAAAGTTATTCAATTCATTTCCCTTACATTTATTCCAATGCATCACTCTAATTTAAGTGCACCATGTTACTTAATTTACTAACATGTCAACCTATGGATTATGAAACTCACATTGGGATTGTTACCGAGTTGATCCTAACTAACCGAGTTAACCACCTTGACTCGGTGAGTCAAGTGTAACTAACTCCAACCCTAACTCCAAACCTCCCAAAGCTAAGTCCAAAGCTCTCACACTCCAAACCTAAACTCTATTTAAACAAAGTTTCACCATTTTGCAACTCCTCCACAATCATTCACACAAATTCACACTTTCTTCACTCTCTATTCTCTCATTCTCCTCTCCATTTTTCTGCAACTTCTACACATTCCTCTTCACTTTCTTCACCAAACCTCACTAAAGCTCTAAATTCTTGAAGAATAATCACTTTTCACATTGAAAGTGATTATTTCTTGAGATTAACCTTCATCATTACTCCATTCTACTGGATTTTGTGGAGTTTCAGTAGCTTTGGGATTCAATTCAAGTGATCACTTCAAGTTTCTTCGGTGATAATTCGCATTTTTGAGTTTCGTCGAAGTTTGCTTAGTTTTGACACGTTTCGGCCATAATTGAAGATTATTTTGGTATTCTTTGATTATCTTCATCATCTTGCTTTTATACTTGAGTATCTAGAGTTCTATTAGCTTTTGGATTCATCTCAAGTGTTCGTTTCAAGATCTTACGGTGCAAATTTGATTTCGGAGCTTTTATCGCATTTTGCTCGGTTTCGCTACGGTTCGAAGTGCAAGTGGATTAATCTCTGGTTTTCTCTGGTTTTCTTCACTTACCTTCGTCACATTTCATTTACAATAATTACCAAGCCAATCCTCCGGCTTGTAGGTTGGTAGATCTATCTTTTCTCTCCGTTTCGATTAATTTCGCGCGTTTACGTTGTGATTTCGATCGTTTTCGGTTTAATTTATCATGCAATTACTTGATCTTTGATCTTCATGATTAATGCTTGTAATTGGTGTTTAATTCCTCTTACTTGATGTAATTTTCGTGCACAATTTCTTGTCCTAGCATGTGGTAGTTTGCATAAGTGATTATGTGTTGAAAACCACTTTTGAAAAGCTGTTTTTTCTGTTTTTTTTCACAACTGTTCAGTGTTAACCGGTTAACACACGGTGAGTAACCGGTTAACCAGTTCATTTTTCACCAAAAACGCTGATTTTCCAGCAAGTAACTGGTTACCGCATGGTGAGTAACCGGTTAACACTGTACCAGAATGTCATTTTCTTGCATTTTCAAGTGTGTTTGCCATGCTTTCTTCTCTTAACTTCCATGGATTGATATGCTTGATATTTATGGATGTTTTTAATGCTATCACCCTCTGTTTGAAGCATATTTACATTAGTTCAATGTTTGATTTATCAATTTTTGCAATTAGGTGTGGTCTTGATATTTGTTTGAACATGCTAGTTTTTGCATCATTCTTGATCACTTGATACTTGATGTATGACACATGCTAATATTTGTTTGGCACTGTGTTGCACTTTCCATTTTAGCTTGCATTAAGTTTATTTTTCATGGATAAACTTAATCTTGTATAATCAATAATTCACTCCTTTTTGCTTTAATGACTTTTCATCCTATTTGGAAAGTTGTTAGCATGTTTATCCCTTGTTTAATTGATCGAAACTTTGTTTTGATTAGTCGATCTTCCCTTTTCCTCTCTTTAGGCCTCCTTTAGAGCTTTTTCTCTCATTCCCCCCGTGGAGTTGGAGTTTCACGCTGCGCCTTGCATCGGAGCACTGTACAAATTGACGTCGTTACGATGTCCGTTTCTCTCCGCAGGAGCACTGTACAAATTAGAGTTGTTGCGCTGTCTGTTTCAATTTCCGCGTTACACCTTTGAGTGTTAGAGAAGGAATGTGGATGGAGTCTTTCTATCCTCATTCTGGCTATTTCCTTGGTAAGGACGTCTTGTCCTCTCTTCAAGAATAGTCACCTCTATCCTCAAGTGGTAGCGTATTTTCTCCTCCTCAGTCAAGTTGATCCTTGATCATTCTCACTCTTACCTCTTGCAACTTTTCTCTTGATCAATCACCAGTTTCTTTGGTTAAAGATCATTACTTGGATTTTACTCCTGTCTCTTACCTCATCACTCTGTTCTTGTGGTCAATCATTGTATTTAGATTCCCCTGTAGAGTTTCTATTCCTTTCTCCGGTTAAACACGGTCTTCATGTTAAACAACCGACACTTCCCCTGGAGTTCGCAACCTTTTCTTTGGTTCCTCTCCCTTTGATTGGTTAACCACTGCCCGTCAGTTAAAACACCAATGCTTGCAATCTCCTTCAATTAATCACAGTCTGTCTGTTAATCACTGAGCTTTTTTTGGGTTAATCACCTTCTCTTGGTTAATCACCCGTCTCTTCAATTAATCACAGTCCGTCTGTTAATCACTGAGCTTTTTTTGGGTTAATCACTTTCTCTTGGTTAATCACCCGTCTCTTCAGTTAATCACAGTCCGTCTGTTAATCACTGAGCTTCTTTTGGGTTAATCACCTTCTCTTGGTTAATCACATATTTCTTCAGTTAACCACAATCCGTTTGTTAACATACTGAACCCTTTTCGGGTTAATCACCTTCTTTTGGTTAATCACTGGCTTTTCTTTTCGGTTGATCATAGTCCGTCTGTAAACACCGAACCCCCAGCAGTTAGCAACCTCCTTTTGGTTCGAATACTTGCACCCTTGGGTTAGTAACCTTTCTTTGGTTCAAATACCCTTTCTTCGGTTGAGTACTGTTTGTTCAGTCAGTTAACCGAACCCCTTTTGGGTCACGACCATTGCTCGGTCCTACACCCGTCCTTTGGTTCACGACCTTTGATCGGTCCTACACCCGTCCTTCGGATCACGACCTTTGATCGGTCCTAAACCCACCCTCTGAGTCAAGCACCTTCTCTCGGTTCAGCACTCTCTCTCTCTTGGTTTATCACAGTCCATCTGTTGACACCACATTCTTTTCCCCGCCAGGGTCCTATTCTCTTTCTTCGGTTAACCACTGCCAGCCAGTTATTATACCGATTTTCCTTTTTCTCTTGGTTATGACACCATCCCTTTATTTGGATCCCCAACGGAGTCCTTCCTATTCCCTTTGCTCTTACTTTCTTGGTTTCGACACCAATTCTCTTTGTTATCCCTGGTGGAGTTTCTTTCATTCTTAGTTATGACACCATCTCTTTCGCATCCCCAGGGGATCTTTCTTTACCTTTTATTCTCTTGGTTTGGACACCATTTCTCTCATATCTCTTGCGCTTGGTTTGGACACCATTTCTCTCTTATTCCCTTATTCTATTGGTTTGGACACCATTTCCCCTTTATTCCTTTATTCTCTTGGTTTTGACACCATTCTACCTTATTCTCAGTACAGTTACTATTTCTTTCCTTTACACTCTTTTCTTGGTTTTGACACCATTTCTTTGGAATCCTCAGTGGAATTTCCTTCTTTCTTTTGCTCTTGGTTTTAACACCACTTTCTTTTCCTTTTGCTTTCCGTTCAGTTCCCCGAACTACGGAAGCTCTGATTCTGCATTCTTTTGAATGTATGATACGTAGGAATGAGATCTAAATGATCTCGGCGAGCACACTTCCACCCTTCCTTCCTTCTCCCTTTCTTCTTTTCCTTTTCTGTCCCCTGGTTCCATGAACTATGGCGCTCTGACTTCCTCATTGCATTATGAGGGTACGTAGGCACGAGGACTTCGCTCCTTCGTGAGCACCTTCCTTCTTTCTTTTCTTTTTCCCTTTCTTTCTATCTCTCTCTCCTTTCTTTAGCTAGAGGCCTTTAGATAGATAACCCATCCAAGCCTAGAAGCAAGCGAAATGGTTCTCGTCGAGTACGACGGATGCGTTAGGTGCTAGTACCTTCCTTTCGTATAACCGACCCCCCGTTCCCGTTTCTCTTCCCCTTGGGTTTTATCGATATTTTCCCTGTCCTTCGGGACTAAATTAAAGTTCGGTGGCGACTCTGTTGTATCTTTGAGTGTGCAATTCACTCAGGTAGATTTCCAGCCATCTTCAGTACTGCAGGAAGATGGCATCCCATATTGATAATGATGAATTGCTTGTTCATTATTTTCAAGATAGTTTGTCTAGTGCTTCATTGGATTGGTACATGGGCTTGGAGCGCAGTAAAATCCGTGCTTGGAGGGATCTATCTGAAGCGTTCGTGAAACAATACAAGTATAACCTTGATCTGGCGCCCACTAGATTGCAATTGCAGAATCAGTCACAGCGCTCAGCTGAAACATTCAAGGAGTATGCACAAAGATGGTGTGAGATGGCATCTCGTGTGCGACCTGCTCTCTCTGACAATGAATTAGTTGACATCTTTATGGGTACATTGCAAGGTTCCTACTATGAGAAAATGGTGGGCAATTCTTCATCGAATTTTGCTGATGTTGTAACAATTGGTGAACGGATTGAGAATGGTTTGAAGACTGGAAAGATTCCTGGAACTGCTTCCCAGCAGCCGGCCACTCGGAAGTCTCAGAACAGTTAGTCCAAGAAAAAGGAAGGTGAAGCCAACGTTGTGACAGCTCAAGTTTCTCCTCAGTATCAAGCTCCCATGGCTCCCATGCCATATTATCCATATCCATACATTGCTGCTGCACAGTATCAACAACCTCCATATCAGTATCATCCGCAACAACCAGTTCAGAATGCTCAGAATCAGCAACAAAATCAACAGAACAAAAATCAGCAGAATCAGAACCGTCAAAACAACAATCAAGGAAACCGTAAGCGTCCGAATTTCGACAGAATTCTGGTGTCATACACTGAATTATTTCCTTATCTGGTTCACCAAGTGGCAATTGTCCCCAAGTAGGTCGCACCTGCAATTCCTCCATTTGGCCTGAAGCATAACCCAAATGCGTCTTGTGCTTATCATGCTGGATACATAGGACATGCAACAGAGGACTGTTTTGTTTTCAAAACCAAGGTTCAGGAACTCATTGATAAGAAAGTTCTGACTTTTGCTGAGGAAGGACCTAACATTCAGAATAATCCGTTGCCAAATCATAGTGGACCTGCAGTTAACATGATTGAGGATAATTACAGGGCTGAATTGATCATGGATGTTGACGAAGTAAAGACCCTAATGGCTGTGGTTTTCAAGAGATTGAATGAACATGGGTTGTTAAAAGGGTTGCATGGTAAGTGTCAAATTTGTGACGATAATCCCAACCAGTGCTGAAGGCTGAAGGGTTGCGTCCAGATTTTGATGAACCGAGGTGAAGTTCAATTTTCCAGATCTAAGCCTGTCGAGGAAGTTACTGCCATCAAGCCATTCACCATTGTCTATAGGAAAGTTCCGATGGAATCCCCTAAACAGAAGAGGGTACAACCCATCGTTGTTTGCCCGCCTTAGCCGTTTCCGTATCAAAATTCTAAAGAGGTACCATGGAAATATGGGTCTACTGTGTTTTCTGGAGATCAAGAGATAAGGTTCTGTAGCACCCCAAAATTTGCCCTCTCTTTTTTTAACCTTTTACTAGCTTTTTGCTTCGCTCTCTTTTGCATCTTCATTAGGTCATAACCTCATATTCATTCATTTGCATTGGCATGGGACCAGAGTTTCTCTGAGACAGGGCTTCCTTTTTTGCCTTGAGATACTTCCATTCATGTTTGGCAGAAGGTTGGATTCTTATTGTTGTAATTTCACATCAAAGTTCATCAAGTATCAAGTGTATCAAGAGCCTAGGGTTTCATCACTCCTTTGATTTAAGTTTGTTGGCAAGCTTACATTCAATTGATTCAAGGTTCTCACCATGGATAGGAGATCAGGGTTATCAGGGATGATGGTATAACTTCAAGTCAGGAGTTTTTATTCAGGCGATGTGTATTTGAGGTCAAGTTGTTGTGTGTGGAAATTCACCAGATTATCAAGCTGTGATTCATGATGAGTTTATTTCAAAATCAGGTTCAGCATGGCTCGTCAGCACAAATTGTGTTTCCTCAGTGGACTTATTTTCCCAGAGATTGATTTGGGCGAATTTAAATTGGTCCAAGATTCACATAACCAGAGATTCAGGGGACGTTTAATTTAGATGCTTCGTTTCTGTTGCAAGTTGTTCAGTGGTGACTGTTGTGTTCATTTAATCAGATGTTGTGGGGACTGGTGTAATATGGTTATCCATTTTTTGAGCCATTTATCCAATTATCCATTTTTAATCCGTAACTCATTTCATACCAAATGTCCATATTTTCTAACCTTTTTAAATCCAAATTTCACTTTAACCATTTCTGGTTATCCTTTTTTCTAATCCATAAACCAATTATCCATTTTCATTTCTCTTTATTCATTTCTTTTAATATCCAATTTCCAAAAAATCTTAATTATTCTTTTTCATTATTATATCCAAATAACCATATTTATTTTATTTAATCCATTTAATATCCATATTCTTTCTACCAAATATCCAATTGTTTTTTATTTTTATTTTCTATCAATATCCAAGCTCCATGTACCTCACCACCACAATACCACTTTTTTCCCACGCACCAACCATGCTCCCATGCGCGACAAAACCGTACTATCCCATACACTCCATCCTCAATATTACACCAACCACATTTCCACACCAGACAAAAACCGTCTCATAACTTGTACAGAGCTACACAAAACCACTACCAGCTTGCAAAACGCGTAAATAAAGGCAGCGACTTTCCAAGCTCAAAAAAGTACATCCTACTTGCAGCCACGACACAATGTTCACAGACCACTACACAACCTTCGTACACAAGACCGTCCCACAATTGCCAGCTCACGATTTTTCCCACAATTCCTCTTCATTCTACCCTCAAATCCTTCTATAAATCCAGCCTTTCTACACTATGAAAAACAAGCTCTAGCAGCCATGAAACCGCTGCGAAAATCATTCCAGACCTCAAATTTCAACACCTTCAAAACTGGAGAACCAAAACCACCCTGCAGAAAATCAACCTCATCCTTCTCCCTCCTTCAACCAAAACAACACCTGAACCTTTCCTCTTCTTCTACAAACCGTCACCATTTTCAACCTTCAAAAAACCGAATCTCAGAACCTCTTCTTCAACAACCTAAAAACTCTCCTCTCACTTTCAATCCTCCTCAAAATTACCAGCCGTAAACCCCAGTCGCCTTCACTATTCTCTTCCCCATATCTTCCTTCGACCCGCCTTCAACAACATTGAAACCTTTCAACCACAAATAACCCAACAATCACAGAAAATCCATTCTCAGATCAGGACAGAACAAGAAAAAGAAGAAGAGGAGATTGAGCCAAAATCAGAACAACAAACCGAAATAGATCCAAATCAAAATAACTTGAAACTAAAACCGTGTGAGTCTGAGACGAAAAAGATCAAAAAACGCGAACGAGGAAAGTCTGAGACGGAGGCGATAAGGTTGGACGATATTGTGCGATGATTTGTCGATCTTTTTTCTTGGACCATTCTTGATGAAGTTTGATGTGGCTTTTTCTTCGTTTCCCCTCTTTAATCTGATGGTGATGGTTGGAAAACCGTGTTTCACTTTTGTCATTGCCCTGTGTCATTTGTTTTGCTTCTAGAAGTAAGGGATAACACTGCCTTGGTTCATTGTTTTTTTCTTCTAATTAACTGTCTATGTTTCAAAAAAATATAATAAAACGTGTTGTTGTTGTTCCATGACCGAGCCTTGCCTTGATTAAAGGATGATGGGCTTCTTTTTTGAAGCCCATATGATTCCATATTTGCTAGTTGCACACATGTAATCATTATGGCACCCGTGGTTTTAACATTTTTGTTTTAATTGGATTTTGTAGTTTAAACTTTTTTTTTAGAGATTAATTCTGACTTTTGCTAAATTTTAGAGTTAAAACCTTGATGTTGAATTTGTTTAGATTGTTAATTTGTTAATTGATGATTTTCATGATGAGTTTTGGTATTAATTAGAATAGGATTTTGATTAAGGCTTATGATTAATTTCTTGGTTTAGATTTATGATTACTTTTTTTTATTTTTTAGAATGTGTGTTTAATTTTAACTTTGTGTTGATCTTCATGTTTCTCTTAGATTTATTTTCATAACTTTGTTTGGATTGATGAGATCTCTGGATGCAAATCGTGCTCAGTCCCTGATATTATTTTGACTAATTCTCGATGTCACTTGCGCTTGACTATTGGATCCTCTTACTCGCTTGATGCACCTGATGGCTTGATTCTTGTCTACCTTGGAATCTTCTTCCCTCCCTTTGAGCCTTGCTTATTTGAGTTTGTCGATCTTGATTGTTGATTCGATTGATCATTTGAAGCTTTTGCAAGTGTTCTTGAGCTTTTGTGTGCATTAAAGAGGCAACGGACCGTCTCCGTTAGGTACCACTTGAATCCCAATGTTTCATGCCTCATTCTAGTTATTGATTCCATGTTAGGAACATATTGAGTATATTTAAAGCCCTACTTCAAAGTAGGCTCTGTTTGCGCATCATGTTTAGTACTTAAGTGTTGTGTATCTTCTTTTTGTGTAAACATGTTGATGTTGGAACACTTGTACATATTTGAGTTTTCTTCCTCCTTTTTTTGAGACTTGTTTAAGTCTTGATTTTATTGATATATGTGATTGGATTGGATATGATATGCAAGATGTGCTTGCTGCCCCATCTCATTTCTCATCTTTCATCTCCCTTTCTTCTTCATCTCTTTCACTCTTTCTCTTCCCTTGATTCTCAAGACTTATTTAAGTCTTGGATTCACTCCCTTAGAGCTACCTAGTCCAACTTAATTTCTGATTAAGCTTGGAGTAGGATTAGCATTAGGATTCCCTTTGCATGATAACATTAGGATTTTCAGATTCCCATTAGTGTTTTCTTTTCGACTTGAGTCTTCTCATCTCATCTCATAATACTTCTAAAACACTTAATAAATATAAAGAATATTGCGCTCGAGCCTTAAGTGTAGGAAATGAATAACGAGGGGTCTCCCCTCCTCTTCTAGAGTGTTTAACATACGTCCCATTTGGGGGCGACCATGCGATTCACTCGTTCCCGCATGGTAGACTTTAGTGCAATGTAATTTAAGAACTAACTTCAATCCACTTCTGTCTAAAAAACACAAAACATATTCAAACCTTTTCATCCTTCGGGATTGTTTAGTTTCAAACCTTTTTCAGAAAAGAGCACGTTACTTCCGTCTCGTTGCAAACATGCATCAACCCTAACTGCCGGACGCGAACTTAGCGTCGCTCATAAAAAACACTTAACCTTTGTGGTCGTTACCATGAACTACGGACGCTCTGACTTCCTCTCTCTGGATAGATTGAGGATACGTAGGCACGAGATGCGATATCTCGGCGAGCACACTAATAACTAACTTCCCTCTCTGTTGTCTCTCGCCTCCGTGTGATCGAGACTTATTGATTGAAACCTTTTTCTCTCGCCCCAGTGCGATCGAGACCTTTTCACCGACCCTTAGGTCGAACTACGACTGCTCTGATTTCCTCTCTCTCGTCCGATTAAGGATACGTAGGCACAAGACAGCGATGTCTTGGCGAGCAACCTCTCCCCTTAGTTCGTGTCTGAACTACGTTGACTCTGGCTTTCCCATTGCACGAGGGAATACGTAGGCGTAGGACGAGCGATGTCCTATCGGGTCACTTCTTTTTCTTTTCTTCTTCGTTTCTTCGCTCTTTTCCGTTCCCGTTCCTTCTCCTTTCCAGTAGCAGTGGAGCTCCGGACAACGACACCCTTTGATCGAGACAACAAGCGTGGATCCCATCGAGTACGATGGACGCGTGGGGTGCTAACACCTTCCCTTCGCGTAACCGACTCCCTTACCCGTTTCTCTTGGTCATGAGACCATGCTCTTTTCCCTTCCCTCAGGTTTCGCAGTGTTCCATTTCCCTCTCTTGGGATAAATACACATTGCTGGCGACTCTGTTTTCTGCGCCACTTTCGCGTTTGCACCATGGATGCAAATCCTCGGGAGCGACAGCTGCCGATTCTGCTGGGGACTCTGGTTCCCTATGCGAGTCAATCCTAGCGCTTGTCTGTTTTTATTTCATTGGGTGTTTATTGTGGTGCTTTATTTTGTTGTATATTACTGTATTACTGTATTACGTTTTACTTGTTTTACTGTATTTACCATATTTATTGCATTGCATTTCATTATTATGTTGTATTGTCCTGCTGCTGGATTTTCTGTTTGTAGAGTGGGTTGGATTCATGAGAGAAAAGCCCAATACCCAGGCTTGAGCATACACCTATGATTAGCGTGGAAAGTAATGTGACTTGTGTGGCATTTGGCCAGACTTAGTATACATGAAAACTCCACATCCAGACGAGGTTTCCTTGGTAATATTCTATCCTGCGCATTTGGGGCAGACGATGGAGTATAACCTGGAAAACTGTCGACTCTGGCGACCGTCTCCCGAGGACTCAGCAACGCCTCTCCTCCCGACATGTGATAATGGCAGACCAGAAATGGCAAACCCATTACACTTGTCGATCCGAGGACCCAATGCTGGGAACTTACTATAGGATGGCCTTATTTTTTAGGGGAATCAGTTGAGGCCTCCTCGATTAATGAAGATGACAAACCAGAAATGGTGAACGTATCATCATTTCTCGACCTGAGAGCCCGTGATATTAAGGGTCCTCAGTTTTCTAGAACCCACATGTGAGAGGGGTGGGTGTTTGCAGGTCTGCAAGTAACCGAAACCTTCAACCTACCCGGTTTTCTGGATTTCTCATCAGTGTACTGTTATCATCCTGATATTCTGGCAGTTTGAATGGGCCGTTATTTTGGATTTCTGGGTTTCTGATATTCTGGGTCTTATCCATGCAGCAACACATCAGTACAGAGCTTTATGGAATCCTTGATCCCATGTCTGTTGCATCTGCATCATCTTTGCATACATGTTCTTGTATTTCCAAGGGATATTAACTTTGAGACTCGCTACAGAGCATTTCCATCTTTTTCTTGTGGTTTGTACGAAAAAACTTGAGGCAAAACATAATGATTCCTTGGAAATAATCAAACATGGCATTTGCATTGTATAATCATTTGCATAACAAGTGTTCGAGGCTTGGTTATTCTTGTCCTGATCTGGTAGTCTTCAGAATTTCAGACTTAACTACTCAAGCCATTCAGAAGAATTATGGAGCAAATGCAAGCAGAGATGGCCGCCATGCAAGCTCGCATGGCCCAATTCATGGAATTGATGCAAGGTGTTGCCCAAGGGCAAGAGCAACTGAGGACTCTGGTCCAACCTTTAGTGGCAAGGGTGGATGAAGACGAGGTTCTTCATGGCAGAATCCATAATGGCGTTGCTAGTAACGGTACTCAGGGAGGACCTGCAGGCGTAGAGATTCCTATTCCTGGTGTTGTGATCCCTCCGGGCAGAGGAGAGCAGCTTGTGATTCCTTCTGTTGTGGGAAGAGGAAGTGTTTGTGTTGTTCATGGTCGTCATTTCGAAGACCAACAAGATGACGTTTTCTCTATGCCAGGCAGGGATGTTGGTCCTCAGGCCGACAATGATCAAAGGTTCAGATTGATTGAAGAACAACTAAGGGGTGTGGTGAATCAGAATTCTGTAAGTATGGATCTGGAGGATTTGGGGCTGGTTCCCGGTGTTGTAATTCCGCACAAATTTCAGGTGCCCACTTTTGAGAAATATAATGGTACCACTTGTCCCAGGACGCATGCCAGGGCATACGCGAGGAAGATGGCCGCGTACTCTAAAGATGAGAAATTGATGATGCATTTCTTTCAAGACAGCCTATCTGGTGCATACTTAGAATGGTATATGCAATTGGAGAGATGCCATGTCCGTAATTGGAGGGAGCTGGTGGAGGCCTTTATCAAGCACTACCAATATAATACTGATATGGCTCCCAATTGGACCCAGCTACAGAATATGTCTCAAAAGAGCAATGAAAGCTTTAAAGAGTACGCCCAGAGGTGGCGTGAATTGGCTTCCCGAGTTCAACCTTCGATGTTGGAAAGAGAGCTCGTTGATATGTTCATGGATACGCTTCAGGGGCATTATTATGAGAAATTGGTCGGATGTTTGTCAGCTGGATTTTCAGGTCTTGTATTGGCAGGAGAAAGAGTCGAAAATGGCATCAAAACGGGAAAGATTCGAATTGCTGCTGAAGATGCAAAGAAACCTTATGATGGGTCCTCCAAGGGAAAGGAAAGAGAAGCTAGTGCTGTGTATATTCCTCTTGTTGTTCAACGGCCTGTTCAGTATTAGTGACCTTATGCTCCTCAGCAACAAAGACAACAAAGATCACGAAGGCCTGTGAGAAGGTTCGATCCACTCCCTATTCCTCACAGTGATGTTCTTGCCCGTCTACTTGAGGGTTCTCTGGTTGAACTAAAGGATTCCAAGCCTGTTCCCGACCCTATTCTTCCTGATTATGATCTGGATGCTAGATGTGAGTATCACTCAGACACGCCGGGTCATTCAATTGAAAATTGCAACGTGTTCAAGCACAATGTGCAAGACCTGGTGGACTCAGAGATCATTGCATTCACTGAAGATGATATGTACATCAATTGAAGCCTCATGTCTCAAGTGAGCACTCAGTTTGCAAGGATGTCCAGACAGAATCAAGCCTCCTCGGCGATGGCGATATTCAGTTTCTTTAATGCATTTTCATTTGTAGTTTTTCATTTCTTGTTATAGCATTGTATGCCTAAAAAACTTGTTTGTGTTCTGAATAATTTTTTAATGCAATGAATGTGTCGTTCTTGAAGTATTTTACTTTTATGCAATCATATCATGTTTATATGCACTGCAATACCAGCTTTCTTATTTTAAACTCTTGAGGGAGGATGATGAGGTAAAAACGCAAAATCTTAGGTTGTGTGCTTTTGGATAAAACCCTATTGAGGATGTACAGGCATTGTTTCAAATCCCTAAACACTGGAGATATAAGGGAGATAGACCCTTGTCAAACCCTTTGAGCCTTGAAGTAAGAGTTTATTTTCATTCGAAAAAACCCTCACATCTAACACAGGGGCAGGGTAGTTGTCAATAATTTGACCGAGCGCCCAAATTTCAAAAGGAATGTGCATCTGAGGATCCATTCCCTCTCTTCCCTCACACACCAGGAGATCGAGGGACGTGAAACCACAATGGTTATCCCTCATCAACCAAGTAATGAGGCAGTCACAACCCTTTCAAACAAGTTAGACAACCAGTGTCACACGATTTGTTCAAAAAAAAACGAAGAAAGAAAAAAAAAAGAAAAAGAGATAGCCCGCTAAGTCCAAAACTTGAAAACAAGCGACTTAGGCAAAAGGTAGGGCATCCCGCTGGACTTCAAAATCGAAAGATTCAGAAAGAATCATTCCAGGCAAAATCAGGGAAATAAAAAAAGAGCGAAAAACGAAAAGAAATGATCAAAAGAAAATCCTCGATAAAGAACAAGTCGTGTGATCGTAAAACACTTAAGACAAAAAGGGTGTTGTCATTTCAAAAACCTCGTGGGTCATTTAACTGTCACTCGTCATGGAATCCTTTTTGGAGATGAGCGCTTGTGCCAAATTAACTGAACATAGAACTGGAGAACATCAAGGAGAATTGGTGGGTACAAACCAAATTTTCAGCCATAAATCCTTTTTTCTAAAAAAACGCGAACCAGGCCACGTTACAACCCTTAAAAGTCCTAATTGAAACAGGGTTTATTCTGAAGGCGTACTTCAACGAGATGGCGTTCCTGACTCCCATGAGTCGTGCTAATAAAATA
The DNA here is from genome assembly GCA_022829125.1 of Lathyrus tuberosus. Classification (NCBI taxonomy): domain Eukaryota; kingdom Viridiplantae; phylum Streptophyta; class Magnoliopsida; order Fabales; family Fabaceae; genus Lathyrus; species Lathyrus tuberosus. Next base: position 3,994,681 of record JALAZF010000440.1, read on the forward strand.
TTTTTGTTGGTATTGCATGTGCGTATTGTTTTCCATTCAAAAATTAATGTTGTAACTAGTGACTCATTCACAGGGTTTTACTACATATCTTTAATAAAAACTTCAAGGTTAACGTGTTTGTTGCATTAGAATTATCATTCTCATAATAAACTTGTTCTGCTTGCATACATGTGTCTAGGCATTAAGGAAGCTTACACAATGAACGTCAGTCCAGAAGCTTGATCCTGCCGAGTTAGGATGCTTGAAAATTCTGAAGGACAGTCGTATCGATGGACATATTTCCAAGAGGCTTTGTGAAGTATGGGCTGTCCCCAGTAAGTCGTGTTAAGATGTAGCCAATCTGCGGCAGTCACGTCGAGAAATCTCTCTGAAGTTCAGCTATTCTGGGGCATTCATTCAAAGATCAGGAGCAAAATCACTTCAAAGCTCATATCGAGGCAGGCCACCTCCGGAGCATGAGAAGTTATCCTCTCCAGAAGATGGTTAATCAGGAGCATCTCTTCAAGGTACAAAGCACTGAGACAGAGTATTTCAAGTTGCTACAAATCCTCTCGAGGCGAATTCCTTCATAGGTCATACAGTCTGGGGCAGTTACGTCGAGATCCAATAAATCTCTCCAAGAGTTTGAAGACCCTAGGGCAGTGTGAACGCCCGGTCTTCTATAAAATCCTCTTGAGATGATTTCTTCCATTAAACCCTATGGGCTGGGGCAAGTCAAAAATTAAAAGAACCATGGTTCACTCCTGATAATCAGTATGCAGTTGATCAGCAGAAACTTGAAGCCTAAGCTTTCGAAGTCTCTCCCCCAACAAGGAGCCAGAAGGTATCTTTGTCCTGGCAAGGTGCTGGAATTGATATTCTTCCCCAAGAAGAGAATCGTCCTCAAATCGAAAGGGGTTATTTATGAAGATTCCTTATCCCCAGCAGTGCAGGTGGATTCCTCATTCTCAGTAGGGTAAGACGATGGAATATTTTCAAGCAGTTTGATGACGGTGAGAAGTTAGAGTATTATTTTCCCCAACAGTCAGATTCGGCATTCTCAGCAGTTCAAAGTCCAATATTCATTGGCATCTCCCCGACAGAGTTTGCTATTCAGCTTGCAGCTCCCCTACCGAGTTTGCATCACCAGTGGTTATTGGTGGTACAGGAGGTTAGATATTGGTGATCCCTTCCTCAGTGAAGTTTGCTTGTTCCGTTCTTCGCATTCCCCGATGGAGTGTCCTCCCATTCTTGCATGTAGTAATCATCATTGCATTGCATCTTCAAAACGCGTAGCATTTCCATTTTGTATGGAGCATTACGCCATAGAAAGAAAATTCAAGCATATGCATGTGAATCATAAGCCAGATTTGGTACCTTGTACGAAAGCCCAGGTCAACCCTTAATCAAAACAGTGATTCCCCAACCTCAGGGTTGACGCCACTTCTACCAACTTCAAAGTTGTCGTATACCTTTTCTCGACCTCAGAGTTGATGAATATCCTTTTCTTCCCCAACTTCAAAGTTATCGTATACCTTTTCTCGACCTCAGAGTTGATGAATATCCTTTTCTTCCCCTACTTCAAAGTTGTTGTATACCTTTTTCTTGACCTCAGAGTTTCCCCCAACCTTAGAGTTGTCGTATATCTTTTCACCAACCTCAGAGTTGTCGTATATTCTCTTCCCAACCACAGAGTTGGCGCTTACCAACCTCAGAGTTGATGAACAATCCTTTCTGTAGCGAGCGATTTTGGACGCGGTTCTTAAGCGCTGGTCGCTCAATGCGGTTTAAGCTTACTACAGGTCGATTCATTTTTTATCCTATTGTGAGCTGAATAAGGAAGGGAAATAGATGTCTCCAATTAACCCTGCTTGCATATTGAGTTTAAATAGCGGTCTGTTAGTTTACGGATGCTATCAATGTGGTGGGGCCTTTCTTGTGTTATTTTGACAGAAGGTTTCTGGCGGGGAACAAGGATTAGGATGTTAGGACTGATGCTTTTTGATAGATATGTGAGAGTATGGGATTTTGGGTTTTTTGTTGATTGTGCTCGCTAAGATCTTTTCTTTCGATATTATGCCTACGTATTCCTGTTTACCGAAACAGGGAAATCAGAGCGTTCGTAGTTCCTCTTATTCTGTGGGAGGAAATGGTTGTTTTGGTGTCTTGTTCAAAGCCCAAGACGTGAAGCGAGAGGGTAATTTGTATCTTGTTCAAAGCCCAAGATGTGAAGCTAAAGGGGTGTTGACTTTAGAGAGAATTTGTCATCTCTAAAGAGAGGGTTGTATGTCACAACTGTTTATAAAGGAGAATTACTTTAACCGGGATTTGTGAATCCGGCAATGCCATAATTTCCTTTATAGGGGATTTTAACCTGAAGGAGAAGACTTTAACTCAGTGTAGAGCAATGCTATTTTTCCTTAGGAATTTCTCATGCTAAAAGAGGGACTGTGGCATGGATGTAGATGATCCAGAGGCTTGCCGCTTACAGCGATTAGATGAAGGGGAAGGAGTTGTTGATGTTTGTGTACTGTGAACGAGGCACATCTTTGATGCTAAAAGGTTGATTGGATCAACCAGTGGTTTTCTTATACAAAGCCTAAGAGGAGGCTAATATGTGTCTCGTACAAAGCCCGAGAGAGAGAGGCTATAAGGGGTTGACTCAACGAGGGAATCTTTTGGTATCTCGTACAAAGCCCGAGATGGAGGCTATTTGACTCAACAAGAGAGTTTTTTTATCTCGTACGAAGCCCGAGATGGAGGAAAAAATTGGTTTGGCTCAATAAGAACCTTTTTGTATCTCGTATAAAGCCCGAGATGGAGGCGAAAGGGGTGATTGACTCAACGAGGGAGTCTCTTATGTGTCTCGTACAAAGCCCGAGAGAGAGGCTAAACGTTGTTTGACTCCGCTGGGGAGAATCCTTGTACAAAGCCCAAGAGGAGGCTAAGGTAACTTTTTCAGTTAAGTGACAAGTCCAGTATACTGATTTTAAAGAGAAAATCAGTTCTTATATGAGCAACACTGTCCTCAAGGATTTTTGATGCGAGGATCATGGTTATTTCCTTTTCTTTGAGGAAGTGGGAAATCCGAAGGGTGTTGCGAATATCCGAGTCTGCGTGTTTCCTTCCTATTTAACGAAGGGGTCACTTGAGAATGTCTTTGAGACTCCAGGGAGTTAGACTGTCCAAGTCTAGGGTTTCATCTTTTGTACTATGTTTTGAGAAACGGTAGTGACTCTATGACAGGACTGTTCTATTGAGATGACTAAGTTTTGTTCCTATACCTCTAGGAGGTCATCAGGACAATTTGTACGAAGCCCAAGAGGAGGCTGGAAACTTTAAAGAAGCCGACGGGTCCTTGTACTAAGCCCAAGAGGAGGCGATCATTCTCGGAGGAAGAGATCATTATACGAAGCCTAAGAGGAGGCTGTGAATACTTCTAAGAAGCTGGAGGGTCCTTGTACTAAGCCCAAGAGGAGGCTAGGTTGCTTTTAAGAAGCTTGTGGGTCCTTGAACGATGCCCAAGAGGAGGCCGATGCTTTTAAGTAGACGGTGGGTCCCCAAACCCCGAGAAATTCAAGGCAAGCTATTCACAAGGAATAGATCAAGTCGGGAAAGTTCGAGAATTTAGAAGAAACTCAAGAGATGCCATTCACGGAGAAAAGATCATCCCTGGGGAATAGAGTTTCTTGACAAGTGCTTTTAAGAAACCTGTGGGTCCCCAAACCTCGAGAAATTCAAGGCAATGCTATTCACCGAGAATAGATCAAAGTCAGGAAAGTCTGAGAATTTGGAAGAAACTCAAGAGATGCCATTCACGGAGAAAAGATCATCTCTGGGGAATAGAGTTTCTTTGACAACTTCTATGAGTGACAGTCTATGAAAGGGTTCACTGAGAATGCTGCCTTTCATGTCTCCATATTGTTTAACCCCAAGAGGAGGGAAGACTGTGTCTGGTAATCCTATGGGGATCTAGTTTAGACTATTTCTAAGAGCGATCAACGGGCTTAATGTTAGACGTAGTTGCCGGGGAAACTCTAAATATTTATACTATTATTACACAGTTGATATGAGTTTATGAAAGAAGACTTACAGTGAAACAGCCCCACAACACAGTTATATGTATATGAAAGCGGTAAATGAAAGCGATAACCACTTACTCGGTTGTAGAGCTTCCATGTTGTTTGGTTAGTTGTTCAACAAAGAAAGATTGAAAACAACATTATATTCAAAATCAAAGGAGAAAGTGCTTTGAAAAAGAAAGATTTGGGGCTTACAGCTCAAAGAGAGGCCCAGGGTTTTATCAGTGAGCGCACTGTTGAATTTGTACAGCGGGACTTATACAAGTGACTGTGGCCCAAAAAAGGTTTTCTGCACAAAGGGATGGGTCTTACACTCTCTCAAGAGGCCCAAAAAAGTTTAAAAGAAAAAGAGTCGGACTTATAACACGAGGGTAGGCCCAAAATATTTCTGTACAAGTGGGTTGGGTCTTAAACTCTAATAGAGGCCCATAGTGTTTTGAAAATGATTTATGAGGGTTGAATTAATCCAAAAACCCTAATTTGTTTTTTAAAATGTGTTTTAATTGAATAAAAATTCAATTAAAATGATCAAAATTGTTTAACATATGAAAAACAAATTGTGATCTTGGATTAATGCTTCAAAAATTAAGTATTGCCCTACAAAATAATTAGCAAGCATTAAAAGTTGCAAAATCAAGGTGGAAAAAATATTTTAAATGTTAAAAACAATTAAAACATTAATTCTTTGCAAAAATATCAATTATATGAAATAAATAATATTTTTGGGATTTTTTGGGAAAATAAAATATTTTAACATTTTTGTGAATTATTAAAAAAAGAATTAACTCAAAATCATTAAAACTCAGAGAGAAATTAATTTTTGAATCAATTAAATAAAATCACAAAATTCAAATATTTGAATTTGAAAGAAATGGCGCCAAGAACAGCTGAAGAACACGCGCGTGTTTCAGCTTGGCCCAGATTTGCATTTTCTCTCCAATCTCGCTGAATACTTGATTATATCATGCAATCCACATATCATTATGCTCGTCTCAACTTCACGATTATGTCTATGTCAATTAATTTCATTTAAATTAAACATACAACAAGAAATCATGAAAAATCCTCAAGAACCCTAATTTCTGCATGAAGGCTAGGATTTTTGATACACGATTCAAACAATGCAATTAATTGAGGGGAAACATTCCATGCATGATTATGAACATATGGCCAAAGTATTGTGCGAGGAAATATGCATAGATTGAGAGATGCCCAAGTTTAGGCTTACCTTTAGATCGTGACAGCAAGTGTAATGTGATTTTTGAGTTGGAGGTGTTACAGATGAGTTGTGATAACCTGAACAACTTCTCTACACCCTATGGAGTGTGTTTGAATGCTTGGACTTGATGGAAATTGGCTGGATCACTTCTAGGCACCTCAACTGCAACTTGGTTAAAACCTTGAGCAATTGACTGGTGATTCTGAGAAATCAATGTTCCAGTTGTTGTTTAAGTGTTTGATCAGCTCATATATGATGTATGTGAGGTGTGTGTGTGTGATTGGTTTGAGTGGAATTGCTCTCTAACTCAAAATTCGATGGTGACTTGCCTTAGAAGGCAAGATTGGAGTGAAAGAAGAGACTTTGAGGAAAGCATCTGTTTGATAGCTTTGGTGTACTCAAACTGATCACAATTGAGCTCTATTTATAGTAGAGCAAGTTTGTTTTAGGATCCACAGTGAATGGCAACTGCAGCAGAGGTTTGGCCAATGTTGTCCAATGGAAATCCAAGTCTCCTCTAGCCATTGACTAGAGGTTAGGGCACAGGGCTGTGGTTCCCTTGGTCTTGGATAAGTCTTGACTGAATTCAGTTGAGAATGGCTCAGTCCATGCCACCTTGATGCTTCCATTGAATGCCTCATTCCAAAATTAAAGTCTTGTCCCTATTTTGGCCATTCTAGGTTCAACATGCTATTTCTTGTTCCAAAGACTTTGGAGGCTTGGCTCAGTGATTGTCCCCTTTAGATTCAATCCCCTGAGGTGTCCAAGTGGATAGGAGCATTTGGATTTGGCTGATTTTGGCAAATCGACCAAAAATGCAAAATCTGCCTTGCCTTGGCAGATTTCAGCAAGGCAACTTGCCAATGTCATATCTCATGGCTCAAATTGAATTTGGTAATGTTCTTGGCCATTTTGGAAAGCCCTTACATGATACAACAACTATTTGAACATGTTTGGTTTTGATCTCTTTTGAATCCAAGTGAAAAATCCCCCTACATTTGGCAAAAAGTGAGGTAAAATCTGACTTAGTGAAATTTTCACTAAGTGTTGGAACAAAGTGATTTTTCTTGATTTTGATTACTCCATAACTCAAAATCCATGAGGAATTTGGACATAGGTCAGTATGAAGTTTTTGTAGAGGGCAATGAGATCTACAAATCAAGCTTTGGATGGAAAAAATTGGCTTTGTGGTTTAGGAGTTATGGTCCTCCAAAGTTGGCACATTAGTGGTACTTTTTCATAACTTAGAAATTTTTCTAAGTTTTTATGGTTACCCCTTTTACAAGTTATCCAACTTTTCTTGATTTTTCTTGATGAATGATGATTCAAATCATACATAAACATCATTTTAGGGTTAAAAATCCATTTTGGTGAAAATTCTCAAAAAGTCAAAGTTGACTTTTGTGCACAGTTGACATTTTATCAGATGAATTCCAAACTGTGCAATTCTTCAGGAAATCATGTCCTTGACCTAAATCAAACTTGATGGACATGTTATATGGGTGGTATAGAGGATATTGAATCATGTCTTAGGGCTTGGGAGCATGTCTTGGTCAAAAGTCAAAGTTACAGTTGACTTTTTCCTTAAAACCCTAATTGTGGTGCAGATGAAATTGAGATTTGTTGCTCAAGCTTCTTGGATCAATCCATTGTTCCAAATGGATCAATATGGCATATTGGAGATCCTCAAATCCTCTCTTGATGTCTTGGTTCTTGATTTGTCCCAAAAGTCAACTTAGGGGTGAATTAGGTCAAGAAACCCTAATTCCTGATTTTTGATGAATGCATCCCCAGAGGCAAAATTGACTTGATGATTGGGTCCATGAGACTCCATGGAGTATATTAGGTCATGTTTTGGATCCTTGGCTTGTGCCCAGAGGAAAAATTTCATCTGGAGGCCTTGGTCGACCAAAACCCTAATTTGGTGACACTGTCGATCTTGAGACTTGATCCACCTAGAAGGGAGCAGCCTTGTGCTTAATCCTTGAAGTGGGAGTCCTTTTTGATCCTTTGTGGATGTTTGAGGGATTAGACAAGTTGAAGATCATGTCATTCCTTGATTGATCATTTGTCTAAGGCTCTGAGAGGGCTTAAAACCCTAATTTTGATTGTAGTGAATGCTCAACAATTCCTTGAGGAGATTGATGAGACATGATGGTTCATCCATATTGTGATGATGATTTGCACAATGATGGGAAATCTTAGTGGTCAAAATTTGGGGTATGACACTTTCGTCCCCAACCTCCGAGTTGACGCCTTTCGTCCCTAACCTCCGAGTTGACGCCTTTCGTCCCCAACCTCTGTGTTGAAGCCCTTCCGTCCCCAACCTCAGAGTTGACGTCAGTTTTCTCCAAAATCAGAGTTGACGTCTGTTTTGTCCAACCTCAGAGTTGATGTCTGTTTTGTCCAACCTTAGAGTTGACGCCCCTTTTTACCAACCTTAGAGTTATCATATATTGTGGCTTTCTCCAACCTCAGTGTTGACTGATTCCTTTCTCCCAGCCTCAGAGTTGAAGTCAATGTTTTTATCTCATGTCTCAAAACCGATGTCTACCTGTTTACCAACCTCAGAGTTGACGTATATCCTTTTTACCAACCTCATAGTTCGCGTATATCCTTCTTCTAACCTCGAAGTTGAAGATAGGGCTTTTACTCAACCTCAGAGTTGATGTCTACCTTTTTCTCAAACATTCAAAGTTGGTGTTTAATCCAGATTTTCCTCGACCTCAGAGTTAATGGTTATCCTTTTCTTTCTCAGAGTTGATGCTATTTTTTCCTCAACCTCAGAGTTGATGGTCTACCAATGCATCCCCAACGGAGTCATCTTTGTATGTCTGTTGATTCTACTAACATTTGGATATGAGCCCACCTTCGTCCACGGCCTTCCTTTTGAAAATCCATCTGGTGATGGTAACCTCCAGATATGAGTCCACCTTTGGCTGGCAATCATCATGTCATTTCTCTCCCCACGGTTTTCAAATTTCTGGGTTCTTTTGTATTCAATCACCTTTCACCTTGAATGTCTGAAAGCCGTTTCTATCATCCTTTCAGGTCCAAGAAGATTGAATAGGGGCAGCTGTAGCACCCCAAAAAGAAGATCCTTCGGGCTGGGTATTACTGGACAAGAAGATCCTTCGGGCTGGGTATTACTGGACAACAATGGAGGTAGATTGTTACAACTTTACCAAAATATGTCACAAGTGCCAAATCTACGGAGACAAGATCCATGTGCCTCCAACTCCATTGAATGTCTTGACTGCACCTTGGCCATTTTCCATGTGGGGTATAGATATGATTGGAATGATCGAGCTGAAGGCTTCCAACGGTCATCGATTTATTCTGGTTGCTATCGATTACTTGACCAAGTGGGTTGAAGCTTCTTCCTACGTAAATGTCACACGACAAGTGGTTGCCAAATTTATCAAGAAAGAGATAATCTGTTGTTATGGAATTCCTGGAAACATTATCACGGACAATGCAAGCAACCTGAACAACAATATGATGAAGGAGTTGTGTCAAGAATTTAAGATCGAGCACCACAACTCTTCACCATATCGGCCTAAGATGAATGGCGTCGTTGAAGCAGCAAACAAAAACATCAAGAGGATTGTCCAGAAAATGGTCAAGACTTACAAGGATTGGCATGAAATGCTTCCCTTTGCACTGCATGGCTACAGAACTTCAGTTCGCACTTCTACTGGGGCAACTCCGTATTCGCTCGTGTATGGTATGGAGGCAGTTTTACCCATCGAAGTCGAAATTCCTTCGCTCAGAGTCATCATGGAAGCAGGCCTTGATGAAGCTGAATGGGTTTAATCCATATACGACCAGTTGAATCTCATCGAAGAGAAGCGCCTTACAGCCGTTTGTCATGGTCAATTGTATTAGAGACACCTTAAGCGAGCTTTTGACAAGAAAGTCTTCCTCGAACATTCTGTGAAGGCGAACTCGTGCTCAAGAGGTATTCACCTGTTCACTCGGATCCACGAGGCAAATGGACTCCCAATTACGAAGGACCTTTTGTTGTCAAGAAAGCCTTCTCAGGCGGAGCCCTGATCCTCACCACAATGGATGGGGAGGAGTTGCCATCACCCGTGAACTCCGATACAGTAAAAAAATATTATGCCTGAAAAAAATGGATAAGATTCCGCTAGATTGACATCCGCAAGGACAATCTAGGCAAAAATGGATGTCCCGATGGACTGAAAAAAGGAAATGTCCATGCAAAAGTTAGGGACAATGAAAAAAAACAATAATAGCCCGCTAAGTTGAAAACCCGAAAGGGCCACTTAGGCAAAAATGGGCATCCCGGTGGACCAAAAAAATGTGAAAACATGTCCAGGCAAAAATTAGGGATAATGGAACCTTTATCGTATTTTGGATTAATCTTGAGTATTTACTGCAACCTCTAACAGTTCGAATTCGCATTTTGGAGCTTTATCGTATTTTGCTCGATTTCGACAAGTCTCGTCGCAAAATTGAAGATTCCTCTGGTTTTCTTTGATTTTCTGCATCCAAAATCCTTTGCAACAATCATCAAGGCACATCTCAGCCTTGTAGGTTGGTGGATCTATCTTTTCTCTCTGTTTTGATTGATTTTGCGCGTTTACGTTGTGATTTTGATCATGTTCGGTTTGATTTACCATGCAATTGTTTGATCTTTGATCTTCGTGGTTATTGTTTCAAGTTGTGTTTAACTGCCCTTACATGATGTAATTTTCATGCACAAATTTGTATTTAAGCATGTGGTAGTTTGCATAAGTGAATATATGCTGAGAATCACTTTTGAAAAGCTGTTTTTACTGTTTTTTTACCACTGTTCAGTGGTAACCGGTTAACGTATGGTGGTTAACCGGTTACTCGGTGCAATTTTCACCCAGAACGCTAATTTTCAAGCAAGTAACCGGTTAACGCATGGTGAGTTACTGGTTACCACTGAACAGAATGGCCATTTTCTTTCATTTTCAAGTGTGTTTGCCATGCTTTCTTCATTTTAATTTCCATTGATTATCGTGCTTGATTTTATGGATGTTTTAAATGTCATTTCACTTCTGGTTGAGGCATATTCATGAACTTTCGATGCACATTTTCTATTATTAATTTGTTTCATGTTCTTAGCATTGTATGAACATAATCCTTCTTGCACTATCTTTGTTCACATGATACATGATTTTGTGTGGCATTTTGATGATCATTTGGCACTGTTTTGCACCTTCCATTTCAATTTGCATTAAGTTTATTCTTCATGGATAAACTTAATCTTGTGTAATCAATAATTCACTCCTTTGTGCTTTAATGACTTATCATCCTCTTTGGAAAGTTGTTAGCATGTTTCTCCCTTGATTAATTGATCGAAACACGTTTCGATTAGTTGATCTTCCCCTTTCCTCTCTTTAGGCTTCCTTTAGAGCTTTCTCTCTCGTTCCCCCGTGGGATTAGAGTTTCGCGCTACGCCTTGCATCGGAGCACTGTACAAATTGACGCCGTTATGCTTTCCGTTTCTCTACGCAGGAGCACTGTATAACTTGGAGCTGTTGTGCCGTCTGGTTCAACTTCCGCATTACACCCTGTGTGTGTTAGGGAAGGAATGAGAAGGGAGAATTCCTACTCTCATTCTAACTACTTCAGGTAGGGGATGGATGACCATGTGCTTGGCTTAGTCATCTCTATCTCCAGGCGGTAATGTGCTTTCTTTCCCCAGTAGAGTTGATCCTTGATCACTCTTCTCTCTTTGCAATCTTCTTTTGATCCTTGATCACTCCTATCTCTTTTAATCACTCCTTTTGATCAATCACCATCCTTCTTGGTTAAGATCATTATTCTTGCGCTAGCAATCTCTCTTTGTTCCATTACTCCTTTCTTCTTGTAATCATCATTGCTTTTTTATTCCCCTGAAGAGTCTCAATTCTCTTTCTTTGGTCCAACACAGTTTTCCCGTCACGACCTTTTTCCCTAGGAGTTCGCAACCTTCTCTTGGTTCTTCTCCTTTGTTTGGTTAATCACTGTCGGTCAGTTAAAACACCAATGTTTGCACTCCTTCTTAGTTAACCACAGTCCATCTATTAAAACACTGAGTTCCTTGGGTTAATCACCTTCTCTTGGTTAATCACCCTTTTCTTCAGTTAACCATAGTCTGTCTGTTAAAACACTGAGTTCCTTGGGTTAATCACTTTCTCTTGGTTAATCACCCTTTTCTTCAGTTAACCACAGCCTGTTTGTTAAAATACTGAACCCCCTTTTTGAGTTAATCACCTCGTCTTGGTTAATCACGCATTTCTCCCGGTTAAACACAGTGTTCTGTTAAAAAACCGAATCCGTTGCATTCGGCAACCTTTCTTGGTTCGAATACTTGCACCCTTTGGGCTAGTAACCTCTTTTGGTTCAATAACCTTCTTCGTTGGTCAAGTGTTATTTGTTCAGTCGTACCAACATCCCTTTTGGGTTACGACCTTCGATCGGTCCTACACCCGCTCTCCTGGTTAATCACAGTTTTCTCTGCTAAAACCAATGCTTCTCTACCCCCCACAGAGTTGCATTCCTTTCTTTCTTCGGTTAACCACTGTTTATCAGTTAACATACCGATACCCCTCAGAGTCAAACATTTCTCTCTTATTCCCTTACTCTCTTGGTTATGACACCATTTCTTTTACATCCCCTACGGATCTTTCTCCATCTCTTGCTCTTGGTTTTGACACCACCTCTTTCATCCCCTTGTTTCTTCCTTGTTTTTTTTTCCGTTCAGTTCCTCGAACTACGGAAGCTCTGATTCTGCATTCTTTCGAATGTCAGATACGTAGGCATGAGATCGCAATGATCTCGGCGAGCACACTTCCACTTTTCTTCCGTCTTCCTCCTTTGTTTCTTCCTTTTTTGTCCCCTGGTTCCCAGAACTACGACGCTTTGACTTCCTCATTGCACTATGAGGGTACTTAGGCCCGAGGACTTCGTTCCTCTGCGAGCACTTTCTTTCTTTCTTTTCTTTTTCCCCTTTCTCTCTCTCCTTCTTTTAGCTAGAAGCCTTTAGATAGATAACCCATCCAAGCCTAGAAGCAAGCGAAATGATTCCCGTTGAGTACGACGGATGCGTTAGGTGCTAATACCTTCCTTTCGCATAACCGACCCCCCGTTCCCGTTTCTCTTCCCCTTGGGTTTTATCGATATTTTCCTTGTCCTTTGGGACTAAATAAAGTTCGGTGGCGACTCTGTTGTTATCTCTGAGTGTGCAATTCACCCAGGTGTAAACCAACCATCTTCACCATCCATCAAGAAAAATCAAGAAAATTGAGGTTACTTGCAAAAGGGGTAATCTTAAGAAACTTGAAATTTCTCTAAGTTTAAAAAAATGGTGATTTTTCCCAACTTTGCAAGGTCGTAACTCCCAAACCACAAAGCCATTTTCTTCCATCCAAAGCTCAACTGCAAGCTCTCATTACATACTACAAAAGTGTCATAGTGCTCCATGAGCCAAAAAAAAGCTTGGATTTTGAGTTATGGAGCCATGAAGTTAGGGTTTCAAAACTTTTGAACTTGGACACATACTGAAATTTTGAGATAGAATCTGTTTCATTTTTTTCCAACTTTGCGGTCATTTTTCATTATGATCCAAGATGAACCAAGACCAAAGTTAAACATCAAAGTTGAAGTATGATATAGGGAAGTACAAGAGCCTCCCATGATTGAATTTGAGCAAGAAGTTATAAGCTCCCCAAAATGGCATTTTTCAACCTGCCTACTCAACAGCACTGGTACATGACTTGTATCCCACGATTTCTTGAGCCAATTTTGGACACTTGCATCATTATATTTCTGTCCAATATCAATATGAATGATGAAGAATCTGAGCATAAGGCCACCAAGTCAAAAATCCAATCCCTTAGGCATGTGGCATTCAAGATTCATTTCCAAAAACTTCAACTTTGTCATGAAGCATTAAATGGATGCATAGAGTTGGCATGTATCAGTCCATAACATTACAAATGAGTCAAGATTAGTCCAAGAATCAGAAGACCATAGGCCTGCAAGATTGACTCAAATCAATGGCTAGAGGAGACTTTGGCTACATGACAAAACACAATGGATAATAGGGTGATCCATCCCCCAATCACTATTCCTTGCAAAACAAACTTCCTATGGTCTAGTGGTCGTGCCAACTCTAAATAGAGGTCATGTGTGACAAATCGAACCACCCCAAAACATCAGAATCCATGTTTTCTCTCATTTCTTTCTCATTAACCAGAATTTGCTTCTTTAGCAAGTAAGGTTCGAATTTTCAAATAAAGAACAATTCCAATAAAACCAAGAGTGTAGACACATCATATAGATCATATAGAAGTTATCCAAACACTTCTCCATCATCTGTAACCTCAGAATCACAAAGCTCAAAATCCAACTTAGGCCTATTTGCAGTTGAGGTACCACAACAAGTTCCAGAGGTTTTCAATCCATTCCAAGCATCTCAACACACTACTTGGGGTCCAAGGAAGTTGTCCAGATCATCAAAACACTTCTGTAACACCTACAGCTAAGGATTTAATTTCCTCTTGCAGAGGTAAGCCTGACACTCTCAAACTCTATGATCCATGCATCATAAATGTGTTTTCAAGTTACAAACATGTTTTTGTACTTGTATAGAGTGTTTCCCCTCAATCAATTACTTTGTAGCTATCGTGTATGGGATTTCATAGTGTTCTTGCAGAAATTAGGGTTCATGTGTTCGTCACTTGATTTCTCACTCCACACTTAATATAAATGCAATTAATTGGTACCATTGGAATCCTTGTTCAAAAACGAGCAACTTTCATGTTTACAAAAGTCAAAACCATTGAGTAATCAAAGAGATATGAGAGATTTTTCAAATCTGGCCATGGAGGTTCGCACGAGGAAGAAGAAGGTTGCCTTGGCGCCTTTTTCAAATTTTTGAATTTTGAATTTTTGTTATTTTTTAATTGATTTCAAAAATTAATTTCGCTCTGATTTTCAATCATTTTTTATTGATTCTTTTTTTCAAAATTCACAAAAATGTTAAAATATTTTATTCTTCAAAAAAATCAAAATTATATTATTTATTTAATATATTTTGAATTTTTATAAAAAAATTTCATTTTATTGTTTTTAAACATTTTTTAATTAAATTTTCCTCTTGATTTTTCAAATTCAAATGAATTTCACACCTTCATATAAATATAACATGGTTTTTAAAAACATTTTTCAAAGTTCATATTTGATATTTTATATAATTTTTTATTTAATTTTTTTGAAAATTTGTATTTTTAATTAAAATTAGGGTTTTCCCTTGATTTTAAATTTTAAAACTTCATTTGAAACATTTTTGGGCCTCTTTGTAGAGTGTAAGACCCATCCCTTTGTAAAATAAATAATTTTGGGCCTCAGTCATTGTATAAGTCCCGAGGTGATTCTCAAAATAATGGTGCGATCGTTGTTTTTCAACTGGGCATCTCCTTGAGTTGTAAGCCCCATCTCTTGTATAAAAAACACTTTTTGGGCCTCTTTGTAGAGTCTAAGACCCATTCCTTTTGTAAATAAATAATTGGGGCCTCAGTCATTGTATAAGTCCCTCTGTGGTTTTCAAAATCGCGGTGCCGCCTTTCTAATAAAATCTTGGGTTTCTCCTTGAGTATAAGCCCCATTTTTCTTTCTACACAAACACTTTTGGGCCTCTAATAAAGTGTAAGACCCAACCCCTTTTTCTACAAAAACAATTTTGGGCCTCTGCTGTAAATATAACTCCCATAATGTCTTTCAGTATGGCAGTGTGATCCTTGTTTTTAAACAACTTCCATGGGCCTCCCCTTGAGTATAAGCCTCAATCTTTTGTACATAAACTTTGATTTTAACAATAAACAACTTCCATGGGCCTCTCATTAAGTTGTAAACCCCATACCCCTATTTTTAAAATCATCCATCTATTTTTAAACTGGTACTAAGAGTAGCATTATTCCCGGTGAAACTGCTCTTAGACCACTTGGGCCTCTCTTTGAGTTATAAACCCCAAACATACTTCTCTTTTAAACAAATTTCTTTTAATTCAAATTCAAACTCAAAGTTTTCTCAAAATTTTATTCAATTTCTTAAAACCCTAATCATACAGTCATAGTCAACACAATAGATCACAATACACTTGGGCCTCTTTCCGGAGTGTAAGACCCAACATCTTTTCAATTCAATGCATACTTGTTTATATACCTGTCAATTTATTCATCTGTATATATACCTGTGCATATCTATCTAGAGTTTCCCTAGCAGTTAGGTCTACACATAGGTCAAACCAGAGGTTACTTTTTTTAACTTAGTCAAAACTAGTTCCCTCATAGGAAATTCCCTCAATGCAGTCTGCCTCCTCTTGGGCTTATTCAAAATGGAACAGAGAAAGACATTATTCCCGGTGAAACTTTTCTCAAGACTGTCAGAACTTAGAAATGTATGTATATACAAGAAATTCATTTCCCCATAGAGGATTAGTTCCCAGTGAAACCTCTTTTGAATTTCTTCAACCTTAGAACTGTTCAACAAAGAAAGGATTATTCCCGATGAAACCTTTCTTGAACTTTTCTTAGGCATGGACCCACAGGCTTCCTAGAAGTATCCCCAGACTCCTCTTGGGCTTAGTACAAGGACCAACAAACTTATTAAAAGTTCCCCAGCCTCCTCTTGGGCTTAGTACAAGGACCCAAAGGCTTCCTAAAGGCATATGATAGAAATTAGTCATCCTTACTAGTTCAATCCTCAGGAGAGTCAAATTTCCAAAACACACTACCATCCAAGGGTTGATCTTCATCCCTTAAACCAACAGCCTCCTCTTAGGCATCATACAAAGGCCCTTCTCTACGCCAGAATCTACCACTTTCTTAAGAGACTTGGACAGTCTCAGCCTCCTCTTGGGCTTCATTCAAATAGACTTGGAAAGTCTCACTTGTCATAGTCTCCTTTGGACTTAACACAAAGAGACCCTCAAGTTTCCTAAAGGCATAGGAAAAACCCTGATCACTCTACCAATACACCAATATCTGGAAGAGTTAAAACCTCTAAGGTTTTCAAACTCAACTTTTAAACTTCCCCGACCCCCAACAAGGCTTAAATTTCACCTTGAAAACATCCCAGCCAGGGTCAATTGACCATCACCAAATCCCCAAAGAAATCAGAGCCTCATGGCATCAGGTACTTCAACTCTTCCCTGATTCCCAGCAAGAGTTAGATCCCTTTGGATTCCCCCAATATAATTTGGACCTGCTCCTAGATTTCCACAAATCATCAGCAAGATACAGCCTCCTCTTAGGCTTCATATAAGAATTTCCCCAGTCAGCCTCAATCTTGGGCTTTGTAAAGACATATAAAACCCTCCCTTAATAGAGTCATTTTCTTTCAGCTTCAACCTTGGGCTTTGATCAAGATACACAAAAATCAACATCCCCTCAGATGAGACCATGAGTCCACTCTGCAGGAAGATACATCTTCTAAACATCACATATCAAAACAAACAAATCAAAACCTTTTTCTGGATAATTATTGTAAGTGGCACACTTGTTGATTCAAAATCTAAGCTGGAGTCCCTCCCTTATCCTACCTAAAATTTATTTTTCATCTAACAGCTATAAGTGGCAACCCTCTGGATTCCATACATCCAAGTCAATGTCCCTTTCTTAGCATGAAATATTCATAAAGGAAAAAGTGGCATTGCTCTACGCTGAGTTAAAGCTTCTTCCTTCATGACATCTCTCTTATAAAGGAAATTATGGCATTGCTGGATTCCACACATCCCAGTTAAAGTAATTTCCCTTATAATCAATTCCTCAACATTTTGTGATGAATAGGTGAGATATCTCCCTTTAGAGATGACAAATTCTCTCTCAGTCAACCTTTAGCTTCAATCTTGGGCTTTGAACAAGACACAAATACTCTGTTAGCTTCAATATTGGGCTTTGAACAAGACATCAAATATTTTTCCTCCCATAGAAATAGGAGGAACTACGATTGCTCTGATTTCCCAAATCTCTTCACGGGAATACGTAGGCATAAGATTGCGAAATCTTAGTGAGCACACAAATAAAAAAATCGTAGGTCCAGTACCTTCCCAAAAATAATAGAAAACCCGAAAACAACAAAAAACATTCTCTCAACACTCCTAAAGGAGAAACTTTCCCAATCCACGGCAGATAAACGCAAGAAAGAATTTCAAGTTAACAGAAATACATGCAAAATAAGGTTCCTGTGGATTATCATAGATACATTGGGTGTTAATAGCTTCCCTTTGTATAACCAAACCTCGATCTCCGATCTCTTAGCATTTGTTAAATAAAACATTTGTGTGCAGGGTTAGTTTAAGATATCTTCCCCTTCCTTTCTAGCTACATAGGATAAATATAGAAATCAGAAAGTAGCACCAAATCATAAGGTAAGGTGGTCGCGTCACAAGGAAAAAACCGATGGCTACACCTGTGTGTCGGTATTCTTTTTGAAAATCCATCTTGTGATGGTAACCTTCGGTTATGAGTCCGCCTTTGTGTCTACCTACCTTTGTGTTTGGGTGTGAGTCCACCTGTGTGTCAGCATTCCATTTGAAAATCCATCTTGTGATGGTAACCTTCGGTTATGAGTCCGCCTTCGTGTCAGCCTACCTTTGTGTTTGGATATGAGTTTGCCTTCGTGTCGACCTTCCTTTTGAAATCCATCTGGTGATCGTAACCTTTGGTTATGAGTCTGCCTTCGTGTCGGCCTACCTTTTTGTTTGGGTTGTGAGTCCGCCTTTTAGCTGGCATTTCTTTTCTTGCGATGATGTGAGACCGCCTCCAGCCGGTATTCTTCTTACAATTCACTTTCGTTTGGTGTGAGTCCTCCTCCGGCCGGCATTTCTATTAGAAGTCACTTTCGGTTATTATTCTTTCATCGTGAGTCTGCCTTCGGCTGGCATTCTTTCCTTGAAGGTCTAAAAGTCGTTGCTATCACTCCTTTAGGTCCAAGTCGATTGAATAGGGGCAGCTATAACACCCTAAAATTTTCACTCATATTTTACCATCAATAAGTGGCTTATGTTTCACATTTCATGTGCTTCTAGGTCATAAACATCATACATGCATTATTGGTTTTCCCAAGGCATGAGATCAGAGGTTTATATGTCATTGATTGTTCAAAGCAAAGAGAAGGGATTTACTCAAGCACTCAAGCTATAAAGGCTTCTCATACCTCAAAGACATCCTATTGGGTTCACCATTTCATTATAAGATTAAGATTTGCAAGAAACTTGAAGAGAATCACCTCATCCTATCCCTTGGATCCTCAGATTAAGGTTTTGATTATCTGTGCATGTGGCACTCTCATTGGCAAGGATCTTGAAGCCTCAACATCATCCTATCACATAGAACATCTTGGTTCAAGAGATTCTCAATACTATTCAGAGGAATTAGGGTTTTGACCATCATTCAACATCTCTTGACTTTTTGGGGCCAAATTAGGGTTTTATGTGAAATCATTTTATTTCTGATTCTTTGGGCAAGACTTGATTTCATGGTTTTCTATATTTTCTCAAGTATCTAGGGGTGGATTATTGACCATCAATTTCATTCAGAAGGGTTTCAATTGGGCAGATGATTGAGGATCAGTCAAATTGGGAACAAAGTCAACTATGCAGTGAAAAAGTCAACTCTTGACATTTTAAGGTCAATCTTGTGTTCATCATGCCAAATATAACCAATGGATGGAATTTTATCAAGAAACATCAAAGGAATCATGAAAAATCAAGAATTATGGAAAGTTACTAAATTTGGCAAATTAGGGTTTTAGAAACTTTCCATTTTTGGAAAGTTTTTCATGCCATGAAGCCATTTTCAAGGCCATTTTTCTCCATAGTCAAAGCTTCATTTCAACTTTTTTTCAAGCATTAAAGTTGTAGTATGTATTTCAAACTTTCCAACCATATGTAATTCATCTCCATTAGATCATTTTTTAGCAAGTTATGGTTGTTGCAAGCTAGGGATTTTCACACTTGCATTTTCAACACTTAGAAATTTTTCAAAGTGTTTAAGGGTCAGGTTTTGTTCCATGTTCAACCTCATTTTTGAGTGACTTCCAAGCCTCATTTGGAAATCCTTTTCAAATGAAAGTTGTTGAGGGATCTTCCACCTTTCCAACCATATAAAGAATACATCATTCAGATTCTTGGATCAAAAGTTATGCTCATTCAAAGTTGGGACATCCAAGTTGTGAAACATGAAAATGACTTAGAATTTTTTGGCATGTCATGGCAGATGGGATCATGTCACTTTCAACATCAATTTTCATTATGTTCAAGACTTCCTTTCAATTTGATTCCAACATCAAACTTATTCTATCATGTTTCCTCTTTCACAAGATGTCAATATCATGCAAATTGATCCATTAAACATGGAGTTAGGCATCTCAAAAGTCATCACCATGAGTATGCCCATGCAAGTTTGTAAAGTCATGTTATAGCTCATCCAAATTGCAAGAACCAGTCATCATTGTAGTCATTACCTTGCCATGCACATAACCTTATGTCCTTATCATTTACCTCTTCAAGCCATGCATAACCTTACATTTCATGCACCCTTACATATCCTATACTTCATATGGCCATGAGAGAGAAAAAGAAACTTAATATGCAATGAGCCATTCTGATTTATACTATCCTTACCATCAACATACATCATCATCATTATCTTGTAGTACACCATAACAATGATGCACACACACACGCAAAACCTCTCAAACCCGTGCCACTCACATAACCTCGCTCTCATGTTGCAAATTTTCTTAACCAAACTTGTAACCAACTTTCTAACTATGATTAACAACTCTAACCACCATATATAACACTCTAGCCACCCTTAACTAATTCGGTTACTCCATTTTTGCTAAAACAGATCCAAAGATACAATTTCACTCCTCCACCTTCAAGCTTTCGAAACTCTCTCATCTTTGAAGCTTTGACCAAGATTCTTTCACAACCTTCATCTCCACACTTTACTCTTGCTACTATATGCATCTATCTTCATCTAGAAGCATCACATTACCATACACGATTGCATCCACCTCCATCACCAACTTGGAAATTTTAGTCAGAATCAAGAGGGTGTAGGAATTTATTTTTCCAAGTGTTGATCTCAAGACATTGCATTGAAGTTTTCAGGGTTTTTCTGCACGTGGATTGAAAGCTCTATTAAGGTCAGTTTTCTTGAAATCTTTGTGCATCATTTTAGAATCAGTTATAGTGGTTTAGGGCATGAGGTTTACTACATCTGAAGCCCTCACGCATGAGGCATTGTTTTGTGGTATTTTGGAGTGAAATGAGGAATTTTAAGATTCTAGGGCATACCTTAATTACCTTTGTATTGCATGATTGATGTATTGTATGAGATTTTTGAGCCCAGATTTGGACTCAGCGTGGAAAAACAACGGGGTAGCACGTTTCTTTTTCATTTATGGGTGATTTCATTTTCACCCACGACGGTGATACGCCTGAGAAGATGACCGGAGAATGTCTCTGGCGTCTATAATATTTTCAAACCCTAGTCCACGTATGCACGTGGCATTTTCTAACTTGGCCATGTGAATTATTTTGATCCAACATGTAGTTCATGGCCAGCGTGTACGAGATTTTGAATTCCACCAGTGAATGCTTGAGAACACATTAATGATTGTGGAAGAATGTGAAAAACGTGCTCATTTTATTTTTCTTTCTTTTTCTGTTTTCTGATAATAATAATAATAATAATAATAATAATAATAATAATAATAATCAGATAAAAGAGGATAATGTGAATTGGTCTGGGCCAACGTCGTTCTTGCTACTGCCACCCCCAATCTTTGCACATATGCATTCTGAACGTGGATTTAACTAGTGATACACCCCTCTCTCATATATGTGTTTTTTTTAATTTCTTTTTAATACATGTTTCAATTTGATTTTTTAAAAATAGTTTCTTTTTCCTAAAAATTCTGGAAAATTTATGGGGAATATTTGGCATCTTAATTGATTTTTGACAATTTTTAATTCCATTTTTGGAATATTTTGGCATTTATTTTTTATTTTAGGAATAAATTTGTTCAATGTGACATAGCTTTCATGTTAGGGTTTGAAATGGATCTTCCCTAATTGTTCTTGATCCAAATTTTGGTGTACATGTAGACACTTGATAATAGGATATGTTGATGTTCATTTGGAATTTTTCACATTAATTTTGGTACACTTTTGAATCATCTTTTTGTGACTTGTCTTGAATGATCAATGCTTGATACTTGGCCATATGTGTGACATTGTTTGAACACCTTGTGTGTATATTCATGATATTTCAAGGCTTCTAAATATTTTTCATGAGTGGATCATTGCACACCTAGTATTTGAATGCATGTTTAGAAGTAAGTTGAGTTTGGTGCTAGTGTGTGACCCTTCTTAAATCAATATCTTTGATATGTTTAATCACATTCATGATTATATTTTTTACCCCATTATGATGCTTTGATGTTGATTTTTTGTCATGATCTATATGCTTTCTTTGAGCCCTAAATGCCTACCCGATTCTTGTGTAATGCTTACTTAAGCGATTGGACTTGGTGATGCATTTATGCAATCCATTTGGAATCTTTTGATAATTGATTTACACTTGATATAGCATGAGGTAAAGCCTTCTCATCTCATTTTATAGGTCATTTTGTGTACCTCTAATTTGTGTATGCTTGCATGAACTTGAACATGATTGTGCATCAACTTGGTTAACTTCCTTTGAGTCAATTGTATGCTATCTTTGCTCAATGCTTTTGAGACTTAAATATGAAGTATTATAGGTATTTTTCTACTGAATTGTATGCTTATATACTTTCCTTGAATTGACTTGGTTCATTCCTTTACATGATTAACAATTCACATGCCTTAGAGGAAGATTAGGTTTGATTTTGGTCCTTGCTTGTTCCAACTTTTGAGAATGCCTTGCCATGACCATTTTGTGACAACTTGAGGTTACTTTTAAGCATTTAATACATGTTTTAACTTCTTACTTAGGTCATTTACAAGTCAACTTCATACTTTCTTGGTCATTGTTGTGCCATAAGTGATTGATGCATACTATGTGTGACATCTTTGTGTAGGATTGCCTAATATTTTGTACATGATTTGGTGTGTATCTCATGATCATCCTATTGACTTCTTGAACCTCATTTTGCATTGATTGTGATGTGTAATGCTACTTCCCCATGTGGTTTCTTCCCTCAAGTTTACATGTTTGAGCTTTTTAAGTGTATCTTACATGAACATTGTGATGACTTTTGATGTGGTACATAACTTGAAGTCTTTTGATATTTAATTGGTCATTAACATGAATGAATATAGTAGGAATTAGCTATTGCCCTATCTATGTTCTCACCTAATTTGAGTTCATTTCATTTGGTTTGATAATTGACATTACTCTTAGTGTAATCTTAGGACATTTGCATGAGCATAAGTGCATTGTTTTGCATATTTCTTTCAAATATCAAATAGTTGAGCTTGGTTTTAATTTGGTAATTACTTGTATTACTTTCCATTGTTGTCCATTCTTATGAGACTTCTCTTTCATCTTATTTCTTCTTTACTTCTTTGAATTGTGATTGAATCATCTAATGTTTACTTGTGTATGATCACATGTTCCCTTAGGATTCCTAGCTTGAATCTAATTTTGGATTAGGTTCAAAGTAGGAGAGACGTTAGGTTTCCAATCCAAGCATGCTAACATAGGTAGATTCCCTTTCCTAACCTCAACTATAAGATCAATCATTGCATGATAACTTCTAGGATGAAGATTCCCTTAGATTTTTCTTTCAACCATTTGAGTCTCTCTTATCTCTCTAAAAGAAAAGCAAAAACACTTAACAAATATTGTATGTGGAGTGCACCACGAGCCTTAAGCACATGGGAAATGATTAGTGAAGGTCTCCTTTACTCTTCTAGGGTGCTTTGCAAACGTTCCGTTGGGGGTGACCTTGCAAGGTATTCGCTCCTATGTCATAGTCTTTAGCACGATGCATATCGCAAACAAAACGAATCAAAACACTTCTTCTAAAAGACATAAACAAATCAATCGTCTTCCTTTGGGATTCATTTTTCACCTCATTCACTCTAATTGTAAGGACACATTATTTCCATTCTACCATAAACAGGTAAACGCATAAGTCCACGCAACGACCGGCAACACCTAAACTGCAAGAACGAGAACGTTAGCATCGTCCACCTAAAAAACACTAAACAAATAAACGACCCTGTGGTAGGTCGAACTATGACTGCTCTAACTTCCTCTCTCTCTTCCGATTGAGGATACGTAGGCACAAGACGATGATGTCTTGGCGAGCAACCTTCCCCATCTTTCCCGTAGTCCTCCAAACTACGTTGACTCCGACTTTCCCACTCCCGGGGGACTATGTAGGCCTAGGACGACGATGTCCTATCGAGTAACCTTTTCTCTTCTTTTCCCCGTTTCTCCATTTCTCGTTCTTTTCCTTTCCAGTAGCAGTGGAGCTTCAGGTATCTACACCATTTTGTCAGAAGAACAAGTGTGGATCCCATTGAGTACGATGGACGCGAGGGGGTGCTAATACCTTTCTCTCGCGTAACCGACTCACGAACCCAGACTATGGTTGCGATGACCATGTTTTTCCCTTCGTCGGGTTTTCTTCGATCGTCTCCTTTCCTTGCGTCGGGATAAATAACGTTCGGTGATGATCCTTCTATTTTTTTTGCCGGTTGATTTTCGCAGTTGCGACAACCACAGTCTTAAAAACGTCCATCTTTGACACATCTAGGTCAAACATGATGGATAAAGCTTGGGCTTTGGCAATCATAAAAGCTTCGTCACTAGCTAAGAGCAATTCTACCTAGGCATCTTGCAAAGACTTCTTCAAATTCTCACTAAGAGCTTGAGCTTGTTCTACTTCTAGGGCCAAACTAGCATTGGTTGCTTCCAACACTGAGCAATTGGACTCAGTGGTTTCCTTTTGCTTTATCATTTCCGACAACTAGGACTCTGAGCTCTCTTTCTGCTTCTTCATCTCTAAAAGCTACTTAGTCAGCTCCTTTTCCCGGAAGGTCTGGACTTTCAAGTCATCCTTCAACTGGGTCATGTCTTTAGTAAGACGAATCTCGTTCTACACATAATCATCGCCTACTTCAAATAAACCCGGATGTGAGAGCAAGAATTGTCTCTACAAGTCAATCTATGTTTTGATGATAACAATAAGTATTTGTGAAAGAACCATTTTATGGTCTAACGTGTGTGGTGTGCAGATCATAAGAACTAAAGACAACAGAACCAACATACACCAGTCAGATGTACTATGATTGAATATATGTATATGTGAAGTTACTATGTGTGACTAAAGTCGCAAGAAGTAAGAACGCTTGTTTATCTAGTCATAATCAGCCAGATCCAAGGATGCCAAGATTTCTGTGGCAATGCTCTTGTGGATGCTCTCTGAGAGTGATCAAGATTATGAAGATTGCGTAGCTTCTGAAGAAGTACACTCAGAAAGAACCAAATTTCTGAAGACTCCTATGACTTGAAGTTCTGATGGCTGAAGGAGCTGAAGACCAAGTGCAGAAAGATTCTGAAGACTGACGAGCTTTGAAGATCAAAGTTTCAAACAAGAAGTTCTGAAGATTCTGAAGACAAGTTCTGAAGCTTCGGAAGACCTAAAGCAGAAAAGGATAACGCTCTTAAAGACCAAGTGTTGAAGTTCTGAAGACTGATTCCTAATGGACTTCTTCAATTAACGGAAGACTTGAAGCATCAGATATTCTGCTACAAAGACTCCACTCATGCTTCATCAAATTAACATCAGAAGCCACTGAAGTTTTGAAGTCTAAATATTACCGTTGTGAGTTAAATATACACACTTCCCAAGAAAAGATCTCCTCTGCAAAAAGAGGATGTGTCAGTACAACTCATTATTTCACAATCCTCTTTTCAAACAGCCAACAGTATTCTGTAACGGCTATATTTCTACTGGCTATTTAATGGAAAGAGTTTTTTGCTTCTGATGTGTCGATCACTTGAAGAATCACGAAATGAATGTTCATCTATAAAATTGACCAAGTCATTGTGTGAAGATAGCAACAACGATGAGTTCTCGTTGTAACACTTAGAATATTCAAAGTTGTCATTAATTCACTCATGGAAATTGTTGTTGAATCTCCAAAGAACAAATTAACACAACAACAAAAATCAAACAGAAGCTGTTGATGAAGAAGACAATAATTGAAGATCAGTCAAGTCATCAACCTACCTTCTCGACAAAGTTAAATTGAAGATCTGAAGCACGGAGTTGCTGCTCAAAGCTTGCTCAACCAGAAGACGAAGAAGAAGAAGATCTACAAGATGTCAATAATCATAATATCTAAATACATCTTTGTAGTTTCTTAGGAAAGCAAGGAGCTGATTGCTCAAAACTTGCTTGAACACATGTGTGTGTTCTTTGTACTTAAACCTAGGAGAAACTTGCTTATTAAGAAGCACAATTTGTAATCTCTAGTTTGCCAATTCAACTAGATGAATTGAGACTCCTCTAGTGAACGTTATATCCTGATGGATCCCTGAACGATTCAGGTGTGAGTTGAGGCCCTTGAGTAGATCACGTGGTGATCAGAGACTTGAGATGAGAATGGCTGAGGGTCATTGTGGAAAATCCTGAAATATGGTCAGTAGCGTTATATTCATTGTGATGAATCCTTGAACGGCAAGCTGTGAAATCCCAGTAGTGGGTCTGCTCGGTCAATGAACGTTATATCCAGTTGGATCCCTGAACGGTTCATTATGTTGTTAGTCACAGTGCGGCTGTGCAAGTGGTTAGTCACCGGCTGTTGCCCGTGCAAGTGTAATCATGATTTGGTTATAGTGGATTAAGTTCTTGTGTTCAAGGCAAAATCACCTGAGGAGGGTGGACTGGATTAGCCCGCGTGGTGAACCAGGATATATCGTGTGTCCTTTTCTCTCTTGCTTAGTATCTCTATTTATGTTTCTGCTTTGAATATCAGAACCTCATATTAAGCAAAGTCAGAACCTTGCAACCTATCTCTGATAAGCTTCCGCACTGCAAGTTCTGAGTATTGTATCTTATGAACAGAACTTATACAGTTCTCATACTCTTTAGTTATTAGATCAGAGTCTCTCAATGAACACTGAAGGTTCTTGAGCGTCAAATTAACAAAATGCGATAAGTTATAAAAATAGTAAATACACAATTCAAACCCCCCCTTTCTTATGTCTTTCTCGCATCTTCAATTGGTAACAGAGCTCCGGTTCTATTATTGATTCACCTCAAACACTTAACAGTGTCAGAAAAAGATCCATACGTGGTGCGTAGAAGTAATCTTGGTGAGATTGAAATCCACTTACAATTTCTGTAACAGTTCAGCAGTTAACTGTGTACAAAATTGTAATCAATCTGATTACTTTGTGAGCAAGTCACCGATTCTAGTTGAAGCCTCACTAAAGTTGAAGAATCAATTGGTAAGATAAATTCGTCAGATAAATGGAAGTATCTCTTGAATGCTCATTCTGGAAAATATGTGTGGA
This sequence comes from Lathyrus tuberosus, assembly GCA_022829125.1. Taxonomy (NCBI): domain Eukaryota; kingdom Viridiplantae; phylum Streptophyta; class Magnoliopsida; order Fabales; family Fabaceae; genus Lathyrus; species Lathyrus tuberosus. Next base: position 4,021,530 of record JALAZF010000440.1, read on the forward strand.
TAAAGCCACGTATATGATTAAAAGATGAATCATCAGAAAGCAAGAAATCTTGTTTGCTGAAGATTAATTCATTATGATTTTTTGAGATGTTTTCAAGAAACGGATTAGGTCCACCCTTGAATTTCTCATTCAAAAACTCATTATGGATCTCTTCATGTAAAGAAGGAAAATTGTTGTTCTAAGACTTTGAATTTCAGAAAGAAATCTGTTAAATTCAGAATCTGAAAAGCTCAAATTATTAGAAATGATTCAATGTCAGAATCTGGAATGATTAAAATATTCAATAAAAAAAACTGAATCCCAAAGACTCAATTGATTCTGAACGAACTCTTAACTGGTTCGGTGATCAAGCTCCAACAACCTGAAATCATCCTAGTAAAAATCAATAATCTGATTTTCTACAGATCAAGTATTCTCAGAACCACTTGTGCTATGAACTTGGATGCTATCATTTCAGGTATCTAGGTTCTCCAACTGATGTCATAAAAGATGACGTTAATTAGTCAACTCATAGATATGTGAACAACCCCAAGTAAGTTGATCATCATTGTGAGAACAAGAGGTTCACAAAAATCATATCTAATGATGTACACATGGTGCATGATGATGTTGTGATTCTGAACAAGTTCTGAAACAACCTTGAGGAACAAAGTCAGCCGTTGATATGACAACTCCTTCCTGAACAAACTCTCAAAGGTTCTTATTGAACTAGTGAAATCAATCATCGTTCAAAGAAAAGAAACTCTCACAAACACAAACTGAATTCTGGCTATGAAAGGAGAACTCAACCATTTCTCAAAGTTTGTCGTTTAAGATTCCGATCCATATCTTGAGAACTGTACCAGAAACAGGTTCTATGGTTCAAGGAAATAAGAAGTAAGAAACATTCAAAACAGATGTAATCTGTTGTTTATGAATGGGGTCATCAAATGATTTTACAGTTCACTCAGTATTGCTCCCACGCATATGACTATCGCCTTATAAAAAAGGATTGCAAGGAATTGGCTTAGTTCAACTAAAATGGTCACTCTGATCATGCTAAGTCCAAATCTCCATTACTGTAACCTAGAGAGCTAAAGGACAAGGTTGAACAGGAAAAGAGAGAGAAAGCTATAATCCAACTAGGCTCACGTTCCAGGAAAATATTCCCTTCAGAAGTCAGAAGATAAGCTTATCTTGAAGGACCCAAGAAACATCTGCTGCTTACTCGGAAATAGTCAGAATCAGAAAGATGCTTAGACCAAGCCAAGTCTGAAAGAAAGTTGACCAAAAAAACTCAGAAGAATACACACGCGAAAAAAAATTACGAAGAATTCAAAACTCATCAAAGTAAAGACTGAAGTCAAGACAAAAGGTACTCAGTTAAGACTGAAAGATCTAAGGTACACTTTTAATCTGTTAAACTCATGAGATGTTTTAATTAGAATTTTTTTAATTATCATAGCATGTTTTACCAGATAATTATTTAGGTATCTTTACATGTTCCTTTAAGAAAGTAATTAACCTATAAAAATCTGTTAAGCATAGAGAAAAGAAATTGCTAAATCCAAGAAAACCCTTTAATAAAAACTACACGCAAAAGATACAATCATAATTGCGAATCTATTGAAACCACAACATGTCTCTGATAACTTAATAAGATCTTACTAAAATCTTTTGAACTGGCCTACATGTTCCCTAGACTAGGCATAAATCAACCTATACCCTTACTCTATAAAGTCACGTCTCCCCTTCATGCTCCTATACTCAAAACCCTAAAACTCCAAGCCTCTTTGTCCATCCACTATCATGTCTCCACTAACCTTTCTTGGTAGTCCAAACCTTCTTGAACTCATTCCTGAGAAACGATTCTCATTTAGTACTCCTTCACTCTCAAGAGACACTACATGTAATATAGCAAGTGTTTTGTATACTCAACAATGGACTAGGTACTCCATGATGCTAGAAAACCTATCTATGTAAACCTGGTCAAAGAATTTTGGAAGCATGTCGATCTTGATGTTGAAATAAATTGCATTACTTCCTATGTTTTTGAAATCCCTATTGACATCAACCCATTCTCAGTAATCCTTGCAACTGGATGTGAGGATGTTGGAATTCATGTTAAGTTTGACAAACACAATTTCTTTCCTGCAAGAAATTTTGCATCCCTTCATGACTTATCTTCCAGATACATTCCCTACAATCCTGAGAATTTTCTACCAACTCCCAAAGCCTGGTACAAACTCATGCTGCCAAATTTTCTTCCCAGAATAGATAGTAATAATCTAATTCGATTTCATGACCATAAGTTCATTTATTTACTAATGAATGACTTTCGGGTAAATTTACCATACTCAATCTTCAACTGTCTCTGGAAAACCATTCTTGAGTCTCGGAACCTCACAAAATCCTACATTCCTTATGGAAGAGTTTTGTCTGAGATTTTCTTCAGAGATGGAATTGTGGACATGATCAAGGAAAGCGTTGAAGAAAATGGTCCTGAAGAGTTTCCAGAAAATTGTCTGTTAAAGATGTATTGTGAAGTCTTTCGTGACTAGAGAAACTATGTTAATTGTACTTCAATTGCTTTGTTTGTACTCAATTATCCTTAGACTATTTAAGAAAAACTTATTGTCAAATCTATGATCATTAATCCATCTTTAAACAATAAAATGTTCCATAGATGATGAGCTCCATTAGGATTTTACAGTTAAAACTTAAAAACATTAACCCATTAAAAATTATTTTCTGTGATTTATTACCATCATTAATGCACCTAACTCATTGACAACTCATCATCATTAACTCTAGAATCCTTCCCAATAAATAGACAACTCACTTGTCTTTTCAGCTACACTCATTTACATCTCTCTATATACCCAAGATTTAATACAAAATAACAAATCAAATCCTATTCCAAAAAGCAATCATCACACTTCATCCCAACTCAACCAAAAAAGGTAGGATTCCTCTCTCCGTCCTTCAACTCTCAACTACAAAATTCTAAACTTACTAAGAACAATGACCTCTCAAAGGAGTGAACCAACCTTCCGTGGAAATAGAGAAAATCTACACCTTATTCCTAAAAAGAAACTCAACCTTGCTCATCCCGAAGAACATGGCTTGGAGATACTTAGAAGCATGCAAGCCCAATCTTGGCAAGGCTATTATGCTCTCCTATATGGTCCCATTTATCCAAACCTAGTAAAAGAATTCTGGAAATTTGCCAGAGTTAGCAACGATGGAAAAACCATCTGGTCGAAATTTTACCTTCAACCAATTGTTGTCTCTGTCCCCTTGATAGAGAAAATCACCGGTTGCATCTCCTCCGGAGTCACGATTGATGACTATCAATCAAATCTAAGCCTGGTGGATCAGTGCAAAATCTTATTCAATAATTCAATACCTTTCAAACCAAACAATCCTGAGAGGCTTCTCCCCTTTCCAAAAGCTTGGTTCAAATTTTCTCTAACCAACCTTAGTCCTCGTATGACTCATAAGAATGTCCTAACGCACAACGACAGAATCCTTATCTTTCTTCTAACTCAACATGTTACAATAGATCTCCCCAAAACCATTTTTAATCATATGAAACAATATATCAAAATCTCCAGAGACAAAGTACAAGCTTTCATCCCATACGAAAGAATAATTTCGGAAATACTTCTACAAGAAAAGGCCTGGGATTTAATTATCAGACTTGAACCGCGTAATTCTCGTGTCGAAATCAGTTGCGAAACCATGAACAGTGCTGAGGATTCCGAGGATTAAAGTGGTGATGTTCATTTATCCGTTGCTATGTTTTGTCTTTAAATTAGTATGTACAATCACCATTAATGAAAATGTCTTATTTGTCTCTTAGATAAATCTGCATTAGAAATCAAAATGGCTAAATTAAAAGAAACTCATTAATTTATCCCATCTAGGAAATTGCGTACAAAAGGCTACTTCTCTAATTCTTACTAGTAATTTCTCAGTTGTTCAACTCTCTTGAAACACGCATACGGTTGTTAGACTAATAAGGAACATCTCAATCCTTCATAACGTGGAAATACATAACTCTAAAAGTTTATCTCTTATAAAAATCTAGTTTTGACGAGTCCAAATCTATATCTATATGTTTGTATCCTTATCCAATCTATGTTTAAATACAATTAGTCTGCTTGATGAGCTTCTTAATTGATTTTGTCTAAATTGATTCTTCTACTTACGCCATAATGAAAATCAGCTGCTCTTATGGTACCTAAACAATGGTTCACTTATCTCACAAGTTGCTTTCATCCTTCAATAAAATACATACTGAGTATAGATGTGTTTCGCTAAAATGAGTCTAAATGCTTCTAAATGTTTAAATGACTCGGTGACTCTGTAACTGAATATAAATGACTACATGCTCATATGCCCTAACACTTTTTGATGATGTCAAAAAGGGGGAGAAATAATGATTTTGATTGAAAGAAGAAGAAAATATGAAAGAATGTAGAACTCAAACAAGTACACCCTTATAAAATGCGTTACTACTAACGTTTGCTGTTTGATGTTATCCGAGGAACTCTAAACAAGTTCACTAGGCATTCTAAAAACAGCTTAAGAAAAAAAACTACGATCATGGAATAATGAATCAGATTAAGTAAGAAAACTCTGAAAGCAATCAAGGCAAAATCTACATTTTAAGATGCTCACTCAGAAGATATGTGCAAATCAGAAGTCAAGAACTGTCTGAAGATTCGGATTAAAGAACCAAGCAAGAAATATTTCTGATGTTTATCGGGAACCATCTGAAGTAAAGACGATTTGGTATCGGACTAAATCAGCAATTGGATTAAGTACACAAAGATTAGTATCAGACTCAATCAAAGTTGTGGACTACTGTCAAATACCTTCATTGGTATCAATATCAGCACTCAAATGAATTATCTCTTAAGCATATGAGAAGAAATTCTTCACTTGGTATCATATTCAAAATACTCTAGTGTAAGAGTCAGCACATCAACCTTACATTCGACTAAATCAGGATGTACCAGATTCAGAATCAAGCGTTGATTGATCACAAGCTTTAACCTTCATTTGGTATCTGATCAAAAATCAAGCTTTGAAATTTTAACTGATTTGTGACAATAACAAGGTCTGAAATAAACCTGTGTTCAAAGTCAAACTCTGAAAAGTCATGATCAACACTGGTGATTAAACTTAGAAACTCTGAATTTCAATTCTGAAAGATCCCAATATCTGACTTATGGAAATTAGGGGGGAGATTACCCAGAAGACTAAAATGCAAAATCTAAAAACCTCATATAGCCTGAAACTCAGGGGGAGTATCTCAAAAGACAGTTTCTGATATACAATGAAGCTATGTTTATCAGTCGAAGAACTACTCTATTTCTACGCACAATTGAATCTACTGAAAAGTAGAAATGCTTCAGAAGACTCTGAAGATAACAAGCTCTGATATGATAACAAAGGAAACTGAGTTCTGAAGATCTGAAGATGGAAGTTCCATTGAACTAGTCCAGATGCTAAAGACTCTTCATTTTCTTAAGAACAAGATAGAAGATTAACTCTTTTCTATTTTTGATATGACAACTCAAGTTGCTACTCTGTATATCTTTGGATTATATAAAATCCTAGATGATCTCAGATAGAGCTTTGAGGATAACTCATTCAGGGGGGGCTGTTGTTCCACACTCTGAATTTGTTTGCTTTGGTGATTACCTTGTATAAAATGTTCAATCAAAATACTTGGTTTTGTCATCATAAAAAAGGGGGAGATTGTGAGAGCAAGAATTGTCTCTACAAGTCAATCTATGTTTTGATGATAACAATAAGTATTTGTGAAAGAACCATTTGATGGTCTAACGTGTGTTGTGTGCAGATCATAAGAACTAAAGACATCAGTACCAACATACACCAGCCAGATGTACTATGATTGAATATATGTATATGCGAAGTTACTATGTGTGACTAAAGTCGCAAGAAGCAAGAACGCTTGTGTATCTAGTCATAATCAGCCAGATCCAAGGATGCCAAGATTGTTGTGGCAATGCTCTTGTGGATGCTCTCTGAGAGTGATCAAGATTCTGAAGATGGTGTAGCTTCTGAAGAAGTACACTCAGAAAGAACCAAATTTCTAAAGACTCCTATGACTTGAAGTTCTGATGGCTGAAGGAGCTGAAGACCAAGTGCAGAAAGATTCTAAAGACTGACGAGTTATGAAGATCAAAGTTTCAAACAAGAAGTTCTGAAGATTCTGAAGACAAGTTCTGAAGCTTCGGAAGACCTAAAGCAGAAAAGGATAACGCTCTTAAAGACCAAGTGTTGAAGTTCTGAAGACTGTTTCCTAATGGACTTCTTCAATTAATGGAAGACTTGAAGCATCAGATATTCAACTACAAAGACTCCACTCATGCTTCATCAAATTAACATCAGAAGCCACTGAAGTTTCAAAGTCTAAATATTACCGTTGTGAGTTAAATATACACACTGCCCAAGAAAAGATCTCCTCTGCAAAAAAAAGATGTGTCAGTACAACTCATTATTTCACAACGTCTTTTTTTAAACAGCCAACAGTATTCTCTAACGGCTATTTTTCTACTGGCTATTTAATGGAAAGAGTTTTTTATTTCTGATGTGTCGATCACTTGTTGAATCACGAACTGAATGTTCATCTATAAAATTGACCAAGTCATTGTGTGAAGATAGCAACAACGATGAGTTCTCGTTGTAACACTTAGAATATTCAAAGCTATCATTAATTCACTCATGGCAATTGTTGTTGAATCTCCAAAGAAAAAATTAACACAACAACAACAATCGAACAAAAGTTGTTAATGAAGAAGACAACAATTGAAGATCAGTCAAGTCATCAACCTACCTTCTCGTCAAAGCTAAATTGAAGATCTGAAGCACGGAGTTGCTGCTCTAAGCTTGCTCAACTAGAAGACGAAGAAGAAGAAGATCTACAAGATGTCAACAATCATAATATCTAAATACATCTTTGTAGTTTCTTAGGAAAGCAAGGAGCTGATTGCTCAAAACTTGCTTGAACACATGTGTGTGTTCTTTGTACTTAAACCTAGGAGAAACTTGCTTATTAAGAAGCACAATTTGTAATCTCCAGTTTGCCAATTCAACTAGATGAATTGAGACTCCTCAAGTGAACGTTATATCCTGATGGATCCCTGAACGGTTCAGCTGTGAGTTGAGGCCCTTGAGTAGATCACGTGGTGATCAGAGACTTGAGATGACAATGGCTGAGGGTCATTGTGGAAAATCCTGAAATATGGTCAGTAGCGCTATATTCATTGTGATGAATCCCTGAACGGCTAGCTGTGAAATCCCAGCAGTGGGTCTGCTCGGTCAATGAACATTATATCCAGTTGGATCCCTAAACGGTTCATTGTGTTGTTAGTCATAGTGCGGCTGTGCAAGTGGTTAGTCACCGGCTGTTACTCGTGTAAGTGTAATCATGATTTGGTTATAGTGGATTAAGTCCTTGTGTTCAAGGCAAAATCACTTGAGGAGGGTGGACTGGATTAGCCTGCTTGGTGAACCAGGATATATCGTGTGTCCTTTACTCTCTTCCTTAGTATCTCTATTTATGTTTCTGCTTTGAATATCAGAACCTCATATTAAGCAAAGTCAGAACCTTGCAACCTATCTCTGATAAGCTTCCGCACTGCAAGTTCTGAGTATTGTATCTTATGAACATAACTTATACAGTTCTCATACTCTTTAGTTATTAGATAAAAGTCTCTCAACGAACACTGAAGGTTCTTGAGCGTCAAATTAACAAAATGCGATAAGTTATAAAAAGAGTAAATACACAATTCAAACCCCCCTTTCTTGTGTCTTTCTCGCACCTTCACCTGAGTCATGACTGCGCATCTCATCAAGTAGGCCCCGAGGTTTTGGGTCAAGTATTAAGAGCCTATGGAATTCACCTTCTTAACGTACTCAGTTGCGTTCAGATGAACATAAAGATATCTCAAACCGTCAAAACTGTTGGACTAGAACTTAAATTTAGATAATGGTTTAGATTGGTGACTACTACCCGAATCCTACATTAAGGTAGTAATTGTTAGGTCGTCCTGACTGATATCGTCACTCATCAGGGTCTTCATATTCTTTGGAGAACCAAAATCTGATGCAACGGGGGCTATTTTGACAACATTCATCCTCTTCCTTTTTTAGGGTCCAAGTTTGAACACCTGTCAGATTATTTTTAAAGGCAGACACCTTCCCGCGCCTCGCTCTGGCTTCAGATCAACTTCTTTTGTTCCGAAAGCTTGAGATTTGTCATGTTAGCTTAAATGAAAAGACCAAAGTAAAGTTCAGGAACTATAAATTAAAAAGTTTATCAAAAAGACCTCGATTACCCCCGAGTAGAAATAGAAATACTCATCAGACACTCCTTTTTGCCGAGTAATACATACCCTCTCACTAATCACACAAGGTTTTAGTACAACATCTTCCTCGTTCCTAGTGAAGGAAATTGGATTATTAGAGCGAAGTTTCGAGATGTAGTTGTTGTCGATGACACTGTGGTCATAGCTTAGAACCTCCTTGTCTATTAAAGATCTTGTTGTCTCCATCAGAGTATCGAAGAAACCTGATGACAAAAACTTTGAGTCAGTGTTATTGATAGGTGAAGGGATCTCACCTTAAACTTCTCTAATAATCTAGTCAAAATCCGTTTGACTCAAGTGACCCTCACACTCTCTCATGCATTCATTCCAAATTCCATCACTCTCGTTGACAATAAGGGAAATCGGGGATTCTCCCGAAAGGTCATAACCTCGTATTAAAGCCATAACAAAAGATTAAAAATAGAGTGAAAGGGAAAGAAAAACAATACCAGGGGCGTGAGCTTGTAGAAAGAGCGAGTGATTGATGAAGTAGAGAAATTTGTTAGCTGCACTTGAAAGGAAGATTATTAGTTTTGGTAAATAAATAAAATGAGAGAAGAGTCCTTTTATTTAAAATAAGTTTACAACGGTCAAGAATTTGTATCGAACAAGAGCAATAATGACAAGTGGGAGTTCCTATAAGAACCATCATGACGAGGAAAGAGAAAAATTTGTCATCATTAAAATTAATGACATCCAATAACTTGCCGAATGGGAGACCATCTTAAAGAAGAAGGAATTCCAAGATTTTCTTGTCTGAACACTTTAATCCGATTGAACCTCGTGATTGGAGGCTTATGTACATCCCGAAATTCCTAAAGACCGAGCTTTTACAAACAGAGTACAAAGAAGGAAAAAGGTTGACTAATCATAACCTTGCACAAGTTAGAACCTGGTTAGGGTTCAATTAAATACAAAGCAAGCATATCAGAGCCAGTCTCATAAAACCCTGACAGAAGAACAAGTTGGACCCGACCACGTGAACGGTGCTAGAAAGTCATATGAACAGTCACAATGGGAGTTACAAAAACTGAGGGAAAAAGAGTTATTTGATAATTATAGAGGGCGACAAACGTCATCAAGAGCCACCTTAATAAGGGATATGAAGAAGCATTCCTTTAAGGATCATTGATGGGTGAATGAGTATAAAATTAGACTTCTCCCATGAGAACAAGACAACTAATACCTCCTAAATAAATATGACGATTGTTATCTCTTGTGACTAGTGTAGCGAGCGATTTTGGACGCGGTTCTTAAGCGCTGGTCGCTCTCTGCGGTTGAGCTTAAACTACAGGTCGATTCATTTTTTATCCTATTAAAGCTGATGAAGGAAGGGAAATAGATGTCTCCAATTAACCCTTCTTTGCATACTGAGTTTAAACAGCGGTCTGTTAGGTTACGAATGCTATCAATATGGGGGGCCTTTGTACTGGTTATTTGTATTTTTGCCAATACTGTTTTCTTTCTAGACAGAAGGTTTCAGGCGGGGAACAAGGATTAGGATGTTAGGACTGATGTTTTTTTGAATTACTGCTTTTGATATGGGATTTTGGGTTTTTGTTTAGTGTGCTCGCTAAGATTTTTCTTTCAATCTTATGTCTACGTATTCCCGTTTACCGAAATAGGGAAATCAGAGCGTTTGTAGTTCCTCCTATTCTATGGGAGGAAATGATTGTTTTTGGTGTTTTGTTCAAAGCCCAAGACGTGAAGCGAAAGGTGGTTTGTAACTTGTTCAAAGCCCAAGATATGAAGCTGAAAGGTCTCAACTTTAGAGAGAATTTGTCATCTCTAAAGAAGGGTTTGTCTGTCACAACTGTTGGGTGACTGGTTATAAAGGAGATTACTTTAACCGGGATACGCGGATCCTAGCAATGCCATAATTTCCTTTAAAGGGGATTTTAACCTGAAGGAGAAGACTTTAACTCAGTATAGAGCAATGTTATCTTTCCTTAGGAATTTCTCATGCTAAAAGAGGGACAGTGACATGGATGTAGATGATCCAGAGGCTTGCCGCTTACAGCGATTAAATGAAGAGGGAAGGAGTTGTTGATGTTTGTGTACTGTGAACGAGCCACAGCTTTGATGCTAAAAGGTTGATTGGATCAACCAGTGGTTTACCTATACAAAGCCTAAGAGGAGGCTAATATGTGTCTAGTACAAAGCCCGAGAGAGAGGCTAAAAGGTTTTGACTCAACGATGGAATCCTTTGGTATCTCGTATAAAGCCCGAGATGGAGGCTATTTGACTGTTTTAGTTGAGTGACAGGTCCGGTATACTGATTTTAAAAGAGAAAATCAGTTCTTATATGAGCAACACTGTACTCAGGGATTTGATTTGAGGATCATGGATATTTCCCTCTCTTTGAGGAAACGGGAAATCCAAAGGGTATTGAGGTTGTCCGAGTCTGCGGGTTTCCTTCCTATTTAACGAAAGGGTCACTTGAGAATGTCTTTGAGACTCAAGGCAATTAGACTGTCCAAGTCTAGGGTTTTATCTTTTGTACTATGCTCTGAGAAACAGTAGTAGACTCTATGAAAGGACTGTTCTATGAGGATGACTAAGTTCTGTACCTATACCTCTAGGAGGTCGTCGGGACAATTTGTACGAAGCCCAAGAGGAGGCTGGAAACTTTTAAGAAGCCGACGGGTCCTTGTACTAAGCCCAAGAGGAGGCTATCATTCCCAGAGGAAGAGATCATTATACGAAGCCTAAGAGGAGGCTGTGAATACTTCTAAGAAGTCGTAGGGTCCTTGTACTAAGCCCAAGAGGAGGCGGGGTTGCTTTTAGGAAGCCTGTGGGTCCTTGTACGATGCCCAAGAGGAGGCCGATGCTTTTAAGAAGCCTGTGGGTCCCCCAAACCCCGAGAAATTCAAGGCAATGCTATTCACCAAGAATAGATCAAAGTAAGGAAAGTTCGAGAATTTGGAAGAAACTCAAAGATGCCATTCACGGAGAATACATTCATCTCTGGGAATAGAGTTTCTTGATAATTCCTAATGAGGACAGCTGAAGAGAAGACTGTATCTGGTGATCCTATTGGGGGATCTAGTTGTCTACTTCTATGAATATACGAAACGGCGTCACCTAGTTCTAGACGTAGTTGTCGGGGAAACTCGAAATATCTACACTATTATTACACAGTTGATATGAGTTTATGAAAGAAGACTTACAGTGAAACAGCCCCACAATACAGTTATATGTATATGAAAGCAGTAAATGAAAGCAATAACCACTTACTCGGTTGTAGAGCTTCCATGCTGTTTGGTTAGTTGTTCAACAAAGAAAGATTGAAAACAATAGTATATTCAAAATCAAAGGAGAAAGTGCTTTGAAAAAAAAAGATTTGGGGCTTACAGCTCAAGGAGAGGCCCAGGATTTTATCAGTGAGCGCACTGTTTGAATTTGTACAGAGGGACTTATACAAGTGACTGAGGCCCAAAAAGGTTTTCTGTACAAAGGGATGGGTCTTACACTCTCTCAAGAGGCCCAAAAAGGTTTAAAGAAAAATAGTGGGGATTATAACACGAAGGTAGGCCCAGATGATTTTTCCGTTTGAAATGGCGATCGCGCCGAGGTTTTCTTTTAACGCGGAGGGACTTATACAATAAGTGAGGCCCAAAAAGATTTTGGTTAAAAGGGGATTGGGTCTTACACTCTAATAGAGGCCCAAAGTGTTTTTGAATGGGTCTTATAGCTCGAGGAGAGGCCCAAGGTTATTTTTAAAAGGCGATGATCGTGACGTTTATTTGAAAATGTACAGAGGGACTTATACAACGAATGAGGCCCAAAAAGGTTTTCTGTACAAAGGGATGGGTCTTACACTCTCTCAAGAGGCCCAAAAGGTTTTGAAAATGATTTATGAGGGTTGAATTAATCCAAAAACCCTAATTTGTTTTCAAAAATGTATTTAATTGAATAAAAATTCAATTAAAATGATCAAAATTGTTTAACATGTGAAAAACAAATTGTGGTTTTGGATTAATGCTTCAAAAATTAAGTATTGACCTACAAAATAATTAGAAAGCATTAAAAGTTGCAAAATCAATGTAGAAGAAATATTTAATATGTCAAAAACAATTAAAATATTAATTCTTTGCAAAAATATCAATTATATGAAATAAATAATATTTTTGGGATTTTTTGATAAAATAAAATATTTTAACATTTTTGTGAATTATTAAAAAAAGAATCAACTCAAAATCATTAAAACTCAGAGAAATTAATTTTTGAACCAATTAAACAAAATCACAAAATTCAAATATTTGAATTTGTGAAAATGGCGCCAAGAACATGGACCAAGAACACGCGCGTTTTCTGCCTTGCCCAGATTTGCATTTTCTATCCAATATCACTGAATACTTGATTATAACATGCAATCCACATATCATTATGCTCGTCTCAACCTCACGGTCATGTCTATGTCCATTAATTTCATTTAAATTAAACATACAACAAGAAATCATGAAAAATCCTCAAGAACCCTAATTTCTGCACGAAGGCTAGGATTTTTTATACACGATTCAAACAATGCAATTAATTGAGGGAAAACATTCCATGCATGATTATGAACATATGGCCAAATTATTGTGCGAGGAAATATGCATAGATTGAGAGATGACCAAGTATATGCTTACCTCTAAGCCGTGACAGCAAGTACAATGTGATTTTTGATTTGGAGGTGTTACAGATGAGTGGTGATGATCTAAACAGCTTCCCTACACCCTATGGAGCGTGTTTGAATGGTTGGACTTGATTGAAATTGGCTGGATCAATTTGTGGTACCTCAACTGCACTTTGGTTAAAACCTTGAGCAACCAGCTGGTGATTTTGTGAAATCGGTGTTTCAGAAGTGATCTAAGTGTTTGATCAGCTCATATGTGATGTATATGAGGTGTGTGAGTGATTGGTTTGATTGGAATTGCTCTCAAACTCAAAACCCGATAGTGACTTGCCTTAGAAGGCAAAATTGGGGTGAAAGAAGAGATTTTGAGGAAAGCATCTGTTTGATGGCTTTGGTGTACTCAAACTGATCACAATTGAGCTCTATTTATAGTAGAGCAAGTTTGTTTTGCAAGGAATAGTGAATGGCAGCTGGTAAGTAGGTTTGGCCAATGTTGGCAAATGAAAATCCAAGTCTCCTCTAGCCATTGACTAGAGGTTAGGGCACAGAGCTTTGGTTCCCTTGGTCTTGGATAAGTCTTGACTGATTTCATATGAGAATGGCTCAGTCCATGCCACCTTGATGCTTCCATTGAATGCTTCAATCCAAATTTGGAGTCTTGTCCCTATTTTGGCCATTCTAGGTTCAACATGCTATTTCTTGTTCCATGGACTTTGGAGGCTTGGCTCAGTGATTGTCCCCTTTAGATTCAATCCTCAGATGTGTCCAAGTGGATATGAGCATTTGAATTTGGCTGATTTTGGCAAATCGAGCCAAAATGCAAAATCTGCCTTGCCTTGACAGATTTCAGCAAGGCAACTTGCCAATGTCATATCTCATGGGGGTAAGTTGAATTTGGCAATGTTCTTGGCCATTTTGGAAAGCCCTTACATGATATAGCAACTGTCTGAACATATTTGGTTTTGATCTCTTTTGATTCCAAGTGAAAAATCCCTCTACATTTGGCAAAAAGTGAAGCAAAATCTGACTTAGTGAAATTTTCACTAAGTGTTGGAACAAAGTGTGATTTCTTAATTTTGATCACTCCATAACTCAAAATCCTTAATGAATTGGATTTAGGTCTAGTTGAAGTTTTTGTAGAGGGTAATGAGGGCTACAAATCCATCTTTGGATGAGGAAAAATGGCTTTGTGGTTTAGGAGTTATGATCCTTCAAAGTTAGTGCATTAGTGGTACTTTTTCCACAACTTAGAAAAATTTCTAAGTTTTATGGTTACCCCTTTTACAAGTTATCCAACTTTTCTTGATTTTTCTTGATGAATGATGATTCAAATCATACATTAACATCATTTTAGGGTTAAAAATCCATTTTGGTGAAAAATCTCAAAAAGTCAAAGTTGACTTTTGTGCACAGTTGACTTTTTATTAGATGAATTTCAAACTGTGTAATTCTTCAGGAAATCATGTCCTTGACCTAAATCAAACTTGATGGACATGTTCCATGGGTGTCATAGGGTATGTTGGGGCATGTCCTAGGGCTTGGGAGCATGTCCTGGTCAAAAGTCAAAGTTACAGTTGACTTTCCTCGCGAAACCCTAATTGTGGTGCAGATGAAAATGAGACTTGTTGCTCAAGCTTCTTGGATTAATCCATTATTCCAAATGGATCAATATAGTTCATTAGAGACCCTCAAATCATGTCTTGAGGTCTTGGCTCATGTTTTGTCCCAAAAGTCAACTTAGGGGTGAATTAGGTCAAGAAACCCTAATTCCTGATTTTTTATGTATGCATCCCCTGAGGCAAAATGGACTTGATGAATGGGTCCATGAGGTTCCATGGAGTACATTAGGTTGTGTTTTGGATCTTTGGCTTATGCCCAGATGAAATTTTTCCATCTGGAGGCCCTGGTCGACCAAAACCCTAATTTGGTGACACTGTCGATCTCGAGACTTGGTCCACCTAGAAGGGAGCAGCCTTGTGCTTAATCCTTGAAGTGGGAGTTCTTTTGATCTATTGTGGATGTTTGAGAGGTTAGACAAGTTGAAGATCATGGCATTCCTTGATTGATCCTTTGTCTAAGGCTCTGAGAGGGCTTAAAACCCTAATTTTGATAGTAGTGAATGCTCACCCATCTTTAGGGAGACTGATGAAGTATGATGGTTCATCCATATTGTGATGATGATTGACACAATGATGGGACATCTTAGTGGTCAAAATTTGGGGTATGACAGATGCCCCTATTTAATCTTCTTGGACCCGAAGGTGTGAATGACGAAGGTATTCGGGCATTCGGGGTGCAAGAGGATTAAATATCGGAATACCCGAAATTTTGATGGTGTCTATGAATGGCGGATCTCATCCATCTTCTTTTGCTAAGCAATGATGCTTAGAAAAGGTAAATTTCCCCTCGATTCTGGTTTCCTACCAAGGAACTGGTCTCAGTTGCTTATGTAAACTTCCCCCCCGTTCCTGGTTTCCTACCAAGGAACTGGTCTTAGTTTCTTTTGTCAATAAACTTTACTGACAAGGGACGCTATTCGTAGCGGTTTTCCTTCAAACTTCTCGCCGAATTTTCCTGGGGAGATGCCATTTGAGTGGAAAAAGTTTTGATGTCAGACTTGCTGGGGAACCCAGTCGTCTGAGTTGTAGAGTTTCACAAACTTCTCTATTTTGGAGACGCCATTTGTCGATTCTACTGGGGAAAGCGAGTCTCTTGAGAGACTGTTTCCACTTGGGGATCTTACATCATACTTTTCTCGGTATCTTCCCAGAGAAATGCCATATGATGGGGTCCAATTTTGAGGTGCCGATGACCTTTTCATCAGCCGATTTTCAGAGAAATACTGATGCACTGCCTAACCTTTGCTTAAGAGGCTTTCTCTGGGGATTTTCCTTAATCCGAGAAAGCAAGGATATCATCTTCGATGGCGAAGAGTGACATCCGTTGAAGGTTCTCTGGCATTTCAGAGGTTCAACTTATCAAAGTGGTCGAGTGCCGACTCTGATCTAAAGATAAACGGGAGAGAGATAGCTTAGATGATTCACTTCCTAACGAGGAAAGGTCCGACAACTTGATTAAGAGGACTTTTATCACTAGGGGACAAGACTGACTAGAGCGATAGTGATGCAATATGAATGCAAATCAAATGCATGATGTATGTACGTATATGCTGACAAAACTGACGCGACATACAGACTGACGAGTGAACACGACTGGATACTCGGCCATCGCGGGGCAAAGAAGTACCATTGGTGAAAAAAGTAGCAATTCTACCTTGCTTAGGAGAGATAGTCCCCGTTGGGAGCTATGTTGGTTGGGCTTAGGAGGTAAGAACTCTGTCGTGGATGTCAGACGAAACAAGGTCTCTGACACAGTTGATCCCTTTATTCAGGCGTACTGGCGTAGAAGAAGCACTTTGATTCCGCACTTTGAGGTTCGATTACTTCTGGAGAAGCGACCGATGTTCTTCTGATGTTCAACAGTCAAAAGAAATTGCCGTCTTTATAAAAAAGCAGAAAAATTTTTACAAGTAAATTCATTTTTGTTTTATTTCAAGAATCGTTAATCATGTTAACAACGTCGCTCTGTAAAGCTAAAACAAATAAGAAGTACAAACAAAAGCACAAAGGCTCAAATTTCATTGATAAGATGGAGATCAGCCGAACGCGTGATTCCAAAGAGTATATACAAAGCTAGAAAATGGTAATTTACAGGGAAAAGGGCTACGTTGAAACATAACGACCATTATCCTTCTACCAACTTTGAATTATGGGCATCCTGAGCTTCTGTCGAAGATAACCTTAACTGGAGTTTTCCTGACGGATGATGTAACTACTGCTGCTGCTGAGGGACTCGCCTCTGTTGAACATAGTTACTTGCCATTATCCCTAACTTTTGCCTGGATTGTACTGTGATGTTTCCAATCCACCTGGATGATTTTTTTTCATGTCTCTAACTTTTGCCTGGACCGCCCTTTCAGTTTTTCAATCCACCGAGACGTTTTTTTTTCTTTTTTTTTTTCAGTTTAGGCGAAGTATTTCTTGACTACATCAACATTCGTGGGGTAGGCAAATTCCTCTCCGTCCATGGTTGCAAGTCTCAAGGCGCCGCCTGAGAAAGCTTTCGTGACCATAGGGGCCATCATAATTTGGAGTCCACTTGCCCCGAGAGTCAGTGAGAAATGATTGTATCTTCTTGAGCACGAGGTCTCCTTTCCTGAAGATGCGAGGTTGGACCTTTTTGTCGAACGCCCTCTTCATTCTCTGTTGATATAACTGACCGAGGCATAGTGCCGTTATTCTCTTTTATTCGATCAGATTCAGTTCGTCATGTCGACTTTGACACCATTCAGCTTTGGTGAGCTTAGCTTCCATCAATACCCTGATTGACGGGATCTCTACTTCTATGGGGAGCACTGCCTCCATGCCATATACTAGAGAGAAAGGGGTAGCCCCTGTTGAAGTGTGAACAGATGTGCGATAACCGTGAAGAGCAAAGGGTAGCATCTCGTGCCAGTCTTTGTAGGTTACAACCATCTTTTGAACAATCTTCTTGATGTTCTTATTAGCCGCTTCTACCGCTCTGTTCATCTTGGGTCGGTAGGGAGATGAGTTGTGGTGTTCGATCTTGAACCCAGGGCACAACTCCTTCATCATCTTATTGTTCAAGTTAGATCCATTGTCAGTAATGATCTGGCTTGGAACACCATAACGGCAAATGATATTGTTTTTGATAAATCGGACCACCACTTGTCGGGTTACATTAGCGTATGATGCTGCTTCGACCCACTTGGTGAAGTAGTCAATGGCTACTAGGATGAACCGATGTCTGTTTGAAGCCTTGGGCTCAATCATGCCAATCATGTCGATTCCCCATATGGAAAATGGCCATGGGGAAGAGAGAACTTTGAGATGTGATGGCGGTACATGAATTTTGTCAGAGTATATCTGACACTTGTGACACCTTCTCATGTACTTGTAGCAGTCGGATTCCATGGTCAACCAATAGTACCCTGCTCTTAGAATTTTGCTCTCCATTGTGTGTCCGTTGGCATGAGTGCCAAAGGATCCTTCATGAATTTCTTTCATAAGCATGTCTGCTTCTGGTTTGTCTACACATCGGAGCAAGACCATGTCAAAGTTCCTCTTATAGAGAGTGTCACCGCTCAGGAAGAAGTTTCCAGCCAATCTTCTGAGGGTTTTCCTGTCTTTTCTGAGTGCCCCAGATGGGTACTCTTGTTTCTAAAGGAAGCATTTGATATCGTGATACCAAGGTTTGTCGTCTATGACTGCTTCAATCGTGAAGACGTAAGCGGGCCTTTCAAGGCGCCTTATGTCGATCTTAGGTAGGTCATTCCATCGACCTACGCTAATCTTGGAAGAGAGAGTGGCTAATGCATCGGCCATGTGATTCTCATCACGAGGGATGTGATGACACTCAACTCTGTCGAAGAAGGGTAGCAACCTTCTTGCGTAGTCTTTGTACGGGATCAATCCTGATTGGTATGTGTTCCAATCTCCTTTTATCTGATTGATAACCAGAGCTGAGTCGCCGTATACGTCCAAGTTTTTTATCCTTAAATCAATCGCTTCTTCGAGACCCATAATACAAGCTTCGTATTCGGCCTCGTTGTTCGTACATTTGAACGTAAGTCTAGCAGTGAAAGGGATGTGGGTGCCCTGAGGGGTAACAATGATTACCCCAATTCCGTTTCCATAATGATTAACTGATCCGTCAAAGATAAGTCCCCACTGGGAACCTAGTTCTGGCCCTTCACTGGGTAGTGGTTCATCGCAGTCTTTCATTTTTAAATACATGACATCTTCGTCTGGGAAGTCAAACCCGATTGATTCTTGATCGTCAATCGGTTGATGAGCCAAATGATCGGCTAAAATACTTCCCTTAACGGATTTCTGAGCGTGGTACTCTATGTCATATTCTGATAGCAACATCTGCCAACGGGCAATCCTTCCCGTGAGAGCAGGTTTTTCGAAAACATACTTGATTGGATCCATTTCTGAGATCAACCAAGTAGTATGATGAATCATGTATTGGCGAAGACGTTTGGCTGCCCAAGCCAAAGCACAGCAAGTTTTCTCAAGCATCGTATACCGAGTCTCGCAGTCGGTGAATTTCTTGCTTAGATAGTATATGGCAGACTCTTTCCTTTTGGTTTCGTCTTGTTGGCCAAGTACACATCCCATTGAGTCCTCTAGAACTGTGAGGTAAATGATCAGTGGTCTTCCTTCCTCTGGAGGTGATAGAATCGATGGATTCAATAGATATTCCTTAATACTGTCGAAGGCGGTTTGGCAATCTTTTGACCAAATGCAATCCTGGTTCTTTTTCAGTAATTTGAAGATCGGCGCACAAGTGGCGGTCATAAGGAATATGAATCTGGAGATGTAGTTCAAACGTCCCAGGAATCCTCTGACTTGTTTTTCAATTTTCGGCGAAGGCATTTCTTGAATGGCCTTGACCTTGTCAGGATCAACCTCAATTCCTTTCTGGCTGACGATGAACCCTAGTAGTTTCCCTGAACAGACACCGAAGGTGCACTTGTTAGGATTCAAGCGGAGCTTGAATTTTCTTAAACGTTTGAACAATTTTGACAGATGTTCAACGTGTTCCCTCTCTGTTTTTGATTTTGCAATCATATCATCGACATATACCTCTATCTCTTTGTGTATCATGTCATGAAACAGAGTAGTCATGGCCCTTTGATAGGTTGCCCCAGTGTTCTTCAAACCGAACGGCATTACCTTGTAACAAAAGGTACCCCATGGGGTAATGAACGAATTTTTCTCCATGTCCTTCGGCGCCATTTTAATCTGGTTATAGCCCGAGAATCCATCCATGAAGGAGAAGACTTTGAACTTTGCTCTACTGTCTACCAGCATGTCAATGTGTGGTAAAGGAAAGTCGTCCTTTGGACTTGCCTTGTTCAGATCTCTGTAATCAACACACATTCTAACCTTTCCGTCCTTTTTGGGAACGAGTACGATGTTGGCTAACCATTGAGGATATTCTGATGTGGCGAGGAAACCCGCGTCAATCTGTTTCTGCACCTCCTCTTTGATTTTGATGGCCATGTCCGGGTGAGTGCGTCTCAACCCTTGCTTTACTGGCGGACATTCCAATCTTAACGGTAAGTGATGTTCCACGATACTGGTATCCAACCCTGGCATATCCTGATAGGACCAAGCGAATACATCGGGAAATTCTTTGAGAAGCTTTATCAAACCCTCTCTGGCAGTTGGACTGAGCAGTGCCCCAATCCTGATTTCTTTTCTCTCTTGCTCTGAACCCAAGTTTACCGTTTCCAACGGTTCTTTGTGAGGTTCAATGGACCTTTCCTCTTGTCTGAGTAGTCGGGAGATCTCTTCTGGAATTTCGTTGTCAACTTCTTCTTCAGCCTCGAATACCGGGAACTCAAAGTTGGAAGAAGGCATCGGATCGTATGTTTCAACTAGGTTTAAAACAAGCAATCTGCATGACGTGATGATTCGTGTTCAGAAGAGATAGAGAAAATGCAAGTGTGTGCAGTGTTTTATTTTACTGCTTGTTTTTATTTGAATTGTTTTTTAGGATTACCATTTTCTTTGAAAAAGCAAAAAGAGAAAACAACAATTAATGCAGAAATTACAGAACGACGTTATTTTATTAATGAACAAGTCGAATCTTGAAACTACAGCCCTATAAAACAAAACTCTGTCGCTTTGGGCAAAGCGAAGAGGGAAATTTACAGAAAGCGAGCCCTATCAAAACATCCGTTTCACCTGGGCAGGGTGAAAGGTTAAAGATGGAAATTACTTTGACTGATGAACGACCTTCGGAACCTCGACAGCAACCCATTGGCGGTGAACTCCTCGGTGAATCACAAAGTCTGGTACCTTCCTTGATTTTTCTTCAAAAATGACACTGATTTCTGGTGGAGTAGGATCATTGGAATCTGTCTCCCAGGTAGAATTGTCGTAGGAGAATTCCTCTATTATATTTTGCATAGCACTTGTGCTCTCAGCTGTATTTCCCCATCCAGTTGGCTGGATATCTTTGAGCCTGATACGAGAGCTTTCGGGAGCGGTGTACTTGACCATATAGTCAAATTTTCCACTCGGTTCTCCCAAGGTGTCTCATACTTCTTCCGAACTGGCGGAGTCATCCCTCTCGATGACGTTGACCTCGGGAAAAGCGTAGTTGATGAATTTAAGTCCTGCAAACATTGCGAATTCATCTTCATGTTAAGTAGTTTCAGGATGACCTGAGTGTTGATCCCATGACATGGTGGGGACACAGGTATTCTGTTCAACGACGGTCAGCTGATTTTCATTGTTCGGCTGACTCTCTTGCCCCAAGTCTCCTGGATAAGGTTGCCACATCGGCAGACCATCCATTGGGCCATAGTTATTGTGGTCAAAGTTGTCTTTCATCGGAGTGTCTTCCTCTAATGAATTCGGCGGAGCACGACATCCTTCTGGATCATAATCCCCGTATATCATTTCGACATCTGATCTTGGTATAAATCTCGGACTTTCTGTAGGAAAGCAAAAAGGCATAGGCACCTCTTCCTGAGACATGTAACCGTTCTTGTTAAGGTAGGACTTCCATTCTTCATCTGCGCCAGAGGGATCTTCCTCATTGATAGCATGAACTGTCTGAGACACTGGGTGGAGAAAACCTCCACTGTGGAAGAAGTTTTGAAGGGGATGAAGACTTTCATCGTTGGCAGCTGTCCGGGTACAGGTTTCAGAAAAACCAAGACCATCTTTGTTTTATTTTCAATGGGAATGACAAGCTGTCCCCATCCCGTCGTATCGATACTCTCGACCGCTTTAATAGCATCTTTGTATGAGGAAATCGAGGTTCCTCCTCTGAGCTGATTGTCCTTGCTTACCGACAGAGCTTGGAACTGCGTCCCAATAACCTCCTCGGGTTCTATACCAGTAGACGATGACAAGTTGCTTATAAACAAGGCCTGTTCCCCACAGACTGTGACAAGTTGGCCGTTTTTGACGACTTTAGCTTTTGGTGGAGGGTTGAAGTAACCGTTCCAGCCTGGTGTATCCAAGGTCTTCCTAATAAACAACTGTATGTTGCCCGGATGTCCATGACCTGGAAAGTGACTTGGAAAGTGTGAGGACCGATAGTTATGGGAAGATCAACTTCGCCGATAACCGTTTTTCTGGATCCGTCGAACGATTTGACGACGGCCTCGCTGATTCTCATCGGAGGGCCCCTGAATGATAATTGCATCAAAGTGGACTTCGGCATAACATTCAGGGCTGACCCTGTGTCTACCAGTACGCTGGCTAAAGCATCATCCTGGCAGTTAACTGTGATATTGAGCGCCATGTTATGACGGCCACCCTCTTCGGGTAATTCCTCATCACTAAATCCCAAATTATTGCAGGAAGTGATGTTAGAGACAATGCTATCGAACTGTCTGATTGTTACATCCTGTTCCACAAAGGCCTGCTCCAAGACTTTCTGTAGAGCCTCCCTGTGGGCTTCTGAACTGAGTAACGGTGATAATACCGAGATCTTTGAAGGAGTTTGTAACAGTTGATCGACAATGTTGTATTCACTCCTTTGGATGAGCTTCAGCATCTCATCATTGTTTTTCGAAAGGTCGGGATTACTGGATTGACCGACTGGGGGATCGGGAGCTTCTGTCTGAAGTTCCTTTTCCTTGTTAACTTCCCCAACCCCTCGGTTGAAGATTCTACCACTCCGTGTTACTCGACTGATGTCTGCAATGTTCACAATGGAGGGTAATGGAATTTCCTTTCCATTTTCAATTATTGTTGCACCGAAATTGTAAGGGATCGCCTTAGCTGATTCATACGGTAGCGGTCTTGGTAGATAGATGACTATGGGAACCTTCTGATTTTTCTGACCATCGTAAGTAATCTCGATCCATTCCCGGTTAGGAACCTTAGATTCGTCAAGTAGAGGAATGATGGCAAAAACATCCCTGGTCCTGTGATGACCAGAGATCGTGACAACATCCTCAACTTGCTCGGCAAGGTAGTTTGGCGACCAGTTGATGGGTCCAGAACCTGGATATGGGTGAATCTCTCCACGATCGACCTGACCCTGAAGAGCTGCTCTCACAAGGTAACACCCTTGGTTACTTTCCGAACAGACGCTATAACTGTCATAGTTGTGTGGTGGCACCTGGCCACGCCCACTTCGAATACAATGTAACCTCACTAGGTTAGCTTCCACTGATCGGACATCCTGACTTTGACGCCGAGTGGGGTTTCTGTTACTGATACTAATCTGCTGAGTATCTTCATCCATGTAGATTGGCATCCACCAATAATTTAACAAGTGCTGAAGTGCCTCCTGGACAAGGGTACAACCTCGATCGTTTTTGCAACCCGCTTTACAGCTTTGATAGTCATGTGATATTAAGAATCCGAATCGGACCTGCTCAGCATGTAACTCTACCAGGTTGGTATTCATTACGCGAATATCGAAGATCTGAACCATGTTGATCTGATAAGGGTTCCTATCATGGTAGTCTTGGATCCATCCAAGATCCATCTGACGCTGGAGGGCCTCTCGTATGAAAGAGCATCCCTGTTTGTTTACTGAGCAAATCAGACAAGAACTGTAATCGTGCCGTGGCAGATTATGATATTGGCTTTGCCTTGAGTGCATTGCCACCAAGTTGACATTCATTTCACGGATATAGTGGTTCTGAATGACGTTAGAATTCGTGTAGACCACGTTAACTCCACGGACTCGGTGCTCTTGGATCCATCCGAGATCCATCTGTTCCTGTAGGGCTACTTATACCACAGAACATCCTTGATTGTTTTTAGAGCAGACATCACACTGGTGATAGTTATGAGGTGGCACATGGCCATATCCACTATGTCTACAATGCATCTTAACCAAATTGGTTTTCAACAAGAGTACATCGTGAATTTGATAGACATCATTAGTCTCTCCTTCTATCAAATTGACTGCAGCCTTCTCGTGTTGAGGCAGCGGATTCGTGAGAACATTAGGATTTGTATCCTTGAAGGACAAGACCCTGCTCCTAACAAGTTTTTGCACGTCGGACTTGAAATTGAGACAAGTCTCTATGTTATGCCCTGAACCTCCTTGATGATAAGGGCAAGTTTGATCCACCTTAAACCAAAAAGGCGGATTTTCCGGTACTGTAAGAGGAGATTTAGTCTGAATGTGCCCCTTAGTCAGTAGTAATGGAAATAGTTATGCGTACGATACAGGTATGGGATCAAATCCTGGTGGCCGTGTTGTACGGTTGTTATTATATGGAGGACGAGCCTGCTGAAGAGGCTGTTGTGTCCTTTGTTGGTCAGGTTGGCTCTGTGCAACCTGAGGTTGATACGTAGGAATAGACGCAGGGCTGATAGCTGGAATTACAGCTGCTACTGGCTGATAACGTCGTCTTTGCTTTCCGAGAGAGATATTCCCAATATCTTGCTATTTTTTCTTAGGGAGAGCACTAACGTATTTTTTATTACCGCTCGTCGATCCAGTGTCTTTTACCAAACGTCTTTCTCGGACGGCTTCCTCAAGACGTACACCCATGCTGACCATTTCGGTGAAATCACTGGGCGCACTGGCAACCATTCGGTCATAGTAAAATGAGCTTAAGGTCTTTAAGAAGATCTTTCTCATCTCTTTTTCCTCAAGAGGTGGATAAATTTGAGCGGCAATTTCACGCCACCTTTGAGCATACTCCTTAAAGGTTTCCTTGTCCTTTTGCGACATTGATCTGAGTTGATCTCTGTCCGGTGCCATGTCCAAATTGTATTTGTATTGTTGGAAGAAGGCAGTACCAAGATCTCTGAATGTGTTGATCGTAGTACGATTTAAACCTATGTACCATTTAAGTGCGGCACCGGTTAAACTATCCTGAAAGTAGTGAATCAGTAGATCCTGATTCTCCGTCTGAGCTGACATCCGCCGAGGGTACATCACCAGATGGCTCTGAGGGCAAGAGTTAACCTTGTATTTTTCAAAGTCGGACACTTGAAATTTGTGCGGGACTTTCACATTTGGGACCAAGCAGAGATCTGCGACGTCCTTTCCAAATAGATCCTGACCGCGAATGGCCTGCAGTTCCTTCTGCATTTCCAAGAACTATTCTTGGAATTCATCCATTCTGTCAAACATAGTTTCCTTCTTACCAAAAGGTGTTGGTGGAATCTGTCCTTCCGGGACAGTGTGCAGCATAGGGGGTGGTACCGTGACTACGGCAGCGAGTCTTGGCGTTTCCCGTAGTTTGTAACCTTCAGGAGTCTTTAGTATGCCCCTGGCATTTTCGCTTTCCCGAAGTTTGTAACCTTCAGGCCCAGCGGCTTCTGTTGTGATTCCCTGATCCTCAGTGATCGGCGGAACATATCCTTCCGGGATATAGTTAACAGGCATGCCCCAAGGACGATCTTTCGGTATCTGATACCTAGGATCATACCTCTCCACTATGGCCGTTGAGGTGATCTCTGAGATCACAGTTCTTTGTAGTTGAGCTTATGCCATGGCTTGCATGTCGTTACGAAGCTTTCTCATATCCTCTCTCAGAGCTTCGATCTCTTCCTTCAACTCTTTGTTTTCTTCCTCAAGATCATCCATCCTTTTCTGAAGATTGGCCCGAGTATTATACGAATGAGACAGTTTGACTCTAGAATCGAGACACAAACGTGAGATTCGTAGGTAAGAAGAATACGCGATGTGAGAATGATGAATGCAATGATTATATTAATTGTTTAAGGTTTAATCAAAATAAACTTCGACAATTAGATTGCAAATATCAAACAGTGGGGAAACCCCTTTTTATTGAATTCAAAGGATTACAGAAATGGAAATACAGTAGATTACAAAGTGCAGAAACAGAAACCTAAACTAATGGGTCCTGAGTTCTCTCTGAAGAGAAATCAGGTGCTGATTCTGGTATCTTCCTTTTCTTTGACCGGGGCTCTTGGGCCGTTGTCGGGTTGTCATTCCTTTGCCAAGTGAAAGGAGTGAGCAAATTCCTTTGGTCATCTTGATTATCTACAACATGTTGCTCCCAAATTTCAATCAGAGCATCTTTTTCTTTCAGTAATTGCTGTATTTTGATGCACTCTACGTCGAGGGTGTAATACCCCAAATTTTGACCACTTAGATTTCCCATCATTGTGAAAATCATCATCATAATATGGATGTACCTTTATGCTTCATCAGTCTCCCCAAAGATGGGTGAGCATCCAATACAATCAAAATTAGGGTTTCAAGCCCTCTCTGAGCTTTAGACAAAGGATCAATCAAGAAATGACATGATCTTCAACTTGTCTAATCTCTCAAACATCCACAATGGATCAAAAAGGACTCCCACTTCAAGGATTAAGCACAAGGCTGCTCCCTTCTAGGTGGATCAAGTCTCAAGATCGACAGTGTCACCAAATTAGGGTTTTGGTCGACCAGGGCCTCCAGATGGAAATTTTCATCTGGGCACAAGGCAATGATCCAAAACATAACCTAATATGCTTCATTAAACCTCATGAACCCATGCATCAAGTCAATTTTGCCTCAGGGGATGCATTCATCAAAAATCAGGAATTAGGGTTTCTTGACCTAATTCACCCCTAAGTTGACTTTTGGGACAAACCATGAGCCAAGACCTCAAGAGATGATTTGAGGGTCTCTAATACACCATATTGATCCATTTGGAACAATGGATTGATCCAAGAAGCTTGAGCAACAAGTCTCATTTTCATCTGCACCACAATTAGGGTTTTAAGAGAAAAGTCAACTGTAACTTTGACTTTTGACCATGACATGCTCCCAAACCCTAATACATGATTGAATATACCCTATGACACCCATGGAACATGTCCATCAAGTTTGATTTAGGTCAAGGACATGATTTCCAGAAGAATTGCACAGTTTGGAATTCATCTGATAAAAAGTCAACTGTGCACAAAAGTCAACTTTGACTTTTTGAGATTTTTCACCAAAATGGATTTTTAACCCTAAAATGATGTTAATGTATGATTTGAATCATCATTCATCAAGAAAAATCAAGAAAAGTGAGATAACTTGTAAAAGGGGTAACCATAAAACTTAGAAATTTTTCTAAGTTAAAAATAAAGTGGCAAAGGTACCAACTTTGGAGGACCATAACTCCTAAACCACAAGGCCATTTTTTCTCATCCAAAGATGGATTTGTAGCCCTCATTATCACCTAAAAAAACTTTAACTACAAGTCATTCCAATTCATTAAGGATTTTGAGTTATGGAGTGATCAAAGTGGCTGAAAAGTGAAAAAGTCACTTTTTCCAACACTTAGTGAAATTTTCACTAAGTCAGATTTGCCTTCACTTTTTGCCAAATGTAGGGGGATTTTTCACTTGGAATCAAAAGAGATCAAAACCAAACTTGTTCAAACAGTTTTTGTATCATGTAAGAGCTTTCCAAAATGGCCAAGAACATTGCCAAATTCAACCTACATCATGAGATACAACATTGGCAAGTTGCCTTGCTGAAATCTGTCAAGGCAAGGCAGAATTTGCACTTTGGCTCGATTTTCCAAAATCAGCCAATTCCAATTGCTCCAATCCACTTGGACACCTCAGAGGATTGAATCCAAAGGGGACAATCACTGAGCCAAGCCTTCAAGGTCCAAGGAACAAGGAACAGCATGTTGAACCTAGAGTTGCCAAAATAGGGACAAGACTTCAAATTTGGAATGAGGCATTCAATGGAACCATCAAGGTGGCATGGACTGAGCCATTCTCATCTGAAATCAGTCAAGACTTATCCAAGACCAAGGGGACCAAAGCTCTGTGCCCTAACCTCTAGTCAATGGCTAGAGGAGACTTGGATTCTCATTGGACAACATTGGCCAAACCTACTTACCAGCTGCCATGCACTATTCCTTGCAAAACAAACTTGCTCTACTATAAATAGAGCTCAATTGTGGTCAGTTTAAGTACACCAAAGCCATCTAACAGATGCTTTCCTCAAAATCTCTTTCTCTTGGCAAAAATGCCTTTCTTAGCTAGGTAGCTATCGGGTTTTGAGTTTGAGAGCAATTCTGCACAAACCAATCACTCACACACCTCACATATATCACATATGAGCTGATCAAACACTCACATAACTTCTGAAACATCAATTTCATGAAATCACCAGCTGGTTGCTCAAATTTTCAAACATGGTGCAGCTGAGGTACCACAAAATGATCCGGCCAATTTCAATCAAGTCCAACCATCCAAACACAATCCATAGGGTGTAGGGAAGCTGTCCAGATCATCACAACTTGTCTGTAACACCTCCAACTCAAAATCACATCTGCTCTTGCTGTCACGACTTGGAGGTAAGCACATACTTGGTCATCTCTCAATCTATGCATATTTCCTCGCACAATAATTTGGCCATATGTTCATAATCATGCATGGAATGTTTTCCCTCAATTAATTGCATTGTTAGAATCGTGTATCAAAAATCCTAGCCTTCATGCAGAAATTAGGGTTCTTGAGGTCTCTTCGTGATTTCTTGTTGTATGTGTAATTTAAATGAAATTAAAGTACATAGACATGATCGTGAGGTTGAGACGAGCATAATGATATGTGGATTGCATGATATGATTACGTATTCATGGAGATTGGATAGAAAATGCAAATCTGAGAAACCAAGAACACGCGCGTGTTCTTCAGCCTGTTCTTGGCGCCTTTTTTTCAAATTCAAATATTTGAATTTTGTGATTTTGTTTAATTGATTCAAAAATTAATTTCTCTCTGAGTTTTAATGATTTTGAGTTGATTCTTTTTTTAATAATTCACAAAAATGTTAAAATATTTTATTTTATCAAAAAATCCCAAAAATATTATTTATTTCATATAATTGATATTTTTGTAAAGAATTAATATTTTGATTGTTTTTGGCATTTTAAATATTTTTTCTACATTGATTTTGCAACTTTTAATGCTTTCTAATTATTTTGTAGGTCAATACTTAATTTTTGAAGCATTAATCCAAGATCACAATTTGTTTTCCATGTGTTAAACAATTTTTGATCATTTTAATTGAATTTTTATTCAATTAAATACATTTTGAAAACAAATTAGGGTTTTGGATTAATTCAACCCTCATAAATCATTTTCAAAATTCTTTGGGCCTCTATTAGAGTGTAAGACCCAATCCTTTTTTTGACCAAATCATCTTTGGGCCTCACTTATTGTATAAGTCCCGATACCGTAAAAAAAACAAACGGCGCGATCGTCGCCTTTTCAAAAATCATCAGGGCCTCTCCTTGAGCTATAAGACCCATTCAAAACACTTTTGGGCCTCTATTAGAGTGTAAGACCCAACCCCCTTTTAACCAAAACATTTTGGGCCTCACTTATTGTATAAGTCCCTCTGCGTTAGAAGAAAACCTCGGCGCGATCGCCATTTTTAAACGAAAAATCATTTGGGCCTACCCTCGTGTTATAAGCCCCTCTCTTTTCTTTAAACCTTTTTGGGCCTCTTGAGAGAGTGTAAGACCCATCCCTTTGTACAGAAAACCATTTTGGGCCCCAGTCACTTGTATAAGTCCCTCTGTACAAATTCAAACAGTGCGCTCACTGATAAAACCCTGGGCCTCTCCTTGAGCTGTAAGCCCCAAATCTTTCTTTTTCAAAGCACTTTCTCCTTTGATTTTGAATATACTGTTGTTTTTAATCTTTCTGTGTTGAACAACTAACCAAACAGCATGGAAGCACTACAACCGAGTAAGTGGTTATCGCTTTCATTTACTGCATTCATATTATAAACTGTATTGTGGGGCTGCTCACTATAAGTCTCCTTTCATAAACTCATATCTACTGTGTAATAATAGTATAGATATTTCGAGTTTCCCCGGCAACTACGTCTAGAACTAAGTGACGCCGTTTCATTTATTCGTAGAAATAGACGCCTAGATCCCCAATATGAGCACCAGATACAGTCTTCTCTTCGGCTGTCCTCCTTAGGAATTGTCAAGGAACTCTACTCCCCAAGATGAATGTATTCTCCGTGAATGGCATCTTTGAGTTTCTTCCCAATTCTCGAACTTTCCTGAATTGATCTATTCCTTGTGGATAGCTTGCCTTGAATGTCTCGGGGTTTGGGTACCCACTACGGTCATAATCTTGGACCTTAACTAAGGAACCCTCTTTAAAAGCTAAAAGTCGCTGGATAGTAAACCTCGCACATTTACCAGTGGTTTTCATCTTTAAAAGAGTTATCTCTCCTAATGGAAAGGAGATGATAGACCCACGGGCTTCTTAAAAGCATTGGCCTCCTCTTGGGCATTATTCAAGGACCCAACGGCTTCTTAGAAGTATTCACAGCCTCCTCTTAGGCTTCGTATAATGATCTCTTCCTCCGGGAATGATAGCCTCCTCTTGGGCTTCGTACAAGGACCCGTCGGCTTCTTAAAAGATTCCAGCCTCCTCTTGGGCTTCGTACAAATTGACCCGTCGACCTCCTAGAGGTATAGGAATAGAACTTAGTCATCCTCATAGAACAGTCCTTTCATAGAGTCTACTACTGTTTCTCGAAGCATAGTACAAAAGAAAAACCTCTAGACACGGATAGTCTAACTTCCTTGAGTCTCAAAGACATTCTCAAGCACCCTTCGTTAAATAGGAAGGAAACCCGCAGACTCAGATAGTCTCAATACCCTTTGGATTTCCCGTTTCCTCAAAGAAAAGGAAATATCCCTGATCCTCAAATTAAATCCTTGTGTACAGTGTTACTCATATAAGAACTGATTTTCTCTTTTAAATCAGTATATTGGATCTGTCACTCAACTGAAACAGTTACAATAGCCTCCATCTCGGTTTTCGTACGAGATACCAAAATTCTCCCCAGTGGAGTCAAAACAACCTTTTAGCCTCTCTCTCAGGCTTTGTATGAGACACAAAAGATTCCCTCGTTGAGTCAATCACCCTTTTTTTTTCCTCCATCTCGGGCCTCGTACGAGATATAAATCCCTTAAGCAAGAGTCGAACTCTTTGCTAGCCTCCTCTTAGGCTTTGTATAACGATATGCCCCACTGGGTCAAAAACCTTTAGCCTCTTTCTCGGGCTTTGTACGAGACACAAAATAGCCTCCTCTTAGGCTTTGTATAATGATTTTCCTAGCGGAAATTAGCCTCCTCTTAGGCTTTGTATAAGAAAACCACTGGTTGATCCAATCAACCTTTTAGCATCAAAGCTGTGCCTCGTTAACAGTACACAAACATCAACAACTCCTTTCCCTTCATCTAATCGCTGTAAGCGGCAAGCCTCTGGATCATCTATATCCATGCCATTGTCCCTCTTTTAGCATGAGAAATTCCTAAGGAAAGATGGCATTGCTCTACACTGAGTTAAAGTCTTCTCCTTCAGGTTAAAACCCTTTCTTCAGAAATTATGGCATTGCTCGGATCCGCGTATCCCAGTTAAAGTAATTCTCCTTCTCCCCTCTTTAGAGATGACAAATTCTCTCTAAAGTCGAGGTCTTTTAGCTTCACATCTTGGGCTTTGAACAAGATACAAATCACCTTTTGCTTCACGTCTTGGGCTTTGAACAAGACACCAAAAACCAATTTCCTCCCATAGAATAGGAGGAACTACGAACGCTCTGATTTCCCTGTTTCGGTAAACGGGAATACGTAGGCATAAGATCGAAAGAAAAGATCTTAGCGAGCGCAATCAACAAAAAACCCAAATCCCATATCTCCATCAATTAAAAGCAGTAATTCAAAAGCATCAGTCCTAACATCCTAATCCTTATTCCCCGCCAGAAACCCTTTGCCTAGAAAAAAGAAAGAAAGAACCGTATTGGCGAAATACGAATAACCAGTACAAAGGCCCCCCACATTGATAGCATCCGTAACCTAACAGACCGCTGTTTAAACTCAGTATGCAAGCAGGGTTAATTGGAGACATCTATTTCCCTTCCTTATTCAGCTCACAATAGGATAAAAAATGAATCGACCTGTAGTTTTAAGCTCAACCGCAGAGAGCGACCAGCGCTTAAGAATCGCGTCCAAAATCGCTCGCTACAGAAAAGTGGCGCCCACCGTGGGGCCAGTTTTTATTTCTGTCTGTTTTCCTTGTAAAATGGCGACTCTGCTGGGGAGTCTCCTTTTCTGCCTTAGGGCATCATCCCCGTTTTCTACAGAAAATGGGAACTCTACCGAAGAGAAAGATTGACCTATGCTGGTCCATCTCTTAGGCAGGGAACCACAGATAGGGGCTTCCGCCGGGGAACCCATTTCTGTCAGGAACTTAAGATTCATAGCTTTATAAGTCTAGGATGATTAGGACAAATATATATACTGCTTTTCCTAATTGCTATACGTGTTTATTTTTCTGCTAATGGGAATGCGTGTGATGCCGCATGTGGTGAGATTGAGTATACACTTAAGAAAAGCCAACCTTTTTCGTAGTGCGGAAGCTATCAGAAATAGCTGTTACGCGATACTACCCTCATTTGAGGCTGGTGATCTATTCTCGGTGAATAGCACTTACTCTAAGATTGCACACAACTCGCTGGCGATCCGCTTGTTGTTTTGCTTTCCTGGGAGGAGCTGATGATAATGAGTACAGGTACAAAAATCACCCTAGTATAAACCGTTGGGGATGGGTAGAGCCTTGACTTCATGACAACGACCTTCTGACCCCATGTTTTTTCTATGTTTTTGTGTGCTGCATTCATGCATCCATTTAATAAAACATTAAAACATTCAAAAAACTTTCTCTTCTAGTCTCTCTGTTTTTCAAATTAAACTAAGACTGTGATTGCAAATATCAGAGAAAAAGATTGCATTAATGGATTTCGGTAGAAGGAGAACTCGCCAGTATACCTTCAAGGTTCCAAAACTAGGGGATTTGAGAAAGTTAGCGAGGATGGTCGTTAACCCAGAGGCTTTCAGAGCCAAGCACGGTGGTTTGCTACCACTGTTAAGAGTCCATGTGATTAAGGGGATCATGGACGCGCTCATTCAGTTCTACAATCCGGTTTATCATTGTTTCACATTCCCGGATTACCAGCTAGCACCAACGCTAGAGGAGTATTCTCATCTGACTGATTTACATATCACTGATCGATCTCCATTTTCTGGACTGGAAGAAATTCCAAAGAATCAGACTATTGCAAGAGCAATTCATTTGGACGAGTCTGAGGTCCGGACTCACATGATTACTATGGGTGGCATCCAAGGTTTGCCAGCCCAGTTCCTGACCAAGAAAGCTCTGTACTTTGCTAGTATAGGGAATATGAATGCTTTTGAAAGCATCTTTGTCTTGCTCACCTACGGGTTATTTTTGTTTCCCAACATCAATAACTTCGTCGATATCAACGCTATTAAGGTTTTTCTCATTGGAAACCCTGTGCCGACTTTGCTCGCAGATGCGTATCATTCTGTACACTTAGGAAATTTGTACAGCGGAGGGGAGATCACATGCTGTGTACCTTTGCTTTACAAGTGGTTTATCTCTCACTTGCCTAAGTCTGCTGCTTTTTGGGATTGCAAGAGTGTCTTACGTTGGTCGCAGAAGATCATGTTTCTCACCAATTTCGATATAGATTCGTGTAATAGGATTTATGAGGGAATCAGGATCATTGACCGTTGTGGAAACTTCCCCAGCGTACCCCTCATAGGAACTAAAGGAGGAATCAACTATCATCCGATATTAGTTCTTCGTCAATTTGGATACCCGATGAGACACATCCCACTGGGTGTTCATCTGGAAGGTCTTTTCTTCAAAGAAGGAGAAAACGACAGAGCACTAAAGATGGAAATAGTGCACACTTGGAAACAGGTTCATAAGAAAGGACGAGAGTCTCTGGGAAAACCGGACTGTGTCTCGGTGGAGCCTTATCTCCATTGGGTACAAACTAGAGCTCTCAAGCTAAAGATGCCTTATCCTTGTTACGGAATTCTTCCACCGAGGGAAATTGTCATGTACTTCATGACGGAAACTGAAAGGCTTCAGGTTACTCTCAACAAAGTTCAAAAGGAAAGAAGGTCTTGGAAGAACAAGTATCGCACCCTCGACGTAGAGTGTATCCAAATACAGCAACTACTAAAAGAGAAAGATGCTCTGATTGAAATTTTGGAGCAGCACGCTGTAGAGAATCAAGATGACCAAAGGAATTTGCTCACTCCTTTCACTTGGCAAAGGAATGACAACCCGACAACGGCCCAAGTGCCCCGGTCAAAGAAAAGGAAGATACCAGAATCAGCACCCGGTTTCTCCTCAGAGAGGACTCGGGACCCATTAGTTTAGGTTTCTGTTTCTGCACTTTGTAATCTACTGTATTTCCATTTCTGTAATCCTTTGAATTTCAATAAAAATGGGTTTCCCCGCTGTTTGATATTTGCAATCTAATTGTCGAAGTTTATTTTGATTAAACAAAAAAAAACAATTAATATAATCATTGCATTCATCATTCTCACATCGCGTATTCTCCTTACCTACGAATGTCACGTTTGTGTCTCGATTCTAGAGTCAAACTGTCTCATTCGTATAATACTCGGGCCAATCGTCAGAAAAAGATGGATGATCTTGAGGAAGAAAACAGAGAGTTGAAAGAAGAGATCGACACTCTGAGAGAGGATATGAGAAAGCTTCGTAACGACATGCAAGCCATGGCAGAAGCTCAGCTACAAAGAACTGTGATCTCAGAGATCACCACAACGCCCATCATAGAAAAGTATGATCCTAGGTATTAGATACCGAAAGATCGTCCTTGGGGCATGCCTGTTAACTATATCCCAGAAGGATATGTTCCGCCGATCACTAAGGATCAGGGAATCACAACAGAAGCCGCTGGGCCTGAAGGTTACAAACTTCGAGAAAGCGAAGATGCCAGGGGCATACTCAAGACTCCTGAAGGTTACAAACTTCGGGAGGCTCCAAGACTTACTGTCGTAGTCACGGTACCACCCTGTGTGGTGCACACTGTCCCGGAAGGACAGATTCCACCAACACCTTCTGGTAAGAAGGAAACTATGTTTGATAGAATGGAGGAATTCCAGGAGCAGTTCTTGGAAATGAAGAAAGAGCTGCAAGCCATTCGCGGTCAGGATCTATTTGGGAAGGACGCCGCAGACCTCTGCTTGGTCCCAAATGTGAAAGTCCCGCACAAGTTCCAAGTGCCCGACTTTGAAAAATACAAGGGTAACTCTTGCCCTCAGAGCCATCTGGTGATGTACGCTCGGTGGATGTCAGCTCAGACGGAGAATCAGGACCTGCTGATTCACTACTTCTAGGATAGTTTAACCGGTGCCGCACTCAAATGGTACATGGGTTTAAACCGTGCCACGATCAGTACTTTCAGAGATCTTGGTACTGCCTTCGTCCAACAATACAAATACAATTTGGACATGGCACCCGACAGAGATCAACTCAGATCAATGTCGCAAAAGGACAAGGAAACCTTTAAGGA
The DNA here is from genome assembly GCA_022829125.1 of Lathyrus tuberosus. NCBI lineage: Eukaryota > Viridiplantae > Streptophyta > Magnoliopsida > Fabales > Fabaceae > Lathyrus > Lathyrus tuberosus. The sequence goes on from JALAZF010000440.1 coordinate 4,056,963, forward strand.
GTATGCTCAAAGGTGGCGTGAAATTGCCGCTCAAATTTGTCCACCTCTTGAGGAAAAAGAGATGACAAAGATCTTCTTAAAGACCTTAAGCTCATTTTACTATGACCGAATGGTTGCCAGTGCGCCCGGTGATTTCACCGAAATGGTCGGCATGGGTGTACGTCTTGAGGAAGCCGTCCGAGAAGGACGTTTGGTAAAAGACACTGGATCAACGAGCGGTACTAAAAAATACGGTAGTGCTCTCCCTAAGAAAAAAGAGCAAGATATTGGGAATATCTCTCTCGGAAAGCAAAGGCGACGTTATCAACCAGTGGCAGCTGTTACTCCTGCTATCGGCCCCATGCCTGTTCCTGTGTATCAACCTCAGGTTGCGCAGAGCCAACCTGACCAACAAAGGACACAACAGCCTCTTCAGTAGGCTCGTCCTCCATACAACAAAAACCGTACAACACGGCCACCAGGATTTGATCCTATACCTGTAACGTATGCAGAGTTGTTTCCGTTACTGCTGGCTAAGGGGCACATTCAGACTAAGTCTCCCCTTTCAGTTCCGGAAAATCTGCCTTTTTGGTTTAAAGCAGATCAAACATGTCCTTATCATCAAGGAGGTTCAGGGCATAACATTGAGACTTGCCTCAATTTTAAATCCGACGTGCAAAAGCTTGTTAGGAGCGGGCTCTTATCTTTTAAAGATACGAATCCTAATGTTCTTACGAACCTGCTGCCTCAACATGAGAAGGCTGCAGTCAATCTGATTGAGAAAGAGACTAACAATGTCTATCAAATTCACGATGTACTCTTATTGGGGACCGATCTGGTCAAGATGCATTGTAGACAGATTGGATATGGCCATGTGCCACCTCATAACTATCACCAGTGTAATATCTGCTCTAAAGATAACCAAGGATGTTCTGTGGTGCAAGCAGCTCTGCAGGAACAGATGGATCTCAGATGGATCCAAGAGCACCGAGTTCGTGGAGTTAACATGGTCTCTACGAATTCTAACGTCATTCAAAACCACGACATCCGTGCGATGAATGTCAACTTGGTGGCGATGCACTCAAGGCAAAGCCAGTATCATAATCTGCCGCGGCACGATTACAGTTCCTGTCTGATTTGCTCGGTAAACAAACAGGGATGCTCTTTCATACAAGAGGCCCTCCAGCGTCAGATGGATCTTGGATGGATCCAAGACTACCATGATAGGAACTCCTATCAAATCAACATGGTTCAGATCTTTGACATCCGCGTGATGAATACCAATCTGGTAGAGTTACATGCTGAGCAGGTCTGACTCGGATTCTTAATATCACATGATTATCAAAGCTGTAAAGCGGGTTGCGAAAACGATCGAGGTTGTACCCTTGTCCAGGAGGGACTTCAGCACTTGTTAAATCACTGGTGGATGCCAATCTATATGGACGAAGATACTCAGCAGATTAGTATCAATAACAGGAATCCTACTCGTCGTCAAAGTCAGGATGTCCGATCAATGGAAGATAACCTAGTGAGGTTGCATTGCATTCAAAGTGGGCGTGGCCAGGTGCCACCACACAACTATGACAGTTGTAGCGTCTGTTCAGAAAGTAACCAAGGGTGTTACCTTGTGAGAGCAGCTCTTCAGGGTCAGATCGATCATGGAAAAATTCGTCCATATCCGGGTTCTGGACCCATCATTTGGTCGCCGAACAACCTTGACGATCAAGTTGAGGATGTTGACACGATCTCTGGTCATCACCAGATCAGGGATGTTTTTGCCATCATTCCTCTACTTGACGAATCTAGAGTTCCCAACCGGGAACAGATCGAGGTTACTTATGACGGTCAGAAAAATCAGAAGGTTCCCATAGTCATCTATCTACCGGGGCCATTACCGTATGAATCAGCTAAGGCGATCCCTTACAAATACGGTGCAACAATAATCGAGAATGGAAAAGAAATTCCATTACCCTCCATCGTGAATATTGCAGACATCAGTCGTGTAACACGGAGCGGTCGAATCTTCAACCGAGGGGTTGGAGAATCCAACAAAGAAAAGGAACTTCAGGCGGAAATTCCTGATCCACCAGTCAGTCAATCTGGTAATCCCGACTGTTCAAAAGACAAAGATGAGATGCTAAAGCTCATCTAAAGGAGTGAATATAACATTGTTGATCAACTGTTACAGACTCCTTCAAAGATCTCAGTATTATCGCTGTTACTCAGTTCAGAAGCCCACAGGGAGGCTCTACAGAAAGTCTTAGAGCAAGCCTTTGTGGAACAGGATGTAACAATTAGACAGTTCGATAACATTGTCTCTAACATCACTTCCTGCAATAATTTGGGATTTAGTGATGAGGAATTACATGAAGAGGGTCGTCGTCATAACATGGCGCTCAACATTACAGTTAACTGCCAGGGCGATGCTTTAGCCAACGTACTGGTAGACACAGGGCCAGCCCTGAATGTTATGCCGAAGTCCACTTTGATGCAATTATCATTTAAGGGCCCTCCGATGAGAGTCAGCGAGGTCGTCATCAAAGCATTCGACGGATCCAGAAAAACAGTTATCGGCAAAGTGGATCTTCCCATAACTATTGGTCCTCACACTTTCCAAGTCACTTTCCAGGTCATGGACATCCGGGCAACGTACAGTTGTTTATTAGGAAGACTTTGGATACATAAAGCTGGAGCGGTTACTTCAACCCTCCACCAAAAGCTAAAGTTCGTCAAGAACGGCCAACTTGTCACAGTTTGTGGGGAACAAGCCTTGCTCGTGAGTAACTTATCATCATCTACTTATGTGGAACCCGAGGAGGTTATTGGAACTCAGTTCCAAGCACTATCGGTGAGCAAGAACGATCAATCCGAAGAAGGAACTTCAATTTCTTCATACAAAGATGCTATCAAAGCGGTCGAGAGTACCGATACAAAAGGATGGGGACGGCTTGTCATTCCTATTGACAATAAAACAAAGAAGGGTCTTCGTTTTTCTGCAACCTGTACCCAGACGGCCGCCAACGATGAAAGTCTTCATCCCCTTCAAAACTTCTTCCACAGTGGAGCTTTTCTCCACCCAGTGTCTTAGATAATTCATGCTATCAATAAGGAAGATCCCTCTGATACAGATGAAGAATGGAAGTCCTACCTTAACAAGGACGGTTATATGTCTCAGGAAGAGGTGCCTATGCCTTTTTGCTTTCTTATAGAAAGTCCGAGATTTATACCAAGATCAGATGTCGAAATGATCTACGGGGATTGTGATCCGGAAGGATGCCGTGCTCCGCCAAATTCATTAGAGGAAGACACTCTGATGAAAGAAAACTTTGATCGCAATTACTATGGCCCGATGGATGGTCTGCCAATGTGGCAGCCTTACCCAGGAAACTTGGGGCAAGAAAGTCAGCCGAGTAATGAAACTCAGTTGACCATCATTGAACAGAATACCTGTGTCCCCGCCATGTCATGGGATCAACACTCAGGTCATTCAGAGACTACTCAACATGAAGATGAATTTGCAACGTTCGCAGGACTTGAATTCATCAACTATGCTTTTCCCGAGGTCAACGTCATTGAGAGAGATTACTCTTCCAGTTCCAAAGAAGTTTGGGACACTCTGGGAGAACCAAGTGGAAAATACGACTATATGGTCAAGTACACCGCTCCCGAAAGCTCTCGTATTAGGCTCGAAGATATCCAGTCAACTGGATGGGGAGATACAGCTGAGAGCACAAATGCTATGTAAAATACAACAGGGGAATCCTCCTACAACAATTCTGCCTGGGAGACAGATTCCAATGATCCTGCTCCACCAGAAATCAGCGTCATTTCTGAAGACAAATCAAGGAAGGTGCCAGACTTTGTGATTCACTGAGGAGTTCGCCGCCAATGGGTTGCCGTCGAGGTTCCGAAGGTCGTTCATCAGTCAAAGTAATTGCCATCTTTAACCTTTCACCCTGCCCAGGTGAAACGGATGTTTTGATAGGGCTTGCTTTTTGTAAATTTCCTTCTTCGCTTTGCCCAAAGTGACAGAGTTTTGTTTTATAGGGCTGTAGTTTCGAGATTCGACTTGTTCATTAATAAAATAACGTCGTTCTGTAATTTCCGCATTAATTGCTATTTTCTCTTTTTGCTTTTTCAGAAAATGGTAATCCTAAAAAAGAAATATTCAATAATAAAAACAAGCAGTAAAATAAATACACTGCACACACTTACATTTTCTCTATCTCTTCTAAACATGAATCATCACGTCATGCAGATTGCTTGTTTTATACCCCGTTGAAACATACGATCTGATGCCTTCTCCCAACTTTGAGTTCCCGGTATTCGAGGCTGAAGAAGAAAATGACAACAAAATTCCAGAAGAGATCTCCCGACTACTCAGACAAGAGGAAAGGTCCATTGAACCTCACAAAGAACCGTTGGAAATGGTAAACTTGGGTTCAGAGCAAGAGAGAAAAGAACTCAGGATTAGGGCACTGCTCAGTCCAACTGCCAGAGAGGGTTTGATAAAGCTTCTCAAAGAATTCCCCGATGTATTCGCTTGGTCCTATCAAGATATGCCAGGGTTGGATACCAGCATCGTGGAACATCATTTACCGTTAAGATCGGAATGTCCGCCAGTAAAGCAAAGGTTGAGACGCACTCACCCGGACATGGCCATCAAAATCAAGGAGGAGGTACAGAAACAGATCGACGCGGGTTTCCTCGCTACATCTGAATATCCTCAATGGTTAGCCAACATCGTACACGTTCCCAAAAAGGACTGAAGGGTCAGAATGTGTGTTGATTACAGAGATCTAAACAAGGCAAGTCCAAAGGACGACTTTCCTTTACCACACATTGACATGTTGATTGACAGCACAACAATGTTCAAAGTATTCTCCTTCATGGATGGATTCTCGGGCTATAACCAGATCAAAATGGCGCCGAAAGACATGGAGAAAACTTCGTTCATTACCCCATGGGGTACCTTTTGTTACAAGGTAATGCCGTTCGGTTTGAAGAATGCCGGGGCAACCTATCAAAGGGCCATGACTACTCTGTTTCATGACATGATACATAAGGAAATCGAGGTATATGTCGATGATTTGATTGCAAAATCAAGAATAGAGGATGAGCACGTTGAACATCTGTCAAAATTGTTCGAACGTCTAAGAAAATTCAAGCTCCGCTTGAATCCCAACAAGTGCACCTTCGGTGTCCGTTCGGGGAAATTACTAGGGTTCATCGTCAGCCAGAAAGGAATTGAAGTTGATCCTGACAAGGTCAAGGCCATTCAAGAAATGCCTTCTCCGAAAACTGAAAAACATGTTAGAGGATTCCTGGGACGTTTGAACTACATCTCCAGATTCATATTCCTTATGACCGCGACATGTGCGCCGATTTTCAAATTACTCAAAAAGAACCAGGATTGCGTTTGGTCAGAAGACTGCCAAACTGCCTTCGACAGTATTAAGGAATATCTGTTGAATCCTCTGATTCTATCACCTCCAGTGGAAGGAAGACCACTAATCATTTACCTCACAGTCCTAGAGGACTCAATGGGATGTGTACTTGGCCAACAAGACGAAACTAAAAGGAAAGAGTCTGTCATTTACTATCTAAGCAAGAAATTCACCGACTGCGAGACTCGGTACACAATGCTTGAGAAAACTTGTTGCGCTTTGGCTGGGGCAGCCAAACCTCTTCGCCAGTACATGATTCGTCATACTACTTGGTTGGTCTCCGAAATGGATCCAATCAAGTATGTTTTCGAAAAACCTGCTCTCACGGGAAGGATTGCCCGTTGGCAGATGTTACTATCAGAATATGACATAGAGTACCACGCTCAGAAAGCCGTTAAAGGAAGTATTTTAGCCGATCATTTGGCTCATCAACCGATTGACGATCAAGAACCAATCGGGTTTGACTTCCCAGACGAAGATGTCATGTATCTAAAAATGAAAGATTGCGATGAACCGCTGTAATACCCCAAAATTTGCTCTCCCCTTTTGGCATCATAGCATGGCATTATCATTTATCATATCATATCCACCTCATTAACATTACATTGCATTTAACATAGAAAAATGAAGCATAGTATCCTTCTTACCATCAGGGCATGTGATCAGGTGGAAGGTGGACAATCAATGGATCCTTCAGAGCACAAAAGGTCAATCAAGTGCCCTCAAGGCAAGCCAAGAGGTCTTTCATGTCTCATACCATCTCAATTGATCATCCACAACCTCAAGGATAAGAGATACAATGGGAGATTGAAGCATTACATCCTTCACTATGCAAGAGGTCCAAAAATTGAAGGAAAATCCTCAAAAGAGATAGCTCATTGATTCAAAATCATCCTCAAAAGGCATATATCATCATCCTTTAAGAAGGTACACAACATACTCTGAGGAATTTGAAATTGAAGACTGCACATTTTTCTCCTAGGAGGTGGGCACCAAAACTAGGGTTTCCCATTAAATCAGGGAATCTTTGATTTTTTGAACAAAACTTGATGTCATGGTATTCCATATGTCCTTAAGTGTATGTATGTGGAAAATTGCATCTCAATTGGTTTTAGAAGTGGTTCAATTGGAAGAAAGATCAAGAATCAGAGAAATTGGGGCAAAGTCAAATAATCAGAGGAAAAAGTCAACTCTTGACTTTTTGAGCCCAAAATCATGAAATTCATGTTACATATGTCCAATGTACAAAATTTGGTCAAGAAATTCCAAAGGAATCATGAAAAAATCAAGATGTGGAAAGTTGCCATTTTTGGGTGAAGTAGGGTTACTAAAAAGAGCAAGTTTTGGCCATTTTGCATCAGAGTTTGAACCAAGGCCATTTAAAATTGAAGCACCAAATGAAAATTCCACCAGGCCACAACAAAAGGTCTTGCTTTAAGCTTCAAATCCATGTGTAGAACATCTCCATTGGATAAAAATTGAGGGAGATATGATTGATCAAAGTTTGAGCAAAGTAGGTTCAAAACTAGGTCATGACCAAGATTTTTAGGTCACGCGCGCAGTCATTTTAACAAACATGTGGTGGGCCAAATGTCCACTCATTTTTCTCATGGTTAAAGGCCTCAAATGAAAAACTTTTCAACATCAAAGTTGTTCCTTGTAGTGTCATCTTCAATACTCATGTTGGACAAAATTCCATTTGATCAAGTTATAGTGGAGATATATTGGTTCAAAGTCATGTTGATTGTGCTGAAATTTTGTGTGCCAAGTTGCCATGCCATGACTTGCTTGCCACGCCCCATAATCAGTTCCCAAACTTGTGTATTTTAAGTCATTTTGCAACTTATTCCAACCTCATTTCACTTCAATTTTCACATCAGCATTGTGCTCCAATGTGCTCTCTTTCAAATGAACCCATGAGCTCACCAAATCATTCACATTACATGGAATAATTCATCCTCAAATCACCCTATCTCTATTGTTCTCACTGTCACATAAAACCAGAAAAAAAGCAAGTGGAATTTATTGCTGATTGAATTAGTTTGCGCATGCTTGATCACACTCACCAACCTTTGCTTCATTTAGCCAAACACCTTTGCATTCACCAGGTCACGTGTGTGGCTCATGCATAGAAGTGGAAAGAAGACAAACTTGTATAACAAGTTGCTTGCTGCAGCTTCATTCTCTTCATCCTCACCATAAAAAACCCAAGATCAACTCGCCTCTAACTAACTGACTCAGTTAGTTAGAGTGAACTCACCCAACTCAGTCACCCAACTCACTTCCTAGCTCACTATAAAACGAAACTTCTCTTCACAAATTCATTTTCAACTTCACTTTTCATTTCCACTCTCAAGAATACTCTCACTCTCTCAATCTTCCCTAAGCTTTTTCTCTCTCTCTGTGCACGAATCATTCATCTTCATCCACCTCAATTCATCATCATCAATGGCATTGAATTGAAGGAGATTTCAGCACAGTCCTCAAGATTGCTGCAAGCATTGTTCAACATTGGATCTCCCTGCTTTCAAGACAACGAGTTATAGCATTTATTTTGCTTAGTTTGTGAAGCTTCAAGGTTGAAGGAGAAGCTAGGATCTCTGGTTTTCTGAAGAGCACTCCGAAGCCTCATCAATTTCAGGTCTATTTCACTCAATTTTAATGCATTGTATTCTTGTGATTTAAGCTTGTTTTATGATGTTTGGAGCTTATTAGGAGCTATGCGTGAGTTCTGTCTAGTTGATAGGCTCTTTAGGAGTTTAGATGTGATTTTAGGGCAATTTGTTTTGGATCGGTTTGTGTTATACGTGTATGTTATGTGAAAAATAGTGTTGGATTCATGATGTACATGAGCTCAGCTTTCGATTGATGTATGTGTTATGCATTTCTGGAGGAATTGGAGTTTGCAGGTGGAGGCTGTTGGCCGGAGAAGGTGACCGGAGGTCCTCTCCGGCCGGTGACTGTTAGAGCTAGGGTTTTTGCCATGTTTTAATCCTGTCCGTTGTTTTTTTCTCATCGTGTGGCTAAGAGCATGACAACGCATTAAAACGCATGTGCAAGGCATGTGCCATTTTTCTGATTTCAATTAAACAGGGTGTGGTGTGGTGTATGGTATGGAACGTGGACATGCGTGTGTGAGCGTTTGATCTGATTACTTTGACTGTGTGTATGACTTGACTTCATCCAATGGTTGTAATGGTTTTGACTTGTGTTGACTGGGAGTGTATGGTTGTTATGGTGCTATGCGTGCTTAATGGACTTAGTCAGATTTGATATCCACACCCCCATGCCTTAAGCCCAAACCATTCTTGAACTGAGTAATTGCTATGCTTGCACCCCCTTTCTTTATTTCCATTTTATTTTATTTTTTCATTTTTATACACGTTTGCTTTTTAATTTTTAAAAATATCAAACATCATCATAAAATTCCACAAAACTTCATGAGCATCATTAAAACATTTAGAAAATTTTTCATGATTTTATTTTCTGATTTTATGACCTTTTTGCCCCTGCTCCATAATTTTCTTTGAATTTCTTTGATGTGCATTCTTAATATGGTACATGATCTTGTTTAATTTTTTTCTTGATCATTAAAAATTGTTTTGATGCTCTTCTTTTTGCATTGAGTCATTATCATCTTGAGGTATGTTAAGTGATTTTTATTTGATTTTTTAGGTCAGTTTTATGGCATGTTTGGTGTTCACTTTTGTGCTACTTTGTATGATATGTCTATGTGACCTAAGTGCATTGTTTGACATCATTTTGCCTTGGTTCCTTGCATGCTACTTTGATATGTGATTCATCTCTGATTAGTGAACTCCAATACCATGTTTTCATAATTTTCATGAGGCCATTTGATTTTTGCTTGATGCACTTCATTTAAAGCATTATAACATGTCATATCATTGTAATCTTTGGTGCATGTTTTCTTTTGTGTATACTTGCATGATCATTTGCATACTTGGTGAACCATTCACTTGACATTATAGGTCATTGATACATATTATATGTCATCCTTGCATGTTGACTTTCATTTAAACCTTGTGCACCTTTAACATGTTGTGTTTGTACTTGTGTTCTCTTTTGAACTTCCATTTCAATTCTACTTCTTCTATCACTTCTTAAATGTTTTGATGTTTACTTCATGAATACTTGTGAGATGTTGGTGAATCGTTTTTCATTTCATGTCAATTCTGGTTGTTGATGTACATGTTCCATTTATGCATGTCCTCTTCATTTCTTTCCATCTTTCATCTACCCCTTCTTCTTGTAACATGTTTAAATGCTAATGGGTGATGATTATTGCTTATTCACTTGCACTTGTATGATGATATTCACTTGTTGTCCATATGATGCCCATTCTGGTTGTGGCTCTAGGATTTGGTTTCTCATTTAATTCTTTTGAGTTTTATGATGCATTACATGTTCTTTTACTTCTTATACTTCTTATACTTGTTCACTAACCATGTAGGGGCTTTGGTAAGTTTCAATTGAGTGTGGATAAGGAATCCACATTCAACTTCTATCCTTTCTCTTTTACAATTCCATTTTGTGTTTTGTTAAGCACTTATGTGCTTTCTTTTAATAACTCATCACTTTCCCTTTGTGAATTACAATTCATCTTCTACTTTAGAAGTGAATTGTTTAATTCATTCTTTCTTTAGACTTTAGGTTGAAACCTCACAAACTTTAGGATCACTCCCTTAACTAATCAATTAGGATTGAGTCTTAGTCCATATAGATTTTTACCTTTACCCTCTCTTGAGTCTTTCATCTTCTCATCTCAAAGAAAACTCAAAACATCTAATAAAGGTAGGCATTTATTGCATTTAGGCCTTTCATATAAAGAAAAGGTTATAAGGGGTCTTCTCTTATAATCTTAGAATGTATAGCATGTAGCCCATCTTGGGTCAATGTGTTAAACATGTGATCTTGTATGAGGGACTTAAATGCAATACTTGTTGAAGGTACAAATAAAAAACACTTCTTCATTTCTTAATTAATAAAAACACTTAATCAACACAAGTATGCGAGTGTGTTTGAACCTTGACAATTGGAACTAAGTGTGAGGGTCTTCTTCACCCTTAGTGTGCTTTCTTACCCATTCCATCTTGGAATATGAGAATGTACACATTCCAATGACTAAGATCCAGATACACTGTCATATGCAAACAAATCCAAAACACTTCCTTCTAAAAGACAAAAAACAAACAATAACGTCTTTCCTTCGGGAATTCTTTTCTCATCTCACTCACTCTCAACGTATGAACGTGCTCCTACTCGTTCTCTTGCAAGATGGTAACGCACTCGGACCAGCGAGCCTGCAACACCTGAGCTAGAACGTAAGCCGTTCTCTAAAAAACACAATCCATCCCTAGTGAGGGGAACTACGTCGCTCTGATTCTCATGCTCCCGATGAGATACGTAGGCAGTGGGGTAGGGCCCATGCGAGCACTTCTTTTATTTTCCCTACATTTGTTTCTCATTCCTTTTCCAGTTCTCTTTTCGTTCCTTTTCCAGTATTCTTTTATATCACCCTTTGATCGAGACAAGCAAGCGTGGATCCCATCGGGTACGATGGACGCGTGGGGGTGCTAATACCTTCCTCTCGCGTAACCGACTCCCGAACCCAGTTCTCTTGGTCGTAAGACCATGCTTTTCCTTTCTCTTAGGTTTACGCGGTGTTTCCTTTCCCTCTCTTGGGATAAATACACATTGCTGGCGACTCTGTTTCGGTGCCACTTTCACGTTTGTACTTGGATGAAAATCCCGGGAGCGACAGCTGGCGACTCTGCTGGGGATTGAACCCAGAATCTCTGGTTTCCTTAGCGAGTCAATCCTAGCGCTTGTCTGCTTTTCTTTCATTGGGTGTTTACTGTTGTGCTATATGTTGTTGTTTATTTATTTTACTGTATTTACCGCATTTTAGCATTACATATCATATATTATATTGTGTTGCACTGTTTTGTCTGTTTGGCGGGATGGGTGTTCTGAGAGATAAGCTCACTACCAAGGCTTGAGTACATACATAGGTATTAGAGTGGATAGTCATGACGTTTGCGTGGTGGTGACCACGTATTGTTGTTCATGAGACCCACAACCAGACGAGGTTTTATCAGGAGCTTTCTGCTACTGCATGTTATGCAGGCCAATGGTTATTCTCTTGAGGGACTGTCGACTCTGGTGACCATTCCCGAGGACTCAGTTGCGGCACTCCTCCCGAGATGTGACAGTGGCAGACCACATTCCGTGGCAAACCCATTGCACATTCTCGATCCGAGGACCCAATGCTGGGAACTTGCTATAGGACATCCCTTTTTGAAAGAGAATCAGCGGAGGCACTCCTCGATTGGCGATAGTACTGTACCCTGAGGGATGAATGTACTATTGCTTCTCGACCTCAGTGCCAGAAGCTGAGGACCTTTTTGTTTTGGAGAATCAGTTGAGGCCTCCTCGATTGATGATGATGCCAAACCAGAAATGGTGAACGTATCATCATTTCTCGACCTGAGAGCCCGGGATACTGAACATCCTAGTACCCACATGTGAGAAGGGCGGGTTGTTTACAGGTTTGCAGGTAACCATGACCTCCTACATACCCGGTTTTCTATCATCATTGCACAAAAAGGAAGTTTCATCCTATTGTATTCAGATGGTTCTTATCTATGGTTCTATATTAGTCTCAGAGCTACACTGACACCGTTCACAGTTCAGCACAGGCACCTGATTACCTGATCACATTGCCCTTTGCATTGCATTATCATATTTTAACATACATGTTTATTCATTTCCAGGTGCATATATTACCCTTGATTCCAGTCATCAGGTCCCTGCAAAGATGAACACTAAAGAGAGGAAGAATATCATCAGCTATAAGTTCCTTACGCCTACTTTAGGCCCTATTATTATGCTGAAGGGAATGGCGAGCCCTGCAGTACGAGAAGCTTTTGAAGAGAAATATGGGTGGATTTTATCTATGGTCCGTAATGTCAGTGATTATGAAGCCAGAGGTCTCCATACGTTGATGCAGTTCTATGATCCGCCTCTGAGGTGTTTTGTATTTCCAGACTATGTGTTGGTTCCTACCTTGGAGGAGTATTCCAACATGTTGGGGATTGCTATCAAGGAGGAGCCCCCTTTCTTTGGATCAGTGGGGGATCTTGACTTTGGAAAGGTGGCTGGTGCTCTTTATTTGAGCAAATCAGAGTTAGGCGACAATGTCTCCAACAAAGGAAAGATTTGTGGTTACAAGCTGGAATATCTGATTAAGAAGGCCCAGGAAGCAGCTAAAGGCGAGAATTGGCTTGTTTTTAATGCTTTGCTAGCCCTTTGTATATACGGCATAGTGTTGTTTCCCAACGAGCCGGATTTTATTGATACGGACGCTATACGAATATTCATGATGAAGAACCCGGTGCCAACGCTACTGGGAGATCTTCACTACTCGTTGTACAACCGAAACGAAAAGAAAAGAGGAGGGATAATTCGTTGTTGTGCACCTTTGTTCTATAAGTGGTTTGCAGGCCGTTTACCACAATCAGGGGCTTTTGTGGATTCCAAAGATTCTCTAGAGTGGAAACAGCGTTTAATGGGATTGGTGGCCAAGGACATCGTATGGGTAGATCATGGGCTGATTGGCAAGAATATTATCCACAGCTGTGGTAAGTTCCCTAACGTTCCACTGATAGGAAGACTGGGTGGGATTAACTACAATCCTTCTTTGGCCATTCGACAATTTGGGTATGCCCTGACAGGTCCGCCTATTAAGAGAGATGTGGAGGAGTCCCTCTATTTTCATACATCAGATGGGTGGGAAGCAGCACAGAAAGCTTCTGAAAGCTGGGGTAGCATACTGAAAAAGGGGAAAGTTACTCTAGGAAAGCCTAACAACCGGGTTTATCCAGCATATGAAGAGTGGGTGAAGAAAAGAGTTGAAGATTTTCTCTTGCCTTTTGGTAAGGCACCCCTTTTGTATCCGGAGAATGAGAAAGCAAGAAGCACTGCTACTGTGGAAGAAGTTGACAAGTTGCAAGCCTTGGTGAAAAAACTTCAAGGAGAGAATTCCGAGTTGAGTAGCCGTCTTCAGAATGCTCTACATGTCAACAAAGAGCTGGAGCGGAAAGCCCAAGATGCTGAACAAATCCTAACTGCAAAAGAAAAAGACTTTGCTGGAAGAGCCCAACATTTCCGGAAGATTAGTAAAGGTGCTGATGATGCTACTCAAGCCCACAAGCAAACCAAACAGGCGTTAGCACAGACCAAGGAAAAGTTAACAAAGTTTCAGCACGCTTGGGACGAAGTTAGGATAGAGAATGCTGAATTACAGGAACAGTTGCAGATTAAGGACGAAGAGCTTGAAAAGGCGCATGAGCAGAGGAGAAAGTATCGGGAAAGCCTCGGTAAGAGTCAAGAACAGCTAGAAGAAGCTAGAGGTGAGCTGAGGAACACCAAGAAAGAGCTTGAAGAAGTCATGATAGAAAGGGAGATACTCAAGACGCAAGCTGGCATAAAGAGACACAAAGGAGTGTGTGATGACGAGGCTCTGATGCTGCATATGGGTTCTTTAACTGAAGCTCTTGAGAAAAGGGATGTCTTGATCAAAGAAATGATTGAAAAGCCGAATCACCAGCGTACCCGTATACTTTTTGAGGAGATCAAATACTCAAGTGATAAGCTGAAGGGTGTGGAATTGTCAGACTGATGTTCTTTTCCTTATATTTTGTTGTTAATGGTTACCATCAGGCTTGTTGATGGATCCATTTTTCCTTGTATTGCATTTGCGGTTGAACCTTTCTTAAATGTACTTGAATACTTCGTTGAATGAGTATGAGCAGTTTTATTCAGAATTATTCCTTATCAGATAGCTGCACACAAGCACATGACCACGACACGTCTCTTTATATCACAATTTCTGGTCTTCAGATTTCTGTGGTTGGATTGGAATCAGGGTATAAAGCACCTCGGAAATGACAAACATGGCATTGCATGGCATTGCATATCATTTTGCATTTTTGTTACTTGCTTTTCAGGTACTCGATGCAGGGTCTCTAACCTTTATTTGGTTTCAGGCAGTATAGCTGAGAGTCATATTCACCGATATTCGACACGAAGGAATCAAGTAAGAATCATGGATCAAGTGCAAAGTGATTTGGCTGAAATGAGGGCGCGTATGGACCAGTTCATGACCCTCATGACTGGCATGGCGCAAAATCAGGAGAGATTGAGGCTTTTGGTAGAGCGTCCAGACAATGGGCCCGAAGGTGATCAGCATGACAATTCACAGGGACATGGCATTCCTCCTCCCGGTGGCAACCCTCCTCCTGGTGGTAACAATCGGGGTAATGGAAATGGTAGGCATGCTGGTGTTACTCTTGAAGATACTCTAGAAGACCAATTTACTCTGCTGGATGCTGATGTGGGTAATCAAGGGGATCGAAGGTATGATGAGTTAGCAGAGAATATCAGGGCCATAGAATGCAAGAACTCTATGGGTATTGATGTTACCAGCTTGGGGCTGGTCTCAGGAGTCAGAATTCCCCCTAAATTCAAGCCTCCCACTTTTGATAAGTATCACGGCAATGCGTGTCCCCAAACGCATCTTCAAGCTTACTTTGGGAAGATTTCAGCCCATACGGATGACGAGAAGCTATGGATGCACTATTTTCAGGACAGTCTGGCTGGGGCGTCCTTGACCTGGTACATGAAGTTGAATAGAGCTGCTGTGAAGAATTGGAAAGATCTGGCAGAAGCGTTCCTGAAGCAATACCAGTATAATATTGACATGGCGCCCAACCGTACCCAATTGCAGGGATTGTCCCAGAATGCCAAGGAGAGTTTCAAAGAATATGCACAGAGGTGGAGGGAAATGGCTGCCCAGGTCCAACCTCCCTTGTCAGACAGAGAAACGGCAGATATGTTCATGGGCACCTTGCAAGGGGCCTATCTGGATAGATTAGCTGCTTGTCCGTCAACTGGATTTGCTGATATTGTGATTGCGGGAGAAAGAATAGAAAGTCTGTTAAAGCTTGGAAAGATCCAGGATGTGAGTGGGGCTGGCTCTTCGGGGACGAAGAAACCGTTTGCTAGTAACCAGAAAAGAAGAGAAGGTGATACGAATGCTATGTTTAGAGGACGAGGCAGAGGGCGTTCTCGAGCTTATTATCAGGTAGATGCTGTAACAATCCCCACACCGTCTGTTCAGAAACAACAACCTCAACAACAAGTTCAACAGCAACAACCTTTTTTCCAGCAAAGGTCTAGACAGAGGGATCGTAAGATGGATCCTCTCCCTATGACTTATGTCGCGCTGTTGCCCCGGCTACTCGAGTTAAAGTTGGTAGAACTCCGTACTATGAAAGCTCCGGTTGCTGGAAACCTGCCACCTAACTTCGATGCTAATGCTCGTTGTGAGTTCCACTCAGGTGCTCAGGGGCACTCCATTGAAAAATGTTGGGCTTTCCATCATAAAGTACAAGATTTGATTGATGCTAAAGCCATCAATTTCTCTCCCGCTCCCAATATTACTCAGCATCCCATGCCTGATCATAGTGCAGCAAATGTGTACGCTATTGAAGATGGGAGGAGATTGAATTTGGTGTTAGACGTTCATCAAGTGAAAACTTCTTTGTTGGTTGTAAAAGATCGTTTATTGAAGGGACAGGTGTTCCCGGGCTGTAATCAAGATTGCTCTGAGTGTATGAATCAGGAGAACGGCTGTGATAAGTTGAAGATGGGTTTACAGAATCTGATCGATGAAGGATGTCTACAGTTCGACAGAGTCGTGAAAGACACTGATGAGATATCAACAGTGACCATCTATTACACTCCTGCTGAGATTCAAATGCCGGTCAATGCAGTTCCCGTGGCGAGTGTTGCGCCAGAAAGGCCCAGTCCTGTCACTATCACGGTGCCAGGACCAATTCCGTTCACGTCTACGAAGGCTATCCCATGGCACTATGGGGCAGATGTATATTACGAAGGTAAAAAGCAGGAAGTTGAGTCGTCAGTCAGCCCAAATATTGATAATGTAGGGGGTGTAGGGGGCTTTACAAGGAGTGGAAGGTTGTTCGCTCCCCAAACCTTGAGAAGTGATAAGGAGGTAGAAGCTGCAGCAAAGGCTAAGGGTAAACAGGTGGTTGAAAATGCGCCTACACCTGAAGCAGAGACAAAGATTACTTTTGATAAGGAAATGGAAGAATTTATGAAGATAATCAAGAAAAACGATTATAAGATTGTGGACCAACTGAATCAGACCCCTTCAAAGATTTCAATCTTGTCACTATTGATGTGCTCTGATGCGCATCGGCAGGCGTTGTTGAAAGTGTTGAAGAATGCATACGTGCCATAGGAAATTACTGTTAATCAGCTCGAGGGCGTAATCTCCAATGTTAATGTTAGCCATGGCTTGGGCTTTACAAGTAGAGATCTGACTATTGAAGGAAGAAACCACAATAAGGCTTTGCATATCACGATGGAGTGTAAGGGCGCAGTGTTGTCTCATGTACTGGTAGACACTGGTTCATCACTCAATGTCTTGCCCAAGAAGGCATTAATGAAGCTGGAAGTTGATGGTTTGATCTTAAGGCCTAGTGAATTGGTGGTCAGAGCATTCGATGGGACCAGACGATCTGTGTTTGGTGAGGTGGAATTGCCCGTACAAATTGGACCACAGGTATTCAAATCCACGTTCCATGTCATGGACATACAACCTGCATATAGCTGCCTATTGGGACGCCCTTGGATTCACGGAGCCGGGGCTGTTACTTCTACTTTGCATCAAAAGCTGAAGTATGAGTTTGAAGGGCAGGTTGTGACGGTGTGTGGGGAAGAAGACATCTTTGTGAGTCACTTGTCCACGTTCAAGTACATTGAAATGGATGGGGAAATTCATGAGATGTTGTGCCAATCATTTGAAGCAGTCAATATTGACGATGCACCTGAGTCTTCTTCTGTACCAGTTGGGGCCGGTACCTCCATTTCATCTTACAAACAAGCTGTCGAAGTCGTCAGGGCAGGCAACGCCCAAGGTTGGGGCAGGTTGATAGAGACCCCAATGAAGGAAGACAAATTTGGTATTGGTTATCATCCCTCTACAACTTCAGATGCGGGGAGCAGGGGACCCATTACTTTCAATAGTGGGGGAATTATCTACACGGACCAGTCTTGTGCAGCCACAGAGGATAGTGTTGACAGTAATTGTGACCTGGACAACTGGGTACGCCCTCATGCTCCGGGACAACAAGTGCAGAACTGGTTCGTTGAAGAAGTCATCCGGGTTATTCTTCAGACAGAGTAATTTTTCTTTGTTTTTTCTAACCATAATGCATGTCAAAATCTTGCGCTCTGCCCAAGGCGTATAGATTCATTTGTAGGGCCACCATGGTTGCATTTTCAATGTTTAATCATTAATAAAGGACGTTTTGCAATCAAATTTTGTTCTCTGTCTTTCAGTTTTTATTTTTGCACAAAAAAAAAATAAAATGGCAATGTTTCATTTTCTTTTGTTTTGCTTAAAAATAAATTCTAAAATAAGGCATGAACCCGTTCATGCAGACTTGGTCCTCCGGATACCACTGATAACGATTTTGATATGGCCATGTATGACTTTGACAATCTGATTTATCAAGCCGAAGAAGGGGATGAGAAAGATTGTGAACTCCCTAAAGAACTGGCCAGATTGTCGAAACAAGAGGAAAGGGTCATCCAGCCTCATCAGGAGACTGTAGAAATCATCAATATTGGTACCAAGGACGCCAAGAAAGAGATCAGGATTGGTGCCAGCTTGCAAGCAGATGTGAAGCAAACTTTGACGGAAATGTTGCGCGAGTATGTTGACATCTTCGCCTGGTCGTATCAAGACATGCCGGGGTTGAATACGGATATTGTCGTGCACAGGCTGCCATTAAGAGAAGAATGTCCGCCAGTCAAGCAGAAACTTCGTCGGACTCACCCCGACATGGCTTTAAAGATTAAGGAGGAAGTCCAGAAGCAGTGGGATGCTGGTTTTCTTGCTGTGACAAAGTATCCTCCGTGGGTAGCCAACATCGTGCCAGTACCGAAGAAGGATGGAAAAGTGAGAATGTGTGTGGATTATCGAGATCTTAATAAAGCTAGCCCGAAAGATGATTTTCCACTACCTCATATTGATGTGCTGGTCGATAATACAGCTCAGTTTTCAGTGTTCTCATTTATGGACGGTTTCTCCGGGTACAACCAGATCAAGATGGCACCTGAAGATATGGAGAAGACCACGTTCATTACTCCGTGGGGTACATATTGTTATAAAGTAATGCCTTTTGGGTTGAAAAACGCAGGGGCAACGTACCAGCGGGCGATGGTGACATTGTTTCATGACTTGATTCATAAGGAGATCGAATGTTATGTAGATGATATGATTGCCAAGTCGAGAACAGAAGAGGAACATCTGGTTAACCTGAAAAAGCTGTTTGAAAGGTTGAGAAAGTTCCGTCTGAGATTAAATCCAAACAAGTGCACGTTTGGGGTACGTTCTGGAAAGTTACTGGGTTTCATTGTGAGCGAAAGAGGAATCGAGGTTGATCCTGCCAAGGTGAAAGCAATACAAGAAATGCCTGAACCGAGAACAGAAAAAGAGGTTCGTGGTTTCTTGGGTAGATTGAACTACATTGCAAGGTTCATATCTCACCTAACAGCCACGTGTGAGCCAATATTTAAATTGTTAAGGAAAGATCAAACGGTCAGGTGGAATGACGATTGCCAATTGGCACTCGATAAGATAAAAGAATATTTGCAGGAACCTCCAATTCTAATGCCTCCAGTTGAAGGGAGACCGCTGATAATGTATCTGACGGTACTTGAAGGTTCCATGGGTTGTGTTCTCGGTCAACATGACGAGACAGGTAGGAAGGAGCATGCTATTTACTACCTGAGCAAAAAGTTCAATGATTGTGAGTCCCGATACTCAATGCTTGAAAAGACATGTTGTGCGCTTGCATGGGCCGCTAAGCGATTGAGGCAATATATGGTTAGGCACACGACCTTGTTGATTTCAAAAATGGATCCTATCAAGTACATTTTCGAGAAACCAGCATTGACAGGCAGAGTTGCACGGTGGCAAATGGTCTTGACAGAGTATGACATTCAGTACACTTCACAAAAGGCCATCAAAGGAAGTATCTTGTCCGACTATCTTGCGCAACAGCCGATTGATGATTACCAACCCATGAAATTTGACTTCCCTGATGAGGACATCATGTTTCTCAAAGCTAAAGACTGCGAGGAACCACTTCCGGAGGAGGGGCCAGACCCTGAATCCAAATGGAGTCTGATGTTTGATGGGGCTGTCAATATGAATGGGTGCGGAGTTGGAGCGGTTCTTATCACGCCGGAAGGTGTTCATATGCCTTTCACTTCCCGAATAACTTTCGGATGCACCAATAATGAAGCAGAGTACGAAGCTTGTATAATGGGGATCGAGGAGGCGATTAATCTACGGATTAAGACCCTTGATATATTTGGTGATTCAGCTTTGGTAATCAATCAAGTGAAAGGGAGTTGGTACACGCACCAAGCAAATCTAGTGCCGTATAGAGATTATACAAGGAGATTGCTGACATTTTTCACAACAGTGAAACTGTACCATATTCCTCGAGATGAGAATAGGTTCGCTGATGCCTTGGCCACTTTGTCTTCCATGATCAAAGTGCAAGGATGGAACCATGTACCTAAGATTGAGGTATCCCGCCTTGACAGACCAGCATTTGTGTTTGCGGTCGATGCAGCGTCTGATGACAAGCCATGGTTTTATGACATTAAGTGTTTCTTGAAAAGTCAAGAGTACCCGCCCGGGGCATCGTCCAAAGACAGGAAGACGTTGAGAAGGTTAGCCGGTAGTTTCTTCTTGAACAAAGATGGCGTGCTGTATAAAAGAAATTTTGACACGGTCCTGCTTAGATGTGTGGATAGACATGAAGCAGACTTGTTGATGATTGAAGTGCACGAAGGCTCTTTCGGTACCCATGCCGGAGGACATGCAATGGCTAAAAAGTTGTTAAGATCGGGATATTATTGGTTGACTATGGAGTCAGATTGTTGCAAATATGCCCGCAAATGCCATAAATGCCAGATCTATGCAGACAAGGTGCATGGGCCTCCAAATCCGTTGAGTATCATGTCGTCGCCTTGGCCGTTTGCCATGTGGGGCATTGATATGATCGGAAAGATTGAGCCTACAGCTTCCAATGGTCATCGTTTCATCTTGGTGGCAATTGATTACTTCACCAAATGGGTTGAAGCCGCATCCTATGCCAATGTTACAAAACAAGTGGTCGCTCGTTTCTTAAAACGGGATATCATTTGCCGATATGGAGTTCCCGAAAGAATCATTACTGATAATGGTTCTAATTTGAACAATAAGATGATGGCTGAGTTATGCCGGGACTTCAAAATCGAACATCACAATTCTTCTCCGTACCGCCCAAAGATGAATGGCGCGGTCGAAGCGGCCAACAAAAATATCAAGAAGATTGTGCAGAAGATGGTTGTCACGTACAAAGATTGGCATGAGATGTTACCATTTGCTTTGCATGGGTATCGAACGTCGGTACGCACGTCCACTGGGGCAACCCCATTCTCACTTGTATATGGTATGGAGGCAGTGCTACCGGTTGAAGTAGAAATTCCGTCCCTCAGAGTCATGATGGATGTTAAGCTAGATGAAGCTGAATGGGTACGAGCCAGATTTGATCAGCTGAGCCTTATTGAGGAAAAGCGATTGGCGGCTGTATGTCATGGGCAACTATATCAGCGCAGAATGAAGCAGGCATTTGACCAAAAGGTGCGTCCTCGGGTTTACAAAGTCGGAGATGTGGTACTCAAAAGGATCCTTCCTCCCAATACAGATCACAGGGGCAAATGGACTCCTAACTATGAAGGTCCATTCGTGGTTAAAAAGGTCTTTTCGGGCGGAGCTTTATTGCTTACAACCATGGATGGCGAAGACTTTTCATCCCCTGTCAACTCGGACGTAGTCAAAAAATACTTCGCATGAATAGACCCGCTGGATAATAAAAATAAAAAAATCCAGGCAAAAAAGGGCATCCCGGCGAACCAAAAATAGAATAAGGTTCGGGCAAAAATTAGGGATATAATTGAAAAAAATTGTACACCCGGTAAGTTGAAAACCCGAAAGGGCAACTTAGGCAAAAAAGGGTATCCTGGTGGATCGAAAACCTGAAAGGGCGGTCCACACAAAAGAGGGATTTAAGCGAATGACTATGGTCTGAGTTATCTATCCCACATTATCATTTGAACAACTGACGTTCTGAAGGATAGGAATCGGTCTGATCATTCCTCAGAAGGCAAGGTCGGGGAGTTTTGAAGACATACTGGTCATAATAGAATGGAAACTCAGTGGAATTCCGTTTTCACATTGCCATTAGGATAGTTTCTTTTCTCAATTTTCAGCGATCACCTCTTTCCAGGGATTGCTTCCAGATGTAATTGCCTATTCTGGGCTCTCAGTCAATAAATTGAATTTCAATAAAAAGCTTTCTATTTTTGTTTTATTGCTTTGTTTGCAAAAACGTCCTAATTTTTGATAAAACATTGCATTTGAAAACATGGCAGCCTTGCAATAACATGCGCAGAAAAAACATTTGAAATTACTTCGAATGTTGAATACTCCCGGATGGTGGA
The DNA here is from genome assembly GCA_022829125.1 of Lathyrus tuberosus. Lineage (NCBI taxonomy): Eukaryota > Viridiplantae > Streptophyta > Magnoliopsida > Fabales > Fabaceae > Lathyrus > Lathyrus tuberosus. The sequence continues at coordinate 4,079,063 of JALAZF010000440.1, forward strand.
TTCTAGCCACGCAATATTCGGGGCATGGGGGCATATTCTTTTGTTGCAGGTAGCAGGTGCAGATGATTTTAAGCACAAGACCAGCAATAAATCACCCCACGCAAAAGACTAGGGCAATTACGGGTGAGGAGGTCTGCGTTCATCGCTCGGTCGACGGTCGTTCATAACGGTTCGATATCATTGAATTAAGTTCAACTGGGTACCGTTGTATCTTATTAAGTCGATTCTCTCATACAGTACTTCCAACAACTACAAGCTTTTCTGTGTCGATAACGGTCACAGGTTCCCCAAAAGAGTGGTCTCGTCAACACCGAAACTGATGGTCATTATCCCCAGCGAAGTCACAAGAGTTTGAAGAGGCTAAATCTTCTGTAAAATCCTCTTATGACATCCTCTTCGGGGACGAATTGTTGTTTTGTCCAAGCATGGGGCATGATTGTTTCCCCAGCATGAAGTGTTGATCATCCCCAGTAGAGTTTGAGGACAGTTGGTCTTCTATAAAATCCTCTCAAAAGGCATTCCCCAGCACGAGACGTTTTAAAGTAGTTTCCGCCAGCAGAGTTTGTTATAAACTCGTCATCCCTAACGGAATTGTCTAAAGGAAAGCTCGCCTAACATGGGGCATTGTGGTACTTATCCTAAGCTTGACAGTCATATTCTTCAGCAGAATACTGTGGATTTGCTTTGGGTTTCCCCAACAGATCTCTAAGGACTCTTTCCTAGCAAGTTGCAGTGGAATGTTCTAACCAGGATTTGCATATCCCTGGAAGAGTAGCCCTGATACCCAGCAAGATCGTATCTCTGGTCATGGTATCCCCACAGAGGTCAGCATCGAATCTTGTCAGCAACTCCCAGCTGAGTTGTTGTTCTCCCCGCAGAGGTTTATAAGATCGACAGAATCTATTCCTCAACAAGGATGGTACAGCCTTTCCCCAGCCGGGTCAGAAGGTGGATAACCCCTACAAAGGGTCTTAGATTGGATAGATCCCCAAGCAGAGTTTTTATGACTTCTCTCCCCTAGAAAGACGCCATACAAAGAAATTCTCATCCCCAGCGAAATCACTGTGACCAGAATTCATTCCCCCAACAGATGAAGTGATTCCTGGCAGATTTATTATTCTTCAAGTCCAATTTATTTGGCAAGCTTGACAATTCGAAGCAGACGGATTATTCATTCATTCTCCAGTGGAGAGGTTATCCTTTCAGGAGTCTCCAAAGTCAAATCATTGGTCTTTGCTCCTCAGCAGAGTCAGCAGAGATGTCTGACACAGATGCAGAGAGTAATACAATTTTGCAAATTCTTAAAGTCCAACAGTGGATTGGCAAAAGTCCGTCTTCGGGTGGCAAAAGTCCAACAGTGGATTGGCGAAAGGTCCATCTAAGGGTGGAAAATTCTTAAAGTCCAACAGTGGATTGGCAAAAGTCAGTCTTCGGGTGGCAAAAGTCCAACAGTGGATTGGCAAAAGTCCGTCTTCGGGTGGCACGAAGCTGCAAAGTCCACCAGTAGTGTGGCAGGCCAGTAGTCGTCTGGAATTGCATAAAAGACATTATTAAAGTCCACCAGTAGCGTGGCAAGCCAGTAGTCGTCTGGCGTCGTTCAAAAGACGTTATCAAAGTCCACCAGTAGTGTGGCAGGCCAGTAGTCGTCTGGAATTGCATAAAAGACATTATTAAAGTCCACCAGTAGCGTGGCAAGCCAGTAGTCGTCTGGCGTCATTCAAAAGACGTTATCAAAGTCCACCAGTAGTGTGGCAGGCCAGTAGTCGTCTGGAATTGCATAAAAGACATTATTAAAGTCCATCAGCAGTGTGGCAAGCCAGTAGTCGTCTGGCGTCATTCAAAAGACAGTTTTCTCCGACAATGTTTCATTGAAGATTCAAGCCAGCAATGTCGTGGAAGTTTCTTCCTCATCATCCAGAGCAAATTTTTGGTTATATTTGGTATTCAATCACTATATACCTTGAAAGTTCGAAAGCAATTGCTTTCAGGCATTCAGGTCTACAGCGCTTGAATAGGGGCAGCTGTAATACCCTAAAATTTGCTCTCCCCTTTTGGCATCATAGCATGGCATTATCATTTATCATATCATATCCACCTCATTAACATTACATTGCATTTAACATAGAAAAATGAAGCATAGTATCCTTCTTACCATCAGGGCATGTGATCAGGTGGAAGGTGGACAATCAATGGATCCTTCAGAGCACAAAAGGTCAATCAAGTGCCCTCAAGGCAAGCCAAGAGGTCTTTCATGTCTCATACCATCTCAATTGATCATCCACAACCTCAAGGATAAGAGATACAATGGGAGATTGAAGCATTACATCCTTCACTATGCAAGAGGTCCAAAAATTGAAGGAAAATCCTCAAAAGAGATAGCTCATTGATTCAAAATCATCCTCAAAAGGCATATATCATCATCCTTTAAGAAGGTACACAACATACTCTGAGGAATTTGAAATTGAAGACTGCACATTTTTCTCCTAGGAGGTGGGCACCAAAACTAGGGTTTCCCATTAAATCAGGGAATCTTTGATTTTTTGAACAAAACTTGATGTCATGGTATTCCATATGTCCTTAAGTGTATGTATGTGGAAAATTGCATCTCAATTGGTTTTAGAAGTGGTTCAATTGGAAGAAAGATCAAGAATCAGAGAAATTGGGGCAAAGTCAAATAATCAGAGGAAAAAGTCAACTCTTGACTTTTTGAGCCCAAAATCATGAAATTCATGTTACATATGTCCAATGTACAAAATTTGGTCAAGAAATTCCAAAGGAATCATGAAAAAGTCAAGATGTGGAAAGTTGCCATTTTTGGGTGAAGTAGGGTTACTAAAAAGAGCAAGTTTTGGCCATTTTGCATCAGAGTTTGAACCAAGGCCATTTAAAATTGAAGCACCAAATGAAAATTCCACCAGGCCACAACAAAAGTTCTTGCTTTAAGCTTCAAATCCATGTGTAGAACATCTCCATTGGATAAAAATTGAGGGAGATATGATTGATCAAAGTTTGAGCAAAGTAGGTTCAAAACTAGGTCATGACCAAGATTTTCAGGTCACGCGCGCAGTCATTTTAACAAACATGTGGTGGGCCAAATGTCCACTCATTTTTCTCATGGTTAAAGGCCTCAAATGAAAAACTTTTCAACATCAAAGTTGTTCCTTGTAGTGTCATCTTCAATACTCATGTTGGACAAAATTCCATTTGATCAAGTTATAGTAGAGATATATTGGTTCAAAGTCATGTTGATTGTGCTGAAATTTTGTGTGCCAAGTTGCCATGCCATGACTTGCTTGCCACGCCCCATAATCAGTTCCCAAACTTGTGTATTTTAAGTCATTTTGCAACTTATTCCAACCTCATTTCACTTCAATTTTCACATCAGCATTGTGCTCCAATGTGCTCTCTTTCAAATGAACCCATGAGCTCACCAAATCATTCACATTACATGGAATAATTCATCCTCAAATCACCCTATCTCTATTGTTCTCACTGTCACATAAAACCAGAAAAAAAAGCAAGTGGAATTTATTGCTGATTGAATTAGTTTGCGCATGCTTGATCACACTCACCAACCTTTGCTTCATTTAGCCAAACACCTTTGCATTCACCAGGTCACGTGTGTGGCTCATGCATAGAAGTGGAAAGAAGACAAACTTGTATAACAAGTTGCTTGCTGCAGCTTCATTCTCTTCATCCTCACCATAACACTCTAAGCATCACCCACACCATAAAAAACCCAAGATCAACTCGCCTCTAACTAACTGACTCAGTTAGTTAGAGTGAACTCACCCAACTCAGTCACCCAACTCACTTCCTAGCTCACTATAAAACGAAACTTCTCTTCACAAATTCATTTTCAACTTCACTTTTCATTTCCACTCTCAAGAATACTCTCACTCTCTCAATCTTCCCTAAGCTTTTTCTCTCTCTCTGTGCACGAATCATTCATCTTCATCCACCTCAATTCATCATCATCAATGGCATTGAATTGAAGGAGATTTCAGCACAGTCCTCAAGATTGCTGCAAGCATTGTTCAACATTGGATCTCCCTGCTTTCAAGACAACGAGTTATAGCATTTATTTTGCTTAGTTTGTGAGGCTTCAAGGTTGAAGGAGAAGCTAGGATCTCTGGTTTTCTGAAGAGCACTCCGAAGCCTCATCAATTTCAGGTCTATTTCACTCAATTTTAATGCATTGTATTCTTGTGATTTAAGCTTGTTTTATGATGTTTGGAGCTTATTAGGAGCTATGCGTGAGTTCTGTCTAGTTGATAGGCTCTTTAGGAGTTTAGATGTGATTTTAGGGCAATTTGTTTTGGATCGGTTTGTGTTATACGTGTATGTTATGTGAAAAATAGTGTTGGATTCATGATGTACATGAGCTCAGCTTTCGATTGATGTATGTGTTATGCATTTCTGGAGGAATTGGAGTTTGCAGGTGGAGGCTGTTGGCCGGAGAAGGTGACCGGAGGTCCTCTCCGGCCGGTGACTGTTAGAGCTAGGGTTTTTGCCATGTTTTAATCCTGTCCGTTGTTTTTTTCTCATCGTGTGGCTAAGAGCATGACAACGCATTAAAACGCATGTGCAAGGCATGTGCCATTTTTCTGATTTCAATTAAACAGGGTGTGGTGTGGTGTATGGTATGGAACGTGGACATGCGTGTGTGAGCGTTTGATCTGATTACTTTGACTGTGTGTATGACTTGACTTCATCCAATGGTTGTAATGGTTTTGACTTGTGTTGACTGGGAGTGTATGGTTGTTATGGTGCTATGCGTGCTTAATGGACTTAGTCAGATTTGATATCCACACCCCCATGCCTTAAGCCCAAACCATTCTTGAACTGAGTAATTGCTATGCTTGCACCCCCTTTCTTTATTTCCATTTTATTTTATTTTTTCATTTTTATACACGTTTGCTTTTTAATTTTTAAAAATATCAAACATCATCATAAAATTCCACAAAACTTCATGAGCATCATTAAAACATTTAGAAAATTTTTCATGATTTTATTTTCTGATTTTATGACCTTTTTGCCCCTGCTCCATAATTTTCTTTGAATTTCTTTGATGTGCATTCTTAATATGGTACATGATCTTGTTTAATTTTTTTCTTGATCATTAAAAATTGTTTTGATGCTCTTCTTTTTGCATTGAGTCATTATCGTCTTGAGGTATGTTAAGTGATTTTTATTTGATTTTTTAGGTCAGTTTTATGGCATGTTTGGTGTTCACTTTTGTGCTACTTTGTATGATATGTCTATGTGACCTAAGTGCATTGTTTGACATCATTTTGCCTTGGTTCCTTGCATGCTACTTTGATATGTGATTCATCTCTGATTAGTGAACTCCAATACCATGTTTTCATAATTTTCATGAGGCCATTTGATTTTTGCTTGATGCACTTCATTTAAAGCATTATAACATGTCATATCATTGTAATCTTTGGTGCATGTTTTCTTTTGTGTATACTTGCATGATCATTTGCATACTTGGTGAACCATTCACTTGACATTATAGGTCATTGATACATATTATATGTCATCCTTGCATGTTGACTTTCATTTAAACCTTGTGCACCTTTAACATGTTGTGTTTGTACTTGTGTTCTCTTTTGAACTTCCATTTCAATTCTACTTCTTCTATCACTTCTTAAATGTTTTGATGTTTACTTCATGAATACTTGTGAGATGTTGGTGAATCGTTTTTCATTTCATGTCAATTCTGGTTGTTGATGTACATGTTCCATTTATGCATGTCCTCTTCATTTCTTTCCATCTTTCATCTACCCCTTCTTCTTGTAACATGTTTAAATGCTAATGGGTGATGATTATTGCTTATTCACTTGCACTTGTATGATGATATTCACTTGTTGTCCATATGATGCCCATTCTGGTTGTGGCTCTAGGATTTGGTTTCTCATTTAATTCTTTTGAGTTTTATGATGCATTACATGTTCTTTTACTTCTTATACTTCTTATACTTGTTCACTAACCATGTAGGGGCTTTGGTAAGTTTCAATTGAGTGTGGATAAGGAATCCACATTCAACTTCTATCCTTTCTCTTTTACAATTCCATTTTGTGTTTTGTTAAGCACTTATGTGCTTTCTTTTAATAACTCATCACTTTCCCTTTGTGAATTACAATTCATCTTCTACTTTAGAAGTGAATTGTTTAATTCATTCTTTCTTTAGACTTTAGGTTGAAACCTCACAAACTTTAGGATCACTCCCTTAACTAATCAATTAGGATTGAGTCTTAGTCCATATAGATTTTTACCTTTACCCTCTCTTGAGTCTTTCATCTTCTCATCTCAAAGAAAACTCAAAACATCTAATAAAGGTAGGCATTTATTGCATTTAGGCCTTTCATATAAAGAAAAGGTTATAAGGGGTCTTCTCTTATAATCTTAGAATGTATAGCATGTAGCCCATCTTGGGTCAATGTGTTAAACATGTGATCTTGTATGAGGGACTTAAATGCAATACTTGTTGAAGGTACAAATAAAAAACACTTCTTCATTTCTTAATTAATAAAAACACTTAATCAACACAAGTATGCGAGTGTGTTTGAACCTTGACAATTGGAACTAAGTGTGAGGGTCTTCTTCACCCTTAGTGTGTTTTCTTACCCATTCCATCTTGGAATATGAGAATGTACACATTCCAATGACTAAGATCCAGATACACTGTCATATGCAAACAAATCCAAAACACTTCCTTCTAAAAGACAAAAAACAAACAATAACGTCTTTCCTTCGGGAATTCTTTTCTCATCTCACTCACTCTCAACGTATGAACGTGCTCCTACTCGTTCTCTTGCAAGATGGTAACGCACTCGGACCAGCGAGCCTGCAACACCTGAGCTAGAACGTAAGCCGTTCTCTAAAAAACACAATCCATCCCTAGTGAGGGGAACTACGTCGCTCTGATTCTCATGCTCCCGATGAGATACGTAGGCAGTGGGGTAGGGCCCATGCGAGCACTTCTTTTATTTTCCCTACATTTGTTTCTCGTTCCTTTTCCAGTTCTCTTTTCGTTCCTTTTCCAGTATTCTTTTCTATCACCCTTTGATCGAGACAAGCAAGCGTGGATCCCATCGGGTACGATGGACGCGTGGGGGTGCTAATACCTTCCTCTCGCGTAATCGACTCCCGAACCCAGTTCTCTTGGTCGTAAGACCATGCTTTTCCTTTCTCTTAGGTTTACGCGGTGTTTCCTTTCCCTCTCTTGGGATAAATACACATTGCTGGCGACTCTGTTTCGGTGCCACTTTCGCGTTTGTACTTGGATGAAAATCCCGGGAGCGACAACCGCTACCCAGTGAAGGGCCAGAACCAGGTTCCTAGTGGGGACTTATCTTTGACGGAGCAGTCAATCATTATGGAAACGGAATTGGGACAATCATTGTTACCCCTCAGGGTTCCCACATTCCTTTCACTGCCAGACTTACGTTCAAATGTACGAACAACGAGGCCGAATACGAAGCATGTATCATGGGTCTCGAAGAAGCGATTGATTTAAGAATCAAAAACTTGGACGTATACGGCGATTCAGCCCTGGTTATTAACCAGATAAAAGGAGATTGGAACACATACCAATCAGGATTGATTCCTTACAAAGACTATGCAAGAAGGTTGTTACCCTTCTTCAACAGAGTCGACTTTCATCACATCCCTCGTGATGAGAATCACATGGCTGATGCATTAGCCACTCTCTCTTCCATGAATAGTGTAGGTCGATGGAATGACATACCTAAGATCGACATCATGCGCCTTGAACGGCCCGCTTACATCTTCATGATTGAAGCAGTCATAGACGACAGACCTTGGTATCACGATATCAAATACTTCCTTCAGAAACAAGAGTACCCATCTGGGGCACTCAGAAAAGACAGGAAAACCCTCAGAAGATTGGCTGGAAACTTCTTCCTGAGCGGTGACACTCTTTATAAGAGAAATTTTGACATGGTTTTGCTACGATGTGTCGACAGACCAGAAGCAGACATGCTCATGAAAGAAATTCATGAAGGATCCTTTGGCACTCATGCCAACGGACACACAATGGCGAGAAAAATTCTCAGAGCAGGGTACTATTGGTTGACAATGGAATCCGACTGCTACAAGTACATGAGGAGGTGTCACAAGTGTCAGATATACTCCGACAAAATTCATGTACCGCCATCACATCTCAAAGTTCTTTCTTCCCCGTGGCCATTTTCCATATGGGGAATCGATATGGTTGGTATGATTAAGCCCAAGGCTTCAAACGGACATCGGTTCATCCTGGTAGCCATTGATTATTTCACCAAGTGGGTCGAAGCAGCGTCATTCGCCAATGTAACCCGACAAGTGGTGGTCCGATTTATAAAAAACAATATCATCTGCCGTTATGGTGTTCCAAGCGAGATCATTACTGATAATGGATCTAACTTGAGCAATAAGATGATGAAAGAGTTGTGTGCAGAGTTCAAGATCGAACACCATAACTCATCTCCCTACCGACCCAAGATGAACGAAGCGGTAGAAGCGGCTAACAAGAACATCAAGAAGATCGTTCAAAAGATGGTTGTAACCTATAAAGACTGGCACGAGATGTTACCTTTTGCTCTTCATGGTTATCGCACATTTGTCCGTACTTCAACAGGGGCTACCCCTTTCTCTCTAGTATATGGCATGGAGGCAGTGCTTCCCATAGAAGTAGAGATCCCGTCAATCAGGGTATTGATGGAAGCTCAGCTCACCGAAGCTGAATGGTGTCGAAGTCGACACGACGAACTGAACCTGATCGAAGAGAAGAGAATCACGGCACTATGCCACGGTCAGTTGTATCAACAAAGAATGAAGAGGGCGTTCGACAAAAAGGTCCGACCTCGTGTCTTCAGAAAAGGAGACCTCGTGCTCAAGAAGATACAATCATTTCTCACTGACTCTCGGGGCAAATGGACCCCGAATTATGATGGCCCCTATGTGGTCACGAAAGCTTTCTCAGGCGGCGCCTTGAGACTTGCAACCATGGACGGAGAGGAATTTGCCTACCCCATGAATGTTGATGTAGTCAAGAAATACTTCACCTAAACTAAAAAAAAAAACGTCTTGGTGGATTGAAAACCCAAAAGGGCGGTCCAGGCAAAAGTTAGAGACATGGAAAAAAAAATCATCCCAATGGATTGGAAATCTCATAATACAATCCAGGCAAAAATTAGGGATAATGGCAAGTAACTATGTTCAACAGAGGCAAGTCCCTCAGCAGCAGTTACAGCATCATCTATCAGAGGAAATCTCCAGTCAAAGGTCATCTTCGACAGAAGCTCAGGATGCCCCGAATTCAAAGTTGGTAGAAGGATAGTGGTCGTTATGTTTCAACGTAGCCCTTTTCCCTGTAAATTACCGTTTTCTAACTTTGTATATACTCTTTGGAATCATGCGTTTGGCTGATCTCCATCTTATCAATAAAATTTGAGCCTTTGTGCTTTTGTTTGTAATTCTTAACTTGTTTTAGCTTTACAGAACGACGTTGTTTAAACTTAATCAGCGATTCTTGAAATAAAACAAAAATGAATTTACTTGTTAAAACTTTTTCTGCTTTTAAATTAAAAATGGCATTTCTTTTGACTGTTGAACATCAGAAGAACATCGATTGCTTCTCCCGAAGTAAGCGAATTTCAAAGTGCAGAATCAAAGTACTCCTTCTAAGCCAGTATGCCTGAATGAAGGGATCAACTGTGTCAGAGACCTTATTTCGTCTAACACGCCTCGGCCGAGTTCCCATCTCCTAAGCCCGATCAACATAGCTCCCCGCGTGGACTATGTCTCCTAAGCAAGGGGGAATTGCTATTTTGAATCAACGGTACTTCTTCGCCCCGCGATGGCCGAGTATCCAATTGTGTTCATCCATTAGTCTGTATGTCGCGTCTGTTTTGTCAGCATAAACATACATACTTCATGCATTTTATTTGCGTTCGCATTTCGTATTGCATCACTATCACTTGAGTCGGTCTTGTCCCCTAGTGATAAACAGTTTTCTCAATCGAGTTTGTCAGTTCTTTCCTCGTCAGGAAGTGTTGCGTCTGCACAATCTCGCCACCAGTGTATCTTTAGATCAGAGTCGGCACTTGGCCACTTTGATAACTTGAACCTCTGAAAGATCAGAGAACCTTCAACAAATGTCACTCTTCGCCATTGAAGATGATATCCTCGCTTTCCCGGATTAAGGAAAATCCACAGAGAAAGCCTCGTGATCAGAGATTCGGCAGCATGCCAGTTTTGCTCCGAAAGGACCGCTGATGAAAAGGTCATCGGCCCCACAAAATTGGACCCCATCATATGGCGTTTCTCCGGGAAGATCCCGAGAAAAGTATGATGAGAGATCCCAAACGAAAACAGTCTCTCAAGAGACACGCTTTCCCCAGTAGAATCGACAGATGGCGTCTCCAACAGAGAAGTTTGTACACCTCTACAACTCAGACGAATATTTTCCCCAGCAAGTCTGACATCAAAACTTTTTCCACTCAAATGGCATCTCCCCAGGAAAATTCGGCGAGAAGTTTGAAGGAAAGCCGCTACGAATAGCGTCCCTTGTCAGTAAAGTTTATTGACAAAAGAAACTAAGACCAGTTCTTGGTAAGAAACCAGGATCGAGGGGAAGTTTAAATCAGAAACTAAGACCAGTTCTTGGTAGGAAACCAGGATCGAGGGGAAGTTCAAATCAGAAACTAAGACCAGTTCCTTGGTAGGAAACCAAGAACGAGGGGAGGTTTATTTCAAAAGAAAACTGAGACCAGTTCCTTGGCTGAAGACCAGGATCGAGGGGAAGTTTACCTTTTCTAAGCATCATTGCTTAGTTAAAGAAGATGAATGTGTAAGCTACCATTCATAACCACCATCAAAATTTTGGATATTCCGATATTTAATCCTCTTGCACCCCGAATGCTCGAATCCCTTCGTCATTCATACCTTCGGGTCCAAGAAGATTAAATAGGGGCATCTATAATACCCCAAATTTTGACCACTTAGATTTCCCATCATTGTGAAAATCATCATCACAATATGGATGTACCTTTATGCTTCATCAGTCTCCCCAAAGATGGGTGAGCATCCAATACAATCAAAATTAGGGTTTCAAGCCCTCTCTGAGCTTTAGACAAAGGATCAATCAAGAAATGACATGATCTTCAACTTGTCTAATCTCTCAAACATCCACAATGGATCAAAAAGGACTCCCACTTCAAGGATTAAGCACAAGGCTGCTCCCTTCTAGGTGGATCAAGTCTCAAGATCGACAGTGTCACCAAATTAGGGTTTTGGTCGACCAGGGCCTCCAGATGGAAATTTTCATCTGGGCACAAGGCAATGATCCAAAACATAACCTAATATGCTTCATGAAACCTCATGAACCCATGCATCAAGTCAATTTTGCCTCAGGGGATGCATTCATCAAAAATCAGGAATTAGGGTTTCTTGACCTAATTCACCCCTAAGTTGACTTTTGGGACAAACCATGAGCCAAGACCTCAAGAGATGATTTGAGGGTCTCTAATACACCATATTGATCCATTTGGAACAATGGATTGATCCAAGAAGCTTGAGCAACAAGTCTCATTTTCATCTGCACCACAATTAGGGTTTTAAGAGAAAAGTCAACTGTAACTTTGACTTTTGACCAAGACATGCTCCCAAACCCTAATACATGATTGAATATACCCTATGACACCCATGGAACATGTCCATCAAGTTTGATTTAGGTCAAGGACATGATTTCCAGAAGAATTGCACAGTTTGGAATTCATCTGATAAAAAGTCAACTGTGCACAAAAGTCAACTTTGACTTTTTGAGATTTTTCACCAAAATGGATTTTTAACCCTAAAATGATGTTAATGTATGATTTGAATCATCATTCATCAAGAAAAATCAAGAAAAGTGAGATAACTTGTAAAAGGGGTAACCATAAAACTTAGAAATTTTTCTAAGTTAAAAATAAAGTGGCAAAGGTACCAAGTTTGGAGGACCATAACTCCTAAACCACAAGGCCATTTTTTCTCATCCAAAGATGGATTTGTAGCCCTCATTATCACCTACAAAAACTTCAACTACAAGTCATTCCAATTCATTAAGGATTTTGACTTATGGAGTGATCAAAGTGGCTGAAAAGTGAAAAAGTCACTTTTTCCAACACTTAGTGAAATTTTCACTAAGTCAGATTTGCCTTCACTTTTTGCCAAATGTAGGGGGATTTTTCACTTGGAATCAAAAGAGATCAAAACCAAACTTGTTCAAACAGTTGTTGTATCATGTAAGAGCTTTCCAAAATGGCCAAGAACATTGCCAAATTCAACCTACATCATGAGATACAACATTGGCAAGTTGCCTTGCTGAAATCTGTCAAGGCAAGGCAGAATTTGCACTTTGGCTCGATTTGCCAAAATCAGCCAATTCCAATTGCTCCAATCCACTTGGACACCTCAGAGGATTGAATCCAAAGGGGACAATCACTGAGCCAAGCCTCCAAGGTCCAAGGAACAAGGAATAGCATGTTGAACCTAGAGTTGCCAAAATAGGGACAAGGCTTCAAATTTGGAATGAGGCATTCAATGGAACCATCAAGGTGGCATGGACTGAGCCATTCTCATGTGAAATCAGTCAAGACTTATCCAAGACCAAGGGGACCAAAGCTCTGTGCCCTAACCTCTAGTCAATGGCTAGAGGAGACTTGGATTCTCATTGGACAACATTGGCCAAACCTACTTACCAGCTGCCATGCACTATTCCTTGCAAAACAAACTTGCTCTACTATAAATAGAGCTCAATTGTGGTCAGTTTAAGTACACCAAAGCTATCTAACAAATGCTTTCCTCAAAATCTCTTTCTCTTGGCAAAAATGCCTTTCTTAGCAAGGTAGCTATCGGGTTTTGAGTTTGAGAGCAATTCTGCACAAACCAATCACTCACACACCTCACATACATCACATATGAGCTGATCAAACACACATAACTTCTGAAACATCAATTTCATGAAATCACCAGCTGGTTGCTCAAATTTTCAAACAAGGTGCAGCTGAGGTACCACAAAATGATCCAGCCAATTTCAATCAAGTCCAACCATCCAAACACAATCCATAGGGTGTAGGGAAGCTGTCCAGATCATCACAACTTGTATGTAACACCTCCAACTCAAAATCACATCTGCTCTTGCTGTCACGACTTGGAGGTAAGTACATACTTGGTCATCTCTCAATCTATGCATATTTCCTCGCACAATAATTTGGCCATATGTTCATAATCATGCATGGAATGTTTTCCCTCAATTAATTGCATTGTTTGAATCGTGTATCAAAAATCCTAGCCTTCATGCAGAAATTAGGGTTCTTGAGGTCTCTTCGTGATTTCTTGTTGTATGTGTAATTTAAATGAAATTAAAGTACATAGACATGATCGTGAGGTTGAGACGAGCATAATGATATGTGGATTGCATGATATGATTACGTATTCATGGAGATTGGATAGAAAATGCAAATCTGAGAAACCAAGAACACGCGCGTGTTCTTCAGCCTGTTCTTGGCGCCTTTTTTTCAAATTCAAATATTTGAATTTTGTGATTTTGTTTAATTTATTCAAAAATTAATTTCTCTCTGAGTTTTAATGATTTTGAGTTGATTCTTTTTTTAATAATTCACAAAAATGTTAAAATATTTTATTTTATCAAAAAATCCCAAAAATATTATTTATTTCATATAATTGATATTTTTGTAAAGAATTAATATTTTGATTGTTTTTGGCATTTTAAATATTTTTTCTACATTGATTTTGCAACTTTTAATGCTTTCTAATTATTTTGTAGGTCAATACTTAATTTTTGAAGCATTAATCCAAGATCACAATTTGTTTTCCATGTGAAAAACAAATTGTGGTTTTGGATTAATGCTTCAAAAATTAAGTATTGACCTACAAAATAATTAGAAAGCATTAAAAGTTGCAAAATCAATGTAGAAAAAATATTTAATATGTCAAAAACAATTAAAATATTAATTCTTTGCAAAAATATCAATTATATGAAATAAATAATATTTTTGGGATTTTTTGATAAAATAAAATATTTTAACATTTTTGTGAATTATTAAAAAATGAATCAACTCAAAATCATTAAAACTCAGAGAGAAATTAATTTTTGAATCAATTAAACAAAATCACAAAATTCAAATATTTGAATTTGTGAAAATGGCGCCAAGAACATGGACCAAGAACACGCGCGTTTTCTGCCTTGCCCAGATTTGCATTTTCTATCCAATCTCACTGAATACTTGATTATAACATGCAATCCACATATCATTATGCTCGTCTCAACCTCACGATCATGTCTATGTCCATTAATTTCATTTAAATTAAACATACAACAAGAAATCATGAAAAATCCTCAAGAACCCTAATTTCTGCATGAAGGCTAGGATTTTTGATACACGATTCAAACAATGCAATTAATTGAGGGAAAACATTCCATGCATGATTATGAACATATGGCCAAATTATTGTGCGAGGAAATATGCATAGATTGAGAGATGACTAAGTATATGCTTACCTCTAAGCCGTGACAGCAAGTACAATGTGATTTTTGATTTGGAGGTGTTACAGATGAGTGGTGATGATCTAAACAGCTTCCCTACACCCTATGGAGTGTGTTTGAATGGTTGGACTTGATTGAAATTAGTTGGATCAATTTGTGGTACCTCAACTGCACTTTGGTTAAAACCTTGAGCAACCAGCTGGTGATTTTGTGAAATTGGTGTTTCAGAAGTGATCTAAGTGTTTGATCAGCTCATATGTGATGTATATGAGGTGTGTGAGTGATTGGTTTGATTGGAATTGCTCTCAAACTCAAAACCCGATATTGACTTGCCTTAGAAGGCAAAATTGGAGTGAAAGAAGAGATTTTGAGGAAAGCATCTGTTTGATGGCTTTGGTGTACTCAAACTGATCACAATTGAGCTCTATTTATAATAGAGCAAGTTTGTTTTGCAAGGAATAGTGAATGGCAGCTGGTAAGTAGGTTTGGCCAATGTTGGCAAATGAAAATCCAAGTCTCCTCTAGCCATTGACTAGAGGTTAGGGCAGAGAGCTTTGGTTCCCTTGGTCTTGGATAAGTCTTGACTGATTTCAGATGAGAATGGCTCAGTCCATGCCACCTTGATGCTTCCATTGAATGCTTCAATCCAAATTTGGAGTCTTGTCCCTATTTTGGCCATTCTAGGTTCAACATGCTATTTCTTGTTCCATGGACTTTGGAGGCTTGGCTCAGTGATTGTCCCCTTTAGATTCAATCCTCAGATGTGTCCAAGTGGATATGACCATTTGAATTTGGCTGATTTTGGCAAATCGAGCCAAATGCAAAATCTGCCTTGCCTTGACAGATTTCAGCAAGGCAACTTGCCAATGTCATATCTCATGGGGTAAGTTGAATTTGGCAATGTTCTTGGCCATTTTGGAAAGCCCTTACATGATATAACAACTGTCTGAACATATTTGGTTTTGATCTCTTTTGATTCCAAGTGAAAAATCCCTCTACATTTGGCAAAAAGTGAAGCAAAATCTGACTTAGTGAAATTTTCACTAAGTGTTGGAACAAAGTGTGATTTCTTAATTTTGATCACTCCATAACTCAAAATCCTTAATGAATTGGATTTAGGTCTAGTTGAAGTTTTTGTAGAGGGTAATGAGGGCTACAAATCCATCTTTGGATGAGGAAAAATGGCTTTGTGGTTTAGGAGTTATGATCCTTCAAAGTTAGTGCATTAGTGGTACTTTTTCCACAACTCAGAAAAATTTCTAAGTTTTATGGTTACCCCTTTTACAAGTTATCCAACTTTTCTTGATTTTTCTTGATGAATGATGATTCAAATCATACATTAACATCATTTTAAGGTTAAAAATCCATTTTGGTGAAAAATCTCAAAAAGTCAAAGTTGACTTTTGTGCACAGTTGACTTTTTATTAGATGAATTTCAAACTGTGCAATTCTTCAGGAAATCATGTCCTTGACCTAAATCAAACTTGATGGACATGTTCCATGGGTGTCATAGGGTATGTTGGGGCATGTCCTAGGGCTTGGGAGCATGTCCTGGTCAAAAGTCAAAGTTACAGTTGACTTTCCTCGCGAAACCCTAATTGTGGTGCAGATGAAAATGAGACTTGTTGCTCAAGCTTCTTGGATTAATCCATTGTTCCAAATGGGTCAATATAGTTCATTAGAGACCCTCAAATCATGTCTTGAGGTCTTGGCTCATGTTTTGTTCCAAAAGTCAACTTAGGGGTGAATTAGGTCAAGAAACCCTAATTCCTGATTTTTGATGTATGCATCCCCTGAGGCAAAATTGACTTGATGAATGGGTCCATGAGGTTCCATGGAGTACATTAGGTTGTGTTTTGGATCTTTGGCTTATGCCCAGATGAAATTTTTCCATCTGGAGGCCCTGGTCGACCAAAACCCTAATTTGGTGACACTGTCGATCTCGAGACTTGATCCACCTAGAAGGGAGCAGCCTTGTGCTTAATCCTTGAAGTAGGAGTCCTTTTGATCTATTGTGGATGTTTGAGAGGTTAGACAAGTTGAAGATCATGTCATTCCTTGATTGATCCTTTGTCTAAGGCTCTGAGAGGGCTTAAAACCCTAATTTTGATAGTAGTGAATGCTCACCCATCTTTGGGGAGACTGATGAAGTATGATGGTTCATCCATATTGTGATGATGATTGACACAATGATGGGACATCTTAGTGGTCAAAATTTGGGGTATGACAACTAGCATCAGGGAGATTTCTCCAAATAGTGTTTAGTAAGAACAAATACCAATTATTAGAACAACAATCAGCATAGAAGATTGGAGAAATAAAAACAAAATTAAAAGTCAATGAACACAATTGATCTTTTGTTAACATAGTTAGGTCAACTTAATACAAAAATAAATTTTTTTAACTTATTCTAAATTATAACTTTTAAATTAGATTTAATCGAATGACTAGTTAGGTAAAATATTACTTTACCCTTTAAATTATATTCAATTTAAATGCTATAATTTGGAATACTTTAAAAAAACTTACTTTTGGTCCCTGTAAGTTAGCGAGTTTTTGACTTTGGTCCCTGTAAGTTTTTTTTTAGTTTTAGTCCTTATATCTTATTGTTTGAATGCGTTTTAGTCCCTAAAGCCAAAATCTGCAGGAAAAATCGAAGGAAAATCTGCAAGAAACCTGCGTATTTAGGTTTTAGGGACTAAAACGAATGCAAAAAGTGAGATATAGGGACCCATGCAAAAAAAAAAACTTACAGAGACCAATATAAAAAACTCGCTAATTTACAAAGATTAAAAGACTATTTAAGCCATATATATATATATATATATATATATATTGACTGAGAGTGATCATTTCTTAACTAGACAATTTTTCATTAACTTAGGTAGGGGTGGCAAAACGGGCCGAGGCCCGCCGGGCTGGACATGGATTTTGGGTCCGCCTACACATTTCGCCCGCCCCGCCAAAGCAAAAAACCCCGCGGGCGGAATACATAATTGGGCGGGGTTGACCCGCCAGCCCGTTAAAAAAAAAACTACATAGATTAGAAAAAGTCCATGGCCCATTTGAAAAGAAAAAAAAATATGGCCCAATATTTGTTTTAAACTATTATTATTTATGGAAGTCTTTAGTTTTAGTTTAAATTTTTATATTATATTAGTTTTAGTTTAACTTGTCATGATATTATTATATTAGTTTTAATTGTTTTAATATAATTTGGTAACATGTATGGAGCGTTGGTGTGTTTACCTTTGGAACAAGTCCAATTATTCTACTGCATTTTTGAAAAGATAGCATGTATACTCATAGCAGGGTAATGAAATTAGTGTTGAATTATGTGGTTAGAGTGAACATTAATGTTAGTTACTGCTATATTTCTAATTTGCTATATTAATTTAATTTGCTAGTTTATCATTATTTGCTAATTTACTATATTAATCTAATTTGGTAACATGTACGGAGAGTTGGTGTGTTAACCTTTGAAATGTAAAAAAACAAAGCATTTTAATTTATTTTAAAAAATAAAAAAAAAAATTATAAAAAAAAAAGAAGGCGGGCCGGCCCGCCGCCCGCCAACCCGCCACCTTGGCGGAGCAAACTTGAATTTCATCCCCATTTCACATGGCGGGCATGCCCACCCCACTCTTTTTTTGGCGGATTTTTGGCGTGGCGGGGCGGGGCGGGATGCCCGTTTTGACACCCCTAGACTTAGGGTAGGTGTTAAACTTTTAAAGCCTCAATGCACCTTTAACGTGGAAGATATTTTGCTTTTACACACCATCAGGGTCAAAGGATTTTAAGTAGGAATATGATGATGGCAACTGAGAGTGCATGTTCTAAGACTAAGATACTATATTCACTAATGTTAGATTCATCTAACAATTAGGTGTGTCCGGATATACTACCTAACTATTACAAATATAAAATTAATGGTAGAAAGACAAATTATGAGGTCTTATTACCACAACTTCAATAATCCAAATGGAGTATGTGTTAACTTTGTCATCAGAGTGTCCTTTTTTTATGTTAGTACAAACTCTTTGTCCTTCAATTTATTTTATTTCTTTCAGGAAAGTCAGTAGTACTAGTATGTAAGTAAAGAGTAGGGGCATGCATACCTAGGTAGTGTAGTTAGTGCAATGGAGTTGTCAATTGTCACATTGTTAATTCTAGGACAAAAGGGGCCAAAGTCTTGGGCATTAGGGTACAGAATTTTCAGCAAATAGGTAGCAAAGTAACTTGTGCATCATAATGTTGTACAAAGTTCCAGGGTGAGACAATTCTCTCCTAACCCCCCAATGACTCATAACATCATTTATTTTTCCAAAGTTGGGGGCCAAAGCTCTATTCGGTTTTAGGGGTCCCCATCATATTTAAGGGAGAATGTGTTCTTTTCTCTTGGCTTTAAAGTTCCCAAATTTGATAAACAAAGTGTATTCTTCTGGAGACTCTATTGTTTGATAGGATGGACCCCTCCCTCTCCCCAAACTTCACCCATCTGTTTCTCATTCTAAGAATGGAAAACTTCCCCTACCAAACTGAATATTGCATTGAAATGTACTTCAAGAATAAAAAATAAATATAGACTTAATCAACGCATCTAAGAGAATTTTCAGTGGGATTAAGGTTACATGTGAGAAAGAGAATATAAAACTCATGTGTTGTGTGAGAATTTATTCTATAAATTAGTATTTGACTATTTATATTGATTATGAAAATTTTGATAAATAAAAACTTTATTTTGATAGTTGGATAAGGAGATGAACCCCCATAGAGACCCGTTAGATTGACCCTTGTGTATCCCCAACTTAAGAGAACTTGTCGAATTCGCTAAGACGTATCTTCCAAACAAGTAAGTATGTATAAAAGAATATTCTAGAGCATGTTAACCCTATAGTCATTATATAAAATATGGAGAATATTTTAGATCCAAATCCACGTTATTTTAAACCATAAATCTTACTTTTATAATTGGTATTAACTTAATCAGCCAAAAACTTTGCACAATACACTTTTCACCATACACATTTGCAAAGAAATGATCTATATGTTGAGATACAAGTGTGAGTTCGAAGTCTCATATTGTTTGAATAAGTGGAGGTTGAATATTTTATAAATGAGATGACTAATATATCAAATGTCTTAAGATTTTGGTTAAATATGTGGTGTCTCTCACTTGTGTGTTGCTATTGACCTAATGTAAATGCTTCTCCTCGTGGCCCATCAGTAGTACTAGAGTTGATGGTTTGAGTAAGAGACTGACTTCTTGTATCAAAAATCTTCCTAACATGGTGGTGGTCAGACGACGTGTCCCGTTGAAGTGTATGTGACATAGTAAAGGTGTCAACAACAATACAATAGTATGTGGATGAAAGAGCTTTTACTTGAGAGGAAGCATATTAGATGAACTCACAATTAAAGAAGGGATTATTGAGATATAAGTGTGCGACGCCGATTAACAAATGACCCTTCATCATGAAGCACTTCAATCTCAGGATTAATGACTGGACTCCCCCCGACCATGAGCGGCAACGAGCACGAAGCATTTTCCAGTACGACCTGGTCGGGAGAATCACAGACCTCCACCCGGTCAAAGTAAGTGATCAAAGAGTAACCAACCCAAAAAATGGTCCCATGATGTGAAACTCCCCCCTCATTAATTGGAGGGTTGGTAGCATCCACCAGGAGGGAAATGACATGTGGTATCTTTTTCATTTGTTTCATTGTGTTGTAGCATTTTATCCTATTTGCATGCCAATAGTAGATAGATTAGAAAAAGAATCACCAAAAGAACCTCAAGAGGGATCTCCGTGTTACTCATCAAAAATAATCATCCTAGCCTCTTTCATGTCGGCCTCCACCAGTAAGTGTCTCTATGTAATGCTTAGTTTTTTCCTCGACTCCGCATTAGAGAGGAAAACACCGCCGAGGAAGCCCAAACCCTCTAATAATGATACTAATTGCATCTTCAAGTAAATCTCCTTTTTAGACAAATTGTCTATTTAATATATGTTATATCCGAAATGTGCAAAAAAATTGCTCTTACGCCATAATTTGGAGAATCTATCTCAACATTAATAAGGCGGCCTAAACTTTATGGTACATATGTTATCATGAGCCGCCTCGATGAAGGGGATAACCAAGTAGTATCAATCTTTAAAATTCTTCACGCTCTCTGAGTATAACTCGAACATATTGGTTTGTTTCTTGAGAGATATCATACATTGACCATGCGCATAGTCCATAAAGTTGTCTTGGGGTTTAAAGAGATGTAAGAAGAACGACATGGTCGACACACCCTTCTTATACTTACACCAATACTAGAAATTTTTTATGTAAGCTCAATTCACCAGATACAAATACGAAGGGCGATTAATAAATGATTAAGCACCCCAACCTCGAAACTATTGTCGGGGAGACAAAAACCTATCAAAGAGAATAAGAATTCATGATGAGGAATGACACATCTGTCATATTTATTACATATCCTCTTGTTTTCATCAGGGGGAATCACCCCTCAATCTTCATAAGGTCACGCCTCGATGAAAACATGATCTAAAGTGCTCTCACCAGCAAAGGTACAGGTTGTATCCAACGTGTCTTGGTCCACCCATACCTATGATTTGTCCCATGTTGCCATTCGAATTCAGGATTGGAGATCCTCCATTATAAGGAATTATGTCAACACGTGAAATTAATGTATATGAATAACAACAAGGGGCAAGTTTAAAGTTAAATTTGGTGTTCTTACTAAAATACATTTGTGACAAAGGAATACACATGTGTTCCAAATAGAAAGACTAGAAACCCTAGTGTCTTCTAAAAGTACACGTGGCCACCTAATAAGCCATCATCAACGACAATTCCCTTTGCCAAACCCCATAACCCTATTCTTTAGAAACCCCAGTAAAGAAAGAAGTAGTGAAAGAAAGAGAGATATATGTGTTACCTTGAAGATATAAATTTGAGGTTAACGTGTTGTAAGAAGGAGTGCAAATGAGTTAGAGATGAATACATATGCAAAAAAGTGACCGCAAAAGAAGAAGTTGCAGGCGAAAGAAGCAAAGAATTCAGAATTTCACAAATGGCAAAGAAAGATGAATTAGTAGTTCCAAAACTCCTTATATTTCCCAACAAGTGAGAACAGTGTGATCCATTACATTAAGAAGTGTGAACCACACCACTAACGACTAAGATCTCATCAAAAATTGTTTAGAGTACTTGAGTATTCTCGGACATGTACGGTATCATTATTGTTAGACATAGAGACACGCGACATGAGTTTCCTATAAAACATTATCAATCAAGAAAAAAATATTTAATGCATCTATTCACAAGGCTAGTAACGTCCTGTCAAAACTCTTCACTTACTTATGTTATTAGTAAGCTTAAGGATGTACACGACGAAACCTTTATTTTACACAATAGGGATGTGCTGATAGACCTTCACTCTGACCCCAAAAAAAAAAAAATTCTCTCTCCAATATGTCAATCATCGTCTAATTCAATAAGATTACTATCCGCACAACACGCGAACGATTTCAATCACTCTTAATATATAAGAGAAAAACGGGTCATTTAACATACTTAAATTCATTTTAACTCACACGTCACTTCTCAATTCACTCACTAATTTTGGTGTTGAAATCCTAACCTCACAGTTCTGTCCTGCTCCGTTGCGAAAATATTATCTCACCGCATTAGACACCACACCACAACTTCATCATTTATTTTTAATTCCCAATCAATACAATTAATTTTTTTATAGTACACCTCATTCATA
Source organism: Lathyrus tuberosus (assembly GCA_022829125.1). NCBI lineage: Eukaryota > Viridiplantae > Streptophyta > Magnoliopsida > Fabales > Fabaceae > Lathyrus > Lathyrus tuberosus. The sequence continues at coordinate 4,101,403 of JALAZF010000440.1, forward strand.
TTCATACTTAAAGTACTACTAGTATGATTATTTATTGAACACAAGACTATATAGCATGCAATTTAAAAAAAATGCAACTATGAAACCCTGAATTTTCAAGTGGCAACAAGGACATTCATAATGTAGAGTCTAGTTGCAATTACTAAACACAAAGTGGCCTTGAGCAGAGGCATGTTTCTCTTGTTCTTTGTTCCAACTAGCTATAGTGTGGTTGTATTTTCATGATTACATGTTCTAAGAGTAGCTTCTTAGGCTGTAGTATAATTATTCAACGCGTCCTAGAAGAACCCAAATTGGCTGACATGGATCATAGGTGGAACTGCATTCATAAAGTAGCTTATTTAGCTGTTATGAGGAAGCATTTTGTAATTAATGTCATATAGTTAACATAAGTGGATCATGACAAGCCACAAGCTTAGTGTTAGTGTGATGAATATTGTAGTATTAATACTAATTTTATTTGCCAAATTGGTCGTTTATTTCCTATACTACAGCTTGTTATGAAAAACAATAATAGAATTGATTGGTGCATGTGCACTGCAATGTGTCCGAAGGAGCATGGAAATTGGAAACTCAAGACACTATTTCCCTTGGGAAAGAAGTGAGTAGCTGTAGCTTTTACTAGCTAGTGTCTTTCCTCTTTTCTCATTAATGTAAATGTAGTAACTGTGGAGTGAAATTATTAGAACTTTTTACCCCATACACAATTTTTCCAACCAATATTTCAAAATATCCATCTTTTCCTAATCCTCTCTATTTCTGTTTTTTTTTTAAATGTTATTTTTAAATAATTTATTATTTTTTAATTATTACTTGAAAAGTTTAAGATAGTATTAAATGTACGTTAAAATTATTTTTAAAAAATTATTACACAAAAAAAAAAGATAAAATAAATGTAATACATAATTAAGAGTATTATAGGAAAAAAATATTGTATAAAAAGTAATAATATTTATTAATCTTCTTTAATATGTGTAAAAAATTAAAAAATTGACATTTAGAAAGGAATAGAAGGAGTATATCCTACTAATATATTCCAGTTGCAAACATTATTTTTACTCGTTACAGTAGCCCTAAAATCTAGGGTATTTAAATTCAAATCGATCCAAATAAAAACCGTAAATCAATAAAAAAAAAATCCAAAATCACAAAAAGTTGAAAATAATTGGATGGTTTAGATGTCATTTTGTAAAAATCACTCGGTTTGGATTAGATTTCAAATTGATTTTTTAAAACCGATCTAAACCGAGCCGAACCGCATGTATATATTTTCATACTTATTTATTTTTTATTAGTATAATATATTGTGTTAAGTTATTATTAGATGAAACGTTTTTAAAAAAATATTATTTATTAGTTTGATTTAATCTATTAATTTTTATTATTTTATTTGTTTCGATTATAATCGATGATTATCATTTTGTAATATTAACTTTTAATATATTATATTTTATATATTATATATCAAATTTACTATTTATTAGTGTTTTTATAGTATTAATACAATTATAATTTGTAATTTGAATATCCAAAAAAACTGATACAAATCAAACCGCAAGAAAATAGCTCAGTTCGATCAGATTTTTTTAACTAATCATCAAAAACCAAACCGAACTGCAAGTAAAGTTATCTGTAGATCGGATTATATTTTACTTCAAAATTGATGTAAACCGAATCGCGACTACCCCTACTAAAGTATGTTCCTAATCTTAGTTTTAATTATTTTAGTTTTAAAATTTTTAATTAGTTTTTTTTAATTATTACTTAAAACAAAATTATCATTTAATTATTTCTAATTAAGATAAATATTTAATTGTTCATAATAAATTATGAGATAAAAAATTAGTAAAAACATAATTGGACAAATTAATAAAATAATATCTGAATATAGTAATAATTGTATTACAATTTTTTACATTATTGATGCAATTCATTAGAGTGACTCCCGATTTCACACCAACAAAGTGCAAATTGTCGTTAAGGCTATTGTTGGATCTGTCAAGTTTGCTAAGAAGAAGTCATTGCACCAACATTTGAATAAAGTATATGTTTGATCTACATTTTGGAAGAGCTGATAGCAATTCTAAAAGCGTACAGTTTATTTTAAAAAGATTTTGAGGTGGTTAATTCTTTTAAAGTAGAATTTATTATGTTTTGTTAAGTAAGCTTAATTGATAGTAATGCAATAACACTAGATGTTGGGGTACAAGTTCGAACCCACAACACCCTGTTTGTTCACCTTTAAAAAGTAAATTTCATCCTCTAAACTATTTGACAAAATAAAATAAAAGTAAACGCGAATTTTACATTGGAATCAACTCAATTTTACATAAAGTTATCCAAACATTAATTACTTTACATCAAACTCACTTTTAACCAAAATTAATGTTGTAGTCAATTAACTCAAAAATCAAATTTTTTTCACTACATAACCAAACATAACGAAAGAATCTCTCGAAGTATATCACAATCCGTTATGGTTTCATAATTTAATTCATTGTCCATACACTACTACAAAATAGATCTTTCGTCACACTATACTACAACGGTTTGACTGTTAACTATGATAATACCTCATTTTCGGACGCACTTTGTTTTTTTTATATTTACAAAAAAAATTACACTATGGTTAAACTAATTAACCGTAATTATACAGTTATAGATTGACAGAGTTTGAATCTCAACTTCAACAATTTTCTACTTTTTCGTTACAATGAATATTGTCCTTATAATTGTAATATATATCACCACAGTTATTAATGTCAACCGTTGTGAAAATTATTACATTTCATCACGGTTTTTAAATACGATTGTGGTGAAATTATTTACCCATATATAAGCGAATTAGCTATCGCTTCTTGATAGTTTCGCTGTATCTCTCACAGCAAAATCCTAGCACACATTTTCTCTCTTCTTCTTCGTCAGTAGTTTTCGCTTCATACATAAAGGTATTCTTCTTGTTCCTTGTTCTCTCATTTTTGTGTATGTTGTTGTTATGTTTCACATGATTTTCACATGATTTTCTTCTTGTTCGAGAGTTTATGGTTTTTTTTGTTGTATGTTATATTGAAAAGGAATGACAACCCGACAACGGCCCAAGAGTCCCGGTCCAAGAAAAGGAAAGTACCATAAACAACACCCGAGTTCTCCTCAGAGAGGGCTCGGGACCCATTAGCTTAGGTTTCTGTTTCCGCACCTTGTAATTTACTGTATTTCCATTTCCGCAATTCTTTGAATTCAATAAAACGGGGGTGTCCCCACTGTTTGATATTTGCAATCTAATTGTCGAAGTTTATTTTGATTAAACAAAAAAAAAACAATTAATATAATCATTGCATTCATCATTCTCACGTCACGTATTCTTCTTACCTACGAATCTCACGTTTGTGTCTCGGTTCTAGAGTCAAACTGTCTCATTCATACAATACTCGGGCCAATCGTCAGAAAAAGATGGATGATCTCGAGGAAGAGAACAGAGATATTAAAGAAGAGATCGACGCTCTAAGAGGGGATATGAGAAAGCTTCGTAATGACATGCAAGCCATGGCAGAAGCTCAGCTACAAAGAACTGTGATCTCAGAGATCACCTCAACGCCCATAGTAGAGAAGTATAATCCTACGTATCAAATTCCGAAAGATCGTCCTTGGGGCATGCCTGTTAATTATATTCTGGAAGGATATGTTCCGCCGATCGCTGAAGATCAGGGAATCATAGCAGAAGCCGCTGGGCCTGAAGGTTACAAACTTCGGGAAAGCGAGGATGCCAGAGGCATAATGAGGACTCCTGAAGGTTACAAACTTTGGGAAGCGCCAAGATTCACTGCCATAGTAACGGTACCACCCCCTGTGGTGCACACTGTCCCGGAAGGACATATTCCACAGATACCTTCTGGTAGAAAGGAAAGTATGTTCGACAGAATGGATGAATTCCAGGAGCAGTTCTTGGAAATGCAGAAAGAACTGCAAGCTATTCGCGGTCATGCTTTATTTGGAAAGGACGCCCCAGACCTTTGTTTGGTCCCCAATGTGAAAGTCCCGCACAAGTTCTAAGTACCCGATTTTGAAAAGTACAAGGGTAACTCTTGCCCTCAAAGCCATTTGGTGATGTACGCTTGGCGAATGTCAGCTCAGACAGAGAACCAGGATCTGCTGATTCACTACTTTCAGGATAGTTTAACCGGTGCCGCATTAAAATGGTACATGGGTTTAAACCGCGCTACGATTAGCACTTTCAGAGATCTTGGCACTGCCTTCGTCCAATAATATAAATACAATTTGGACATGGCACCAGACAGAGATCAACTCAGATCAATGTCGCAAAAGGACAAGGAAACCTTTAAGGAGTATGCTCAGAGATGGCGTGAAATTGTCGCACAAATTTGTCCACCTCTTGAGGAAAAAGAGATGACAAAGATTTTATTAAAGACCTTGAGCTCATTTTACTACGACAGAATGGTTGCCAGTGCGCCTAGCGACTTCACCGAAATGGTCGATATGGGAGTGCATCTCGAGGAAGCCGTTCGAGAAGGACGTCTAGTCAAAGACACTGGGTCGACAAGCGGTACTAAAGAATACGGTAGTGCTCTCCCTAAGAAAAAGGAGCAAGATATTGGGAATATCTCTCTCGGAAAGCAAAGGTGACGGTACCAACCAGTAGCAGTCGTAACTCCTGCTATCAACCCTGCGCCTGTTTCTACGTATCAACCTCAGGTTGCTCAAAGCCAACCGCATTCGCAGCAATTTCAGCAAAGGACACAACAGCCTCTTCAACAGGCTTGTCCTCAATACAACATCAACCGTACAACACGGCCACCGGGATTTGATCCTATACCCGTATCGTACGCAGAACTATTTCTGTTACTACTGGCCAAGGGGCATGTCCAAACTAAGTCTCCTCTTACAGTATCGGAAAATCTGCCTTTTTGGTTTAAGGTGGATCAGACTTGCCCTTACCATCAAGGAGGACCAGGACATAACATAGAAAACTGTCTCAGTTTCAAATCCGACGTGCAAAAGCTTGTTAGGAGCGGGGTCTTATCTTTCAAAGATACGAATTCAAATGTTCTCACGAACCCGCTGCCTCAACACGAGAAGGCTACAGTTAATTTGATAGAGGGAGAGTCTAACAACACCTTTCAAATTCACGATTTACTCTTATTGAGGGCCAAGTTGGTCAAGATGTATTGTAGACAGAGTGGATATGGCCATGTGCCACCTCATAATTATCACCAGTGTGATATCTGCTCTAAAAGCAATCAAGGATGTTTTGTGGTGCTATCATCTCTACAGGAACAGATGGATCTCGGATGGATCCAAGAGCACCGAGTTCGTGGAGTTAACATGGTTTATACGAATTCCAACATCATTCAAAACCATGATATCCGTGCGATGAATGTCAACTTGGTGGCAATGCACTCAAGGAAAAGCCAGTATCATAATCTGTCGTGTCACGATTATAATTTCTGCCTGACTTGCTCGGTAAACAAACAGGGAAGCTCTTTTGTACAAGGGGCCCTCCAGCGTCAGATGGGTCTTGGATGGATTCAAGACTACCATGATAGGAATCATTATCAAATCAACATGATTCAAATCTTAGATATTCGCTTGATGAATACCAGCCTGGTGGAGTTACATGCTAAACAGGTCCGGCTCGGGTTCCTGGTATCACATGATTATCAGAGCTGTAAAGCGGGTTGCGAATCCAGGAAACACTTAAGCACTTGTTGAACCACTGGTGGCTTCCAATCTATATGGATGAAGACACCCAGCAAATTAGTATCTCTAACGGGAATCCTACTAGATATCAAAGTCAGGATGTTCGGTCGATGGAAACAGATCTAGTAAGGTTACACTGTATTCAAAGCGGACATGGCCAGGTGCCACTACACAACTATGAGCGGTGTGGAGTTTTCTTAGTGGATAATCAAGGATGCTACTTTGTGCGAGCATCCCTTCAAAGTCAGATGGACCGCAAAGAGATTCAACCATGGTCAAGTTCTGGATCAGTCAACTATTTCGCTGATCAAATCGAGGACGTCGTCGTAATCTCTGATCATCAGAGGACTAGGGATGTTTGTACCATTATCCCTCTACTTGACGAATCGAGAGTTCCCAACCGGGAACGGATCGAAATTACTTACGATGGTCAGAAAAATCAGAAGGCTCCCATAGTCATCTATCTACCGGGACCACTACCGTATGAATCAACTAAGGCTATCCCTTACAAATACGGTGCAACAACAATTGAGAATGGAAAGGAAATTCCGTTACCCTTCGTCGTGAATATTGCAGACATCAGTCGAGTAACACGGAGTTGTAGAATCTTCAACAGAGGAGTTGGAGAACCCAACAAAGAAAAGGAACCTCAGACAGAAGTTCCCAATCCACCAGTCGGTCAATCCAGTAATCCCGACCTTTCAAAAAATAATGATGAGATGCTAAAGCTCATCCAAAGGAGTGAATACAACATTGTTGATCAGCTGTTACAAACTCCTTCAAAGATCTCGATATTATCACTGTTACTTAGTTCAGAAGCGCATAGGGAGGCTCTACAGAAAGTCTTGGAGCAAACCTTTGTGGAACAAGATGTAACAATTAGACAGTTCGATAGTATTGTCTCTAACATCACTTCCTGCAATAACTTGGGATTTAGTGATGAGGAATTACCTGAAGAAGGTCGCTGTCATAACATGGCGCTCAACATTACAGTCAACTGCCAGGACGACGCTTTAGCCAACGTACTGGTAGACACAGTGTCAGCCCTGAATGTTATGTCGAAGTCCACTTTGATGTCATTATCATTCAAAGGACCTCCGATGAAAACCAGCAAGATCGTCGTCAAAGCATTTGACGGATCCAGAAAAACGGTTATCGGCGAAGTCGACCTTCCCATAACTATTGGTCCTCATACTTTCCAAGTCACTTTCCAGGTCATGGACATCCGGGCAATATACAGTTGTTTATTAGGAAGACCTTGGATACATCAGGCTAGGGAGGTCACTTCGACCCTCCACCAAAAGCTAAAGTTCGTCCAGAATGGCCAACTCGTCACAAACTGTGGAGAACAAGCCTTGTTAGTGAGCAACTTGTCATTATTTACTTGTGTAAAACCCGAGGAGGTTGTTGGGACTCAGTTCCAAGCACTGCCAGTGAGCAATGAGAATCAATCAGAGAAAGGAACCTCTATTTCCTCATACAGAGATGCTCTCAAAGTGATCGAAAATAACAATGCAAAAGGATGGGGACATCTTGTCATTCCTATTGATAACAAAACAAAGAAGGGCCTTGGTTTTTCTGTAACCTGTACTCAGACGGTTGCGAACAATAAAAGTTTTCATCCCATTCAGAACTTCTTCCACAGTGGAGGCTTCCTTCAACCAGTGGCTCAAGACGTGCATACCATCAATAAAGATGATTCCTCCGATACGGAGGAAGAATGGAAGACCTATCTCAACGAGGACGGTTATACGTCTCAGGGCAAAACACAGACTCCCTTTTGCTATCCTGCACAGAGTCCGAGATTTATACTGAGGTCAGATGTCGAAATGATATAAGGAGAATGTGATCCGGAAGGATGCCGTGCTCCACCAAACTCATTAGAGGAAGACACTCTGATGAAAGACAACTTTGACACCGACTACTATGTGTAACGTCCAATTCAGTTTTGTCAGTTTTGTCTTTATACTTAATTGAGTCGTTTTGAGTATTTTATTATTATATTATTTTATTTCTGACTTTTATGTGAAAATATGTTATTTTTCATCGTGATTATATTTTATCGCGTTTTTGGGGCGTTTGCGAGATATTTGAGTGTAGGGGTATTTTGGGTCATTTCACTTTATTTTGATTAAGTTAGTAAGAATAGAAAGAGAGAAAAAAATAGAAAAGGAAATAAAAAGAGAAGAAGAAAAGTAGAGAGAAAGAAGAAGAGGAGAAAGAAAAAGAGATAGAGAGAAAACTTGGGAAAAATCTAGAAATCGATCAACCGACTTTTCTACACGCTATTACATCGGGTAAGGGTGTGTTTGGATGATTCTCTTGTTTTTCCATGTTTTTCACTTTTAGGTTGAAAATGATAACATGATAGGAATCGAGGTTTTAGCAGTTGGAAATCGACGTAAATGTGGTAGAATACTTGTTGCCATGATTAGATTAGGTTCTGGTTGATATATGTTGATTTGGAAATGTTTTGGTTGAAAAAAATATCATTTTGGGTTTTCAAATAGCGCTGTAAATTTCTGGGTTTTCGCAGGTTCGCCTAGCGAACCTGGAGCGAAGGTGGTAGCGAATGAGTTTTCGCGGGTTCGCCTAGCGAACCAGTTAGCGAAGGTCAGCGAAGGTTCGCTGAGTTGTTCGCCTAGCGAACTTTAGATGTTTTTGGGTCTGGTGGTTGCTGCCTTGGTTCTCCAAGGGGTTTGCCTAGCGAACTTTGTGTCTGTTTTCTAGCTAGTAGTGGGTTCGTTGGACATTCGCCTAGCGAAGGTGGTAGCGAATGCTCGCTAGTTTATTCGCCTAGCGAACATGGCTGTCTGTGCAATTTTGTTTTCTTTATAACTTTTGATCTGTGGTTCGGTTTGAGGCATAGTTTGATGCGTTAGAAAGCTTATAAAATATTCTTGCTTATGATGATGGTTTTGAGATTGTTGGCCGATTAAATTAGGTCAGGAATTAGAAAATATGTTGTTTTGTCGACTTTTGCCATTTTAATTGTGTGTACTTGAGGTGTATATGCAATATGCTGTTGGTGTGGATATTGTATGCCTTGTGTGCTGTTGTGTGATGAAATTGCATGATATACATATTGTGTTGACGATTGGTGGCCTTAGGGCAAGAAAATGCAAGGTGTGGTAATTGATGATATATGCATGATTATGGATGTGTATATGTGTGCATTTTAAATGTCATGAGTCATTGTATGCCAAGCATCATGATATGCATTCTTGTGACGTCCTGAGCGACGGATTGATTCTAGAGGGAATCCGCTATAACATCGTGCGCCTTAAAAATAAGAGGACTGAAAGCGATCTGATTGGATCGTGCGCCTTAAAAATAAGAGGACTGAAAGCGATGATTATAGACGATCGTGTGCCCATGTGGGTGTGAGCGATCGGATCGTGAGCCTTATACAAAGAGGACCGAAAGCGATCCATAAACGTCGTGCGCCTTATACAAAGAGGACCGAAAGCGACGGGGAACATCGTATGCCCGACGGGGAGTTACAGTGATGTAACGAGCGATGGTTCTAGCAGAGTTCCTGAGTGAACTAGTATTGAGAAATGTTGCAAATCGGTACCGCATATGCATTGCATAGAGTCGTCGTGTCGGTCTCTGTGCATTTGCATAAATCATGGATTAATTGTGTATGGAATTGTGAATGTGATTGATGAGATGGAATGTGTGTAATTGTATTGATGATGAGTGTACCACGTATGACTGATGTGTATTGGTATTGGATACCTGAGAATTGTACTGTGTTGTATTTGATTGTGGTGTATTTGTGGTGAGAATATTTTACTTGTGCATTTCTGTGTTAATATATAATTATATGCAACTGTATTATGATTGTGTTTCTCACCCTTCTGCTGTTTTATAATGCTCTATGAGGCATTGCAGATTAGAGTTGCTGGAGGTCTTTTTGTGAAGCTTAGGTCTTCATTCTTTCGTCGGTCGGCTCTGATATGTGACACCGGGTAGTTAGGGAGGCCGTTTGTGATTATTTATATTATGTATATGTATCTTTTGGATTGTACATGTATGATTGTATTTGGCAGACAAACCTTTCATGATATATATATATATATATATATATATATATATATATATGAGATTTCAGTACAGATTTTCCGCTTTTATTCTGTATTAGAATTGTGGGTGTATTACTACCTGAATTGTTGCATATCTTTATGAGCAGGTGTTGTATGTTTGTTTCAAATTGATGTGACTCCCTTGGTCTATGCCGTGAATTTGTAACTATACTCTGATGAAATTTTGTATTTTATTTATCGCTTTAATAGCTTGGGGGTGTTACACTATGGCCCGATGGATGGTCTGCCTATTTGGCAACCGTACCCAGGAGACATAGGATCAACACCCAGGTTATCCTGAAAATACCCCGCATGACGATGAATTCGCAACGTTTGTCAGACTAGAATTCATCAACTATGCTTTTCCCGAGGTCAACGTCATCGAGAGGGATAACTCCTCTAGTTCCAAAGAAGTGTGGGAGGACACCTAGGGACAACCGAGTGGAAAATATGACTTCACGGTCAAGTACACCGCTCCTGAGAGCTCTCGTATCAGGCTCGAGGACATCCAACCAACTGGATGGGGAGATATACCTGAGAGCACAAATACTATGCAAAATACAACTGAGGAATCCTCCTACGACAACTCTGCCTGGGAGACAGATTCCAACGATCTTGCTCTGCCAAAAATCAGCGTCATTTCTGAAGACAATTTAAGGAAGGTACCAGACTTTGTGATTCACCGAGGGGTTCGCCGCCAATGGGTCGCTGTCGATGTTTCGAAGATTGTTCATAAGTCTAAGTAATTGCCATCTTTACTTTAACCTTTCACCCTGCCCAGGTGAAACGGATGTTTTGATAGGGCTCACTTTATGTAAATATCCCTCTTCGTTTTGCCCAAAGCGACAGAGTTTTGTTTTATAGGGCTGTAGTTTCAGGAATCGACTTGTTCATTAATAAAATAACGTCGTTCTGTAATTTCCGCATTAATTGTTGTTTTCTCTTTTCGTTTTTCAGAAAATGGTAATCCTAAAAAATAACTCAATAATAAAAACAAGCAGTAAAAGAAATACACTGCACACACTTTTGCATTTTCCCTCTATCTCTTCTAAACACAAATCATCACGTCATGCAGATTGCTTGTTTTAAACCCCGTTGAAACATACGATTTGATGCCTTCTCCCGACTTTGAGTTCCCGGTATTTGGGGCTGAAGAAGAAGTTGACGACGAAATTCCAGAAGAGATCTCCCGATTACTCCGACAAGAGGAAATGTCCATTGAACCTCACAAAGAGCCGTTGGAAACGGTCAACTTGGCTTCAGAAGAAGAGAGAAAAGAAGTCAAGATTAGGGCACTGCTCAGTCCAACTGTCAAAGAGAGTTTGACGAAACATATCAAAGAGTTTCCCGATGTATTCGCTTGGTCCTATCAGGATATGCCAGGGTTGGATACCAGCATCGTGGAACACCATCTACCATTAAGATCGGAATGTCCGCCAGTAAAACAGAGGTTGAGACGGACTCACCCGGACATGGCTGTCAAAATCAAAGAGGAGGTACAGAAACAGATTGACACGGGTTTCCTCGCCACATCAGAATATCCTCAATGGTTAGCCAACATCGTACCAGTTCCGAAAAAGGACGGAAAAGTCAGAATGTGTGTGGATCACAGAGATCTAAACAAGGCTAGTCCAAAGGATGACTTTCCTTTACCACACATTGACATGGTGGTTGACAGTACAACAAAGTTCAAAGTCTTCTCCTTCATGGATGGATTCTCGGGCTATAATCAGATAAAAATGGCGCCGAAAGACATGGAGAAAACTTCGTTCATTACCCCATGGGGGACCTTTTGTTACAAGGTAATGCCGTTCAGTTTGAAGAACGTCGGGGTAACCTATCAAAGGGCCATGACTACTCTGTTTCATGACATGATACACAAGGAAATTGAGGTATATGTCGATGACATGATTGCTAAATCAAAAACATAAGAGGAGCATATGACCCACCTGTCAAAACTTTTCGAGCGGTTGAGAAAGTACAAACTCCGCTTGAATCACAACAAGTGCACCTTCGGTGTCCGTTCAGGGAAACTCTTAGGGTTCATCGTCAGCCAGGAAGGAATTGAGGTTGATCCTGACAAGGTCAAGGCCATTCAAGAAATGCCTTCTCCGAAAACTGAAAAACAAGTCAGAGGATTCCTTGGACGTTTGAACTACATCACCAGATTTATATTCCTCATGATCGCGACATGTGCGCCGATTTTCAAATTACTCAAAAAGAATCAGGACTGCGTTTGGACAGAAGATTGTCAAACCGCCTTCGACAGTATCAAGGAATACCTGTCGAACCCGCCGATTCTATCACCTCCAGTGGAAGGAAAACCGCTGATCATCTATTTAACAGTCTTGGAAGACTCAATGGGGTGTGTACTTGGCCAACAAGACGAAACCAAAAGGAAAGAGTCTGCCGTCTACTATTTAAGCAAGAAATTCGCCGACTACGAGACTCGGTACACTATGCTTGAGAAAAATTGCTGCGCTTTGGCTTGGGCAGTCAAACGTCTTCGCCAGGACATGATTCGTCACACTACTTGGTTGGTCTCCGAAATGGATCCAATCAAGTATGTATTTGAAAAAACTGCTCTCACGGGGAGGATTGCCCGTAGGCAGATGTTGCTGTCAGAATATGACATAGAATACTATGCTCAGAAAGCCGTTAAAGAAAGTGTTTTAGCCGATAATTTGGCTCATCAACCGATGGACGATCAGGAATCAGTCGGATTTGATTTCCCAGACGAAGATGTCATGTATCTAAAAATGAAAGACTGCGATGAACTGCTACCCAGTGAAGGGCCAGAACCATATTCCCAATGGGGACTTATTTTTGACGGAGCTATCAATCATTACAGAAATAGAATTGGGCCAATCATCATAACACCTCAGGGTACCCACATTCTTTTCACCGCCAGACTCACATTCAAGTGCACAAACAACGAGGCCGAATACGAAGCTTGTATTATGGGTCTCGAAGAAGTGATCGACTTAAGGATTAAGAACTTGGATGTATATGGCGACTCAGCTTTGGTTATCAATCATATCAAAGGAGATTGGAACACATACCAATCAGGATTGATTCCTTACAAAGATTACACAAGAAGGTTGTTACCCTTCTTCAGCAGAGTCGAGTTTCATCATATCCCTCGTGAGGAGATCATATGGCTGATGCCTTAGCCACCCTCTCTTCCATGATTAGTGTAGGTCAATGGAATTACTTACCTAAGATTGACATAATGCGCCTTGAACGACCCGCTTACATCTTCACAATTGAAGCAATCATAGACAACAAACCTTGGTATCACGATATCAAATGCTTCCTTCAGAAACAAGAGTACCCACCTGGGGCACTAAGGAAAGACAGAAAAACCCTCAGAAGGTTGGCAGGCAGTTTCTTCCTGAGCGGTGATACACTCTATAAGAGGAACTTTGACATGGTCTTGTTCCGATGCATCGACAGACCAGAAGCAGACATGCTGATAAAGGAAATTCACAAAGGATCCTTTGGCACTCATGACAACGAACATACAGTGGTGAGAAAAATTCTGAGAGCAGGGTACTATTGGTTGACAATGGAATCCGATTGCTACAAGTACATGAGGAAGTTTCACAAGTGTCAGATATACTCTGACAAAATCCATGTACCGCCTACACATCTCAAAGTTCTTTCTGCCCCATGGCCTTTTTCCATTTGGGGAATCGACATGATTGACATGATTGAACCTAAAGCTTCGAATAGACATCGGTTCATCCTGGTAGCCATTGATTACTTCACCAAGTGGGTCGAAGCAGCGTCGTACGCTAATGTAACCCGACAAGTGGTAGTCCGATTTATCAAAAACAATATCATTTGCTGTTATGGTGTTCCGATCCAGATCATTACTGATAATGGATCTAACTTAAACAACAAGATGATAAAAGAGTTGTGCACAGAGTTCAAGATTGAACACCATAAACTCATCTCCCTACCGACCCAAGATGAACGGCGCGGTAGAAGTGACTAACAAGAACATCAAGAAAATTGTTCAAAAGATGGTCGTAACCTATAAATATTGGCATGAGATGCTACCCTTTTCTCTTCACGGTTATCGCACATCTGTCCACACTTCAACAGGGGCAACCCCTCTCTCTCTAGTATATGGCATGGAAGCAGTACTCCCCATAGAAGTAGAGATCCCATCAATTCGGGTATTGATGGAAGCTAAGCTAACAGAAGTTGAATGGTGTCAAAGTCGACACGATGAATTGAACCTGATCGAAGAAAAGCGAATCACGGCACTATGCCATGGTCAGTTGTATCAGCAAAGGATGAAGAAGGCATTCGACAAAAAGGTTTGACCTCGCGTCTTCAGGAAAGGAGACCTTGTGCTCAAGAAGATACAATCATTTCTCACTGATTCTCGGGGCAAGTGGACCCCGAATTATGACGACCCTTATGTGGTCAAGAAAGCCTTCTCAGGCGGCGCCTTGAGACTCGTAACCATGGACGGAGAGGAATTTGCCTACCCCACCAATGTCGACATAGTCAAGAAATACTTCGCCTAAATAAAAAAAAACTTCTCAGTAGATTGAAAACCCGAAAGGGCGGTCCAGGTAAAAATTAGAGACATAATCTGAAATCATCCCGGTGGATTGGAAATCTCAAACTACAATCCAGGCAAAAGTTAGGGATTAATGGCAAGTAACTACGTCTGACACAGGTAATTCCTCAACAGCAGTCATGCCATCCAAAAGAAAACTCCAGTCAAGGTCATCTTCGACAGAAGCTCAGGATGCCCAGAATTCAAAGTTGGTAGAAGGATAGCGGTCACCATGTTTCAATGTAGCCCTTTTCCCTTAAATTACCATTTTCTAAACTTTGTAAATACTCTATGGAATCACGCATTTGACTGATTTGCATCCTATCAATAAAATTTAAGCTCTTGTGCTTTTGTTTGTAATTCTTATTTGTTTTAGCTTTACAGAACGACGTTTTAATATGATTAACGATTCTTGAAATAAAACAGAAATGAATTTACTTGTTAAACTTTTTCTGCTTTTAAAATAAAGATGGCAATTTATTTTGACTGGTGAACATCGAAAGAACATCGGTCGCTTATCCAAATGTAATTGAACCTCAAAGTATAGAATCAAAGTACTCCTTCTAAACCAGTGCACCTGAATGAAGGATCAGCTGTGTCAGAGACCATTGTTTCATCTGACACCCCAGGCAGAGTTCTTATCTCCTAAGCCCGACCAACATAGCTCCCCACGAGGACTACTTCTCCTAAGCAAGGCAGAATTACTATCATGAACCAGTGATACTTTTCATCCCCCTGTGGCCGAGTATCCAGTCGTGTTCATCTACTAATCTGTATGTCGCGTCAGTTTTGTTAGCATATACATACATACACCATGCATTATTGATTCACATGCATAATCATATTGCATCACTATCAATCTCGTCGGTTTTATCCCCTAGTGATAACAGTCCTCTCAATCGAGTTCTCAGTTCTTTCCTCGTCAGGAAATGTTGCGTCTGCACCACCTCTCTCCTCTAGTTTATTTCTGGGATGAAGTCGGCCCTTGACCACTTTGATAACTTGAACCTTTGAAAAACCAGAGAACCCTCAGCTAGCATCATTCTTTGCCATTGAAGACGATGTCTTCGCTTTCCCGGATTAAGGAAAATCCCTAGAGAAAGCCTCTCAACTAAAGACTTTCAGCAACACATTGGTCCTTCTCTCCAGAATGTCAATGTCAACAAAGTCATCGACACCTCAAAATTGGATCACGTCATATGGCATTTCTCCGAGATGATCTCCGAGAAAAGTATGATAAAATACCCCAAGCAAGAAACAGTCACTCAAAGAGGCTCGTTTTCCCCAGTAGAGTCGACAAATGGCGTCTCCAAACAGAGAAGTTTGTACACCTCTACAATCCAGACAGATGGGTTCCCCAGCAAGTCTGACATCAAAACTTTTTCCATCAAATGGCATCTCCCCAGGAAAATTCGGCGAGAAGTTTGAGGAGAACCGCTACAAATAGCGTCCCTTGTCAATAAAGTTTATTGACAAAAGAAACCAAGACCACATCCTTGGTAGGAAACCAGGATCGAGGAGAGGTTTATATCGGAAACCAAGACCAGTTCCTTGGTAGAAAACCAGGATCGAGGGGAGGTTTATATCGGAAACTGAGACCAGTTCCTTGGTAGGAACCCAAGATCGAGGGGAAGTTTAATTCGGAAACTGAGACCAGTTCCTTGGTAGGAAACCAGGATCGAGGGGAAGTTTATTTCAGAAACTGAGACCAGTTCCTTGGTAGGAAACCAGGATCGAGGGGAAGTTTACCTTTTCTAAGTATCATTGCTTAGAAAAAGAGGAAGGATGCGCGAACTGCCATTCATAACCACCATCAAAATTTCGGGTATTCCGATATTTAATCCTCTTGCACCCGAATGCCCGAATACCTTGCCATTCACACCTTCGGGTCCAAGAAGATTAAATAGGGGCATCTATCATACCCCAAATTTTGACCACCAATATTTCCCATCATTGTGCAAATCATCATCACAATATGGATGAACCATTAGTCTCCCCAAAGATGGGTGAGCATCCACTACAATCAGACTTAGGGTTTCAAGCCCTCTCAGAGCTCTTAGACAAAGGATCAATCAAGGAATGACATGATCTTCAACTTGTCTAGCCTCTCAAACATCCACAATGGATCAAGAGGACTCCCACTTCAAGAATCAAGCACAAGGTTGCAGCATTCTGAGTGGATCAAGCCTCACGATCGATAGTGTCACCAAATTAGGGTTTTGGTCGACCAGGGCCTCCAGATGGAAATTTTCCTCTGGGAATGAGCCAATGCTTCAAAGCATAACCTATATTTCTCTAAGGGACATCATAAACCTAATCATTAAGTCAATTTGGCTTTAGGGGATGCATTCATAAAAAATCAGGAATTAGGGTTTCTTGACCTAATTCACCCCTAAGTTGACTTTTGGGACAAAACATGAGCCAAGACCTCAAGAGAGGCTTTGAGGGTCTCTAATAAACCACGTTGATCCATTTGCAACAACGGATTGATCCAAGAAGCTTGAGCAATAAATTTCAACTTCATCTGAACCACAGTTAGGGTTTCGCGAGAAAAGTCAACTGTATCTTTGACTTTTGACCAGGGCATGCTCCCAAACCCTAGGACATGATCCAATACACCCTATGACACCTATGAAATCAATCCATCAAGTTTGATTTAGGTCAAGGACTTGATTTCATAGAGGATCGCACAGTTTGGAATTCATTTGATAAAAAGTCAACTGTGCACAAAAGTCAAACTTTGACTTTTTGAGATTTTTCACAATTATGATTTTTTAACCCTATAATGATGTTAATGTGTGATTTGAATCATCATTCATCAAGAAAAATCAAGAAAAGTGGGATAACTTGTAAAAGGGGTAACCATAAAAAACTTAGAAATTTTTCTAAGTTATGGACTAAAGTGGCTAGGGTACCAACTTTGGAGGACCATAACTCCTAAACCACAAGGCCATTTTTCCCCATCCAAAGCTAGATTTGTAGCTCTCATGGCCCTCTACAAAAGCTTCAACTACACCTCACTCCAATTCATTATGGATTCTGAGTTATGGTTGGATCAAAATCACTAAAAACATGAAAGTACAACTTTTCCAACACTTAGAAAAAATTCTGTCCAAGACAGATTTTGTTGGAAACACCAAAACTTGTGAGATTTTTTCACATAGTTGCAAGCTGAATCAAGTCCAAAGGTAAACATCAATGTTGATGCATATGTTGCTAAGAATTCAAAGAGCTTATCAACATGAATTGATTCAACTTGAGCCAAGAGAAATCCATGCCCAAAGCCATGTTGCTGCAGCTGTTTTGGAAAAATTAGTTTGCACTTTTGCTTGCTTTACACGATTTCTGATTCAAGACCAAGGATCTCTATGTCACAGTCATCCAATCTGATCCTAATCCAATTGATCCAACTGTTAAAGCTAAGTCAAAAAGCTAAGGGATCTTCCAATTTGAGATTAATGCATTTTGGCATATATGCCTTGAATTCAAAGACATTTATATGAAATAGGGCACTTTCAACAAAGCCACTCTACTCAGTCAAGTTATCTGATTAAACAACAATAAAAACATCTAAAGAATGTGAATTTGGTCAAGGCATAGCCCTGCTATTGGGAGGGGCTAGGTTGCCTTGCATGAGAAGAAATGCCACCAAGCCAAAGCCTTTGAATGTGATCTGATCCAGCAACCATTCACTATTCCTCCAAGACAAGAATTGATCACCTATAAATAGAGGTTCCAATTAATCATTCAAATCACACCAAAGCAATTTACAGCACTGCTTTCTCTCATTCTCTCTTAAGTACCAATTTTCTTTGTTTTTGAGCAACCACCATCGGGTTTTGAGTTGCAGCCTTAAGCAATCCATTCCAATTGCTCAAACACATCACATATGATGTATTTGAGGTGTCCAAACACTTAAACACCAACTGTAACACCTCTAGCTCAAAATCACTCTTCAACCAAGCCATTATGCCTCAATTATGCAGCTGGAGTCCTCCAACTTGATCCAAAGGTTTTCAAAGTGTTCCAAAGCTTGCAACACACTCCACAACATCCATTGAAGCTGTAGGGATCATCAAATCACATCTGGAACACAGTTTGTGCAGAGTTCCATTTCAGTTTTCATTAAGGTAAGCCTCAAAACTACATCTTCATGATCCATGCATACTTCCTCGCATGATATTTTTGCCAATTGCTTGCCATCATATGTTGAGTGTTTCCCCTAAAAAAATTTGATCAAAGCCCTCACAACCATGTCTGCACGATTGCTTTTGCAAAATTAGGGTTTATACGGTCATGTTGATATAACTTGCTATATACTGAAAATAAATGAAATCAAATATTGCCATCGTGATCCTTGTGAAAAAACGCATGAGTTTGGTATTTGAATCATGTCAAATGGTTGAGAAATGAGTGAGTTAGAGGACTTCACGCATCTGAGCTTGAGGTTGAAGATGGCCATGGTGCCATGCTTGAGAAACCAACAAAGTTTGCCTTATATTTTTCCCTTGCCATGTTATTAATGAATTGGCATTGCGCCCTAGTGGTTGATCAACTGGTTTGTGTGTATTGGCAAGCGAGAGGTCTGGGGTTCGAATCCCCCTCGCCCCAGACCTCTTTTTTAACACTTTTTCCTATTTTTTCTTATTTTTCATATTATTTTGTTAATGATTTGAAAAATTAATAACTCCCTCAATTTTAATTATTTTTTATTGGTTCTTTTTGTAAAAAATACAAAAATGTTGAAATATTTTATTCCACAAAAAAATCAAATTTATATTAGTTATTTAATATAATTAGTATTTTTGTGAATAAATTCATTTTTAATTGCTTTTTAAACATTTAAAAACTGAATATTTACCTTGAAAATCAAAACTAAATGAGTTTTAATTCACCTTGTGATAAAACCCTTATTTTTCAAACCTTAAACAAAAATCACAAGTGGTTTATTCAAACTTATTTGGTATTTCTACCATTTTCATTTGATTTTCTTTAAAATTTTTACTTTTAAAAGAAAACAAATTTAGGGTTTCCTTGATTTTCACATAAACAAACACTCATGGGCCTCTATTAGAGTGTAAGACCCAACCCCTTTGAAAACCAAAACTTTTGGGCCTCGGTCATTGTATAAGACCCACTGCGTTTTCAAAAATCTCGGCGCAATCGCCATTTCAAAACAAAAATCATTTTTGGGCCTCTCCTTGAGCTTTAAGCCCCATCACTTGTACAAAAATCATTTTTTGGGCCTCTAATAGAGTGTAAGACCCAATCCCCTTTTAACCAAAACAATCTTTGGGCCTGAGATATTGTATAAGTCCCTCTGCGTTAAAAGAAAAGCTCGGCGCGATCGCCAGTTCAAAAAAAACAAATCATCTGGGCCTACCCTCGTGTTATAAGCCCCATTTCTTTTTCTTTCAATCATTTTTGGGCCTCTTAAAAGAGTGTAAGACCCATCCCCTTGTACATAAAATCTTTCTCGGGCCTTAGTCACTTGTATAAGTCCCGGTACAAAACGACAGTGCGATCACTGATAAAACTAAGGGCCTCTCCTTGAGCTGTAAGCCCCAATTTTCCTTTCAAAAGCATTTTCTCCTTTGATTTTGAATATAATATTGTTATCAAAGCTTTCTTTGTTGAACAAACTAACCAAACAACATGGATGCTCTACAACCGAGTAAGTGTTTACCTGCTTTCATTTACCGCTTTCATATGTATATAACTGTATTATGGGGCTGTTTCACTGTAAGTATTCTTTCATAAACTCATATCGACTGTGTAATACTAGTATAGATATTTAGAGTTTCCCCGGCAACTACGTCTAGAACTAAGACAAAACCTCGTCTCCTTACATCCGACGTTCTCCCGGATATTTCAACATAACCTAAACCATGAGAATTTTCTTTTACAACAATTTTGGATAACTAGATCTAAGAAATCTCCCCCTTGAACAGTTCATATACAGATGGCCAATGTTCCAAGTGAAACCCCTTCTGGAACTGTTCATCAGCCTCCTCTTGGGCTTAGTGCAAGGACCCACAGGCTTCCTAAAAGCATCCCCACCTCCTCTTGGGCGTTGTATAAGGACCCGTCGGCTTCTTAGAAGTTTTCACAGCCTCCACTTAGGCTTCGTATAATGATTCTTCCTCCGGGAAGATAGCCTCCTCTTGGGCTTCGTACAAATTGTCCCTTCGGCTTCTTAAAAGTTTTTCTCGCCTCCCCTTGGACTTCGTACAAATTGTCCCGACGACCTCTTAAAGGTATAGGAACAGAAATGAGTCATCTTAATAGAACAATCTTTCAAAGAGTCTAGATCTTTCTACCGCGAACGTACTATCTCTTGATCTCTCTTAAGCATAGTATAAAAGATAAAAATGTAGACTTGGACAGTCTAATCTCCTTGAGTCTCGAAGACATTCTCAAGTTCCTTTCAAAAAAAGGAAAATACAACCGTAGACTTGGGCAGTCTCAATACCCTTCGGATTCCCCGTTTCCTTAAAGAACAGGAAATAATCCCGATCCTCAGATCAAATCCATGAGTACAACATTACCCATATATGAACTGATTTTCTCTTTTAACCAACATACTGGACCTGTCACTCAACTGAAACAGTAACCCTCCTCCTCTTGGGCTTTGTACAACGATTCTCCCCAGCAGAGTTAACATTTCAGCCTTCATCTCGGGCTTTGTACGAGATACAAAACACTCTCTTGTTGAGTATAAAAGACTCTCTTGTTGAGTCAAACAGATTAACCTTCATCTCGGGCTTTGTACGAGATACAAACCACTCTCTTGTTGAGTATAAAAAGACTCTCTTGTTGAGTCGATCACCTTTAGCCTCCATCTCGGGCTTCGTACGAGATACAAATCACTCTCTTGGTGAGTATAAAAGACTCTCTTGTTGAGTCAAACCCTTTTAACCTCCGTGTTGGGCTTCATACAAAACACATATAAAAATACTCTCTTGCTGAGTCAACCCTTCTAGCCTCTATCTCGGGATTCGTACGAGACACAAAAGCATCCTCTTGTTGGGTCAATAGCCTCCTCTTAGACTTTGTATAAAGAAATCCCCGTTTGATTCAATAAACCTTTTAGCATCAAAAGTTGTGCCTTGTTCACAGGATATAAACATCAACAACTCCTTTTCCTCGTCTAATTGCTGTAAGCGGCAAGCCTCTGGATTATTTACATCCACGCCACTGTCCCTATTTTAGCATGAGAAATTCCTAAGGAAAGATGGCGTTGCTGTAAACTGAGTTAAAGTCTTCTCCTTTAGGTTGAAAATCCCCTACAAAGGAAATTATGGCCTTGCTGGATTCACATATCCCAGTTAAAGTAATTCTCCTTTATAATCAGTCACCCAACAATTGTGACAAACAGACCCCTTTAGAGATGATAAATTCTCTCTAAAGTCAACACCCTTTTAGCTTCACATCTTGGGCTTCGAACAAGATACAAATAGACCCTTCAGCTTCACATCTTGGGCTTTGAACAAGATACAAACCACCTTTAGCTTCATGTCTTGGGCTTTGAACAAGACACCAAAACACCATTTCCTCCCATAGAATAGGAGGAACTACGATCGCTCTGATTTCCCTATCCCAGGAATACGTAGGCATAAGATTGAAAAATAATCTTAGCGAGCACACTAATCAAAAAACCCCAAAGTCCCCTACCTCTAGCCAATCTAGCACAGTATCCCAACAAATTCCCCATGAACAGTCACGGTAATTCGTTATGAACAAAATAAGCAGAGAGAGGCCCTCGAACTAAAACCACATTTGTAAACCAACAGTTTTGACTGTTTAACCTCAGTATGCAAGCTGGGTTAGTTGGAGACATATAATTCCCTTCCTTCATCAGCTTCAATAGGATAAAAAATGAATCGACCTGTAGTACCCCAGAGCGACAGTGCTTAAGAACCACGTCCAAAATCGCTCGCTACAGCGCCTTCGGTCGGTCTTCCTTTTCGAGTTCGCCTTCGGTCATCCTCGTATTACTTTGTTAGGTAGAGCGCCTTCGGTCGGTCTTCTTTTCGAGTTCGTCTTCGGCCGTCCTCTTATTATTTTGTTGGGTAGAGCGCCTTCGGTCGATCTTCCTTTTCGAGTTCGCCTTCGGTCGTCCTCGTATTATTTTGTTGGGTAGGGCGAATTCGGTCGGTCTTCCTTTTCGAGTTCGTCTTTGGACGTCCTCGTATTATTTTGTTGGGTAGAGCGCCTTCGGACGGCCTTCCTTTTTGAGTTCGTCTTCGGCCGTCCTCGTATTATTTTGTTGGGTGGAGCGCCTTCGGTCGGTCTTCCTTTTTGAGTTCGTCTTCGGCCTTCCTCGTATTATTTTGTTGGGTAGAGCACCTTCAGTCGGTCTTCTTTTTCGAGTTCGTCTTCGTCCGTCCTCGTATTATTTTGTTGGGTAGAACGCCTTCGGTCGGTATTCCTTTTCGAGTTCGCCTTCGATCGTCCTCGTATTATTTTGTTGGGTAGAGCGCCTTCGGTCGGTCTTCCTCTTTGAGTTCGTCTTCGACCGTCCTCGTATTATTTTGTTGGGTAGAGCGCCTTTGGCCGGTCTTCCTTTTCGAGTTCGTCTTCGGCCGTCCTCTTATTATTTTGTTGGGTAGAGCGCCTTCGGTCGATCTTCCTTTTCGAGTTCGTCTTCGGCCGTCCTCGTATTATTTTGTTGGGTAGAGCGCCTTCGGTCGGTATTCCTTTTCGAGTTTGTCTTTGGCCGTCCTCGTATTATTTTGTTGGGTAGAGCACCCCAAAAAACTGTCCTCTTATTTCTAACACTAATTGGGTTATGTTTCATTTCATTTTTGCATCTACATGTGTGCATATCATTAGTTCTCTGCATGGGATCAAGGTATCCTTGTTAGCCCTCAAGAGGAGGATATGTTTCAAGGCCAAAGCAAGAGGATGTACTCAATCTTGTGGTGTTCATGTTCATCAAAGTATCTTACCAAGTTTGCACAATCATTAGAGGCATCAGCCATTTATTTTATCAGCAGATGGGTTGATCATTTCAAAATCAAGATCATAAAGCAGGGTTAATTTGATCTTGTTCTAGATAGGTTTTCTATCATGTTTCAGGAACCATTCAAGGGTCTTATCATTGGTTAAGGATTAGACATGAAGCAGGACTCAAAGCAAGTTGCAATGAGGAAATTTTCACCATTTTACCTTGGTGCAATCGATTTGCATAAGTGTGTAGTCGATTGTACCCCTTCAGTTTTCACATTTTGGCCTTTGCAAGGGTGTGCAATCGATTTGCACTGCTGTGCAATCGATTGCACTGTAATGGATTTTCCTAAAACCTTCATTTTTCAGCACTATATCAATTTTCAATGCACCACATTCACTTGGGATCAATACTATATCAGTAGAAGGATTTAGAGGGCTGCAGAATTTGATTTCATTTCCCTCCAATTTCCACTCTAAATTCCACATTCCCTTTCCAAGTTTATTTTCCACTTCCAATTCCACTCACTAAACCTCATTCCAAACCCAAACTTAACTCCTAACCAAGAGGTTATTTAAACAAATCAATTCCAAACCTCACCAACTTTGATCATTTTCACTCATCATTCACTCTCAATTTTCAGAATTCTCTCTCTCAATTCTCTCTCACATTTTCACTCTCAACCTCCATTTTCAACCATACTCAAAGCCCTTCCATAGAGATTAACAAGTTCTTCATTGGAACTTGTTAATTCTTAAGCTAAAGCCTCGCATTATCATTCCATTACTTGAATTCATTGGTGATTTTCGTTTGGATTTAGATCTGGAATTTCATAAGTGCTTATTGGAAGTGATTTTGAAGTATTGTTAGCTTGATGCTTGGATCTTGAAGTTTCTTGCTAGGATCTTTAAGTTTCTTGCTAGGATCTTGGATTTCTTGCTTGGATTCATCAATTTTCGTTTGCAACAATCACCAAAGCAATTCTCAGCTTTGTAGGTTGTTTTTTTTCTTAGATCTACACTTAATTTAGCTTAATTTCAACTTGTACAATGTAGATCCATGGTTTTGAATGTGATTTGATCCATTTGCTTGATTCGATTCATGATCTGTTTGATTGATTGATGAAATATGTGTTTGACTACTGATATTTGATGTGGATTTTCGTGTATGTTTGATTACATGATCATTTTGATGTTTGAATATGTGGTTGGTGTTGGAAAAGTGATTATGAGAAGTGATTTTTGCAGGCCTGCTACTGAGCAGTCGATTTGCACCCTGCTGAAATCGATTGCACCTGTGTTTTTTCACTAGAAATTGCATTCTGTAACTGTGCAGTCGATTTGCACCCTGTTGCAATCGATTTGCACCTGTAACTTTTGTGTTTTTGGCTTCTTTGGAAGCATGTATTGATAGTTATTCCACCCCTAACCTTCATGGCTTTGTATGACGCATATTTGTGGAATTTTCTAGGGTTGTTTAACCTCTAGTTGCTGGATGTATGTGAATCTTTGATGCACGATTTTTCGATCGTTGATTTGTTTGCATTCTTGAAGCATGTTCATGAGGCATATTGGTTCATATGTGAATAATGACTTGTTGAACTTGTGTAATCTCTTAGAAATGAATGTGATGTGATACATTTGAGTATGATGCTATGGTGTGTGTAAGTTGGATCATGTGTGCCTTTTACCTTGCTTGAACATTTCTTTTCCTTTGAAAATGATCATGGTATATGTTCAACTAGTCTTGGTGCATGTTAATGTGAAGCTTTCCTACATGTTTGAATTGGACGATTATTATATGACTTAAGATCTGACTTTGCTCCATTCGTACTTCATTTTGTTCACATCACCTTTGTATGAACACGGTTTTCAACATGCGACTTTTAATTTTCATTGATGATTGCTCATGTTTGCGTTGTTGACTTCTTGATGTGATGAACATGTTGCACACACATTTGAATCATGTTAACTCTCGATTAATGCTCAACTTGCTGGATTTGTAATGCATGATCATTGTTTGCATCCAAGTTCGCTTATGCATGATGTTGGAATTGATAATATAGAAGTGCAACTTTGTTGGATGTACATGTTCTTGATTTGCTTACATGTCTTTGGTTTGTCCATACCTAGTTGCTTGATGCTTAATTGGATGTATGCTTGATATGATTAGTCATTAGTGAGACCTTTCCATGAGCATTTGTTTGGATACATTGCATGATGCCCTGTTTTCCACTGCTATTCCTTTGCAAATGTGTTGTTGTATGTGCTGCTGTCTGCATTTTACACCTATTTTTGTGCTGAAACATGAGCTGTTGAATGCTGTTTGGCGCATTGTGCTGTTTTTACCGCTGTGCAGGTGTTGGAGCGCTGTTGCAGCCGCTGTTTTTGATTTATCGCTTTGGTTTTTGCCTTGCTCCTTTAGGGTTCCTAGTCCAACTTAATTTTGGATTAAGCTTGGAGTAGGATAGACAGTAGGCTTTCAAACCATGCATGCTAACTTAGGTAGATGTTTGCCTTTTAACCTCAACTATATGGCCACCTTTGTATGACAACATTAGGATAGCATTCCCTTTAGTGTTTTCTTTTCCTTGAGTCTTCTCTTCTCATCTCATAATAATTCTAAAGCACTTAATAAATATAACGTATATTGCGCTCGAGCCTTAGTATACGTCCCATTTGGGGGCGACCATGTGACTCACTCGTTCCCGCATGGTAGACTTTGGTGCAATGTAAGTTACGAACTAACTTCAATCCACTTCTGTCTAAAAAACACAAAAACAAACTCAAATCTTTTACATCCTTCGGGATTGTTAAGTTTCAAATTATTTTCAGAAAAGGGCACATTACTTCCGTCTCGTCGCAAACAGGCATCGACCCTAACTGCCGGACGCGAATTTAACGTCGCTCATAAAAAACACAATGACCTTGTAGGTCGAACTACGACTGCTCTGATTTCCTCTCTCTAGTCCGATTGAGGATACGTAGGCACGAGACGGCGATGTCTTGGCGAGCAACCTCCCCCCTTAGTTCGTGTCCGAACTATGTTGACTCTGACTTTCCCATTGCACGAGGGAATACGTAGGCATAGGACGTCGATGACCTATCGAGTCACTTCTTTTTCTCTTCTTCTTCGTTTCTTCATTCTTTTCCGTTCCTGTTCCTTCTCCTTTCCAGTAGCAGTGGAGCTCCGGATGACGACACCCTTTGATCGAGACAGCAAACGTGGATCCCATCGAGTACGATGGACGCGTGGGAGTGCTAATACCTTCCCCTCGCATAACCGACTCCCTTACCCGTTTCTCTTGGTCGCGAGACCATGCTTTTTCCTTCCCTCAGGTTTATGCAGTGTTTCCTTTCCCTCTTTTGGGATAAATACACATTGCTGGCGACTCTATTTCTGCGCCACTTCGCGTTTGTACTTGGATGAAAATCTCGGGAGCGACACGGGCTTCGTACGAGACACTAAAACACTCTCTTGTTGAGTATAAAAGACTCTCTTGTTGAGTCAAACTTTTAGCCTCCGTCTTAGGCTTCGTATAAGACAGATAAAATCACTCTCTGGTTGAGTATAAAAGACTCTCTTGTTGAGTCAATCCCCTTTTAGCCTCTATCTCGGGCTTTGTACGAGACAGCAAAACACTCTTTTATTGAGTATAAAAGACTCTCTTGTTGGGTCACTTCACTTTTAGCCTCCATCTCGGGCTTCGTATGAGACACTAAATCACTTTCTTGTTGAGTATAAAAGACAATCTTGTTGAGCCAAACCTTTTTAGCCTCTGTCTTAGGCTTCATATAAGACAGATAAAAGACTCTCTTGTTGAGTAAACCCTTTTAGCCTATATCTCGGGCTTCGTACAAGCACCCTCTTGTTGGGTCAATCGCCTCCTCTTAGGCTTTGTATAAGGAAACCTCGGTTGAGTCAATCAACCTTTTAGCATCAAACCTGTGCCTTGCTCACAGCATACAAACATCAACAACCCCTCTTTAGAGATGACAAATTCTCTCTCATCCAAAACCCTTTTAGCTTCACATCTTGGGCTTTGAACAAGATACAAATCACCTTTAGCTTCATGTCTTGGGCTTTGAACAAGACACCAAAACAACCTTTTTCCTCCCATAGAATAGGAGGAACTACGATCGCTCTGATTTCCCTGTTTCGTTAAACGGGAATACGTAGGCATAAGATTGAAAAATCTTAGCGAGCATACTAACCAAAAACCCAAAATCCAGTATCTCCGTCAAATCAACCCAAAAGCATCAAATCTAAACACATTACCAAAAACCTCACAAATAGTCCAGACACTGCGTTCTTAACAAAATAACTGAAGAGGGGCCCACATCTTAATAGCATCTGTAAACAAACAGTCAACTGTTTAAACTCAATTCACGAGCAGGGTTAATTGGAGACATCTATTTCCCTTCCTTAATCAGCTTAACAGGATAAAAAATGAATCGAACTGTAGTACCCGATCGATAGTGCTTCAAGACCACAAAAATCACGCTACAGAAAAAATGGCGCCCACCGTGGAGCCCTCTTCTCTTTCTTACAATCTTCGGTAGAAACCTTAAGTTCACAATCTTAGGTAGAAAGCCCTGAGTTCACAAAGTATCACAGAAATGTTGACTCTGCTGGGGAGTCATTGTCTGTATAGGATCATAAGACTAGAGGTCTAGGATGATTAAGACAAATATATATACTGCTCTTTCTAATTGATATCTGTGTTTATTTCTCTGCTAATGGGAATGCGTGTGATGCCGCATGTGGAAAGATTGAGTATACACCTAGGATAAGTGATGGCAATACGGGTAATCTTACGGGGAGTGAATCCCAGTTAAGAGTCCCTGGTCGACCATCAAACTCAGTGGAGACTCCCTTTGCAGATACATTGCATATACGACTTCAGTTGTTGAAAGTAGTGTGGTCGACTAGGTTATCTGAGAAGCTGAGGTTTTTAGCAGACTGAAACCATTTTGTAGTGCGGAAGTTATCGAAAATAGTTGTCACGCGATACTACCCTCATTTGAGATCACTCTAGGATACATCAGCTCGCTGGCGATCCGCTTGCTGTTGTTATCCCAAGAGGGATCAATGATCTTGCGGACAAGTATAAAAAATCTCCAGTATAAACCTTTTAGGGGGGTAGAGCCTTGGCTTCATGGCACTGACCCTTTGACCCCATGTTTTTTCTATGTTTTTGTGTGCTGCATTCATACATTCATTTAAAAAACACTCAAAAAAGAAAATTTTCTCTTCTAGTCTCTCCTTTTCAAATTAAACTAAGACAGTGATTTGAGAGGGTTGGCGAGAATGACTCATAAGTATACCTTCAAGGTTCTAAAGTTAGAGGATTTGAGAGGGTTGGCGAGAATGATCACCAACCCCGAGGCTTTCAGAGCCAAGTATGGAGGACTACTGTCTATATTAAGGGTCCATGTAATTGAAGGAATCATGTCTACTCATTCAGTTCTGCGATCCGGTCTATCACGGTTTCACATTCCTGGATTATCAGTTAGCACCAACACTAGAGGAGTATTCTCACCTGACTGGTCTGCATATCACTGATCAAGCTCCCTTTTCTGGACTGGAAGAAATTCCAAAAGATCAAACTATTGCGAGAGCAATTTATTTGGACGAGTCAGAAGTCAGGACTCACATGACCACTTAGGGTGGCATCCAAGGTTTTCCAGCCCAATTCTTGATAAAGAAAGCCCTGTACTTTGCCAGTATAGGGAACGTGCCCGCTTTCGAGAGCATCTTTGTTTTGCTCACCTACGGGTTATTTTTGTTTCACAACATCGATAACTTTGTAGATATCAATGCCATTAAGATATATATGATTGGAAATCGTGTACCAACCTTACTCGCAGATGCGTATCATTTGGTACACTTAAGGAATTTATACAGCGGAGGAATGATCACGTGTTGTGTACCCTTGCTTTACAAATGGTTCATTTCCCATATACCCAAGTCTGCTGCATTTTGGGATCAAAAGAATACTTTATGTTGGTCGTGGAGAATCATGTCTCCTACCAACTCTGACATCGATTTGTACAATCGAATCTACAAAGGGATCAGAATCATTGACCGTTATGGAAATTTCCCAAATGTACCCCTTATAGGAACTAAGGGAGGAATCAACTATCATCCGGTGTTAGTCCGTCGTCAATTTGGATACCCAATGAGGCATGTACCGCGGAGTGCTCATCTGGAAGGTATTTTCTTCAAGGAAGGAGAAAACAACAGGGCACTTAAGACAGAAATAGTGCATACCTAGAAACACGTTCATAGGAAAGGAAGTGGGTCTCTAGGGAAACCGGATTGTGTCTCAGTGGAGCCTTATCTCCACTAGGTACAAACTAGAGCCCTCAAGCTGAGGATGCCTTACCCTCGTCAGGAAGCTCTTCCGTTAAGGGACTCTGTCCATTATTTCATGTCCGACACGGAAAAACTTTAAGTTACTCTCAACAAAGTTCAACAGGAGAGGAGGTATTGGAGGAACAAGTACCGTATTCTGAATGTAGAGTGTAAGAAACTATAGCAGCTATTGAAAGATATGGATGCTCTGATTGAGATTTTAGAGCAACATGCTGTAGAGAATCAAGAAGACCAAAGGAACTTGCTCGTTCCTTTCACTTGACAAAGGGATGACAACCCGACAACGGCTGAAGAGCCCCGATCAAAGAAAAGGAAAGCACCAGAACCAGCACCTGAGCTCTCTTCAGAGAGGACTCAGGATCCATTATTTTAGACATTTCCTTTTTCAGCACTTTGTAATCTACTGTATTTCCATTTTCGCAATCTTTGAAATCAATAAAATGGGGTTTCCCCACTGTATGATATTTGCAATCCAAATTGTTGATGTTTCTTTTGATTAAACAAAAAAATTAATAAAATTATTGCATATCATTCATCATTCTTGCATAAACGTATTCGTCTTCCCTACGAATCTCATGTTTGTGTCTCGATTCTAGAGTTAAACTGTCTCATTCGTACAATACTCGGGCCAATTGACAAAAGAAAATCGATGATCTCGAGGAGGAGAGCAGAGAGTTGAGAGAAGAAATCGACACTCTGAAAGAAGATCTGAGAAAGGTTCATAACAGCATGCAAGCTCTAGCAGAAGCTCAGATACAACAACAACGAACTATGATCTTAGAGACCATGTCAATGCCCATAGTGGAGAAGTCTGATCCTAGGTACAAAATGCCGAAAGATCGTCCCTGAGGCATGCCACTAAACTATATCCCTGAAGGATATATCCCGCCGATCATGGAAGATCTGGAAGATGCAGCAGGAACCGTTGGGCCTGAAGGTTACAAACTTCGGGAAAACGAAGATGCCAGGGGCATGAAAACAACTCCCGAAGGTTACAAACTTCGGGAGGCACCGAGAGTCTCGACTATAATGACTATACCACCACCCATGGTACACACTGTCCCGGGAGGACAGATTCCACAGATACTGTCTGGTGGAAACGAAAGTATGATCGACAGAATGAATGAGTTCCAGGAACAGTTCCTGGAGATACAAAAAGAATTGCATGCCATTCGCGGTCAGGATCTATTTCGAAAAGACGCTGCAGACCTTTGCTTGGTCCCCAATGTGAAAGTTCCGCACAAGTTCCAAGTACCCGATTTTGAAAAATACAAGGGTAACTCTTGCCCTCAAATACATTTGGTGATGTACGCCTCAGCGAATGTCATCTCAGACAAAGATCCAGGAGCTACTGATTCACTACTTTCAGGATAGTTTAATAGGTGCCGCACTCAAATGGTACATGGGTTTAAACCGTACTAAGATCGCTACTTTCTGAGATCTTGGTACTGCCTTTGTTCAACAATATAAGTATACCCTGGACATGGCACCAGACAGAGATCAACTCAGATCGATGTCACAAAAGGACAAGGAAACCTTTAAGGAGTACGCTCAGAGATGGTGCAAAATTGCCGCCCAGATTAGTCCACCTCTCGAGGAAAAAGAGATGACAAAGATCTTCTTGAAAACCTTAAGCTCATTTTACTACGACAGAATGGTCACCAGTGCGCCCAGTGACTTCACCGAGATGGTGGGCATGGGAGTTCGTCTTGAGGAAGCCGTCCGAGAAGGACGTTTGGTTAAAGACGCTGGACAATCAAGTAATACAAAATGATACGGTAGTGCTCTCCCTAAGAAAAAAGAGCAAGATATTGGGAATATCTCTCTCGAAAACCAAAGGCGACGTTGCCAACCAGTAGCAGCTGTAATTCCTGCTATCAACCATGCGCCTGTTCCTACGTATCAACCTCAAGTTGCGCATAGCCAACCTAATCAACAACAATATCAGCAAAGGACACAACAGTCTCTTCAGCAGGCTCGTCCTCCGTACAATAACAACCGTACAACGCGACCACCAGGGTTTGACCCTATACCGATGTTGTACGCAGAACTGTTTCCGTTACTACTGGTCAAGGGGCACGTCCAAACCAAGTCTCCTCTTACAGTACCAGAAAATCTGCCTTATTGGTTCAAAGCGGATCAGACTTGTCCTTACCATCAAGGAGGACCAGGGCATAACATAGAAAACTGTCTCATGTTCGAATCCGACGTACAAAATCTTGTTAGGAGTGGGGTCTTATCTTTCAAAGATACGAATCCAAATGTTCTCACGAACCCGTTGCCTCAACACGAGAAAGCTGCAGTCAATTTGATAGAAGGAGAGTCTAACGACAACTATCAAATTCATAATGTCCTCTTATTGAGGACCAATCTGGTCAAGATGCATCGCAGACAGAGCGAGTATGGCCATGTACCACCTCATAACTATCACCAATGTGATATCTGCTCTAAGAATAATCAAGGATGTCCTGTGGTGCAATCAGCTCTACAGGAACAATTGGATCTCGGGTGGATCCAAGAGCACCGAATTCGTGGGGTCAACATGACTTATACGAATTCCAACATCATTCAGAGCCACGACATCTGTGCAATGAATGCCAACCTGGTGGCAACGCACTCAAGGAAAAGCCAACATCATGATCTGCCACGACACGATTATGATTCCTGTCTGATTTGCTCGGTAAACAATCAGGGATGCTCTTTTGTACAAGAGGCCCTCCAGCGTCAGATGGATCTTGGGTGGATCCAGGACTACCATGATAAAAATATTTATCAGATCAACATGATTCAGATCTTCGATATTCGTTTGATGAATACCAGCTTGGTAGAATTACACGCTAAGCAAGTCCAGCTCGGTTTTCTTCAAAACTGTAAAGGATCTAGTAAGGTTACACTATATTCAAAGCGGACGTGGCCGGGTGCCACCACATAACTATGAATGTTGTAGAGTTTGCTCAGAAAATAACCAAGGATGTTACCTCGTGCGAGCAGACCTTCAGAGTCAGTTGGATCTCAAAGAGATTCAACAGTATCCAGTTTTGAGGTCCATCAACTGGACGCCAGACTATTTCGCTGATCAGATTAAGGATGTTATCGTAATCTCTGATCATGAAAGGACCAAAGATGTTTGTACCATTATCCCTCTACTTGACGAATCAAAAGTTCTTAACCAGGAACCGATTGAAGTTACTTACGATATTCAAAAAAATCAGAAGGCTCCTGTAGTTATCTATCTACCAGGACCATTAACGTATGAATCAGCTAAGGCGATACCTTACAAATACGGAGCAACAATAATTGAGAATGGAAAGGAAATTCCATTACCCTCCGTCGTGAATATTCCAGACATCAGTCGAGTAACACGGAGCGGTCGAATCTTCAACCGAGGAGTTGGAGAACCTAACAGAGAAAAGGAACCTCAAACAGAAGTTCCAAATCCACCAGTCAGTCCATCCAGTGATCCCGACCTTTCAAAGAACGATGATGAGCTGCTGAAGCTCATCCAAAGGAGTGAATACAACATTGTTTATCAGCTGTTATAAACTCCTTCAAAGATCTCTGTGCTATCACTTTTACTCAGTTCCGAAGCCCACAGAGAGGCTATACAGAAAGTCTTAGAGCAGGCCTTTGTGGAACAGGATGTGTCAATACGACAGTTCGACAACATCATCTCTAACATCACTTCCTGCAACAACTTAGGATTCAGTGATGAGGAATTGCCAGAAGAGGGAAAAGTCACAACATGGCGCTCAACATCACAGTCAACTGCCAGGATGATGCTTTAGCTAGCGTACTGGTAGACACAGGATCAACCATCAACGTTATGCCAAAGTCCACTTTAATGCGACTATAATTCAAAGGATCCCCGATGAGGGGCAGTGAGGTTATCGTCAAAGCCTTTGACAGATCTCGGAAAGCAGTTATCGGCGAAGTCGACCTTCCCATAACTATCGGTCCTCACACTTTCCTAATCACTTTCCAGGTCATGGACGTCAGGGCAGCGTGCAACTGTTTATTAGGAAGACCTTGGATACACCAGGCTGGGGCAGTCACTTCGACACTGCACCAGAAACTGAAGTTCATCAAGAACGATCAACTCGTCACGGTTTATGGAGAACAAGCCTTGATCGTGAGTAACCTGTCATTATCTACTTGTATAGAACTAGAGGAGGTTGTTGAAACTCAGTTCCAAGCACTTTCAGTGAGCAATGAGAATCAATCAGAGAAGGGAACCTCTATTTCCTCATACAGAGATGCTCTCGAAGTGATCAAAAGTAAAAATAAAAAGGGATTGGGACAACCTGTCATTCCTACTGATAACAAAACAAAGAAGGGTCTTAGTTTTTCTTCAACCTGTACCCAGGCTGCTACTAACGGTGAAAGTCTTAATCCCATTCAGAACTTCTTCCACAGTGGAGGTTTCCTTCACCCAGTGTCTCAAGCAGTCCATACCATCAACGAGGGAGATCCCTCAGATATGGATGAAGAGTGGAAATCCTATCTTAACGAGGACGATTATATGTCTCAGGAAGAGGCGCCTACGCCATTTTGCTATCCCGCACAGAGTCTGAGATTTATACCCAGGTCAGATGTCAGAACAATATACGGAGATTGTGATCCTGAAGGATGTCGTGCTCCACCAAACTCATTAGAGGAGGACACTCTGATGAAAGATAACTTTGACCACGACTATTATGGCCCGATGGATGGCCTGCCTATCTGGCAGCCGTACCCAGGAAACTCAGGGCAAGAAGATCAGCCGAATAATGAAAATCAGTTGAGCATCATTGAAAAGAATACCTGCGTCCCCACCATGTCATGGGATCATTACTCAGGGCATTCAGAAAACATCTAGCACAACGATGAGTTAGAAAATCTTGTCAGACTAGAATTCATCAACTATACTTTTCCTGAGGTCAACGTCATCGAAAGGGATGACTCCTCCAGTTGCACAGAAGTGTGGGACACCTTAGGACAACCAAGTGGAAAATACGACTATATGGTCAAGTACACTGCTCCTGAAAGCTCTCGTATCAGGCTCGAAGACATCCAGCCAACTGGATGGGGAAATTTACCTGAGAACACAAATACTATGCAAAATACAACAAAGGAATCCTCCTACGACAACTCTGCCTGGGAGACAGATTCCAATGATCCTGCTCCGCCAGAAAGCAGCGTTATTTCTAAAGACAAATAAAGGAAGGTACCAGACTTTGTGATTCACCGAGGAGTTCGCCGCCAATGGGTTGCAGTCAATGTTCCGAAAATCGTTCATAAGTCTAAGTAATTGTCGTCTTTATTTTAACCTTTCACCCGACCTAGGTGAAACGACTGTTTTGATAGGGCTCATTTTCTGTAAATATCCCTCTTCGCTTCACCCAAAGCGACAGAGTTTTGTTTTATAGGGATGTAGTTTCAAGAATCGACTTGTTCATAAATAAAATAACGTCGTTTTGTAATTTCTGCATTAGTTGCTGTTTTCTCTTTTCGTTTTTCAGAAAATGGTAATCCTAAAAAACAATTCAAATAATAAAAACAAGTAGTAAAAAAATATATATACACTGCACACACTCTTGCATTCTCTCTATCTCTTCTAAAACAAATCATCACATCACGCAGATTGCTTGTTTTAAACCCCGTTGAAACATACGATCTGATGCCTTCTCCCAACTTTGAGTTCCTGGTATTTGGAGCTGAAGAAGAAGTTGACGACGAAATTCCAGAAGAGATCTCCCAATTATTCAAACAAGAGGAAAGGTCCATTGAACCTCACAAAGAGCCGTTAGAAACAGTAAACTTGGGTTCGGAAAAAGAGAGAAGAGAAGTCAAGATTGGGGCACCGCTCAGTCCGATTGTCAAAAAAAGTTTGACAAAGCTTCTCAAAGAATTTCCTAATGTATTTGCTTGGTCCTACCAGGACATGCCAGGGTTTGATACCAGCATCGTGGAACATCATTTACCGTTACGGTCAGAACGTATGCCAGTAAAACAGAGGTTGAGACGGACTCACCCGGACATGGCCATCAAAATCAAAGAGGAGGTACAGAAACAGATTGACGCGGGTTTCTTCGCCACGCCAGAATATCCTGAATGGTTATCCAACATCGTACCAGTCCCAAAAAAGGACGGAAAGGTCAGAATGTGTGTAGATTATAGAGATCTAAATAAGGCTAGTCCAAAGGACGACTTTCCTATACCACACATTGACATGCTGGTTGACAGTACAGCAAAGTTCAAAGTCTTCTCCTTCATGGATGGATTCTCGGGCTATAATCAAATCAAAATGGCGCCGAAAGACATGGAGAAAACTTCCTTCATCACCCCATGGGGTAGTTTTTATTACAAGGTAATGCCATTCAATTTAAAGAACGTCGGGGAAACCTATCAAAGGGCCATGACTACTCTGTTTCATGACATGATACAAAAGGAAATCGAGGTATATGTCGATGATGTGATTGAAAAATCTAAAACAGAAGAGGAGAATGTGACCCACCTGTTAAAACTATTTGAGCGTCTGAGAAAGTACAAACTCCGCTTGAATCCCAACAAGTGCACATTCGGTGTCCATTCAGGGAAACTCTTAGGGTTCATCGTCAGCCAGAAAGGAACTGAGGTTGATCTTGACAAGGTCAAGGCCATTCAAGAAATGCCTTCACCAAAAATTGAAAAACAAGTCAGAGGATTCTTGGGACGTCTGAATACATTTCCAGATTCATATTCCTCATGACCGCGATGTGTGCGCCGATTTTCAAATTACTCAAAAAGAATCAGGACTGCGTTTGGATAGATGACTGCCAAACTGCCTTCGACAGTATCAAGGAATATCTATTGAACTTGCCGATTCTATCACCTCCAGTGGAAGGAAGACCACTGATCATCTACTTAACAGTTCTAGAGGACTCAATGGGTTGTGTACTTGGCCAACAAGACGAAACAAAAAGGAAAGAGTCTGCCATTTACTATTTGAGCAAGAAATTCACCGACTGCGAGACTCGGTGCACTATGCTCGAGAAAACTTGCTGTGCTCTGGCTTAGGCAGCCAAACATCTTCGCCAGTATATGATTCGTCACACTACTTGGTTGGTCTCCGAAATGGATCCAATCAAGTATGTATTTGAAAAACCTGCTCTCACGGGAAGAATTGCCCGTTGGCAGATGTTGTTATCAGAATATGACATTGAGTACCACGCTCAAAAAGCCGTCAAAGGAAGTATTTTAGCCGATCATTTAGCTCATCAACCAATTAATGATCAAGAATCAATCGGTTTGACTTCCCAGACGAAGATGTCATGTATTTGAAAATGAAAGATTACGATGAACAACTACCCAGTGAAGGGCCAGAACCAGGTTCCCAATGGGGACTTATCTTTGACGGAGCTGTCAATCATTATGGAAACGGAATAGGGGAAATCATAATAACACCTCAGAGTACCCACATTCCTTTCACGGCCAGATTAACGTTCAAGTGTACCAACAACGAGGCCGAATACAAAGCTTGTATCATGGGTCTCGAGGAAGCGATTGACTTGAGAATTAAGAACTTGGACGTGTATGGATACTCAGCTCTGGTCATCAATCAGATCAAAGGATATTGCAACACATACCAATCAGGACTGATTCCTTACAAGGATTACGTGAGAAGGTTGTTACCCTTCTTCAACAGAATCGAGTTTAATCACATCCCTCGTGAAGAGAATCACATGGCTGATGCATTAGCCACTCTCTCTTCCATGATTAGTGTAGGTCAATGGAACGACTTACCTAAGATTGACATAATGCGCCTAGAACAGCCCGCTTACATCTTCACGATTGAAGCAGTCATAGACGACAAGCCTTAGTATCACGATATCAAATGCTTCCTTCAGAAACAAGAGTACCCACCTAGGGCACTAAGGAAAGACAGAAAAACTCTTAGAAGACTGGCTGGCAGCTTCTTCCTGAGTGGTGACACACTCTATAAGAGAAACTTTGACATGGTCTTGCTTCGATACGTAGACAGACTGGAAGAAAACATACTGATAAAAGAAATTCATGAAGGATCCTTTGGCACTCATGCCAACGGACACACAATGGCGAGAAAAATTTTGAGAGCAGGGTACTACAGGTTGACCATGGAATCCGACTACTACAAGTACATAAGGAGATGTCACAAGTGTCAGATATACTCCGATAAAATCCATGTACCGCCAACGCATCTCAAAGTTCTCTTTTCCCCATGGCCTTTTTCTATATGGGGAATCGACATGATTGGCATGATTGAACCCAAGGCTTCGAACGGACATCGGTTCATCCTGGTAGCCATCGACTACTTCACCAAGTGGGTTAAAGCAACATCATACACCAATGTAATCAGACAAGTGGTGGTCCGATTCATCAAAAATAATATCATCTACCGTTATGGTGTTCTGAGCCAGATCATCACGGATAATGGATCCAACTTGAATAATAAGATGATGAAAGAGTTGTGTGTTGAGTTCAAGATCGAACACCATAACTCATCTCCCTACCGACCCAAGAAGAACGGAGCGGTAGAACCGGCTAACAAGAACATCAAGAAGATCGTTCAAAAGATGGTTGTAACCTATAAAAATTGGCACGAGATGCTACCCTTTGCTCTTCATATTTATCGCACATTTGTCCGCACTTCAACACGGGCAACCCATTTCTCTCTAGTATATGGCATGGAGGCAGTGCTTCCCATAGAAGTAGAGATCCCATCAATCTGGGTATTGATGTAAGCTAAGCTAACAGAAGTTGAATGGTGTCAAAGTCGACACGACGAACTGAATCAGATCGAAGAAAAGCGAATAACGGCACTATGCCACGGCCAGTTGTATCAACAAAGAATGAAGAAGGCGTTCGACAAAAAGGTCTGACCTCGCGTCTTCAGGAAAGGAGACCTTGTGCTAAAAAAGATACAATCATTCCTTAGCGAATTATGACGACCCCTATGCGGTCAAGAAAGCCTTCTCAGGCGGCGCCTTGAGACTCGCAACCATGGACGGAGAGGAGTTTGCCTACCCCACGAATGTTGATGTAGTCAAGAAATACTTCGCCTAAATAAAAAAAACGTCTCGGTGGATTTAAAACCTGAAAGGGCGGTCCAGGAAAAAATTAGAGACATAATAAAAAAATCATCCCGGTGTATTGGAAATTTCAAAGTACAATCCAGGCAAAAGTTAGGGATAATGGCAAGTAACTATGTTCAACAGGGGCAAATCCCCCAGCAGCAGTCATGTCATCCATCAGGAGAACTCCAGTCAGGGTCATCTTCGACGGAAGCTCAGGATGCCCAGAATTCAAAGTTGGTAGAAGGATAGTGGTCGTTATGTTTCAATGTAGCCCTTTTCCCTTAAATTACCATTTTCAAACTTTGTAAATACTCTATGGAATCACGCGTTTCGATGATTTCCATCCTATCAATAAAATTTGAGCCCTAGTGCTTTTGTTTGCAATTCTTATTTGTTTTTGGCTTTACAGAACGACGTTTTAACATGATTAACGATTCTTGAAATAAAACAAAAATGAATTTACTTGTCAAACTTTTCTGCTTTTAAAATAAAGATGGCAATTTTTTTTTACTGTTGAACATCGAAAGAACATCGGTCGCTTCTCCCGAAGTTATCGAGCTCCAAAGTGCAGAATCCAAGTACTCCTTCTAAACCAGTGCACCTGAATGAAGGATCAACTGTGTCAGAGGCTGTGTTTCCTCCGAAACCATCGGCAGAGTTCTTATCTCCTAAGCCCGACCAATGGTATTCCCCACGGGGACTATCTCTCCTAAGCAAGGCAGAATTGCTATCATGAACCAGTGATACTTTACATCCCCCACTGTGGCCGAGTATCCAGTTGTGTTCATCTACTAGTCTGTATGTCGCGTCAGTTTTGTCAGCATAAACATACATACATCATGCATTATTGATTTACATTCATGATCATATTGTATCACTATCTCTCTAGTCGGTCGTATCCCCTAGTGATAACAGTTCTCTCAATCGAGTTGTCAGTCCTTTCCTCGTCAGGAAGTGTTGTGTCTGAACTATCTCTCTCCTCCAGTTTATTTCTGGATTAGAATTGGCCCTTTACCACTTTGATAACTTGAACCTCTAAAAAACCAGAGAACTTTCAACAAACATCACTCTTCGCCATTGAAGATGATATCCTCGCTTTCCCGGATTAAGGAAAATCCCTAGAGAAAGCCTCTTAATCAGAGATTCGGTAATATAGCAGTTTTTCTCCAAAAAATCCGTTGACGAAAAGGTCATCAGCACCTCAAAATTGGATCACATCATAGGGCATTTCTCCGAGAAGATCTCCGAGAAATGTATGATATAATATCCCCAAGCAGAAAGCAGTCTTTCAAGAGACTTGCTTTCCCCAGTAGAATCAACAAATGGTGTCTTCAACAGAGAAGTTTGTACACCTCTGCAGCTCAGACGACTGGGTTCCCCAGTAGGTATGACATCAAAAGTTTTCCCATCACATGGCATCTCCCCAGAAAAATTCGGCGAGAAGTTTGAGAAAAACTGCTACGCATAGCGTCCCTTGTCAAGAAAGTTTATTTCAAAAACTTAGACCAGTTCCTTGGTAGGAAACCAGGATCGAGGGGAAGTTTACATCAGAAACTTAGACCAGTTCCTTGGTAGGAAATCAGGATCGAGGGGAAGTTTATTTCGGAAACTTAGACCAGTTCCTTGGTAGGAAACTAGGATCGAGGGGAAGTTTATTTCAGAAACTTAGACCAGTTCCTTTGTAGGAAACCAGGATCTAGGGGAAGTTTATTTCAGAAACTTAGACCAGTTCCTTGGTAGGAAACCAGGATCGAGGGGATGTTTATTTCAGAAACTTAGACCAGTTCCTTGGCTGAAGAACATGATCGAGGGGAAGTTTGCCTTTTCTAAGCATCATTGCTTAGCAAAAGAAGAAGGATGCGTGAACTGCCATTCTTAATCACCATCAAAATTTTGGGTATTCTGATATTTCCTCTTGCACCCCGAATGCCCGAATACCTTCGCCATTCACACCTTCGGGTCTAAGAAAATTAAATAGGGGCATCTGTCATACCCCAAATTTTGACCACTAAGATTTCCCATCATTGTGTAAATCATCATCACAATATGGATGGACCATCATGCCTCATTAGTCTCCCCAAAGATGGGTGAGCATCCACTACAATCAAACTTAGGGTTTCAAGCCCTCTCAGAGCTCTTAGACAAAGGATTAATCAAGAATTGACATGATCTTCAACTTGTCTAACCTCTTAAACATCCAAAATGGATCAAGAGGACTCCCACAGCAAGAATCAAGCACAAGGTTGCGACATTCTAAGTGGATCAAGCCTCAAGATCACCAGTGTCACCAAATTAGGGTTTGGTCGACCAGGGCCTCCAGATGGAAATTTTCCTTTGGGTATGAGCCAATGCTTCAAATCATAACCTTAAATACTTCATGGGACCTCATTAACCCAATCATCAAGTTAATTTAGCCTCAGGGGATGCATTCATCAAAAATCAGGAATTAGGGTTTCTTGACCTAATTCACCCCTAAGTTGACTTTTGGGACAAAACATGAGCCAAGACCTCAAGACATGATTTGAGGGTCTCTAACCCACTACATTGATCCATTTGCAACAATGGATTGGTCCAGGAAGCTTGACCAACAAGTTTCAAGTTCATTAGAACCACAATTAGGGTTTCGCGGGAAAAGTCAACTATGCCTTTGACTTTTGACCCAGACATGCTCCCAAACCTTGGGACATGATTCAATACACCCTATAACATCTATGAAATCAATCCATCAAGTTTTATTTAGGTCAAGGACTTGATTTTATAGAGGATCGCACAATTTGGAATTCATCTGACAAAAAGTCAACTATGCACAAAAGTCAACCTTGACTTTTTGAGATTTTTGACAAATATGGTTCTTTGACCCTAAAATGATGTTAATGTGTGATTGGAATCATCATTCATCAAGAAAAATTAAGAAAAGTGGGAAAACTTGTAAAAGGGGTAACCATAAAAAACTTAGAATTTTTCTAAGTTATGGAACAAAGTGGCTAGGGTACCAACTTCCAAGGATCATAACTTGAGATCCAAGCAACCATTTGGGCTGATCCAAAGATGGATTTGTATCTCTCATGGCATACTTTAAAAGTGTCAACTACACCTCATTCCAATTCCTCATGGATTTCAAGTTATGGAATGGCCAAAATCACAAAAAGTGAAAATGTCACTTTTTTCCAACACTTAGTGAAATTTTCACTAAGTCAGAATCTGCCTTCACTTTTTTCCAAATGTAGGGGCATTTTTCACTTGGATACAAAAGGTATCAAAATAAAATATGATCACACATATGATGTATCATATGTGAGCTCTCCAAAATGGCCAAGAACTCCATGGAATTCCACTTGAGCCATGAGATATGACCATGCCAATATGCCTTGCTGCAAACTGTCATGGCAAGGCAGATTTGTGCATTTTGCTCAATTTTCCAAATTTGTGCAAATGACAAACATGTCTATCCATTTGAACACCTCAGTGAGGGACCAAGGAGGGACAAACACGGATCCATAAGCCTCCCAAGTCTTTGGAACTAAAAATAACATGCCAAACCTAGAAATCCCTAAAGAGGGGACAAGACTCCAATTTTGGTTTAGAGCATTTAATGGATGCACCAAGGTGGCATGGACTGAACCATTTCCAACTGAATTCAGTCAAGAAATATCCAAGAACTAGGGAACCAACAGCCTGTGCTCTAACCTCTAGTCAATGGCTAGAGGAGACTTGAGATTCCAAAATGCAACCATTGGCCAACCCTCTGCTGCAGTTGCCATTCACTATTGCTTGCAAAGCAAACTTGCGCTACTATAAATAGAGCTCATTTGTGCTCAGTTTGAGTACACCAAAGCCATCAAACAGATGCTTTCCTGAAAATCACATTCTCACTTCCAAATTTGCCTTCCAAAGCAAGTCACTATCGGGTTTTGAGTTTGAGAGCAATTCTAAACAAACCAATCACACACACACACACCTCATAAACATCATATAGAAGTGATCCAAACACTCACAAGTGACCTGTAACACCAAAATCACAAAGTCCCCTCTCAAAACCTCAAAATAGGGCCTTTTTGCATTTTTCAAGCCATGTCTTGATTCAGTCACTTACAAAACTAGATAAAGCCTCAAACACACTCCAAATATCATCCTTGAACTATCCCAAATGGTTCCCCACATCTGGAACATCATTTGAGAGAGTTGTTATTTTGGCCACTTTTGCCCCTTTTGCAAGAAAGGGCCAGTTCCATTCCTGAGGTTTCCAGCTGATTCCAATCATCCTAAAAGCTTCTAATGGATCATTTGAGAGTGTTTAAAGCATCAAAACATTTCTGGAACAAAGCACTTGGCAGATAGCCCAAAAAGCTCCAAAGGAGGTAAGCATCACAACTTGAACTCTTTAAAAACCACTATCGGATTTTGAGGAGGATTGATTTTCTGGAAAAATCACCACCACCATTGGATTCCTTGTGAAATTCTAGGCCAAATGCATATAAATTTTGTCTCCATCCATGGAGAAATGAAGAAGTTATGACCTTCACGTTTCTGACCAAAAACATTGCCTTGCCTTGCCGTGGCCAGGCCAAGAACAAGGCAAGCCTTGTATGTTTATGGCTGGGGTTTGATACACGGATGTATCACCACCCCAGTGGTAAGGCGCGCATGCTGCACACAAGAGGTCTGGGGTTCGAATCCCCCTCGCCACGACCCCATTTTAATGTTTTTTTTTTCACTTTTTATTATTTTTCATAATATTTTTAATGATTTGAAAAATTAATAACTCCCTCAATTTTAATTATTTTTTATTGGTTCTTTTTGAAAAAAATCATAAAAATGTTGAAATATTTTATTCCACAAAAAAATAAAATTTAAATTTTTTATTTAATATAATTAGTATTTTTGTGAATAAATTCATTTTTAATTGTTTTTAAACATTTAAAAGTGAATATTCATTTTGAAAATCAAAACCAAATGAGTTCTAAATCATCTTGTGATTAAAACCTCATTTTTCAAACCTTAAACAAAAATCACAAGTGGTTTATTCAAACTTATTTGGTATTTTTATCATTTTTAT
Source organism: Lathyrus tuberosus (assembly GCA_022829125.1). Taxonomy (NCBI): domain Eukaryota; kingdom Viridiplantae; phylum Streptophyta; class Magnoliopsida; order Fabales; family Fabaceae; genus Lathyrus; species Lathyrus tuberosus. Next base: position 4,145,237 of record JALAZF010000440.1, read on the forward strand.
TGATTTTCTTTAAATATTTACTTTTTAAGGAAAACAAAATTAGGGTTTCTCTGATTTTCACCCTCACAAATCTTTTAAAAAAACACTTGGGCCTCTAATAGAGTGTAAGACCCAACCCCTTTGAAAACCAAAACATTTTTGGGCCTCAGTCATTGTATAAGACCCACTGCATTTTCAAAAATCTCGGCGCGATCGCCATTTTCATACAAATAACCACGGGCCTCTCCTTGAGTTGTAAGTCCTATCTCTTGTACAAAAACAACTCTTGGGCCTCTAATAGAGTGTAAGACCCAATCCCCTTGTACATAAAACTTTATGGGCCTTAAAGATGGCTGGTTTATACCTGAGTGAATCGCACACTCAGAAATAACAACAGAGTCGCCACCGAACTTTATTTAGTCCCGAAGGACAGGGAAAATATCGATAAAACCCAAGGGGAAGAGAAACAGAAAAGGGGGTCGGTTATGCGAAAGGAAGGTACTAGTACCTAACGCATCCGTCGTACTCGACGGGAACTATTTCGCTTGCTTCTAGGCTTGGATGGGTTATCTATCTAAAGGCTTCTAGCTAAAGAAAGGAGAGAGAGAAGAAAGAGAAAAAAAGAAAGAAAGGAACGAAAGTGCTCGCGGATGATTAGGGCCCTCGTGCCTACGTACCCTCATAGTGCAATGAGGAAATCAGAGCATCGTAGTTCAGAGGAACCAGGGACAAGAAGAAGAATGGAAGAAGGTGGAAGTGTGCTCGACAAAACATTGCGTCTCGTGCCTACGTATCTGACATTCGAAAGAATGCAGAATCAGAGCTTCCGTAGTTCGGGGGATTAAGATGATAAAGGAAAAGGGAAAGGAGAAGAAAGTGGTGTCAAAACCAGGAACAAAAGAAAGGGGGAAACTCCGCAGGGGATTCGAAAGAAATGGTGTCGATACCAAGAAAGAAGAGCAAAAGGAAAAAAAAAGAGTACTCCACTGAGGAGTAAGAGACTAAAGTGACTGTGCAAGAAACAAGAGAAACGGTGTCAAAACCAAGAGAATAAGAGATAGAGAAAGATCCGTTGGGGATGCAAAAGAAATGGTGTCATAACCAAGAAAGAAGAGGATTAAGATTCTGTGGGGAAAAGAGGTTTTAACAGATAAGAACTGTGATCAACCAAAGAATGGGTGTAGGACTGAGCAAAGGTCGCGACCCAAAGAACTGGTGTGGGACCAAGCAAAGATCGTGACCCAAAGGACGGGTGTAGGACCAAGCAAAGGTCGTGACCCAAAGGAGTTCGATACACTAACTGAACAAGCAGTACCTGACGAAAGAAAGGGTATTCGAACCAAAGAAAGCTTACTAACCCAAAGATGCAAGTATTTGAACCAAGAGGAGGTTGCCAACTGCTGGGGATTCGGTGTTTACAGACAAACTGTGATTAACCGAAAGGAACGAGTGATTAACCAAGAGAAGGTGATTAACTCGAAAAGGGTTCAGTATTTTAACAGACGAACTGTGGTTAACTGAAGAAAAAGGTGATTAACCCAGAATAGGTTATTAACCCAAAAGGCTCAGTATTTTAACAGACAGACTGTGGATAACTGAGAGGAACGGGTGATTAACTAAGAGAAGGTGATTAAGCCAAGAACAAGGAAACTCAATATGTTAACAGATAGACTGTGGTTAACTGAGAAGAAGTGCAAATTAATGTTTTAATTGACAATCAATGGTTAACCAATCAAAGGGAGAAGAACCCAGAGTAGGTTGCGAACTCCGAAAGAATTTCGGAGTTTAACAGGAAAACTGTGTTTAACCGAAGAAAAGGGATTTGAGACTCTTCTAGGGAATCAAGCAATGGCTGACCACAAGAAAGAAAAGGATAGAGTGTTGAAACAAGGAGAGTTTGCTAACCCAAGGACATTGAAAGGGATAGGAGTGATCAAGGATCAAAAGAGATTGCAAAGGGAGAAAAGTGATCAAGGATCGACTCGACTGGGGGAGAAACAACACTACAGCTTGAGGATAGAGGTGACTATTCTCGAAAGTGAGGGCCAAATGCCTTTACCCAAGAAATAGTCAGAATGAGGGTAGGACAACCATCCTCATTCCTTCTCTAGCGCTCAATGTATAGTGCGGGAAAAGAAACAGACAGCACAACAGCTCCAACTTGTACATTGCTCCAATGTGTTGTAAAGTGGACGACGTAACAGCTACAGTTTGTACAGTGCTCCAATGTGTTGTAAAGTGGGCAGCGTAACAGCTATAGTTTGTACAGCGCTCCAATGTGGTGCGTCGTGCATCGTGCATCGTGCATCGTATGAATCTTCAACTGCGTGGGGGATGAAGGAAGAAAAGGTCTAAAGAGATCCTAAAGAGAGGGGAAGGGAAGGACCAACTAATCGAAACATAGTTTCGATCAATTAATCAAGGGGAAAAGCCATGCCAGCAACTTTCCAAAGAGAGTGAAAAGTCATTAAGGCAAAAGGTGAAAATTATTGATTATACATGACTAAATTTGCTCAATATAGAACAAACTTAATGTAATCAAGAAATGAAAGTGCAAAACAGTGCCAAACAAATATTAGCATGTATCACAAATCATGTGTCAAGTGATCAAAGATTGTGCAAGAATTAGCATGTTCAAATAAATATCAAAACACACATAATTGCAAAAATTTATAAATTAATCATGAAACTAATGTAAATATGCTTTAAATAGAGGTTAACATCATTAAAAACATCTATAAATATGAAGCATATCAATCCATGGGAGTTAGAATGAGATAGCATGGCAAACACACTTGAAAATGCAAGAAAATGGCCTTCTGGTTCAGTGTTAATCGGTTAACCAAAAGCGTTAACCGGTTAACCGCTTAAAAATCAACGTTTTTGGTGAAAAATGAACTGGTTAACCGATTAACCAAAATGGTTAACCGATTAACATTATGACAGTGACAAAAATAACAGTAAAAACAGCTTTTCAAAAGTACTTTTCAACACATAATCATTTATCTAAACTTCCACATGCTAAGACATGAATTTGTACACGAAAATTACATGGATTAGGAGCAATTAAACACACATTACAAGAATTAATCATGGAGATTAAAGATCAAGCAATTGCATGATAAATTAAACCGAAAACGATCGCAATTACGATGTAAATGTGCGGAAATGATCAAAACAGTGGGAAGAGTAAGATCTACCAACCTACAAGGTTGAGATGTGCCTTGGTAATTATTGCAAATGATTCTTGATGCAGAAAATCAAAGAAAACCAGAGGAATCTTCAATTTGGTGACGAAGCGCGTCGAAACCGAGCAAAATATGATAAAGCTCCAAAATGCAAATTCGAACCGTTGAAAATTGCAGAAAATACTCGAGATTAATCCATAAGCTGAAATAACTCCAGAAATCCAAGTATAATAGCTAGAATGGTGAAGGTTGAGCTCAAAAAATAATCACTTTTGATGTAAAAGTGATTATCCTTTAAAGTAGAAATGAGCTTTGGTGAGGTTTTGGAAGAGAATTGAGATGAAGATGAAGATGTCGCAGAGAAAAATCAGAGAGAATGTGAGAGAATTGAGAGTGAGAATGTGAGAAATTTGAGAAATGGTTAAGGGTCCTTGAAAAATGAGTGAAGCATTGTTTATATAGACTTTAGGTTTGGAGTGTGGGAGGTTTGGATCTAGCTTTGGACTTAGCTTTGGGTTTAGAACTAGGCAAGGAGTTAGTTGGACTTGACTCACCGAGTCAAGGCGGTTAACTCGGTTAGTTAGAACCAACTCGGTACCAATCTCAAGGTGAATTTCCACATCCAATGATCCACATTACTTGGAAAACAAGGAACAAGGTGCACTTGATTTGAAGTGATGCATACAATAAATGTAAGGGAAATGTCTTGAATGGTCTTGAACAGTCTAGAATGTTCCACACAATGCTAGAATAGAATAGACCAAAAGAATGTGGAGAGAGTTGCTGAAATATGACGGAAGTGGTGAATTTCTGCTGAAATAGCAGGTGTTAACCGATTAACCAACAGGTTAACCTATTAACAGCTGTTAAAAAGCTAAAATTGGCGCTGTGAAAGGGGTGTTAACCGATTAACCAAAATGGTTAACCGATTAACTAGTCAAAAACTTGCCCAATTTTGCTTTGGAAAGGTGTTATGACCATGGTTCCGATTTCCAACCTCTTGCATTGATGAATAGGCATGGAAACCCTTATTTTGTGCTTGTCTTGAGGATGTGATGACCTTGTGATGATGCGATTAATCGGGCTTGGAAAATCTGAATATTCCTGTAACAAAATCATCAGAGAAAAAGTGCGGATGCGTATGCCAGCGATGCGAATGCTTATGCTCATGCAAATGGCAAAAGAGGGAGGTCAAATTTCGGGTTACGATGGGCCTCACATATTATATAAGTCCCTCTGTACAGTTTTCAAAACAGCGGTGCAATCATCGTTAAAACCTTGGGCCTCTCCTTGAGCTGTAAGCCCCAATAAACTTTTCAAAGCACTTTTCCCTTTAATTTTGAATATAATATTGTTATCAAAGCTTTCTTTGTTGAACAACTAACAAAACAGCATGGAAGCTCTACAACGGGTAAGTGTTTATCCGCTTTCATTTATCGCTTTCATATGTATATAATTGTATTGTGCGGCTGCTTCACTGTAAGTCTTCTTTCACATCCTTTATATACTTGTCGTATATCCACTGTGTAATACTAGTATATTTATTTAGAGTTTTCCCCGGAAACTACGTCTAGAACTAGGTAAAGCCTGTTGGTCAGTCTTAAATACAAACAAAACTAGATCCCCCATAGGATTACCAGACACAGTCTTCCCTCCTCTTGGGGTTAAGCAATATGGAAATGTGAAAGGCAGCATTCTCGGTGAATCCTTTCTTAGACTGCCACTCTTAGAAATTGTCAAAGAAACTCTACTCCCCATAGATGATCTTTTCTCCGGGAATGGCATCTCTTGAGTTTCTTCCAAATTCTCAAACTTTCCTGGCTTGATCTATTCTCTGTGAATAGCATGTCTTGAACTTCTCTTGGTTTGGGGACCCACAGGCTTCCTAAAAGCATCCCCGCCTCCTCTTGGGCGTTGTACAAGGACCCTTTGGCTTCTTAGAGGTTCTCATGCCTTTTCTGGGGCTTAATACAAGGACCATGATGACCTCTTAAAGGTATAAGATAGAACTTAATCATCCATTGCTAGAGCAGTCTTTCCAGCGTCAAAACTTCGGCCGTTGTAGGGTTGATACCCATCCCTTAATACCCGTGCCTCCTCTTGGGCATAGTACAATATATAAAACTCTAGACTTGGATAGTCTAAGACCCTTGAGTCTCAAAGACATTCTCAAGTTCCCTTCAAACATAGGCAGAAACCCGGTCTCTCTCATGAGAGTTCCCCACACTTGGACTCGCTTCAGGATCTCTAGAATCCACGGCGGCAAGGTAGCCTCCTCTTGGGCTTTATACAAATGACTCTCCCCTAGCGGAGCTAACCTTTTCAGACTCTCTTGTTGAGTATAAAAGACTCTCTTGTTGAGTCAATTCCCTTTTAGCCTTTATCTCGGGCTTCGTACGAGACACTAAAACACTCTCTTGTTGAGTATAAAAGACTCTCTTGTTGAGTCAAACTTTTAGCCTCCATCTTAAGCTTCGTATAAGACAGATAAAATCACTCTCTGGTTGAGTATAAAAGACTCTCTTGTTGAGTCAATCCCCTTTTAGCCTCTATCTCGGGCTTTGTACGAGACAGCAAAACACTCTCTTGTTGAGTATAAACGACTCTCTTGTTGGGTCACTTCCCTTTTAGCCTCCATCTCGGGCTTTGTACGAGACATTAAATCACTCTCTTGTTGAGTATAAAAGACTCTCTTGTTGAGTCAAACCTTTTTAGTCTCCGTCTTAGGCTTCATATAAGACAAATAAAATACTCTCTTGTTGAGTCAACCCTTTTAGCCTATATCTCGGGCTTCGTACGAGCACCCTCTTATTGGGTCAATCACCTCCTCTTAGGCTTTGTATAAGGAAACCTTGGTTGAGTCAATCAACCTTTTAGCATCAAACCTGTGCCTTGCTCACAGCATACAAACATCAACAACTCCTCTTTAGAGATGACAAATTCTCTCTCATCCAAAACCCTTTTAACTTCACATCTTGGGCTTTGAACAAGATACAAATGACCTTTAGCTTCATGTCTTGGGCGGTGAACAAGACACCAAAACAACCTTTTTCCTCCCATAGAATAGGAGGAACTACAATCGCTCTGATTTCCTTGTTTCGTTAAACGGGAATACGTAGGCATAAGATTGAAAAATCTTAGCGAGCATACTAACCAAAAACCCAAAATCCAGTATCTCCGTCAAATCAAGCCAAAAGCATCAAATCTAAACACATTACCAAAAAACTCACAAATAGTCCAGACATTGTGTTCTTAAGAAAAATAACCAAAGAGGGGCCCACATCTTAATAGCATCTGTAAACTAACAATCAGCTGTTTGAACTCAGTTCGCGAGCAGGGTTAATTGGAGACATTTATTTCCCTTCCTTAATCAGCTTAACAGGATAAAAAATGAATCAAACTATAGTACCCGAGCGATAGTGCTTCAAGACCACAAAAATCGCGCTACAATAGGCTCTCTCTCTTGTATCTAACTGCTTCTAGACCTGATATATTATTCAGTACACATTTATATGCTAGATTCCAATCAAATCCAAAAGAATCTCGTTTAACTGCTGTTAAACGAATTCTAAGGTATCTGAAAGGAACAACTAATCTTGGCTTGATGTATGAGAAAACATCAGAGTACACTCTTTATGGTTACTGCGATGCAGACTATGCTGGAGACAGATTGGAAAGAAAGAGCACATCTGGAAACTGTCAATTCCTTGGGAACAACCTAATCTCATGGTCAAGCAAGAGGCAATATACAATTGTTCTCTCTACAGCAGAAGCAGAATACATCTCCGTTTCTCTATGTGTCGCTCCCAGGATTTTCATCCAGGTACAAACACAAAAGTGGCGCGAAAACATAGTCGCCAGCAATGTGTATTTATCCCAAGAGAGGGAAAGGAAACATTGTGTAAACCCGAGGGAAGGAAAAAAGCATGGTCTCGCGACCAAGAGAAATGGGTAAGGGAGTCGGTTACGCGAGGGGAAGGTATTAGCACCCCACGAGTCCATCGTACTCGATGGGATCCACAATTGTTGTCTCGATCAAAGGGTGTCGTCATCTGGTGCTCCACTGCTACCGGAAAGGAAAAGGAACGGGAACGGTAAAGAACAAAGAAACGAAGCAGAAAAGAAAAAGAAGTGACTCGATAGGACATTGTCGTCCTATGCCTACATATTCCCTCGTGCAATGGGAAAGTCAGAGTCAACGTAGTTCGGACACGAACTAAAAAGGGAGGTTGCTCGCCAAGACATCGCCGTCTCGTGCCTATGTATCCTCAATCTAACCAGAGAGAGGAAATCAGAGCAGTCGTAGTTCGACCTAACTGTAATACCCCAAAATTTGCTCTCTCTTTTGTCATCATAGCATAGCATTATCATATATTATATCATATCCATCTCATTAGCATTGCATTGCATCTTTAACATAGAAAAATGAAGCATAGCATCCCTCTTACCATCAAGGCATGTGATCAGGTGAAAGGTGGACAATTAAAGAATCATTCAAGGCACAAAAGGTCAAACAAGTTACCTCAAGGCAAGCCAAGAGGTCTTTCATGTCTCATATTATCTCAATTGATCATCCAAAATCTTAAGAGAGTGGGATTCAATGGGAGATTGAAGCACTACATCCTACACTATGCAAGAGATCCAAAAAATGAAGGAAAACCCTCCAAAGAGATGGTTCATTGGTTCAAATTTGTACTCAAGTGGCATATCTCATCATCCTTTAAGAGGATACACAACATACTCAGAGGAATTTGGATTTGGAAGATGTGCAATTTCCTCCTAACCAGAAGGGGCCAAAACTAGGGTTTCCAATAAAATCAGGGTATCTCTGATTTTTTGGACAAAACTTGATGTCATGGTATTCTACATGTCCTTAAGTGTATGAGTGTGGAAAATTGCCTCTCAATTGGTTTTAGAAGTGGTTCAATTGGAAGAAAGATAAAAAATCAGGAAAATTGGGGCTAAGTCAAATAATCAGAGGAAAAAGTCAACTCTTGACTTTTTGAGGCCAAATTCATGAAATTCATGTTATATGTGATCAATGTACAAAATTTGATCAAGAAACTCCAAAGGAATCATGAAAAAATCAAGATTTGAAAAGTTGCCATTTTTGGAAGAAGTAGGGTTTCTAAATAAGGCAAGTTTTGGCCATTTTGCATCAGACTTTGAACCAAGGCCATTCAAAATTGAAGCATCAAATGAAAATTCCACTCGGCCACAACAAAAGATCTTGTTTTAAGCTTCAAATCCATGTGTAGAACATCTCCATTGGATAAGAATTGAGTGAGATATGATTGATCAAAGTTTGAGCAAAGTAGGTCCAAAATCAGGTCATGACCAAGGATTCTTAGGCCCACGCGCCATCATTTTTACAAACAGGTGGTGTGCCAAATGTTCACCCATTTTTCTCATGGTTAAAAGCTCCAAATGAAAAACGTGTCAACATCAAAATTGTTCCTTGCAATGCCCTCTTCAATGTTCATGTTTGACAAAACTTCATTTGATCAAGTTATGAGGGAGATATAGTGGCCTCAAGATAGGGTGATTACACTGAAATGCCATGCACCACATTGATAGGTCATAACTTGCTTTTACACGCCCACCAACCAGCTGTGTATCCTTGAGTTTATAGTCATTTTGGAGCATGTTTGAGGCATCATTTCAATTCATTGCTCATACCAAAAGTGTTCTACTATGATCCCTCTTTTCATTGATTCCAAAACCATGCAGTTTCATGCCATGAACATGGAGAATTCCCTTCTCAAACATCCACTGTTACAATGATGACTTGTTGCATAATTCTGGTTCAAGCACACATCAAATACATGACAGAAGTTTGTATGTTTTCTTCCTCATTGAGACCAACACATGCCTGCACTCTTTACACACTTGCTCGAGTCATACATGAAAAGGGAAAGGTTGAAAGCTTGTTATAAAAGTTTTGCAGCAGGAACATTGTAACACACCATGAATCACCATTACCATATCATTGCTCTCCCTAACTAACTTAACTCAGTTAGTTAGGGATGACTCACCTAAACCACCTCAACTCAGTTAACCAACTCAGGTTAACCATGGTTAGAGCTCACTATAAGTAAAAGCTTCACTCACATTTCTCATTTTCAACACTCATTTTTCACACTCTCACTCAGAATTCTCTCTTCTTTTCTCTCAATCTCTCACCATTGCAACTGATTTTCGAGCTTCACTTTGTTCATTTTCTCACTTTCACCTCAGAATCTCTCTTTTTTCTCTCTCAATTTCTCCACATTGCAACTGGTTTTGAAGTTTGATTCCAATTTCTCTACACTGAATCATCATCAACTACTTCATCTAAGCCTTTATTTGGCCAAGAGTAGCTCAAAGAGGAAGCAGAATCTCTGGTTTTCTAAAAAATACTTCAAGGTCACAAATCTTCAGGTACGAATTTCCACCATTATAGACCTGATTTGAAGATGTTTTCAGGTTCTTGAAGCTTCTTATAAGCTCAACAACTTGTCTGGCTAGTTGATAGGCCTTTAGAGGCATAGTTGAAAAGTTAGGGAAAAACTTCCTCTGCTCGATTCTCTCATTTCATGAACATTTTGTGCATTTTATCACTGGATTCGTGCTCTCCATTACTTCCTTTTCATTTTGGTATAATATTTGTGAAATTCTAGGAAACTTGAAGTTGCAGACGGTGGTTGTGGACCGGAGAAGATGACCGGAGGTCATCTCCGGCCGGTGGATTCAATTGCTAGGGTTTACTCACGTTTTAATCGTGACCGTTGATTTTTCATCATCGTGTGGTTAAGGACGTGCCAGCACATTAAAATGCACATGCACCTCACGTGTTCTATTTTTAATCTCAGTTAATCATTGTGTGGTGCAGTGCATGGTATGTAGTGTGTGGCTTCATGCTCGTGTGTTGGATTCAATTACTTTGACTATTATGCTGACTTGACTTGATCCAAGGGTGTAGATTGCTTTGACTTTTATTTGACTGAGTGTGCATGATTGCTAGTATGGATTGCGCTGAGAATTGGACTGGATCCTTGCTATTTGCACCCTATGTTTTAAGGCCCAAACAAATTTGAACTGATGTTTTGCTATGCATGCACCCCCCTCTCTTACTTTCATTTATTTTTATTCTTTTCATTTTGTATATGTTTCATTTTTAATTTTTAAAAATACAAAACAACATCATAAAATTCTAGAAAAATTCATGAATATTATTAAGACATTTAGGAAATTTTTGATATTTTTATTTCATGATTTTATGACATTTTTACCCCTGTTTCATGATTTTCTATGAATTTCCATTTGTATGCATTCTAAGCATGATACATGAATTTGTATAATTTTGTTCTTGATTATGACAAATTGTTTTCACATGGTTATTTTTGAATTGATTCACTAATACATTGAAGTATGTTAGATGATTTTTGTTTGATTTTTTAGGTCATTTTATGACATGTTTTGATGCTTATCTTTCCACCACTTTGCATGATGTTTCAACTTGACCTAATTGCTTTGTTTGAAGTCCCTTTGCTTTGAATTTTGACATGCTATTTTGATGTATGATTTGATTCTGACCTAGGCATTCTAATACCATGCTTGCATAATTTTCATAAATCCATTTGATTTTTGTTTGATGCATTACATTTGAAGCATAATTCATGTTATATCATTCTAACTTTAGTGCATGCTTGCATTATTTCTTTTGTGCATATTTGTATGAGCATCTGCATATTTTTATGAGCTATTCATGTGATATTATAGGTCATTGGTACACATTATAGGTCATGTTTACATGTTCATTTCAACTTGAATTTTGTGCATCCTTAACATGTAGTTGTGTGCATTTTCTTTTTGAACTTTCACTTTACTTCTTCTTCTATTCCTTCTTGAATGTCTTGAATGTTGATTCATGAATACCTTTGAGATGATTATAGACATTTTCCATTTAGTTTCAATTCTGACTTGTGGATTACATGTTCTATTTATGCATGTTTTTTTCATTTCTTTTCATCTTTCATCTATCCTTTCTTTTGTAACATGTTTAAATGATAATGGATGATGATTGTTGCTTATTCATTTGAATTTGTATGATGCTAATCACTTGTTGTCAATATGATTCACATTCTGGTTGTGATTTTAAGATTTGATTCTTCATCTTGTTCTTTTGAATTTTAATGTGTATTAAGTAATTTTTACTTCTTATGCATGTTTCCTTGTTTACTAACCATGTAGGGGCTTTGGTAAGTTGAAATTGAGTGTGGATAAGGAATCCACATTCAAACTTCTTTCCTTTCATCTTTTACCATTCAATCTTGTATTTTGTTAAGCACTTATGTGCTTTCTTTAATTAACTCATTACTTTCCCTTGTGAGTTACAATTCATCTTCTATTTTAGAAGTGAATTGTTTAGCTCATTCCTTCTTTAGATTTTAGGTTTTGAAACCTCACAAACCATTAGGACCACTCCCTTAACTAATTAATTAGGATTGAGTCTTAGTTCACATAGTTTTTACCTTTCTCTCCTCTCTTGAGTCTTCCATCTTCTCATCTCAAAGAAAATACAAAATATCTAATAAAGGTAGGCATCTATTGCATTTAGGCATTTCATATAAAGGAAAGATTATAAGGGGTCTTCTCTTATAATCTTAAAATGTGTAGCATATAGCCCATCTTGGGTCAATGTGTTAAACATTTGATCTTGTATGAGGGACTTAAATGCAATACTTGTTGAAGATACAAATAAAGAAAAACACTTCTTCATTTCATAATCAAGAAAAACACTTAATAAATACAAGTATGCTAGTGTGTTTGAACCTTGATAATTGGAACTAAGTGTGAGGGTCTTCTTCACCCTTAGTGTACTTTCTTACTCATTCCATCTTGGAATGTGAGAATGTACACATTCCAATGACTAAGATTTAGATACACCATCATATGCAAACAAATGGAAAAAACTCTTAAAAGACAAAAACAAACAATATCGTCTTTCCTCCGGGAATTCTTTCTCATATCACTCATTCTCAACGCACGAACGCGCTTCTACTCGTTCTTTTGCAAGATGGTAACGCACTCGGACCAGCGAGCCTGCAACACCTGAGCTAGAACGTTAGCCGTTCCTTAAAAAACACAAACAATCCATCCCTAGTGAGGGGAACTACGTCGCTCTGATTCTCATGTTCCCGATGAGATACGTAGGCAGTGGGGTAGGGCCCATTCGAGCACTTCTTTTATTTTCCCTACATTTGTTTCTCGTTCCTTTTCCATTCTTTCTCCTTTCTTTCTTTTAGTTCCTTTTCCAGTATCCTTTCTATCACCCTTTGATTGAGACAAGCGACCGTGGATCCCATCGGGTACGATGGACGCGTGGGGGTGCTAATACCTTCCTCTCGCGTAACCGACTCCCTTACCCTTTCTCTTGGTCGTAAGACCATGCTCTATCCTTTCCTTCAGGTTTATGCGGTGTTTCCTTTCCCTCTCTTGCGATAAATACACATTGCTGGAGACTTTATTTCGGTGCCACTTTCGCGTTTGTACTAGGATGAAAATCCCGGGAGAGACAGCTGGCGACTCTGCTGGGGACAGGTTGACCTATTGCTGGTCCATCCTAAGCGAGTCAATCCTAGCGCTTGTTTGCTTTTCTTTCATTGGGTGTTTACTGTTATTTTTTATTTGCTGTTTATTGTATTTTATTACTTGTACCATATTTACAGCATGTTAGCATTTACATTTCGTATATTATACTATGTTGCACTGTCTGTCTGTTTGGCGGGATGGGATTTCTGAGGGATGAGCCCAGTACACAGGCTTGAGTATACACTTAGATTTAGAGTGGAGAGTAGTGGGACCTACGTTCCATCTGTGTACGTTGGGTAATCACGAAATTCACAGCTAGACGAGGCTATCTTGGGACTCATCATGGCGTACGCGTCTTGCGTATTCCAGGATGTCGATCTAGAGAGCTGTCTACTCTAGTGACCGATCATGAGGACCTTAGTGGAAACATCTCTCTTTACCGGTGACAGTGGCAGACCACATTCTGTGGCAAACCCACTCGCACCCGAGGGCCCACTTTGGAACTTGCATAAGATGACCTTTATTTTCTAAGGTGAGTCAGTGGACGACCTCTTTGAATGGCATAGCATTGTATCCTACGGGCTGAATGTGCTATCGCTTCTCAAACCTCCGAAGCTGACAAGCCTTGTTTTCTAGAAATCACATCTGAGTATGGGTGGAATGTTTACAGGTTTGTAGGTAACCCAACCTCCTACATACCTTAATTGTGATTCTATGATTGTTACAGACAGTGTATCCTATGACAGTGGTTTGAGTATTCATCTCAGATATATTGCCAGATTCAGTACAGAGACACAGTGCACACAGTTTAACACAGACACAGACACCTGGATACCTGATCACATGCCTTTTGCATTTGCATACTTATATCATAACAGGTTATGTTTGTCATTTTCAGGTACCTACCATATTGTCTGATTCCAATCATGAGTTCCCAAGAAGTTGAGGTTAAAAGGAAGAACAATGTGTCATATAAATTCCCTAATCCTAAGCTGGATTGATTGAACAAGATGATAGGCATGGCTGGTTCTGGTGTTCTCAGCACTTTTCAGAAGGAATATGGAGAGCTGATTAAAATGGTATGTGCATTCACAAAGTATGAGAAGGATGGGTTGCACACTTTCTTACAGTTCTATGAACCATCAATGAGATGTTTCTTGTTCCCTGACTACATTTTGATGCCTACTTTGGAGGAATTCTCATTTATTTTGGGAATTCCAGTCACGTCTTCTATACCATATTTTTCTGGAGGTGCTCTTACCCCTGAAGTAATTGCTGCTGTTCTACATCTAGACCTGTTTATTGTGAAAAGTGGCCTGAGTAAACTTAAAGAAGATGAAGGATTTCATTTGGAGTTTCTTTTCCAACAAGCTCAGGAAGCTGCCAAGGCTAGAAATTGGACTACTTACAATGCTGTGTTAGCTCTTTGTATCTATGGTTTGGTGCTTTTCCCCGGTCAACCTGATTTTGTTGACATGTAGGCGATGAAAGTTTAGGGGATTTTTATTACTCAGTACACTACAAAAATGAGAAGGGAAGAGGAAGTCTGGTTAGTTGCTGTACCCAATTGTTATGTCATTGGCTCTTCAAACATCTACCTCGAACTGGTGCTTTCGTAGAAACTATTGAGACAATGAAATGGTCCAAGAGATTGATAGGTTTGACTGCCAATAACATCATTTGGTTTGATCCCAAATTTCTGACAATAGAGCTTACTGTTAAATGTGGAAGTTTTCCGAATGTGCCTCTACTTGGAAGAAGAGGTGGGATTAATTACAACCCGGTGTTGGCTGTTAGACAATTTGGTTATGCTTCGAGGAATCCTCCTGCTGATGAAGAGATTAGTGTTTCTCTGTTCTTTGTGGGAACCAAGAATGAAAGAGTGCCAGAAGTAATAAATGCCTGGAAATTTAGGCAAAGAGAGGGAAAATTAATTTTTGGCAAAGGAGACTGTAGATCATACCCTGACTACGATGCTTGGATTAAGATGAAGGTCAAAGAGCTGTTGCTGCCCTTTTTAAGAGAGATTCTCTTATGTCCAAATCAACACTCCATGGTACCGGCTGAAGAGTGCGAAAAATGGAAGAAAATGGTTAGAGAGTTGCAGATAGAGAACTCTGGAATGAGCAGATGTCTTCAGAAAGCTTTGGCTGACAACAAAGAGTTGGAAAAGAGAGCATTGAAAGCGGAGAAAACCTTGGCAGACAAGGAAGAAGATTTTGATGATAGAGCTCGGTACTTCTGAAAACTTACTTTGGGAGCAGATGATACTAGTCAGGCTCATAAGACTACAAAGCAGGCTTTAGGCCGAAGCAAGGATTCATTAGCTAAACTTCGTCAAGCTTGGGATGAAGTCAGAATTGAAAACTCTGAATTGCTGACCCAGTTAAAAGATAAAGATGCAGAGCTGAAGAAAGCACATGTAGAAAGAATAAAGTATCGAGAAGATCTCGGCAAAAGTCAAGAACAGGTAAGGAATGCTGAAGAAAAGCTGAAAATTGCCAACAAAGAGCTTGAAGATGTCACGGCGGATCTGAAGCTGGTTAAAATTCAAGCTGGAATTAAGAGGCGTAAAGGAGCTGGTGAAGATGAAGCCTTGCTGATGCACATGGGCTCATTATCTGATGCATTAGAAAAAAGGGACGTCGTAATCAAAGAGTTGATTGAGAAGCCACATCATCAGCGTACTCGCATCCTGTTCGAAGAGATTAAGTATTCCAGTCAGAAGCTGAAGGACGTAGAGCTATCAGATTAATGAGTTTTGTCATTTCTTTGTAATTTGCAATGGTTACCATCAGAATTGTTGATGGATCCATTTGACTGCTTGTTTCTTTTTCTGTTGCTGAAACTATGACAAATGTGATTGAATTTTTTTGGGAATTTGTATGAAATGAGCTATTTTTGTTCACAATTTCTGGTCTTCAGATATATGTGATATCGGCACACTGGCACACTACAAAATCACTATTTCGGGTCATCAGATATTTGTGATTGCTGTATATGAATATCTCTTCAAGGCAAAACTCAATAATCATGATTTCTGGTCATCAGGAATTCGTGGTTACGATTGGAATCAGGATGTGAAAAGTATCTTGAAATGACAAACATAACTGTGCATTTGCATTTGCATAGCATATCATTTTTGCATTGCAGGTTCTTTTTTGCAGGCGCCTGCTAACCTTTATTTGTTTTTCAGGCACGATAGCTGATACCCCAGGTCACCGATACTCTACCCGACGCAATCAAGCCAGAGTTATGGAACAAGTTTAGACTGAGTTAGCTGATTTGAGGGGAAGGATGGAGCAGTTCATGAACCTTATGCAGGGGATTGCTCAAGGTCAGCAGGAGCTGAGGGCCGGTCAGGAGACCATGAGGGTTGGTCAAGATGCCATGAGAGTCACTATTCAGAGGCCGGAGACTGAAATTCCAAATCACAATGTGCGCACTCCTCCTGTCATCAATGTCCCCACTGGTGGGGTACATCTGGGATTTGATAATAATGGCTTAGAGGATGGTTAAGATGACCAGTTTACCGCATTCAACAATGACATGGGTTTCTACAATGAAGACCGGAAGTACGAAGGGTTAGATGAAAGACTCAAGGCTATTGAGAGCCAAAATCCTCTAGGGATTGATGTAGAAGACATGGGTCTCGTGCAGGGTGTGAGAATCCCTCCCAAGTTCAAGCTCCCTACATTGGATAAGTACAATGGCAGTACCTGTCCCAAAACACATTTGCAAGCTTACAATCGCAAAACTGCCGCTTATACTGAAGACCAGAAGCTCTGGATGTAATTTTTCCAGGACAGCCTGTCAGGCGCCTCCCTGGAATGGTACGTTAAGCTGGACAGGGTTCATATAAAGAGCCGGAAGGATTTGTGCGCTGTGTTTCTGAAGCAATATCAATATAATTTGGACATGGCACCTAATCGTACTTAACTGCAGAGTATGACTCAGGATCATAAGGAGGGCTTTAAGCAGTATGCACAGAGATTGAGAGAATTGGCTGCTCGAGTTCAACCACCTTTGGGTGATCGTGAGATGGCTGATATGTTCATGAGCACACTCCAAGGGCCGTATTTGGATAGATTGGCTGCGTGTCCTTCCATAGGGTTTGCCGACATTGTTATTGCTGGGGAACGAATAGAGAGTCTGCTGAAGTTGGGTAAGATTCAAGACGTCAGTGGGACTGGTGCTTCGAGTTCGAGGAGACCCTTTGCTAATGGACCAAGGAAAAGAGAAGGGGAGTCCAGTGCTGTGCATAGAGGAGGGGGCAGAGGTAGGACTCAGTCCTATCATCAGGTGGATGCTGTAACCATTCCAGTTCCAGCAGGGCAGCAAGCTCCAGATCAATAAGCTAGACCTCGATTCCAGACTAATAGACCAAGGGACCGTAAATTTGATCCCTTGCATATGTCATATGCTGCTTTGTTACCACATTTGCTCAAAGAGAAGTTAGTTGAACTTCGGACTATGTGGCCGCTAGATACTGGAAAATTGCCTCAAGGTTATGATGCTAATGTTCGATGTGAATTTCATTCTGGTGCGCCAGGTCACTCGATAGAAAAGTGTTGGGCCTTTCAACATAAGGTTCAGGACTTGATTGACGCAAAAGCTATTAATTTCTCTAAGCCGTCGAATGTTCGGGATAATCCGATGCCCCACCATGGAGGTGCAAGCATGAATGCTATTTCTGATGGTGAGAGATTGAATCTGATTACCGATGTTAATTTGGTAAAGACTCCACTGTTGATTGTAAAAGAGCGTTTGTTAAAAGGATATGTATTCCCTGGACGTGGCTCTGATTGTGAGGATTGTGTGAGACAGATTAATGGCTGCAGTAAGTTGAAAGTTGGACTGCAGGATCTTATGGACGAAGGAAGCCTTCAGTTTGATAAGGTAGAGAAGGAAAAAGATGTTTCAGCCGTTACCATTTATTATAATCCAATTGAAATACAGGTGCTCGTTGAAGATCCTGTTGCTATCATCATGCCCGAGAGGCCGAGACCAGTTACGATTGTAGTTCCTGAATCTGCTTCTTATGTGTCTAATAGGGCAGTTCCATGGGAATATGAAACTACTACTCATCAAGGAGGAAATCAACAGAAAGCAGAGGTTGTTGTTGGTACCAGTGTTGAGAATGTCAGTGGACCAAGTGGTTTCACCAGAAGTGGTCGACTGTTTGCTCCCCAGACTCTAAGGAGTGATAAAGAAGCTGAAGCCGCTGCAAGAACAAAAGGAAAACAGGTTGTTGATGACAAGATGCCTGTTCAGGAAGAGGATCCTAAAGTCAATTTTGATAATGATGATGAGGAATTTATGAGGATTATCAAAAAGAGCGATTACAAGATCATTGATCAGCTCAATCAGACACCCTCTAAAATCTCAATATTATCCCTGTTAATGAGTTCAGATGCACACCGGGCTGCTTTGTTGAAGGTTTTAAATATGGCATACGTTCCCCAAGAGATCACTGTAAATCAGTTGGAGGGAGTAATTTCGAATGTCAATGTGAGCCACGGGTTGGGGTTTATGAATAAGGATTTGACTCCAGATGGACGTAATCACAACAAAGCATTGCACATCACACTTGAATGCAAAGGAGCGGTTTTGTCGCATGTGTTGGTTGACACAGGTTCTTCCTTGAATGTGTTACCCAAAAAGGCCCTGATGAAAATTGAAGTAGATGGATTGATTCTTAGACCCAGCGATCTGATTGTGAGAGCTTTCGATGGATCCCAAAGATCGGTGTTTGGAGAGGTAGAATTGCCAATGCAGGTTGGTCCACAGATATTCAAGTAAGTCTTTCACGTTATGGACATTCAGCCTGCTTACAGCAGTTTGTTAGGCCAACCGTGGATTCACGCAGCAGGTACAGTTACCTCCACACTACATCAGAAGCTCAAATACGTGTTTGAGGGTCAAGTGGTTACTGTTTGCGGTGAGGAAGATATATTTGTGAGTCATCTATCCACTTTCAAATATGTGGAAATGGATGGAGAGATTCATGAAACTCTGTGCCAGTCCTTTGAAGCCCTGAACATCAACAAATCTCCAGAATCTACTTCAACAGCAGTGGTGTCAACTGTGCCTGTTGGGCCGAGTGCATCAATTGCGTCCTACAAGCAGGCCAGAGAAGTCGTTGAAAGCGGAAATGCCCAAGGTTGGGGTAAAGCTATCGATGTGTTCGTGAAGGAAGATAAGTTCGGCATTGGATACCAACCGGGCCGGACGCCAATTCCCCGATTTCATGGGCCAATCAATTTCAACAGTGGAGGAATTATCAACCCTAATCAATCCTGCTCAGCAATAGAAGATGACGCTGAAAGCTCAGATTATCTGGACAGATGGGTGTATTCACTGGCTCCAGGCGAGGCATTGCAAAACTGGTCTAGTGAAGAAGTCGTTCATGTTGTACACCATTCAGAGTAGTAATTATTGTCTTTCATAATGCATGAAATCCCACACACTGCCCAAGGTGTGAGGATCCATTTGTAGGGCCACCATATTTTCTCATACAATGTTCAAACATCAATAAAAATGACGTTTTTGTTTGCAAATTTGTGTTCCTTTATTCCTTCCTTATTTTTATTTTTGCACAAAGAAAATTAAAAATGATAATGCACTTTCTTTTCTTTTGTTTTAAGCAAAAATAATCTAAAATAAAGCATCGATCCAATCATGCAGACTTGATTTTGTGAATTCCTCTGAAAATGATTCTGTTATGCGCACGTATGATTTCGACAATCCGATCTATCAAGCCGAGGAGGAAAGTGATGAGGACTATGAACTCCCGGAAGATTTGGCTAGGTTGTTGTAACAGGAAGAGAAGACCATTCAGCCTCATCAGGAAGAGCTTGAGATTATTAATATTGGTTCAGAAGAAAGCAGGAAAGAGATCAAGATCGGTGCAAGTCTGCGGGCTGATGTAAAGCAAGGCTGATAGTCATGCTACGTGAATACGTTGACATCTTTGCTTGGTGATATCAGGATATGTCAGGGTTAGATACAGACATAGTTGTGCATAGAATACCGTTGAAAGAGGACTGTCCACCAGTCAAGCAAAAGCTGCGCAGAACGAAACCAGAAATGGCTTTGAAGATCAAGGAAGAGGTACAGAAACAGTTGGATGCAGGTTTTCTGGCAGTAACCAACTATCCTCCCTGGGTGGCCAACATAGTACCGGTGCCAAAGAAAGATGGCAAAGTCAGAATGTGCGTGGATTACAGAGATCTTAACAGGGCGAGCCCTAAAGATGACTTTCCACTCCCTCATATTGATGTGCTGGTTGATAATACGACTCAGTTTTCAGTGTTCTCATTTATGGATGGATTCTCCGGGTACAATCAGATAAAGATGGCGCCTGAAGACATGGAGAACACGACATTCATTATCCCGTGGGGTACCTTCTGTTACAAAGTAATGCCTTTTGGGTTAAAGAACGCAGGGGCAACTTATCAAAGAGCAATGGTGACGTTATTCCATGATCTAATTCACAAAGAGATCGAGTGCTATGTAGATGACATGATTGCTAAATCAAAGACAGAAGAAGAACATCTTATCAACTTGAAGAAGTTGTTTGAGAGGTTGAGGAAATTCAGGTTGAGACTGAATCCTAACAAGTGTACTTTCGGCGTGCGGTCCGGAAAATTGATGGGTTTCATGGTCAGTGAAAAAGGAATAGAGGTTGATCCTGCTAAAGTGAAAGCTATACAAGATATGCCTGTACCGAGAACCGAGAAAGAAGTTCGCGGCTTTCTAGGGAGATTGAACTACATTTCAAGGTTCATATCTCACCTAACTGCCACCTGCGAACCGATATTCAAAATGCTAAGAAAAGATCAAACGGTCAGGTGGAATGATGATTGTCAAAAGGCATTCGATAAAATAAAAAGATATTTGCAGGAACCTCCGATTCTAATACCTCCAGTTCAAGGGAGACCACTGATTATGTACTTGATAGTGCTCGAAGGATCTATGGGTTGTGTTCTCGGTCAACACGACGAGACAGGTAGGAAAGAACATGTTATCTACTACCTGAGCAAGAAGTTTACAGATTGTGAATCGCGTTATTCAATGCTTGAGAAGACATGTTGTGCACTCGCATGGGCCGCAAAGCAATTGAGACAATATATGCTCACACATACAACCCTGTTGATCTTAAAAATGGATCCGGTCAAGTATATTTTTGAGAAACCAGCGCTTACAGGCAGAGTTGCAAGGTGGCAGATGGTACTGACAGAGTACGATATTCAATATACTTCGCAAAAAGCCATCAAGGGAAGTATACTGTCAGATTATCTTGTGCAACATCCTCTTGATGATTACCAGCCCATGAAGTTTGATTTCCCTGATGAGGACATCATGTTTCTCAAAGCGAAAGACTGCGAGGAACCACTTCTGGAGGAGGGGCCTGACCCTGAATCCAAATGGAGTTTGATGTTTGACGGGGCAGTTAATATGAATGGGTGCGGAGTTGGTGCAGTTCTCATTACGCCAGAAGGTGTTCACATGCCCTTCACTGCCCGAGTAACTTTCGAATGTACCAACAATGAAGCAGAATACGAAGCTTGCATACTAGGGATTGAGGAAGCTAGTGATTTACGAATCAAAACCCTCGATATCTTTGGTGATTCAGCACTGGTAATCAATCAAGTAAAGGGAACTTGGCACACACATCAGCAGAATTTGATTCCGTATAGAGATTATACGAGGAGATTGCTGACATTCTTTACAACTGTCAAGTTATACCATGTTCCCAGAGATGAAAATAAGTTTGCAGACGCCTTGGCCACTATATCTTCGATGATCAAAGTGCATGGTTGGAACTTTGTACCCAGGATTGATGTGTCTCGTCTTGATAGACCTGCTTTTATGTTTGATATTGATGCAGTGTCTGACGACAAGCCTTGGTACCATGACATTAAGTGCTTCTTGGAAAACCAAGAATACCCGCCTGGGGCGTCTTCCAAAGACAAGAAGACATTAAGAAGGCTGGCCGGTAGTTTCTTCTTGAACAAAGATGGCGTGCTGTATAAAAGAAATTTTGACATGGTTCTACTCAGATGCGTGGATAGACACGAAGCAGACCTGTTGATGATTGAGGTGCACGAAGGTTCTTTCGGTACCCATGCTGGAGGACATGCGATGGCTAAGAAATTGTGGAGATCGGGGTATTATTGGTTGACAATGGAGTCAGATTGCTGCAAGTATGCCCGCAAGTGTCACAAATTCCAGATCTATGTAGACAAAGTACACGTTCCTCCAAATCCGTTGAGTATCATGTCCTCTCTGTGGCCCTTTGCAATGTGGGGCATTGATATGATCGGGAAAATTGAGCCTACTGCTTCAAACGGCCATCGTTTCATCTTGGTCGCCATTGATTACTTCACTAAATGGGTTGAAGCAGCGTCTTATGCCAATGTCACTAAGCAAGTGGTAGCTCATTTCTTGAAAAGAGATATCATTTGTAGATATGGAGTTCCCGAAAGAATCATTACTGATAATGGTTCTAATTTGAATAATAAGATGATGGCTGAGCTATGCCGGGACTTCAAAATCGAACATCACAATTCTTCTTTGTACCGCCCAAAGATGAATGGCACGGTCGAAGCGGCCAACAAAAATATCAAGAAGATTGTGCAGAAGATGGTTGTCACGTACAAAGATTAGCATGAGATGTTACCATTTGCTTTGCATGGGTATCGAACATCAGTCCGCACGTCCAATGGAGCAACACCATACTCATTTGTATACGGTATGGAGGCAGTTCTACCAGTCGAAGTTGAGATTCCAGCTCTCCGAGTATTGATGGACGTTAAGCTAGATGAAGCTGAATGGGTACGAGCCAGATTTGATCAGCTGAGCCTTATTGAGGAAAAGCGATTAGCAGCAGTATGTCATGGCCAGCTATACCAGTGTAGAATGAAGAGGGAATTCGATCAAAAGGTTTGACCTCAAGTTTACAAGGTCGGAGATGTGGTAATCAAGAGAATACTCCCTCCAAGTACAGATCACAGGGGCAAATGGACTCCTAATTATGAAGGTCCATTCATGGTTAAAAAGGTTTTCTCAGGTGGAGCCTTATTGCTGACAACCATGGATGGTGAGGACTTTTCATCCCCTGTTAATTCAGATGCAGTTAAAAAATACTTCGTATAAATAGACCCGCTGGATGGAAAAAGAAAAAAATCCAGGCAAAAAAGGGCATCTCGGCGAACCAAAAACAGAATAAAGGTTCGGGCAAAAATTAGGGATATAATTGAAAAGAATTGTACACCCGGTAAGTTGAAAACCCGAAAGGGCAACTTAGGCAAAAATAGGTATCCTGGTGGATTGAAAACCTGAAAAGACGATCCACGCAAAAGAGGGATTTAAGCAAATGACTGCAGTCTGAATTAATCTGTACATTCTCTACTCTTCAGCAGAATGGCAAACTTTCTAAAGGAGGGATTGTTTTGACCACGAGCTTCCGAAGACGAAGATAATCAAGAGAGTTGGAATACATACTGGTTATAACAGAATCAGAAATCAGTTGGAATTCCATTTCCGCATTATCATTAGGATAGATTTCTTTTCTCAATTTTATGGCAATAAACTCTTTCAGGGGTTTGCTTCCAATTGTAAATTCGCCGATTTTGGCATTTCATCAATAAAATTTAATATTCAGTCACAAGCTTTTATTTTCATTTTACTGCTTTGTTTGCAAAAACGTCCGATTTTTGATAATAAGACATTGCTTTGAAAATATCCTGGCCTTGCAAAAACGTGCACAAAAAAGACAATTAAAATTACATTGCTTGTTGGACAACCTCGGATGATGGATTCAAAAAACCACGCAATATCCTGGGGCATGTGCATATATTTTTCTGTTGCAGGTAATAGGTACGATCGTTCCGAGCAGCGCAAAAGTCATCTCTCAGCACCAACAGATATTTGCTATGACTTGATACTGTTGTATCTTATTAAGTCGATTCTCTCATTCAAGATTTCCCACCGGGTTTTGTGACGACAACGGTTGTCGAAGGTTGAGTTCTTCTGTGTTGATAACGATTATTAATGCAGTGAGCGCCCCATGTCCATAACGAGTGCAAATCTTCTGGTACTTTACAGACTATGGGAAGGGTTCACTTGTCACCTTTTTGTCACAACGTTTACTGATGGAGTATAGCGTTCGGTCGACGGTCGGTCACGACATTTCGATATCGGTGAATTGAGTTCGACTGGGTATTGTTGTATCTTATTAAGTCGATTCTATCATTCAGTACTTCCAACAGCTACAATCTTTTCTGTGTCGATAACGGTTGCAAATTCCCCAGTAAAGTTGCTTCGCAGACACCGAAGTTGATGGTCAATCCACAGTGAAGTCACCAGGAGTTTGAAGATGCTTAATCTTCTGTAAAATCCTCCTGTGACGTTTTCTGCAGATAAGTCTTGTATCTGGAGCAAAAAGCAAGTTGTTGACTTTCCCAAACATGGGGCATATTGAATTTCCCCGACAGGAGGTGTTCCAGATTTATTATCCCCAGTAGAGTTGGAAGACGTTTGGTCTTCTGTAAAATCCTCTTAAAAAGGCATCCCCAGCATGAGATGCTTTAAAGCAGTTTTCTCCAGCAGAGTTTGTTATAAACTCATCATCCCCAGCGGAGTCATCAAATGGGAAGTTCGCCTAACATGAGGCATTGTGGTACTTATCCTAAGCTTGACAGTCTTTTTCCTCAGCAGACTACAATGGAATTGCCTTGGGTTTCCCCTGCAGATCTCTAAGATCTCTCTCCCGGCTTGTTGCAACGGGATGTCTTCTAACCGGATTTGCATATTCCCGGTAGAGTAGCCCTGATTTCCCAGCAAGATCATATCTCTGGTAGTGGTATCCCCACAGAGTTCAGCATCAAATCTTGTCAACAATATTCCCCAGCTGAGTTGTTTTTCTCCCCGCGTGAGACTTATTGATCAATAGGATATATTCCTCAGCAGAGTGATAGTATGTTCTTCCCCCAGCCGGGTTAGGAGGTTGATTCTCCCAGCGAAGGATCTCGAGTTTGATAGATCCCCAAGCAGAGTTTTAATGAAGTAATTTCCCCAGCAAGGTCTAAACAGATCGAGGGAATCTCTTCTTCAGCAAAGTGTCAGCATATGACATTACCCAGCCGGTGGTGTAATCCTCAGCATTGCTCATTTACGACTCAAAGTCCAATTTATTTTTGGCATACAGACAATTGTTAATGTTATTCTAGCATGTGGGATGATCATTATATACAGTTTGTTCATATTATTCCAGCATGTGGGATAGTATTGTAGATGGTCGTTCCAACAGGTGGGGTGATTATTACATACAATCGTTTACATTATTCCAGCATGTGGGATAGTATTGCAGGTGGTTGTTCCAGCATGTGGGGTGATCATTTGGCAAAGCTTCCAAAGCCGGTTTGGTAAGCACTAAAGTCCAACGACAGATTGGCAGAAATCCAACACGAATTGGTAAAAGTCCAATGTTAGTTTGGCAAAGCTACAAAAGTCCATCTGAAGATGGCAAGTTTGAGATTCCAAAGCCGGTTTGGTAATCATTAAAGTCCAACGACAGATTGGCAGAAATCCAACATGAATTGGTAAAAGTCCAACGACAGATTGGCAGAAATCCAACACGAATTGGTAAAAGTCCAACGACAGATTGGCAGAAATCCAACACGAATTGGTAAAAGTCCAACGACAGATTGGCAGAGCAGCTCAGGTCCATCGACAGTATGGCAAGCCAGTAGTCACCTGGCGTCGTTCAAAAAGACATTGTTGAAAGTCCATCGACAGTATGGCAAGCCAGTAGTCGCCTGGCGTCGTTCAAAAAGACATTGTTGAAAGTCTATCGACAGTATGGCAAGCCAATAGTCGCCTGGCATCGTTCAAAAAGACATTGTTAAAAGTCCATCGAAAGTATGGCAAGCCAGTAGTCGCCTGGTGTCGTTCAAAAAGACATTGTTGAAAGTCCATCCATAGTATGGCAAGTCAGTAGTCGCCTGACGTCATTCAAAAAGACATTTTTGAAAGTCCATCGACAGTATGGCAAGCCAGTAGTCGCCTGGCGTTGTTCAAAAAGACATTGTTGAAAGTCCATCGATAGTATGGCAAGCCAGTAGTCGTCTGGCATCGTTCAAAAGACTGATTTCTCCGACAATGTTCATTGAAGATTTAATCCAGCAGTGTCGTTAGGTTTATATCCTTTTTGTTCTTCATCATCCAGGGCAAATTTTTGGTTATATTTGGTATTCAATCACTATATACCTTGAAAGTCTGAAAGAGAATCGCTTTCAGGCATTCAGGTCTACAGCGTTTGAATAGGGGCAGCTGTAATACCCCAAAATTTGCTCTCTCTTTTGTCATCATAGCATAGCATTATCATATATCATATCATATCCATCTCATTAGCATTGCATTGCATCTTTAACATAGAAAAATGAAGCATAACATCCCTCTTACCATCAAGGCATGTGATCAGGTGAAAGGTGGACAATCAAAGAATCATTCAAGGCACAAAAGGTCAAACAAGTTACCTCAAGGCAAGCCAAGAGGTCTTTCATGTCTCATATTATCTCAATTGATCATCCAAAATCTCAAGAGAGTGGGATTCAATGGGAGATTGAAGCACTACATCCTACACTATGCAAGAGATCCAAAAAATGAAGGAAAACCCTCCAAAGAGATGTTTCATTGGTTCAAATTTGTCCTCAAGTGGCATATCTCATCATCCTTTAAGAGGATACACAACATACTCAGAGGAATTTGGATTTGGAAGATGTGCAATTTCCTCCTAACCAGAAGGGGACAAAACTAGGGTTTCCAATAAAATCAGGGTATCTCTGATTTTTTGGACAAAACATGATGTCATGGTATTCTACATGTCCTTAAGTGTATGAGTGTGGAAAATTGCCTCTCAATTGGTTTTAGAAGTGGTTCAATTGGAAGAAAGATAAAAAATCAGGAAAATTGGGGCTAAGTCAAATAATCAGAGGAAAAAGTCAACTCTTGACTTTTTGAGGCCAAATTCATGAAATTCATGTTATATGTGATCAATGTACAAAATTTGATCAAGAAACTCCAAAGGAATCATGAAAAAATCAAGATTTGAAAAGTTGCCATTTTTGGAAGAAGTAGGGTTTCTATATAAGGCAAGTTTTGGCCATTTTGCATTAGACTTTGAACCAAGGCCATTCAAAATTGAAGCATCAAATGAAAATTCCACTCGGCCACAAAAAAAGATCTTGTTTTAAGCTTCAAATCCATGTGTAGAACATCTCCATTGGATAAGAATTGAGTGAGATATGATTGATCAAAGTTTGAGCAAAGTAGGTCCAAAATCAGGTCATGAACAAGGATTCTTAGGCCCACGCGCCATCATTTTTACAAACAGGTGGTGTGCCAAATGTTCACCCATTTTTCTCATGGTTAAAAGCTCCAAATGAAAAACTTGTCAACATCAAAATTGTTCCTTGCAATGCCCTCTTCAATGTTCATGTTGGGCAAAACTTCATTTGATCAAGTTATGAGGGAGATATAGTGGCCTCAAGATAGGGTGATTACACTGAAATGCCATGCACCACATTGATAGGTCACAACTTGCTTTTACACGCCCACCAACCAGCTGTGTATCCTTGAGTTTATAGTCATTTTGGAGCATGTTTGAGGCATCATTTCAATTCATTGCTCATACCAAAAGTGTTCAACTATGATCCCTCTTTTCATTGATTCCAAAACCATGCAGTTTCATGCCATGAACATGGAGAATTCCCTTCTCAAACATCCACTGTTACAATGATGACTTGTTGCATAATTCTGGTTCAAGCACACATCAAATACATGACAGAAGTTTGTATGTTTGCTTCCTCATTGAGACCAACACATGCCTGCACTCTTTACACACTTGCTCGAGTCATACATGAAAAGGGAAAGGCTGAAAGCTTGTTATAGAAGTTTTGCAGTAGGAACATTGTAACACACCATGAATCACCATCACCATATCATTGCTCTCCCTAACTAACTTGACTCAGTTAGTTAGGGATGACTAACCTAAACCACCTCAACTCAGTTAACCAACTCAGGTTAACCATGGTTAGAGCTCACTATAAGTAAAAGCTTCACTCACATTTCTCATTTTCAACACTCATTTTTCACACTCTCACTCAGAATTCTCTCTTCTTCTCTCTCAATCTCTCACCATTGCAACTGATTTTCGAGCTTCACTTTGTTCATTTTCTCACTTTCACCTCAGAATATCTCTTCTTTCTCTCTCAATTTCTCCACATTGCAACTGGTTTTGAAGTGTGATTCCAATTTCTCTACACTGAATCATCATCAACTACTTCATCTAAGCCTTTATTTGGCCAAGAGTAGCTCAAAGAGGAAGCAGAATCTCTGGTTTTCTGAAGAATACTTCAAGGTCACAAATCTCCAGGTACGAATTTCCACCATTATAGACCTGATTTGAAGATGTTTTTAGGTTCTTGAAGCTTCTTATAAGCTCAAGAACTTGTATGGCTAGTTGATAGGCCTTTAGAGGCATAGTTGAAAAGTTAGGGCAAAACTTCCTCTGCTCGATTCTCTCATTTCATGAACATTTTGTGCATTTTATCACTGGATCCGTGCTCTCCATTACTTCCTCTTCATTTTGGTATAATATTTCTGAAATTCTGGGAAACTTGAAGTTGCATACGGTGGTTGTGGACCGGAGAAGATGACCGGAGGTCATCTCCGGCCGGTGGATTCAATTGCTAGGGTTTACTCACGTTTTAATCGTGACAGTTAATTTTTCATCATCGGGTGGTTAAGGATGTGCCAGCACATTAAAATGCACATGCACCTCACGTGTTCTATTTTTAATCTCAGTTAATCGTTGTGTGGTGCAGTGCATGGTATGTAGTGTGTGGCTACATGCGCGTGTGTTGGATTCAATTACTTTGACTATTATGCTGACTTGACTTGATCCAAGGGTGTAGATTGCTTTGACTTTTATTTGACTGAGTGTGCATGATTGCTAGTATGGATTGCGCTGAGAATTGGACTGGATCCTTGCTATTTGCACCCTACGTTTTAAGGCCCAAACAAATTTGAACTGATGTTTTGCTATGCATGCACCCCCCTCTCTTACTTTCATTTCTTTTTATTCTTTTCATTTTGTACACGTTTCATTTTTAATTTTTAAAAATACAAAACAAAATCATAAAATTCTAGAAAAATTCATGAACATTATTAAGACATTTAGGAAACTTTTGATATTTTTATTTCATGATTTTATGACATTTTTTCCCCTGTTTCATGATTTTCTTTGAATTTCCATTTGTATGCATTCTAAGCATGATACATGAATTTGTATAATTTTGTTCTTGATTATGACAAATTGTTTTGACATGGTTCTTTTTGAATTAATTCATTAATAGGTTGAAGTATGTTAGATGATTTTTTTTTTTTTTTTTAGGTCATTTTATGACATGTTTTGATGCTTATCTTTGCACCACTTTGCATGATGTTTCAACTTGACCTAATTGCTTTGTTTGAAGTCCTTTTGCTTTGAATTTTGACATGCTATTTTGATGTATGATTTTCTTCTGACCTAGGCATTCTAATACCATGCTTGCATAATTTTCATAAATCCATTTGATTTTTGTTTGATGCATTACATTTGAAGCATAATCCATGTTATATCATTCTAACTTTAGTGCATGCTTGCATGATTTCTTTTGTGCATATTTGTATGAGCATTGGCATATTTTTATGAGCTATTCATGTGATATTATAGGTCATTGGTACACATTATAGTTCATGTTTACATGTTCATTTCAACTTGAATTTTGTGCATCCTTAACATGTAGTTGTGTGCATTTTCTTTTTGAACTTTCACTTTACTTCTTCTTCTATTCTTTCTTAAATGTCTTGAATGTTGATTCATGAGTACCTTTGAGATGATTATAGACATTTTCCATTTAGTTTCAATTCTGACTTGTGGATTACATGTTCCATTTATGCATGTTTTTTTCATTTCTTTTCATCTTTCATCTATCCTTTCTTTTGTAACATGTTTAAATAATAATGGATGATGATTGTTGCTTATTCATTTGAATTTGTATGATGCTAATCACTTGTTGTCAATATGATTCACATTCTGGTCGTGATTTTAAGATTTGATTCTTCATCTTGTTCTTTTGAATTTTAATGTGTATTAAGTACTTTTTACTTCTTATGCATGTTTCCTTGTTTACTAACCATGTAGGGGCTTTGGTAAGTTGAAATTGAGTGTGGATAAGGAATCCACATTCAAACTTATTTCCTTTCATCTTTTACCATTCAATCTTGTATTTTGTTAAGCACTTATGTGCTTTCTTTGATTAACTCATTACTTTCCCTTGTGAGTTACAATTCATCTTCTATTTTATAAGTGAATTGTTCAACTCATTCCTTCTTTAGATTTTAGGTTTTGAAACCTCACAAACCATTAGGACCACTCCCTTAACTAATCAATTAGGATTGAGTCTTAGTTCACATAGTTTTTACCTTTCTCTCCTCTCTTGAGTCTTCCATCTTCTCATCTCAAAGAAAATACAAAATATCTAATAAAGGTAGGCATCTATTGCATTTAGGCCTTTCATATAAAGGAAAGATTATAAGGGGATTCTCTTATAATCTTAAAATGTGTAGCATATAGCCCATCTTGGGTCAATGTGTTAAACATTTGATCTTGTATGAGGGACTTAAATGCAATACTTGTTGAAGATACAAATAAAGAAAAACACTTCTTCATTTCATAATCAACAAAAACACTTAATAAATACAAGTATGCTAGTGTGTTTGAACCTTGATAATTGGAACTAAGTGTGAGGGTCTTCTTCACCCTTAGTGTACTTTCTTACTCATTCCATCTTGGAATGTGAGAATGTACACATTCCAATGACTAAGATTTAGATACACTATCATATGCAAACAAATGGAAAAAACTCTTAAAAGACAAAAACAAACAATAACGTCTTTCCTCCGGGAATTCTTTCTCATCTCACTCATTCTCAACGCACGACCGCGCTTCTACTCGTTCTCTTGAAAGATGGTAACGCACTCGGACCAGCGAGCCTGCAACACCTGAGCTAGAACGTTAGCCGTTCCTTAAAAAACACAAACAATCCACCTCTAGTGAAGGGAACTACGTCGCTCTGATTCTCATGTTCGCGATGAGATACGTAGGCAGTGGGGGTAGGGCCCATTCGAGCACTTCTTTTATTTTCCCTACATTTATTTCTCGTTCCTTTTCCATTCTTTCTCATTTCTTTCTTTTAGTTCCTTTTCCAGTATCCTTTCTATCACCCTTTGATTGAGACAAGCGAGCGTGGATCCCATCGGGTACGATGGACACGTGGGGTGCTAATACCTTCCTCTCACGTAACCGACTCCCTTACCCTTTCTCTTGGTCGTAAGACCATGCTCTATCCTTTCCTTCAGGTTTATGCGGTGTTTACTTTCCCTCTCTTGGGATAAATACACATTGCTGGCGACTCTGTTTCGGTGCCACTTTCGCGTTTGTACTAGGATGAAAATCCCGGGAGCGACACTAACAAGGTCTTAGTGTTATTTATGAGTGACGTTAAGTTCGCGTCTGGCAGTTAGGGTCGATGCCTGTTTGCGACGAGACGGAAGTAACGTACCCTTTTCTGAAAATGATTTGAAACTTAACGATCCCGAAGGATGAAAAAGGTTTTGAATTTATTTTGTATTTTTTAAACATAAATGGATTGAAGTTAGTTTGTAACTTGCATTGCACCCAAGTCTACAACATAGGAACGAATACGTCGCGTATCGTCCCCAACAGGACGTACACTAAGTACCCTAGAAGAATGAAGGGAGACCCCCCCATACCTCACTTCCCATATATAAGGCTCATGCGCAATACACTTTAACCTTTATTAAGTGTTTTAGAAAGGTTATGAGATGAGAAGAGAAGACTCAAGTTGAAAAGAAAACACTAAGGGGAAACTAAATGTTCCTAATGTTATCATGCAAAGGTGGCCCTAAGGTTGAGGTTTAAGGGAAACCTAAGTCTAAAGAAGAGTATCTAATGGTTATCCTACCTCACCTTAATCAAAAATTAAGGATGATCTTGGATCCCAAATGGATGTGAAGAAGTTCTACACAATCAAGCATTATATCATGTAATCCACAAATAAAAGAGAAGTAAAAAAGGTGAGATGAAATGAGGAATGAACATGGATAAACATCCACATGTTCATATGTCTTACCTCTGCCCCTACACAAAAGGTTAGTACAAAATCATCACAAGTATTGAACATAAGTGCTAGAAAGTAAACCACACAATGCTAGTTATCTTAGGAAAACAACTTGAGAAGCAAACAAGGGTTAAACCAAAAGGGAAGAATCCTAAGGGTTAAGGAACATCCAAAGTCAGTAGGTGAGGCTACTAATGGCCTACTAAGGTTAAGGTATCAAACAAAGTCAATCTAGGTTGAAACATGCACCCAAAAGATCACACAAATGCAAGATGTGTATCACTTATGAAAAATGAATGCTTATGAGTGGTAAACAGGTATTAATGCATGAACATAAGTCAAGGTCAGAATTAAATGACACTTATGAATGCTTATGAATGTCATTGAATGATCATACAAGTCATGGATGCAAGCATTGATTAAGTAAGAAGAAGTGAAGTCAAACACTATTCAAGTTCATACAAACATGCATACTCGCAACACAAGTAAAGAATGAAGATGCAAGATGAACATGATTGGAAATGGATTCAAGTCAGTAGCATATGACATTTGATATGACATTTAAGATGCAAGAATGTACATACAAAGTTCACACAAGTCTTATATTGAAGCACATTGAAGAAGAAGAACAAACTAGGTTCAAACAAGCATGCAAAGGTTTATGAACTTAGAAACATGAAAGATGCAATTAGAGGTCATGTCATATGGTTGAGAATGATCACAAACAGAAGTGAAATCATGTTTAAATGGATTTTTAAGATCATGCAAGTATTGATGAAGTCCAGTCAACCAAGACATGTAAGGAGATAAGCACAAGTTCACAAAACATTTCAAGTTTAAACAAGTGCACACAAGTCAATTCAAGATGGATAAGCAATGACCTATGACATGAGAAAAATCACCTATAATGTTCACACAACATGTATCAAGAGGTCGCATCAATTGTCAAAGATGGTTGCATACAATGCACATTAAAACCCTAGCACATGGTCTCTAACATTCACACAAACAAGCATGCTTTTAGGAAATCCATAAAGTCATGTTAGAAGGATGAGAAAATTGAAAGATGCAAGTATTTTGAAGTGCAAACAGTGTGCAAACATGTATCAAAAGGATGGATCAAAATTCATTACCAAACATGTTCAAAGATGCTTCACAACTTCATATAAGCCACACAAACAAATTGCTCAAAGATAGCATTCAAAAGTCAATAAGAAATTATCTAAAAAATCTATGAAAATGCATGAAATGCCTTAATGTATCATCGAAGCATGTACCAAATGATAGGCAAAAATTCACTTCAACACTAGGTCAAACAAATCAAGAAGGAGGCATGTATCATGAATTAATGCTCATACAAAAGAAATTAAATGGAAATTCATGGAAAAATAGTAAAATATTCCAAAATCAAAAAATAAAATATGAAAAAATTATTTAAATGCATTAGAATACTCCATGAATTATTTTAGAATTTTATCATGCTTGGAAGTATTTTTAAAAATCAAAAAGCAAACAATTATGAAAAGAAAAAAAAAAAAGAAATTGCCAGGGGGTGCAACAAAAGCAAATGGTCAGTTCAAATCATTGGGCTAAAAAAAAGGAGGGGTGCGCATATCAAAATGAGCTCATTCCAATATCACACGCTCAGATAGGGTGCATGTTATGGATGTTAGTCAATACATTGAATCATCCTGATCCATTGGATGGAGTCAGCACAAGATGATCAAGAAAGTGCATCAATCAAGAGATTCACCACGCGTGCACATGACAAAATAACATGGAACCTTCACACATGATCAATTATTTCAAAAAAATAATTCAGAAATGAGAGCACGTGCAAGGGAGCACGTCTCATTAATGCGCTGGCACACTTATGATCGTTAGATCAAAACAATCCAATGGTCACGTTATAAACTGAGAAGTGAGCTAGGGTTCTTGAGGCTGATGAACACCACCGGTCGGAGAAGACTCTGGTCATCTTCTCCAGTCACTCTCCATTGTGCCAAAAGTTGTAGGCCACTAGAAATGAACAAGGCTTATACCAAAATGATCCTCAGGTTATGTAGATCATGAATCTAAGTTCCAAATCCACAAAAAGTTCACATACGAACCAAATCGAAGGGAAACATTTTGCCCTATAAATTTCAACTAAGCACCTAAGGTGCCTATCAACTAGCCAGATGTTTACATGGCTCCAGATGAGCACTGGTCAAATAAAGGCTGACTAGACTTCCAATTTCTTGCAAAATCAACTGAAGAGAATGAAGATTGAAGAAGATGCAGTGGCTTCCAATACTTCAAGATCAATGAACTCTTGAATGTTGAAGAAGAATGGAGAAGGTGCAGAGAGAACAAACTCGAGGAAGAGAGGTTTCAGAGAGAGAGAAAAGTGTGAGAATTGGTGAAATGAAGAAATGAGCAAGGTTAGTTGCAATTTTGTTAGAGCTTGTATTTATATGCTTGGTTAAGATCTAACTACTATAGTTGATGGTTAGAACTCTAGTTAGAGGCCGAGTTAGTCTGAAAATGAGTTGAAAAGAGAGTGAGTGAAATGGTGAAGAATGAAGTGTGCACGGGTTTGATTCACTGTAGAGAGGGAGCATGTTAATTGTGGTGAGGTTCATGATGAGAGGTGATGATGAGGGCCAGGTACAATGCAACTTGTTATGTAAGCTTCTTATGAAAGTTTCTCATTCTTTTGTTTGGACATATATGGTAAAATATGTACATGAGCATGGTATGTGTAAGAGCTGGCTTGGCTTAATTATAGTAAGGTGATGTTAGCATGCGCATAATGACAACAACAATGCCACAGGTCTTGGTTGATTTTCTTACTTGGCATGGAAGAAAGTCAGATGGCTGGATGGTGACTTTGGGACATTGTATCTCCATGATCATGGGATGAAAATGATTGATCTTGTGGTCTTTGGAAAGAGGAAGTGAAAGATAACAATAATTATGTGGAAAGCAATCCCAATAAGAGCCTTTAACATGTTTAAAAATTTCCATGAAGATGCTTGCACATAACCGAGTTAGCAGCTAGCCTGACCTGGTCTTGACCAGCTCACATGCGTGTGAATGAATCAGTTGGAGGCTACCCACTTTGACCCACTATAACTCTCAATGAGTTGATCAGATGAAAATTCCTCCAACACCAAAGTTGTAAAGGAGATCAAGAGAAACAAGATTTATGTTGACCATTTTTTCAATTGAAGCCTCCATCATGGAGATAATTATCTATGAACTTAGACAAAACATGCACACCAACTGTTTGATGAAATGACTACGTGCTGGCTCGCCCATGACTTGCCTGGCTGGTCAATCTTGCCTTGTGAACCCTCAACTTTAATCCATTATATCTCTCTCAATTTTAGTCCAATTGAGATGTTCTTAGTATGGCTTTGAAGCTTAGAATGTTTTCAGTTTGGAGCTTGGACCATAGAGAAAGAATGCTTCAAAAGTGACCCCTCCCATTGCCAAAACTTACCAAATTAGGAAACCCTAATTTCTATTTTTGGCAACTTTCCACATTTTTTGATTTTTTGTGAATCCCTTGATATTTTTTTATCCAATCTTCATCAATGATCATATTTGAGATGAGGGACATGAAATTGACCTCAAAAAGTCAAGAGTTGACTTTTTCCTCTGCACAGTTTACTTTTCCCCAATTCTCCTGATTTTCAGTCAATTGATCAAATGAAACCCTTATAAACCAAATTGATGGACAATTCTCCAATCTTAGACACTTAAGGACATGTAGAATACCATGAAATCAAGTATTTCCCAAAAAATCAGAAATAAGCTGATTTTATGGCAAACCCTAATTTTGGGGCCTTCAGTCTAGGAAGAATCAGCACTTCCTCCAAATCCAAATTCCTATGTGAAATTCTGGTAAGACAGATCCCAGATGCCCTACAGGATGTCGCAACATCTGGTCTGTTACAGAAAACATGGCAAGGTATAAACAATAACAGTACCAAAAAGCATAAACCACACACAGAATTTGTTCACCCAGTTCGGTCTAACAACCTAAATCTGGGGGCATACCAAGCCAGGAAGGAAGTCCACTATTAGCAGTATCAAATTACATACTCAACAACCAAGTTGACAATCTCCTAACTTAATAACTACCCAATGACCCTTCTACCTAAGTCCTCCCTAGGTAAGAGACTCCATCTCACTTCCAATCATCGCAATGATGTCTAGCAGTCAACACCTCAGCCACTACATCAACAACTTGATTTCCAACAGCTTTTCAATCACAGAAAAATAGAAGACACACTTCAATAACAATACCTAGACATGACACACATGACTAAGAACAATACTCAGAGTTGCTTAACAGCTTCCTCCAAGAACAACACTCACTCTTGCTTAAAAGCTTCGAGGAGTACAATGACCATCTCACAATCCGAGTGGTTCACACATACCAACTCTCCTAGAGAGTGGTTCACAAGAATGAAACCCTAATAATTTTACATCTTGGAATCATTATTAAATTAGGTTACAAACACTCCTATTTATAACCTACATCCCAACTAGATTTGGGCTTCAAATCACAATAAAACTGATGTTAAAAATCTGCAATAACTTCTGCACCAAAATAGGTCTTCAATCAAATCTTTCCTAAATGATCTCCATAATTTATAGAGTCATTATTCTTCTTGATTCTGACTTGAATCTTCCAGACCAAACAAAACAGCACCACATAGGATAACATAATATTCCTAGAATATTCTGCATCTGTTAAATCATAACAGAATTTAACTGTCTAGCTCAGCACAGACGCGATGTCGAATGATTCAGCATAGGACATCTTATCCGACATGTTGCTCCAGATGATGAGAACTTCTCATCTCAACATGTCTCAATAGGACTTCTTGCTTAACCTGTTCTTCTTAGCAAGTAACCACGTCCTATTAAACATATTGCTGCTACAAAAATGATAGACCATGATTTTCGCCAATAACAGAATGACAGCACGCGACAGATTCACATAAAGTGCGGCACAAGCACCAAACCAAACTTAACAGGATGTCTTGTCACTAGATGTTAGGACATCGTGTTTGACATTAGAACACAAAAATTGCAACTTTAAGAAACACAAACTGCATAATGTTAGAAACAACATGTCACGACATCAAGTAAGACATCTTGATGTAACAGGGTGTTTTAGCACAGATGCTGGCAATTCATAACTAACAATCCCCCCCTTTGGAAAATTATGGCTAAAACACTATAGCATCAACAATGAACAGAAATCCCTACAGCAGAAGCACATACAAACACTTCTAACATTCCAATAAAAGCCAGAAACTCCCCCTTAAGCCAAGGAGCTGTGAAACCCAGCACAGAAAACCAAAACACCCAGATGCACACACAGAACATAAAAACAAAACCAAAAACACCAGTATCTTTTTAGCTAGACTTGGTCAACCAACAGATTGAAAATTCCAAAACAACCAGAGCACAAGGAACACAAAACAACTAAAAAAAGGGCAACAACTCTCCCCCTTTTTAGCCAGAATTTAGACAAACCAAAAACCACCAGAAAGAAATTCCATCAACAAACCGAAGCTCCCCCTCAACACCAGAAACAACCAACAACTGCACCAAAAACAAATTCAAACAGCATAACAGCTGAACAAACTACAAACTCCCCCTCAAAACTAGAATCACACCAGACAACTAGACAACTCCTAGGCTAACTCTCCCTTTTTGGCAAATAAAGCAACTATGCAATAAGGGAAATCAACCAGTAGCAGAACACATCCAACTCAGAAGCTTGTACAACTTTGATTCAATACATTGACAACCCAATGACATAACCAAGATCAACCAGTCAAGTCCACCCAGAACTAAACCAGTCACACAATGTCATGACATCTTGTTTGACATTACACCCTCACCAGAGGTACACTATCATAGATTTTTTGAAACCACAAACAATCTTGATAAACAACTGTACTACTGCAGTAACAAATCCAAAACAGAAGTCCAACTCCCCCTATCTAAGATAACCAGCGCTCCTTTGCAAGAAGAACACCTTAAATGAATGGAAAGCATAAGACTCATCTATATATCTTCAAGAGCGTACCCTCTGTTCAACACACCTGCTGAACGCATTCACTTAATGCTTGATCCTCAAGCAAACCAAGTACCACACTAGTATAATTAACAAACAGAAGTTCTCCCCCTATATTTCACGAATGATGCTCCAAAAATCTTCAGCTCATTTGCTCCACAAGCATTAAACTGATCCACTTCTAGCATGTCATATTCACATCAGATATCCAAGACAGTCCTTAACTCATCATTCTCCCGTATGATAAGATAAACACCTCTTAGACAAAAAGTAATCTCAGAATCCTACTCCAAGGATAACTAACCCAAAGATGTTCTAACATTGGTTAGGACATCTTCCACACATCATAGACACCACACATCATGGTTCTGGATATGCTCCACCACTGGACTTACTATCTGCATAGTAATCCAACTGAAGATCTTTAAACAACACTGTGCCACCAGCTTGAACAAAGAAAACTTCAGAAACCCAGAGAGAAATAAACTCTCATTCACCAAAAGAAGGTATGCTTCAACCCACAAGCTCCCAGAGAACCAGAACCTCCTTACAAGTTCAACTGACTCCTCTTCTACACAAGAGCAATCAGTTTCAATCATCCTCAAGCTCTAAAGCATAAACACACTGCCTTCCACTGAACTCTAAGTAACCTCCTCTTACTTAGAATTAATAACACACACCAAGACAAGTGTGACAACTCCCATCAACGAAGACCCTCACAGAGCTCTTCCAAAATCTACAGAGAAAAATAAATTCTCCCAAATACAAATAAAACTGTCCTTTAGACTCCTCCTCAGAAGCATGTGCGCACATGATCCAAACAATTTGCTTCACGCATCAAAACACCATCCAGCAGCCTAATGTCATAGCATGTTATCTGACATTATATCCTCATAAGAGGCAACCAATCTCCACAAACATGCAAGCTTCACAATATACTATACTCTCACTCCTAGAGAACACATCCAATTATCCTAACTGGTTTGACACTGTTCACAAACTCCACGAATTCTCAGCTTACTTAAAAGCTTTACTGAGATCCAATCTCTTCAACAGAAAGAACAGCTCAAAAAAAACTTTCTGATCAAATCACCTCATCTAACAAAAATGCTTAAGCATCCAACTCCAAGTGCATAATATCAATCATTTCCAAGGACAAATGTTAAGCCAATAATCCCAGGTCAACACCTAGGAGACTTTTGAGCGAATGTAGAACCCCTCCCATGATTCTTCAAACCTCTGATGAAAAGATGTCAGAACATCTGACAGAACATCCCCAATCTTGAATCTCAAGGATAATCAATTAAATACTTGTGGATTTCACAAATAGCAATTGATCTTAAATCCTTAAACAATAACCCTTCTTCACTGCTGAAGCTGAGCTCCACCCGATCATGTCATGAAAACTTATAAAGTATTCAGTCTTGTTGCAAGTATCTTTTTCAATGACAATGTTGAGATACCAGGGCTGCCACTCTTGACTCAAGTAACTAAGACTTTCTCTGAACAAGTCTTCTTTACCTCAACAAATCTTCAAACAGATTAGATTAACTCTTAGGGTCAAGAGAGATGCATCTTTCCTTGCTATTTTTGTGAAAGGTGAAAATAAATCACCTCCACGGTCTTCACCCCAATGCTTCCTAGGAAGCACCTCCTAGTCTGAAGAATAACTAGAAGACTCCAGAACATGACTCAGTTGCCTTGATTGGACTTGATCATCATATCAAGTGTCTTCAACAACTAAATCAACAAGAAATCATCAAACCCCTAGAGCATGAGTTTGATAATTCATCTTACCCTTCAATCTGACTTCAGCATACATGATGAAGCCACTCACCCATGTACCAAGTCATACAAGACTCAACCATCACAAAGACACCCCTCTACTCCCGACTTTGGAATGCTATGTGACATCACACCGGTTGACATCTACAAGAACAGAAAACGAGTAAGGATAGCTACAATCTTCCTTCAATCATAACTCCAGAATCCCATACTTCTAGAGTTCTTCAATCAGAACCTCATGCAGCGGAACCACCAAGGAAACAGATCCTGCTTGCCCTAATAAGATTTCAGAACATCTTATAAGACACATCAACAAAAGAACTAGCCACTTCTTTCGTAGTTGTTGTAGAATCTCCCTCAGCAATATAAACAACCAGGAATTTTCCATCAGATATATATATGCAGCGGAACACACACCAGAAAACTTCCTCTACAACCTTCCGGCAAAACATAATAACTTTGCACAAACACCACAATCCATAGGTTTGAAAATAAATCAAACCACACAGCAGCTCACCACCAAAGCTACAGACAGGTCCAATACACACCATGTCATGAACAGTCCATCCTCCACTTCTAGGGACCATTCAAACCACAAAATGAACTTCTCCAAGTTCAAACAACCTTTCAGTAGGTACTACCTACCTTGTCCATAACCAGAAAGTATCTTCCCTAGGATCTCACCCAAAAAAACGAACAGGATGCCTGCTCTGATACCAAATGAAATTCTGGTAAGACAGATCCTAGATGTCCTACAGGATGCCGCAAGATCTGGTCTGTTACAGAAAACATGGCAAGGTATAAACAATAATAGTACCAAAAAGCATAAACCACACACAGAATTTGTTCACCCAGTTCGGTCTAACAACCTACATCTGGGGGCATACCAAGCCAGGAAGGAAGTCCACTATTAGCAGTATCAAATTACAGACTCAACAACCAAGTTGACAATCTCCTAACTTAATAACTACACAATGACACTTCTACCTAAGTCCTCCCTAGGTAAGAGACTCCATCTCACTTACAATCATCGCAATAATGTCTAGCAGTCAACACCTCAGCCACTGCATCAACAGCTTGATTTCCAACAGCTTTTCAATCACAGAAAAATAGAAGACACACTTCAATAAAAATACCTAGACATGACACACATGACTAAGAACAATACTCAGAGTTTCTTAACAGCTTCCTCCAAGAACAACACTCTCTCTTGCTTAAAAGCTTCGAGGAGTACAGTGACCATCTCACAATCCGAGTGGTTCACACATACCAACTCTCCTAGAGAGTGGTTCACAAGAACGAAACCCTAATAATTTTACGTCTTGGAATCGTTATTAAATCATGTTACAAACACTCCTATTTATAACCTACATCCCAACTGGATTTGGGCTTCAAATCACAATAAAACTGATGTTAAAAATCTGCAATAACTTCTGCACCAAAATAGGTCTTCAATCAAATCTTTCCTAAATGATCTCCATAATTTATAGAGTCATTATTCTTCTTGATTCTGACTTGAATCTTCCTGACCAAAAAAAACAGCGCCACATAGGATAACATAATATTCCTAGAATATTCTGCATCTGTTAAATCATAACAGAATTTAACTGTCCAGCTCAGCACAGGCGCGATGTCGAATGATTCAGCATATGATATCTTATCCGACATGTTGCTCCAGATGATGAGAACTTCTCATCTCAACATGTCTCAATAGGACTTCTTGCTTAACCTGTTCTTCTTAGCAAGTAACCACGTCCCATTAAACATATTGCTGCTACAAAAACGACAGACCATGATTTTCGCCAATAACAGAATGACAGCACGCGACAGATTCACATAAAACGCGGCACAAGCACCAAACCAAACTTAACAGGATGTCCTGTCACCAGATGTTAGGACATCGTGTTTGACATCAGAACATAGAAACTGCAACTTTAAGAAACACAAACTGCAGAATGTTAGAAACAACATGTCACGACATCAAGTAAGACATCTTGATGTAACAGGGTGTTTTAGCATAGATGTTGCCAATTCAGAACTAACACTCTGAGTATGATGTGTATCCTCTCAAACAATGATGAGATATTCCATTTGGTGAGGATAAAAGCTCAAAGATCTTGCCCATTGGGGTGTTATACTCAAGAATCCCAAAACCCTAATTTTGCATTGGTTAGGAGAAGGTGGTTCCCTTGAGATTTCTTGTCAAGCCTGATCACATGATGAGATGGTGGACCAATTAAGATATCTTGAGGCCCAGGACTCCTTTGATTTGACTTAGATGCCTTGATCCCATGCTAAGAGCCAATGATATGCAAAGATGATAATGCAAGAATGCAATGAAACATAAGCTAGTTAATGCTAAAACAAGAGGGAAAATTTTGAGGTGTTACACTATGCAGTACACAAATACTTTGGATGAAAAATCAGCTGAAAGACTATCAGATATATGAGAGTAACATCCCTATCTTCTGTGATAATAATGCTGCTATTTGTTTAAGTAAAAATCCAATTTTACATTCTAGGGCTAAACACATTGAAATAAAACACCATTTTATCAGAGACTATGTTTAGAAGGGAACCTTATGCTTAAAATTTATTGATACAGACCATCAATGGGATGAAATTTTTACAAAACCCCTGGCTGAAGATAGATTTCAAATTATTTTAAAGCATCTGAAAATGGACTACTGTCCAGAGTGAAAGTATTTCAGAACCAAATATGTTTAGTTAGAGTAAATAAGCATTTGTAAATCATCAGAACCACTTTTGTGAAACGTGTCTCAGTCTTGACGTGTCATTTGATAAGTAAGTAATTTTTGCATGTGATTAGATAATATCTAAATCACTATATTTATCCAAATCAAACGAACAGTAATTTTCTTAAGATTGACTTAAAACTTCATTACATTCATTCATTTATCCCCTGTATGGTGTCTATCTCTTTAAGTTTTCAAAAACATTCCTATTGCCTCTCTCACTCAAAAAGAAACCCTAATTGCTTTTCCTCCTCCTTCTCTCTCTCTCTCTCATACCAACTCAATCCCTGTTCTCATCCTCTTCGATCTTAACTATCATGATGACTTCGACACGAGAAGATACTGTCAAATTTTCCTAAGAAATGGAAGCATCATCAAAGAGGTTATCATCTTCCTCATCAGTAGCGCCGACCATAACCTCCACAACTACCGCGAAGATCACTCCAACTCCACTATCTCTTCCCACGATCGATGTAAACCATGTAACACAAAGAAATCCATCTGTTACCTATGTTGTGCATGCAAAAGAACTAATCGTTCTGAAAGAGTTTGATGTCGACTTCCAGAATCTTCGTGATAATGGGTTCAATCTAATTGAACAACTAAATACTCAAGGATGGAAAAGCTACTTTGACAGACTTAGTGGTCCCACCTTTGATGACCTAGTATAGGAATTCTGGAGTCAAACTAAAACAGATGATCTTCATGTTGTATCTTTTGTTATGGATCAAAAGATCATTATTACTGAGAAATCTATTTCACACCTACTAGGGATGCAGTTCTTGGAAGGAAAAAGGGTTTATGGAAAAACTAAAATATCTGACTCTGTCATCAACAAAACAATTTTCAAAAATTGTCAACCTGGGACAACAGAGTACAAAAGCAAGAAGTTGCGTGACAATCTGAGGATCTGGCATAAAATTATTCTTGGATGTATCAATCCAAGACCTCCAAAGAGTGCTGTAGATTTCTTCAATGCAAACCAAAAGTACATGCTATACTACCTGCACAAGGGTGAGAAAATGTGTCTTCCATCCATTCTATTCTACTACCTGAGAGATATGGTGCGCAAGACAAGAACAACAGCCTCACCAGATAGGAAGATTGTAAACTACATTCCCTTTGGAAG
This sequence comes from Lathyrus tuberosus, assembly GCA_022829125.1. Taxonomy (NCBI): domain Eukaryota; kingdom Viridiplantae; phylum Streptophyta; class Magnoliopsida; order Fabales; family Fabaceae; genus Lathyrus; species Lathyrus tuberosus. The sequence continues at coordinate 4,188,985 of JALAZF010000440.1, forward strand.
ACTTCTCTCTGATATCTTTGTTGAAAATGGCCTAGTAGAGTATCTAGTCAAGGAAGCTAAATATACAGATTATCTGACAGGTAGAGTAGGAGATGTTTTCAATGCTGTGAATCTTAAGCATATGAAAATGATTACAAGTGTTGATTTGGAACCCATGTCTATCCCTCACGACACTGTGATAAGAAACAGACATCCAGTAATGAACTACCCCGTCTATCATAAATAAGATAATCCAACAGCAATTGCTTCGTTTGTTGCTATAATGAGAGAAGAAGGGCATGACATGCCAAAATATAGAGTTGAAGATATCGCTCCTAAACCTAAATATATAACTAGGAGTAAGAGGAAGCAAACTGAAGAAGATGCTGAGCTTAAGAAGAAGAAAAAGGATGAAACTGAAACCCCAAAAACTTCCATACTGGAGTCTCTTCTTCTTGAGAAAATCAATAGATCTGCTATCAATTCTTCTGGGTCCATGAATGTCACTGAGAGTGCTATTGCAACATCATCATCTCAAACCACCTTCATTCCTACCTCAAATCCACAAGTAAAGTTTAAACCACCATCTTTTTCAATTCCTCCTCCAACTACCACTATCCAATCATCACCCAACTCATCAATCAGTACCCCTATCTCGTCTGAAGCTGTTCCAGCCTACACCTCGACAATAACCACTTCAACCATTTAGCCGAATGAACAAGGTTCGACAAACCTAATCTTTGAATCTCAAATCCTCAGCATTGAGTCTAACTCTGAGGAAACCATCTCTGAATCACTAGAGATTGTTACACCCGAAACTCTCATGGTTTGAGACACTCTAGAAGTATCATTTCCTGCTGATCAACCAACCAATGAACATCCTTCTACTGAGATTGTTTCATCTCAGCCAGCATCATCTAAAATTAATTCTTCCAAGCCTAACCTTGCTTTGGTCATCTATGACATACCTGTTCCAACAACTTTTGAGGAGTGCACAAGTCAATGTCGTGATAAAGCACTAAAGAAGTTTGCGAAATTGAGAGAAGAAACCAGCAAAAGTGCTAAGCCCTTGGAGCTTGAAAGTTCCTGTCAGATCTTCTAGAAATGGTTGGATTCTGAACTTGCAAGAATTATAAGTTTCTCAGACGCAACTATAGCTGCTGGAATTCAGCTGGCAAAAGACAGAGCAGAAGCTGAAGCGAGGATCAGGATACTCAAGTTTCAGGCTACAAAACAGAAAGAAGCGGAAGAAAAAGCTGCTGAAGAAGCTAGACTTCTATCAGAAAAGACTGCTGAAGAGGCCAGGATGGTACAAGAAGCTGAAGCTATGGAAAAGGCTGAACAAGATGCTGCAGTTGTTCCCACCTCTGATCCTGCTATAAAGCGTTTGAAAAACGTAATTAAAGAAATCAGAGAAGAACAGCAAAAGTTTAGAGAGAACTTTGAGGAACAAAAGTCAATCATTTCCAATGTCCAAAGCATGCTTCAACAGCTTTGCGACAAGATGTCCTCTAGAAGCAACTAAGTTCTAGTCTCCTCTGTTTTTAGAGTTTTTAAATCTTTATTTTTCACCCTTGAACCCCTAATCTTTTTTATCAATGACAAAAAGGGGGAGAAGTGTTTGAATGTGATATTTTGATTCCATAGTCAATCTCTGAAAAACAACGTTGTTTACATGCTGACAGATAAACTGTTATTTCTATTAGTTTGTTTTTCTTTTTCAAGAATCCTGATCAAATTCAAACATCGCTAAGTGAATCATTGAAGAATCAAGACTATGATGACTTCAGTATATGACATAATGAAATCAGGGGGAGCCCAAGCTCAGAAACTCATCAAGTCTAAGACTCAAGGGGAGTACTTCATATGAAGGATAAGCTATCTTTAGAATCTATTATTTTCCCTGCATTATATATATCAAAATTGTGTCATCAAAATACATAGTTTTATCATCATCAAAAAGGGGGAGATTGTGAGAACAAGATTTGGTTCTGCAATATTATCTCTAAGTTTTGATGATATCAAATGAGTATTTCTGTGTGAACAATTTTGTACAACTAATGTGTGTTATTTGTGAGAACTTAACAAACAGGTTATGCTTCCGTAAATTGGCGCGAATACAATGCCTAAAGGAAAAACTCCGCCTATACACTTGAAAAGCATAACTCATTTTAAGCTAATATAAAGTTCACAAGACACGGATACAAGAGGAAAAGAGAATGAGTTCTGAAGATCTGAAGACAAAGGTTCTGATTGAACGAAGTCCAGATGCTGAAGACTTATGCTCTCTGATCGAGGTTCTGAAGACCTAACCACAGTCTCTACTCATGCTTCAACCAGATACTATCAGAAGCCTCTGAAGATATGAAGACAACGCACCAAGCGAACAAGGTTCTGAAGACCAAGTGTTGAAGACTCTGAAGCAATGCTCTGAGGATTTGAAGACTTGATAATCTTAAGAACCAAGTTATGTTTTCCCTTCTTACTCATGCTCGTAAAAACCCTTTGAAGTTGAGAAGCCAAGAAGACAAAGCTACACTGTACAGGTGTACCACAATACAATGTGAAAATATCTTGGTATCAGTACAACGGTACAAACGAAGATATTCTGACAAAACAGGACGCGCAACACGCAAAAGTTTTTATCTGTCCTCACGCTTCTAGCCGCCAACCTAGTTAGATATCATGATTACACTTCAACGGATCTTTTTTACATGGCTATAAAAGGAATTAAAAGACTTGAAGAAAGACACACACGAACGAACTGCAAAAATACTTTCCAACTAAAATATTTCTTAAGTCATTTTGGTCGAAACTTGTTTACATATTTCAGCTTGTATAAGAAGCATTTTTCTGTAAACGTAACTTATTCAAACTTAGGTTTGTGTTCCTTAAGAAAGAAATGTGGTTGTATTTCTTGAGAAGTCTAGGATGTGTTGTCTTAGATTTTGTTCCTTGAGTAAGACCTGTGAGGTTGTATTACTTGAGAAGTCTAAAACTTGAGAGTTTTAGAGGTTGTGTTAGTCACCAGCATTTTGGCTAGTTGTCATACCCAAATTTTGACCACTAAGATTTCCCATCATTGTGAAAATCATCATCACAATATGGAGGAACCATCTTACCTCACCAGTCTCCCCAAAGATGGGTGAGCATCCACTACAATCAAATTTAGGGTTTCAAGCCCTCTCAGAGCTTTTAGACAAAGGATCAATCAAGAAATGACATGATCTTCAACTTGTCTAGCCTCCCAAACATCTACAATGGATCAAGAGGACTCCCACTTTAAGGATTAAGCACAAGGCTGCTCCCTTCTAGGTGGATCAAGCCTTAAGATCGCCAGTGTCACCAAATTAGGGTTTGGTCGACCAGGGCCTCCAGATAGAAATTTTCCTCTGGGCATGAGCCAATGCTTCAAAGCATAACCTAATATACTCCATGGAACCTCATGGGCCCAAGCATCAAGTCAATTTGACCTCAGGGGATGCATTCATAAAAAATCAGGAATTAGGGTTTCTTGACCAAATTCACCCCTAAGTTGAATTTTGGGACAAATCATGAGCCAAGAACTCAAGAGAGGATTTGAGGGTCTCCAATACACCACATTGATCCATTTGTAACAATGGATTGATACAGGAAGCTTGAGCAGCAAGTTTCAATTTCATCAGTACCACAATTAGGGTTTTGAGGAAAAAGTCAACTGTAGTATTAACTTTTGACCAGGACATGCTCCCAAACCCTAGGACATGATTCAATATACCCTATAACACCCATGGAACATGTCCATCAAGTTTGATTTAGGTTAAGGACTTGATTTCATAGAGGATCACACAGTTTGGAATTCATCTGACAAAAAGTCAACTGTGCACAAAAAGTCAACTTTGACTTTTTGAGATTTTTCACAAAAATGGTTTTTTAACCCTAAAATGATGTTAATGTATGATTTGAATAATCATTCATCAAGAAAAATCAAGAAAAGTGGGATAACCTGTAAAATGGGTGACCATAAAAACTTAGAAAATTTTCTAAGTTATGAACAAAGTGGCAAGGGTACCAACTTTGGAGGATCATAACTCCTAAACCACAAACCCATTTTCCCCATCCAAAGCTTGATTTGTAGATCTCATTACCCTCTATAAAAGCTTAAAACTGACCTCCCTCCAAATTCCTCATGGATTTTGAGTTATGGAATGATCAAAATCACAAAAAGTGAAAATGTCACTTTTTTCCAACACTTAGTGAAATTTTGACCAAGTCAGAATCTGCCTTCACTTTTTTCCAAATGTAGGGGCATTTTTCACTTGGATCCAAAAATTATCAAAACCAAATATGATCAAACAGTTGTTGTATCATATGAGGGCTTTCCAAAATGGCCAAGAACATCACCAAATTCCACTTGGGCCATGAGATATGACAATGGCAATATGCCTTGCTGAAAACTGCCAAGGCTAGACAGAATTTTGCATTTTTGCTCGACTTAGCAAAATCAGATAATTCCAAGCCTTGTCATCACTTTGGACATCTGAGGATCAAATCTAAAGGGGACAAACACTGAGCCAAGCCTCCAAAGTCCTTGGAACAAGAAATAGCATGCCAAACCTAGAATTACCTAAAAGAGGGACAAGACTCCAATTTTGGATTTGAGCATTCAATGCATACACCAAGGTGGCATGGACTGAGCCATTTGCAACTGAATTCAGTCAAGACTTATCCAAGACCAAGGGAACAACAGCCCTGTGCCCTAACCTCTTGTCAATGGCTAGAGGAGACTTGGATTCCAAAGTGCAACCATTGGCCAAACCTCTGCTACAGTTGCCATTCACTATTGATCCTAAAAAAAACTTGCTCTACTATAAATAGAGCTCATTTGTGCTCAGTTTGAGTACACCAAAGCCATCAAACAGATGCTTTCCTCAAAATCCCTCTCTTTAGGCCAAAATGCCTTCTTTAGCAAGGTAACTCTGAGTTTTTGAGTTCGAGAGCATTTCCATCACAACTTATGATCCTAACACCTCATAAACATCATATGTAGGTGATCTAAACTATCAAAAGTGACATGTAACACGAAAATCACAAAGTCACCTCTCAAAACCTCAAAATAGGCTTTTTGTGAATTTTTCAAGCCATGTCTCGATTCAGTCACTTTCCAAACCAGAAAAAACCTCAAACACACTCGAAATAACATCCTTGAACTGTCCCAAATGGTTCCCCCCATCTGGAACACCATTTGAGAGAGTTGGTATTTTAGTCATTTTAACCCCTTTTGCAAGAAAGGGCCAATTTGTGTTTTTGCAGGTTCCAGCTGATTCCAACCATCCTCAAAGCTTCTAAGGGATCATTTAAGAGTGTCCAAAGCATCAAACCATTTTTGGAACAAGAAGTTTGGCAGATTGCACAGAAAACTCCAAAAGCTCAAAAAGAGGTAAGCATCATGACTTGAACTTTCCAAAATATGCATTGCTTTGAAGTCCACTGATCATACACACCTCATACATGTTATATATGTTGTGTTTGGACCAATTCATCATGTAATTCATACCTGTATCAAAGTGTAGCATAGAAAATGCAATTATAGGCCTTTTTCAAAACCACTATCGGGTTTTGAGGAGGGAGTATGATCTGAAAAAAATACCACCAACATTGGATTCATTGTGAAATTCTAGGCTAGATGCATATAGATTTTGTCCCCAACCATTAAGAAATGAGAAAGTTATGCACCTTCCCGTTTCTTGGCAAAACTTGCCTTGCCTTGCCTTGGCCAGGCCTAGAAAACAAGGCATGCCTTGTAAATTTGTGGTTTCACTTCAAGCAATGGATGTATCACCATCCCTAGTGGTAAGACGCGCGCCATATAACCTTGTGGTCGTGGGTTCAAACCCCACCCATGCCATTTTGTGTTTTCTCACATTTTTGCTATTTTTCCCAATATTTTCATGTTTTATTAATTAATTGGAAAATTAATAACTCCTTCAATTTTAAATATTTTTTATTGGTTCTTTTTGCAAAAAATCACAAAAATGTTGAAATATTTTATTTCACGAAAAATATTAAGTTTATATTATTTATTTAGTATAATTAGTATTTTTGTGAATAAATTCCTTTTTAATGTTTTTAAACAATTTAAAAGTGAATATTTACTTTGAAAATCAAAACTGAGTGAGTTTTAATTCACCTTGTGATTAATCCCTCATTTCTCAAACCTTAAACAAAAATCACAAATGGTTTATTCAAACTTATTTGGTATTTTATTTGATTTTCTTTAAATATTTACTTTTAAAGAATAACAAATTAGGGTTTCTTTGATTTTCACCCTTATCAAATAATTTCAAACACTTTTGGGCCTCTAATAGAGTGTAAGACCCAATCCTTTGTAAATACAAACCTATTTTTGGGCTTCACTTATTGTATAAGTCCCATTGTATTTCGAAAAGTTCGACGCGATCATCGTCCGTTGAAAAACAAACACTGGGCCTCTCCTCGAGCTATAAGACCCATTCAAAATCATTGGGCCACTATTAGAGTGTAAGACATAACCCCCTTTGAAAAAAACCATTTTGGGCCTCAATGCATTGTATAAGACCCACCGCGTTTTCGAAAATCTCGGCGCGATCGCCATTTTCAAACAATTGACCCTGGGCCTCTCCTTGAGCTGTAAGCCCCACCACTTGTACAAAAATAAATCTTTTGGGCGTCTATTAGAGTGTAAGACCCAATCCCCTTTTAACCAAAACTTTTTGGGCCTCAAACATTGTATAAGTCCCCCTGCGTTAAAAGAAAACCTCGGCGCGATCGCCAATAAAAAAACCAATCATCTGGGCCTACCCTCGTGTTGTAAGCCCCATTCTTTTTCTTTAAACACTTGGGCCTCTTGAGAGAGTGTAAGACCCATCCCCTTGTACAGAAAATTTCTTGGGCCTCAAACACTTGTATAAGTCCCTCTGTACAAAACGACAGTGCGATCACTGATAAACCTTGGGCCTCTCCTTGAGCTGTAAGCTCCAACATCTTTTCAAAATACTTTCTCCTTTTATTTTGAATATACTGTTGTTTTCAATCTTTCTTTGTTGAACAACTAACTAAACAGCATGGAAGCTCTACAATCGAGTAAGTGTTTATATGCTTTCTTTATCCGCTTTCATATGCATATAACTATATTGTGGGGCTGTTTCACTGTAAGTCTTCTTTCATAAACTCATATCAACTGTGTAATACTAGTATAGATATTTAGAGTTTCCCCGGCAACTACGTCTAGCACTAAGCCTTGTTGGTCACTCTTAAATAGACAAAACTAGATCCCCATAGGATTACCAGATACAGTCTTCCCTCCTCTTGGCGTTAAACAATATGGAGATGTGAAAGGCAGCATTCTCGGTGAACCCTTTCACGGACTGTCACCCTTAGACATTGTCAAAGAAACTCTAACTCCCCAGAGATGATATTTTCTCCGTGAATGGCATCTCTTGAGTTTCTTCCAAATTCTCGGACATTCCTGGCTTGATCTATTCTTTGTGAATAGCCTGTCTTGAATTTCTCGGGGTTTGGGGACCCACAGGCTTCCTAAAAGCATCCCCGCCTCCTCTTGGGCGTTGTACAAGGACCCTACGGCTTCTTAGAAGTATTCATAGCCTCCTCTTAGGCTTCGTATAAGGATTCTTCCTTCAAGAAGAGAGCCTCCTCTTGGGCTTCGTACAAATTGTCCCTCGGCTTCGTAAAAGTTTCCAGCCTCCTCTTGGGCTTCGTACAAATTGTCCCGACGACTTGCTAGAGGTATAGGAATAGAAATTAGTCATCTTAATAGAAAAGTCTTTCAAAGAGTCTAGATCTTTCTACCATGAACGGACTACTACTGTTTCTTTAAGTATAGTACAAAAGATAAAACTCTAGACTTGGACAGTCTAATCTCCTTGAGTCTCAAAGGCATTCTCAAGTAGGGAAAAACACCAGTAGACTCGGACAGTCTCCAATACCCTCGGGATTCCCCATTTCCTTAAAGAACGGGAAATAACCTTAATCCTCTGATCAATCCCAAAGCATAGCCTTACCTTTAATCAGTCTCTTTATAAGAACTGATTTTCTCTTTTAACCAACCTATTGGACCTGTCAGTCAACTAAAACAGCAATCCTTTTAGCCTCTATCTCGGGCCTCGTTTTAGATACAAAAAGACTCTCTTGTTGAGTCAATCTCCCTTTTAGCCTCTATCTCGGGCTTCGTACGAGATACAAAACACTCTCTTGTTGAGTATAAAGGACTCTCTTGTTGAGTCAACCTTTAGCCTCCGTCTTGGGCTTCGTACAAGACACATCTAAAAGCACTCTATTGTTGAGCCAACTCCTTTTAGCCTCCCTCTCGGGCTTCGTACGAGACACAAAAGCATCCACTTGTTGGGTCAATAGCCTCCTCTTAGGCTTTGTATAAGAAAAACCCCGGTCGAGTCAATCAACCTTTTAGCATCAAAATTGTGCCTCGTTCACAGGATACAAACATCAACAAGTCCTTTCAACTAATCGCTGTAAGCGGCAAGCCTTTGGATTATTTACATCCACGCCACTGTCCCTCTTTTAGCATGAGAAATTCCTAAGGAAAGATATCATTGCTCTACACTGAGTTAAAGTCTTCTCCTTCAGGTTAAAACTCCCTATAAAGGAAATTATGGCATTGCTAGGATTCACTTATCCCGGTTAAAGTAATCCTCCTATATAGTCAGTCACCCAACAGTTGTGACAAACAGACCCCCTTTAGAGACGACAAATTCTCTCTAAAGATGAAACCTTTTAGCTTCATATCTTGGGCTTTGAACAAGATATAAACCACCTTTTCAGCTTCACATCTTGGGTTTTGAACAAGATATAAACCACCTTTTCAGCTTCACGTCTTGGGCTTTGAACAAGACACCAAAACACCATTTCCTCCCATAGAATAGGAGGAACTACGATCGCTCTGATTTCCCTGTTTCGGTAAACGGGAATACGTAGGCATAAGATTGAAAGAAAAATCTTAGCGTGCATACTAATCCAAAGCCCCAAATCCCGTACCATCACATATCAATCGAAAAGCATCAGTCTTAACCTCCCACCAATCGCCCGGGCACTATTTTAACAAAATAACCTAAGAGAGACCCACAATCTTTGTAGCATCTGTGAACCAACATTCATCTGTTCAAACTCAGTTTGCAAGCAGGGTTAATTGGAGACATCTATTTCCCTTCCTTCATCAGCTTCAATAGGATAAAAAATGAATCGAGCTGTAGTACCCCAACGTGATAGTGCTTCGCAACCATGCAAAAATTCGCGCTACAGAAAAATGGCGACTTCACTGGGGACGACGAGATCTTGTTCTCTTCCCATCTCTTAGGTAGAAACCTTAAAAAATGCCACAGAAAAATGACGCCCACCGTGGGGCCTAATTTTTTTCTTTCTTTCTTTGGGGATTTCACTAGGATAGGACTTTTTTGACTTCACTAGGATCTTAGGTCAAATCCTTCAAAGTTGGGAAGGTACCACAGAATGGCGACTCCGCAGGGGAGCCATTTTTGTCAGGAACATAGGATTCATAGCTGTTTAAAGTCTCGAACTTTAGGACAAATATATATACTGCTTTCCCTAATTGATATCTGTGTTTATTTTTCTGCTAATGGGAATGCGTGTGATGCCGCATGTGGAAAAATTGAGTATACACCTAGTAAAAACCTCTTTTAGTAGTGCGGAAACTATTAGAAATGGTTGTCACGCGATACTACCCTCTTCTGATGGTTCTTCGAAAAACATCACCTAGCACGGTTCCCGGCCCGCTGGTGTTTTCTCGACAAGAACTGATGATTTTGAGAGACAGGTACAAAAATCACTAGTATAAACCTTGGGGGGGGGGGGGGGTAGAGCCTTGACTTCATGACACCGACCCTTTGACCCCATGTTTTTTCTATGTTTTTGTGTGCCGCATTTATGCATTCATCTAAAAAACATTACATCAAAGAAAAAACTTCTCTTCTAGTCTCTCTTTTTCAAATCAAACTAAGACAATGATTGCAAATGTCAGAGAAAAAGATTGCGCTCATGGACTTCGGTAGAAGGGGAACTCATAAGTATACCTTCAAGGTTCCAAAACTAGAAGATTTGAGAGGATTAGCGAGGATGATCACTAACCCTGAAGCTTTCAGAGCCAAGTACGGAGGTCTGCTACCTCTGTTAAGAGTCCATGTGATTGAAGGAATCGTGGAGGCACTTATTCAGTTTTACAATCCGGTCAACCACTGTTTCACATTCCCGAATTACCAGCTCGCACCAACGCTGGAGAAGTATTCTCACCTAACCGATCTACACATTACTGATCGAGCTCCTTTTTCTGGACCGGAAGAAATTCCAAAAGATCAAACCATTGCAAGAGCATTCTATTTGCATGAGTCAGAAACTAAGACTCACATGACCACCAAGGGTGGGCTCCCAGGTTTGCTAGCCCAGATCCTGACAAAGAAGGCTCTGTACTTTGCTAGTATAGGGAACATAACTGCTTTTGAAAGCATCTTTGTCTTACTCACCTACGGGTTATTTCTATTTCCCAACATTAATAGCTTCGTCGATATCAATGCCATTAAGGTTTTTCTCATTGGAAACCCTGTGCCAACTTTGCTCGCGGATGCGTATCATTCTATACACTTAAGCAATTTGTACAGCGGAGGGATGATCACATGTTGTGTACCCCTGCTATACAAATGGTTTATCTCCCATTTACCCAACTCTGCTGCGTTTTGGGATCATAAGGGTGCCTTGCGTTGGTCGCAGAAAATCATGTCTCTTACCAACTCTGATATAGATTGGTGCAATAGGATTTATGACGGGATCAGGGTCATTGACCGTTGTGGAAACTTCCCCAACGTACCCCTCATAGGAACTAAGGGAGGAATCAACTACCATCCAGTATTGGTTCGTCGTCAATTTGGATACCCGATGAGGCATGTCCCGCGTAATACTCATCTGGAAGATCTTTTCTTTAAGGAAGGAGAAAATGACAGGGCACTAAAGACGGAAATAGTGCACGCTTGGAAACATGTTCATAAGAAAGGACGAGAGTCTCTAGGAAAACCGGACTGTGTCTCGGTGGAGCCTTATCTCCACTGGGTACAAACTAGAGCTCTCAAGCTAAAGATGCCTTATCCTCGTCACGGAGTTCTTCCGCCGAGGGAATCTGTCATGTACTTCATAACTAAAACGGAAAAACTTCAGGTTACTCTCAACAAAGTTCAACAGGAGAAGAGGTCTTGTAAGAACAAGTACCGCACCCTCAATGTGGAGTGTACCAAAATACAGCGACTGCTGAAAGATAAGGATGCTCTAATTGAGATTTTAGAGCAGCATGCTGTGGATAATCAGGATGACCAAAGGAATTTGCTCGTTTCTTTCACTTGGAAAAGGAATAACAACCCGACAACGGCCCAAGAGCCCCGGTCCAAGAAAAGGAAAGTACCAGAATCAACACCCGGTTTCTATTTCCGCACCTTGTAATCTACTATATTTCTATTTTCGCAATCGTTTGAATTCAATAAAACAGGGTTTCCCCACTGTTTGATATTTGCAATCTAATTGTTCAAGTTTATTTTGATTAAACAAAAAAAAAACAATTAATATAATCATTGCATTCATCATTCTCACGTCACGTATTCTTCTTACTTACGAATCTCACGTTTGTGTCTCGGTTCTAGAGTCAAACTGTCTCATTCGTACAATACTCGGGCCAATCGTCCGAAAAAGATGGATGATCTCGAGGAAGAGAACAGAGAGTTGAGAGAAGAGATTGACGCTCTGAGAGAGGATATGAGAAAGCTTCATAACGACATGCAAGCCATGGCAGAAGCTCAACTACAAAGGACTGTGATCTCGGAGATCACCTCAACGCCCATAGTGGAAAAGTCTGATCCTAGGTACAAAATGCCAAAAGATCGCCCCTGGGGAATGCCACTTAACTATATCCCGGAAGGATGTATCCCGTTAATCAATGAGGATTAGGGGACCGCAGCAGGAACCGCTGGGCCTGAAGGTTACAAACTTCGGGAAAGCGAAGATGCCAGGGGCATGACAGCAACTCCTGAAGGTTATAAACTTCGGGAGGCACCGAGAGTCTTGACCATAATGACTATACCAGCACCCGTGGTACACACTGTCCCGAAAGGACAGATTCCACAGTTCGAAAGAATGAATGAGTTCCAGGAACAGTTCCTGGGAGTGCAGAAAGAACTGCAGGCCCTTCGCGGTCAGGATTTATTTGGAAAGGACGCCGCGGACCTCTACTTGGTCCCCAATGTGAAAGTCCCGCACAAATTTCAGGTGCCCGACTTTGAAAAGTACAAGGGTAACTCTTGCCCTCAGAGTCACTTGGTGATGTACGCTCGGCGAATGTCAACTCAGATAGAGAATCAGGATTTACTGATTCACTACTTTCAGGATAGTTTAACCGGTGCCGCACTAAAATGGTACATGGGTTTAAACCGTGCTACGATTAGCACTTTCAAAGATCATGGCACTGCCTTCATCCAACAATATAAATACAATCTGGACATGGCACCAAACAGAGATCAACTCAGATCAATGTCACAAAAGGACAAGGAAACCTTTAAGGAATACGCTCAGAGATGGCGTGAAATTGCTGCTCAAATTTGTCCACCTCTTGAGGAAAAAGAGATGACAAAGATCTTCTTAAAGACCTTAAGCTCATTTTATTACGACAGAATGGTTGCCAGTGCGCCCAGTGACTTCACCGAGATGGTCGGTATGGGAGTTCGTCTTTAGGAAGCCATCCGAGAAGGACGTCTAGTCAAAGACACTGGATCAGCAAGTAGTACAAAGCGATACGGTAGTGCTCTCCCTAAGAAAAAAGAGCAAGATATTGGGAATATCTCTCTCGAAAAGCAAAGGCGACATTATCATCCATTAGCGGCTGTGACTCCTGCTATCAATCCTGCGCCTATTTCTACGTATCAACCTCAGGTTGCACATAACCAACCTAATCAGCCAAGGACTCAACAGCCTCTTCAGTAGGCTCGTCCTCCATACAATAACAACCGTACAACGCGGCCACCAGGATTTGATCCTATACCCGTATTATACGCAGAACTATTTTCGTTACTACTGGCTAAGGGGCATGTCCAGACTAAGTCCCCTCTTACAGTACCGGAAAATCTGCCTTTTTGGTTTAAGGTGGATCAGACTTGCCCTTACCATCAAGGAGGACCAGGGCATAACATAGAGAACTGTCTCATTTTCAAATCTGACATGCAAAAGCTTGTTAGGAGCGGGGTCTTATCTTTCAAGGATACAAATCCTAATGTTCTCACAAACCCGCTGCCTCAACACGAGAAAGCTACAGTCAATTTAATAGAGGGAGATACTAACAACATCTATCAAATTCATGATGTACTCTTGTTAAGGACCAATCTGGTCAAGATGTATTGTAGTAGGAGTAGATATGGCCATGTGCCACCTCATAACTATCACCAGTGTGATATCTACTCTAAAAGCAATCGAGGATGTTCTGTGGTGCAATCAGCTCTACAGGAACAGATGGATCTCGGATGGATCCAAGAGCACCGAGTTCATGGAGTTAACATGGTTTACATGAATTCTAACGTCATTCAGAACCACGACGTCCGTGCAATGAATGTCAACTTGGTGGCGATGCACTCCAGGCAAAGCCAGTATCATAATCTGCCACGGCATGATTACAGTTCCTGTCTGACTTGCTCGGTAAACAAACAGGGATGCTCTTTTGTACAAGAGGCCCTCCAGCGTCAGATGGATCTTGGATGGATCCAGGACTACCATGATAGGAATCCCTATCAGATCAACATGATTCAAATCTTTGATATTCGCTTGATGAATACCAGCCTGGTTGAGTTACATGCTAAACAGGTCCGGCTCGGGTTCCTGGTATCAAATGATTATCAGAGCTGTAGGGCGGGTTACGAATACGATCAAGGTTGTGCCCTTGTCCAGGAAACCCTTCAGCACTTGTTAAACCACTGGTGGCTTCCAATCTATATGAATGAAGACACCCAGCAAATTAGTTTTACCAACGGGAACCCTACTCGGCATCAAAGTCGGGACGTTCGATCTCTGGAAACTGACCTAGTGAGGTTACATTGTATCCAAAGCGGGCGTGGCCAGGTGCCACCACACAACTATGAATGTTGTAGAGTCTGTTCGAAAAGTAACCAAGGATGTTACCTTGTGCGAGCAGCTCTTCAGGGTCAGGTGGATCGTAGAGAGATTCGCCCATATCCGGGTTCCGGACCAATCAACTGGGCGCCGGACTACCTCGCTGATCAAATTGAGGATGTTGTCGTAATCTCTGATCATCAGAAGGCTAGGGATGTTTGTACCATCATCCCTCTACTTGAAGAATCGAGAGTTCCCAACCAGGAACGGATCAAAATTGCTTACGATGGTCAGAAAAATCAGAAGGCTCCCATAGTCATCTATCTACCGGGACCATTACCGTATGAATCAACTAAGGTTATCCCTTACAAATACGGTGCAACAACAGTCGAGAATGGAAAGGAAATTCCATTACCCTCCGTCGTGAATATTGCAGACATCAGTCGAGTAACACGGAGTGGTTGAATCTTCAACCGAGGAGTTGGAGAACTTAACAATGAAAGGGAACCTCAGACAGAAGTTCCCAATCCACCGGTCGATCAATCCAGTAATCCCGACCTTTCGAAAAATGATGATGAGATGCTGAAGATCATCCAAAGGAGTGAATACAACATTGTTGATCAAGTGTTACAAACTCCTTCAAAGATCTCTGTGCTGTCACTTTTACTCAGTTCAGAAGCGCACAGGGAGCCTCTACAGAAAGTCTTGGCGCAAGCCTTTGTGGAACAGGATGTAACCATCAGACAGTTCGATAGCATTGTCTCTAACATCATTTCCTGCAATAACTTAGGATTTAGTGATGAGTAATTACCTGAAGAGGGTCGCCGTCATAACATGGCGCTCAATATCACGGTCAGCTGCCAGTGCGATACTTTAGCCAGCGTACTGGTAGACACAGGTTCAGCCCTGAATATTATGCCGAAGTCCACTTTGATGCAATTATCCTTCAAAGGACCCCCGATGAGAACCAGTGAGGTCGTCGTCAAAGCCTTTGACGGGTCCAGAAAAATGGTTATCGGCGAAGTCGACCTTCCCATAACTATTGGTCATCACACTTTCCAAGCTGTTTTCCAGGTCATGGACATCCGGGCAATGTACAGTTGTTTATTAGGAAGACCTTGGATACATCAGGCTGGGAAGGTCACCTCGACCCTCCACCAAAAGTTAAAGTTCGTCCAGAACAATCAGCTTGTCACGGTCTGTGGAGAACAAGCCTTGCTCGTGAGTAACTTATCATCATCTACTGGTGTAGAACCCGAGGAGGTTATTGGAATTCAGTTCCAAGCACTGTCGGTGAGCAAGGACAATCAGTCTGAAGAGGGAACTTCCATTTCCTCGTACAAAGATGCTATCAAAGCAGTCGAGAGTACCAATACAACAGGATGGGGACAGCTAGTCATTCCTACTGACAATAAAACAAGGAAGGGTCTTGGTTTTTCTGCAACCTGTACCCAGACAACTACTACCAGCAATGAAAGTCTTCATCCCATTAAAGACTTCTTCCACAGTGGAGGTTTCCTTCACCCAGTGCCTCAAGAAGTGCATACCATCAATAAAGAGGATTCCTCTGATATGGAGGAAGAATGGGAGTCCTATCTTAACAAGGATGGTTATATGTCTCAGGACGAAACGCAGACTCCTTTTTGCTTTCCTACACAGAGTCCGAGATTTATACCCAGGTCAGATGTCGAAATGATATACGGAGATTGTGATCCGGAAGGATGTCGTGCTCCACCAAACTCATTAGAGGAGGACACTCTGATGTAGGACAACTTTGACCTCAACTATTATGGCCCGATGGATGGCCTGCCAATGTGGTAGCCGTATCCAGGAGACTTGGGGCAAGGAAATCAGCCGAACAATGAAAATCAGCTGAGCATCATTGAAAAGAATACCTGCGTCCCCACCATGTCATGGGATCAACAATCAGGTCATTCAGAAAATGTCCAGTATGACGATGAATTTGCAACGTTTGCAGGACTGGAATTCATCAACTATGCTTTTCCAGAGGTCAACGTCATCGAGAAGGATGACTCATCCAGTTCCGAAGAAGTGTGGGACACCCTGGGACAACCAAGTGGGAAATACGACTATATGGTCAAGTACACTGCTCCCGAAAGCTCTCGTATCAGGCTCGAAGACATCCAGCCAACAGGATGGGGAGATCTACTTGAGAGCACAAATGCTATGCAAAATGTAACAGAGGAATCCTCCTACGACAATTCTGCCTGGGAGACAGATTCCAATGATCCTGCTCCACCAGAAATCAGCGTTATTTCTGAAGACAAATCAAGGAAGGTGCCATACTTCGTGATTCACCGAGGAGTTCTCCGCCAATGGGTTGCTGTCGATGTTCCGAAGATTGTTCATAAGTCAAAGTAATTGTCATCTTTAACCTTTCCCCCTGCCCAGGTGAAACAGATGTTTTGATAGGGCTCACTTTCTGTAAATTTCCCTCTTCGCTTTGCCCAAAGCGACAGAGTTTGGTTTTATAGGGCTGTAATTTCAAGAATCGACTTGTTCATGAATAAAATAACGTCGTTCTGTAATTCCCACATTTATTGCTATTCTCTCTTTTCTCTTTTTTCAGAAAATGGTAATCCAAAAAAACAAATCAATAATAACAAACAAGCAGTTTTTCAAAGAAATACACTGCACACACTCTTGCATTCTCTCTATCTCTTCTAAACACAAACCATACCGTCATGCAGATTGCTTGTTTTAAACCCCCGTTGAAACATACGATCTAATGCCTTCTCCCAACTTTGAGTTCCCGGTATTTAGGGCTGAAGAAGAGAATGACGACGAAATTCCAGAAGAGATCTCCCGATTACTCTGACAGGAGTAAAGATCCCTTGAACCTCATAAAGAGCCATTGGAAACGGTAAACTTAGGTTCGGAAAAAGAGAGAAAAGAAATCAGGATTAAGGCACTGCTCAGTCCAACTGCCAGAGAGGGTTTGGTAAAGCTTCTCAAAGAATTCCCCGATGTATTTGCTTGGTCCTATCAGGATATGCCAGGGTTGGATACCAGCATCGTGGAACATCATTTACCGTTGAGATCAGAATATCCGCCAGTAAAACAGAGGTTGAGACGGACTCACCCGGACATGGCCATCAAAATCAAAGAGGAGGCACAGAAACACATTGACGCGGGTTTCCTCGCCACATCAGAATATCCTCAATGGTTAGCCAACATCGTACCCATTCCAAAAAAGGACAGAAAAGTCAGAATGTGTGTGGATTACAGAGATCTAAACGAGGCTAGTCCAAAGGACGACTTTCCTTTACCACACATTGACATGCTGGTTAAAAGTACAACAAATTTCAAAATTTTCTCCTTCATGGATGGATTCTCGGCCTATAACCAGATCAAAATGGCGCCGAAAGACATGGAGAAAACTTCGTTCATTACCCCCTGGGGTACCTTTTGTTACAAGGTGATGCCGTTCAGTTTGAAGAATGCCGGGGCGACCTATCAAAGGGCCATGACTACTCTTTTTCATGACATGATACACAAAGAAATCGAGGTATATGTCGATGATATGATTTCCAAATCTAAGACAGAAGAGGAGCATGTGACCCATCTGTCAAAGCTATTCGAGCGGTTGAGAAAGTACAAAGTCCGCTTGAATCCCAACAAATGTACCTTCGGTGTCCGTTCAGGGAAACTCTTAGGGTTCATCGTCAGCCAGAAAGGAATTGAGGTTGATCCTGACAAGGTCAAGGCCATTCGAGAAGTGCCTTTTCCAAAAACTGAAAAACAAGTCAGAGGATTCCTGGGACGGTTAAACTACATCTCCATGTGCGCCGATTTTCAAATTACTTAAAAAGAATCAAGACTGCGTTTGGACAAAAGACTGCTAAATCGCCTTCGACAGTATTAAGGAATACCTGTTGAACCCTCTGATTTTATCGCCCCCAGTGGAAGGAGGGCCGCTGATTATCTACCTCACAGTCCTAGAGGACTCAATGGGATGTGTACTTGGCCAACAAGACGAAACCAAAAGGAAGGAGTCTGCCATCTACTATTTGAGCAAGAAATTTACCGACTGCGAGACTCGGTACACTATGCTTGAGAAAACTTGCTGTGCTTTGGCTTGGGCAGCCAAACGTCTGCGTTAGTACATGATTCGTCACACTACTTGGTTGATTTCCGAGATGGATCCAATCAAGTATGTCTTTGAAAAACCTGCTCTCACGGGAAGGATTTCCCGTTGGCAGATGTTGCTGTCAGAATACGACATCGAATACCACACTCAGAAAGCCGTTAAAGGAAGTGTTTTAGCCGATCATTTGGCTCATCAACAAATTGAAGATCAGGAATCAATCGGGTTTGACTTCCCAAACGAAGATGTCATGTATCTAAAAATAAAAGACTGCGATGAACCGCTACCCAGTGAAGGGCCAGAACCAGGTTCCCAATGGGGACTTATCTTTGACGGAGCTGTTAATCATTACGGAAGCGGAATTGGGGAAATCATCATAACACCTCAGGGTACCCATATTCCTTTCACCACCAGACTGACATTCAAGTGCACAAACAACGAGGCCGAATACGAAGCTTGTATTATGGGTCTCGAGGAAGCGATTGATTTGAGGATCAAAAACTTGGACGTATATGGCGACTCAGCCCTGGTTATCAATCAGATTAAAGGAGATTGGAACACATACCAATCAGGATTGATTCCTTACAAAGACTATGCGAGAAGGTTGTTACCATTCTTCATCAAAATCGAGTTTCATCACATCCCTCGCGAGGAGAATCACATGGCTGATGCGTTAGCCACCCTCTCTTCCATGATTAGTGTAGGTTAATGGAACGACTTACCTAAGATCGACATCATGCGCCTTGAACGGCCCACTTACATCTTCACAATTGAAGCAGTCATAGACGACAAACCTTGGTATCACGATATCAAATGCTTCCTTCAGAAACAAGAATACCCACCTGGGGCACTAAGGAAGGACAGGAAAACCCTCAGAAGGCTAGCAGGCAGTTTCTTTTGAGCGGTGATACACTATATAAGAGAAATTTTGACATGGTCTTGCTCCGATGTGTAGACAGACCAGAAGCAGACATGCTGATGAAGGAAATTCACGAAGGATCCTTTGGCACTCATGCCAATGGACACACAATGGCGAGAAAAATTCTAAGAGCAGGGTACTTTTGGTTGACAATGGAATCCGACTGCTACAAGTACATGAGGAAGTGTCACAAGTGTCAGATATACTCCGAAAAACTTTACGTACCGCCAACGCATCTCAAAGTTCTTTCTTCCCCATGGCCTTTTTCCATATGGGGAATCGACATGATTGGCTTGATTGAGCCCAAAGCTACAAACGAACATTGGTTCATCCTGGTAGCCATTGATTACTTGACTAAGTGGGTCGAAGCAGCGTCATACGCTAATGTAACCCGACAAGTGGTGGTTTAATTTATCAAAAACAATATCATCTTCCGTTATGGTGTTCCAGGCCAGATTATTACCGATAATGGATCCAACTTGAACAATAAGATGATGAAAGAATTATGCGCAGAGTTCAAAATCAAACACCATAACTCATCTCCCTACCGACCGAAGATGAACGGTGCGGTAGAAACGGCTAACAAGAACATCAAGAGGATTGTTCAAAAGATGTTTGTAACCTACAAAGATTGGCACGAGATTCTACCCTTTGCTCATCACAGTTATCGCACATTTGTCCGCACTTCAACAGGGGCAACCCCTTTCTCTCTAGTATATGGCACGGAAGCAGTGCTTCCCATAGAAGTAGAGATCCCATCAATCCGGGTATTGATGGAAGCTAAGCTTACAGAAGCTGAATGGTGTCAAAGTCGACACGAAGAAATCAACCTGATCGAAGAGAAACGAATAACGGCACTATGCCACGGTCAGTTGTATCAGCAAAGAATGAAGATGGCGTATGACAAAAAGGTTCGACCTCGCGTCTTCAGGAAAGGGGACCTTGTGCTCAAGAAGATACAATCATTTCTCATTGATTCTCGGGGCAAATGGACTCCGAATTATGACGGCCCCTACGTGGTCAAGAAAGCTTTCTCAGGCGGAGCCTTAAGACTTGCAACCATGGACGGAGAGGAATTTGCCTACCCCACAAATGTTGATGTAGTCAAGAAATACTTCGCCTAAAAAAAAGTCTCGGTGGATTGAAAACCCGAAAGGGCGGTGCAGGCAAAAATTAGAGACATGATCAAAAATCATCCCGGTGGATTGGAAATCTCAAAGTACAATCCAGGCAAAAATTAGGTATAATGGCAAGTAACTATGTTTAACAGGGGAAAATTCCCCAGTAGCAGTCATGCCATCCATCAGAAAAACTCCAGTCAAGGTCATCTTCGACAGAAGCTCAGGATGTCCCGAATTCAAAGTTGGTAGAAGGATAGTGGTCGTTATATTTCAATGTAGCCCTTTTCCCTTTAATTACCATTTTCTAAATTTGTAAATACTCTATGGAATCACGCGTTTGGCTGATCTCCATCCTATCAATAAAATTTGAGCCCTTGTGATTTTGTTTGCAATTCTTATTTGGTTTAGCTTTACAGAACGACATTTTAACATGATCAACGATTCTTGAAACGAAACAAAAATGAATTTACTTGTTAAAATTGTTCTGCTTTTAAAAATAAAGATGGCAATTTCTTTTGACGGTTGAACATCGAAAGAACATCGATCCCTTCTCCAAAGGTGTTCGAGCCTCAAAGTGCAAAATCAAAGTACTCCTTCAAAACCAGTATGTCTGAATGAAGGATCAGCTATGTCAGATGCAAATGCTCCATCTGACCTCTTCGGCCGAGTTCCCATCTCCTAAGCCCGACCAGCGTCGCTCCCAATAGGGACCGTTTTTCCTAAGCAAGGCAGAATTGCTATCTTGAACTAGCGGTACTTCTTCGCCCCGCGATGGCCGAGTATCCAGTCATGTTCATCTATTAGTCTCTATGGCGAGTCAGTTTTGTCAGCATATACATACATACATCATGCATTATTGATTTGCATTCACATTCATATTGCATCACTATCACTCCCGTCAGTCTTGTCCCGTAGTGGTGACAGTCTTCTCAATCGAGTTGTCAGTTCTTTCCTCGTCAGGAAAGGTTGCGTCTGAACAATCTCTCTCCTCCAGTTTATTTCTGGATCAGAATTGGCCTTTGACCACTTTGATAACTTGAACCTCTGAAAGACCAGAGAACCTTCAACTGATGTCACTCTTCGCCATTGAAGATGATATTTTCGCTTTCTCGGATTAAGGAAAATCCCTAGAGAAAGCCTCTTAAGCAGAGAGTCGGTAATACAGCAGTTTTTTTCCTCAAAAAAAAAACCGCTGATGAAAAGGTCATCAGCACCTCAAAATTGGATCACATCATATGACATTTCTCCGGGAAGATCCCGAGAAAGGTATGATGTAATATCCCCAAGCGTGAAAACAGTCTCTTAAGAGACTCGTTTTCCCCAGTAGAGTCGGCAAATGGCGTCTCCAAACAGAGAAGTTTATACACCTCTACAACTCAGACGACTGGGTTCCACAGCAAGTCTGACATCAAAACTTTTTCTATCAAATGGCATCTCCCCAGGAAAATTCGGCGAGAAGTTTGAGGAAAATCGCTACGAATAGCGTCCCTTGTCAAGAAAGTTTATTGACAAAAGAAACTGAGACCAGGTCCTTGGTAGGAAACCAGGATCGAGGGGAAGTTTACTTTAGAAACTAAGACCAGTTCCTTGGTGGGAAACCAAGATCGAGGGGAAGTTTATTTCAGAAACTGAGACCAGATCCTTGGTAGGAAACCAGGATCGAGGGGAAGTTTACTTCAGAAACTAAGACCAGTTCCTTGGTAGGAAACCAGGATCGAGGGGAAGTTTTTACCTTTTCTAAGCATCATTGCTTAGCAAAAGAAGAAGGATGTGCAAGCTTCCATTCTTAACCACCGTCAAAATTTCGGGTATTCCGATATTTAATCATCTTGCACCCCGAATGCCCGAATACCTTCACCATTCACACCTTCGGGTCCAAGAAGATTAAATAGAGGCATCTGTCATACCCCAAATTTTGACCACTAAGATTTCCCATCATTGTGAAAATCATCATCACAATATGGAGGAACCATCATACCTCATCAGTCTCCCCAAAGATGGGTGAGCATCCACTACAATCAAATTTAGGGTTTCAAGCCCTCTCAGAGCTTTTACACAAAGGATCAATCAAGAAATGACATGATCTTCAACTTGTCTAGCCTCCCAAACATCTACAATGGATCAAGAGGAATCCCACTTTAAGGATTAAGCACAAGGCTGCTCCCTTCTAGGTGGATCAAGCCTTAAGATCGCCAGTGTCACCAAATTAGGGTTTGGTCGACCAGGGCCTCCAGATGGAAATATTCCTCTGGGCATGAGCCAATGCTTCAAAGCATAACCTAATATACTCCATGGAACCTCATGGGCCCAAGCATCAAGTCAATTTGACCTCAGGGGATGCATTCATAAAAAATCAGGAATTAGGGTTTCTTGACCTAATTCACCCCTAAGTTAACTTTTGGGACAAATCATGAGCCAAGACCTCAAGAGAGGATTTGAGGGTCTCCAATACACCACATTGATCCATTTGTAATAATGGATTGATCCAGGAAGCTTGAGCAGCAAGTCTCAATTTCATCAGTACCACAGTTATGGTTTGGAAGAAAAAGTCAACTGTAACTTTTACTTTTGACCAGGACATGCTCCCAAACCCTAGGACATGATTCAATATACCCTATAACACGCATGGAAAATGTCCATCAAGTTTGATTTAGGTCAAGGACTTGATTTCATAGAGGATCGCACAGTTTGGAATTCATCTGACAAAAAGTCAACTGTGCACAAAAAGTCAACTTTGACTTTTTGAGATTTTTCACAAAAATGGTTTTTAACCCTAAAATGATGTTAATGTATGATTTGAGTCATCATTAATCAATAAAAATAAAGAAAAGTGGGATAACTTGTAAAAGGGGTAACCATAAAAACTTAGAAAATTTTTTAAGTTATGAACAAAGTGGGAAGAGTACCAACTTTGGAGGATCATAACTCCAAAACCACAAAGCCATTTTTCCCCATCCAAAGCTTGATTTGTAGATCTCATTACCCTCTACAAAAGCTTAAAACTTACCTCCCTCCAAATTCCTCATGGATTTTGAGTTATGGAATTATCAAAATCACAAAAAGTGAAAATGTCACTTTTTTCCAACACTTAGTGAAATTTTCATTAAGTCAAAATCTGCCTTCACTTTTTTCCAAATGTAGGGGCATTTTTCACTTGGATCCAAAAAGTATCAAAACCAAATATGATCAAATAGTTGTTGTATCATATGAGGGCTTTCCAAAATGGCCAAGAACATCACTAAATTCCACTTGGGCCATGAGATATGACAATGGCAATATGCCTTGCTGAAAACTGCCAAAGCTAGGCAAAATTTTGTATTTTTGCTTGATTTAGAAAAATCTGATAATTCCAAGCCTTGTCATCACTTTGGACACATCTGAGGATCAAATCTAAAGGGGACAAACACTGATCCAAGCCTCCAAAGTCCTTGGAACAAGAAGTAGCATGCCAAACGTAGAATTACCTAAAAGAGGGATAAGACTCCAATTTTGGATTGGAGCATTCAATGCATACACCAAGGTGGCATGGACTGATCCATTTGCAACTGAATTCAGTCAAGACTTATCCAAGACCAAGGGAACCACAGCCATGTGCCCTAACCTCTAATCAATGGCTAGAGGAGACTTGGATTCCAAAGTGCAACCATTGGCCAAACCTCTGCTGCAGTTGCCATTCACTATTGATCCCAAAACAAACTTGCTCTACTATAAATAGAGCTCATTTGTGCTCAGTTTGAGTACACCAAAGCCATCAAACAGATGCTTTCCTCAAAATCCCTCTCTTTAGGCCAAAATGCCTTCTTTAGCAAGGTAACTCTGAGTTTTTGAGTTAGATAGCATTTCCATCACAACTCATGATCCTAACACCTCATAAACATCATATGTAGGTGATCCAAACTATCAAAAGTGACCTGTAACACCAAAATCACAAAGTCACCTCTCAAAACCTCAAAATAGGCGTTTTGTGCATTTTTCAAGCCATGTCTTGATTCAGTCACTTTCCAAACCAAATAAAACCTCAAACATACTCCAAATAACATCCTTGAACTGTCCCAAATGGTTCCCCCCATCTGGAACACCATTTGAGAGAGTTGTTATTTTGGTCATTTTAACCCCTTTTGCAAGAAAGGGCCAGTTTGTGTTTTTGCAGGTTCCAACTGATTCCAACCATCCTCAAAGCTTCTAAGGGATCATTTGAGAGTGTCCAAAGCATCAAACCATTTTTGGAACAAGAAGTTTGGCAGATTGCACAGAAAACTCCAAAAGCTCAAAAAGAGGTAAGCATCATGTCTTGAACTTTCCAAAATATGCATTGCTTTGAAGTCCACTGATCATACACACCTCATACATGTTATATATGTTGTGTTTGGACCAATTCATCATGTAATTCATACCTGTATCAAAGTGTAGCCTAGAAAATGCAATTATAGGCGTTTTTCAAAACCATTATCGGGTTTTGAGGAGGGAGTATGATTTGAAAAAAATACCACCACCATTGGATTCTTTGTGAAATTCTAGGCCAGATGCATATAAATTTTGTCCCCAACCATTAAGAAATGAGAAAGATAAGGACCTTCCCGTTTCTTGGCAAAATTTGCCTTGCCTTTCCTTGGCCAGGCCTAGAAAACAAGGCATGCCTTGTATATTTGTGGTTTCACTTCAAGCAATCGATGTATCACCACCCCAGTGGTAAGGCGCGCGCCCTATAACCTTGAGGTTGTGGGTTCAAACTCCACCCATGCCATTTTGTGTTTTCTCACATTTTTGCTATTTTTTTCAATATTTTCATGTTTTATTAATTAATTGGAAAATTAATAACTCCTTCAATTTTAATTATTTTTTATTGGTTCTTTTTGTAAAAAATCACAAAAATGTTGAAATATTTTATTTCACAAAAAAATTAAGTTTATATTCTTTATTTAATATAATTAGTATTTTTGTGTATAAATTCCTTTTTAATGTTTTTAAACATTTTAAAAGTGAATATTTACTTTGAAAATCAAAACTGAGTGAGTTTTAATTCACCTTGTGATTAATCCCTCATTTCTCAAACCTTAAACAAAAATCACAAATGGTTTATTCAAACTTATTTGGTTTTTTATTTGATTTTCTTTAAATATTTACTTTTAAAGAATAACAAATTAGGGTTTCTTTGATTTTCACCCTTATCAAACAATTTCAAACACTTTTGGGCCTCTAATAGAGTGAAGACCCAATCCTTTGTAAATACAAACCTATTTTTGGGCCTCACTTATTGTATAAGTCCCGTTGTATTTCAAAAAGTTCGACGCGATCATCGTCCGTTGAAAAACAAACTCTGGGCCTCTATTAGAGTGTAAGACCCAACCCCTTTAAAAACCAAACCATTTTGGGCCTCAATGCATTGTATAAGATCCACCGTGTTTTCAAAAATCTCGGCGCCATCGCCATTTTCAAACAAATGACCCTGGGCCTCTCCTTGAGCTGTAAGCCCCACCACTTGTACAAAAATAAATCTTTTGGGCCTCTATTAGAGTGTAAGACCCAATCCCCTTTTAACCAAAATTTTTTAGGCCTCAGATATTGTATAAGTCCCCCTGCGTTAAAAGAAAACCTCGGTGTGATCGCCAATAAAAAAACTAATCATCTAGGCCTACCCTTGTGTTGTAAGCCCCATTCTTTTTCTTTAAACTCTTGGGCCTCTTGAGAGAGTGTAAGACCCATCCCCTTGTACATAAAATTTCTTGGGCTGTAGTCACTTGTATAAGTCCCTCTGTACAAAACGACAAGGCGATCACTGATAAACCTTGGGCCTCTCCTTGAGCTGTAAGCCCCAACATCTTTTCAAAAAACTTTCTCCTTTTATTTTGAATATATTATTGTTTTCAATCTTTCTTTGTTGAATAACTAACCAAACAGCATGGAAGCTTTACAACCGAGTAAGTGTTTATATGCTTTCTTTATCCGCTTTCATATGCATATAACTGTATTGTGGGGCTGTTTCACTATAAGTCTTCTTTCATAAACTCATATCAACGGTGTAATACTAGTATAGATGTTTAGAGTTTCCCCGGCAACTACGTCTAGCACTAAGCCCTGTTGGTCACTCTTAAATAGACAAAACTAGATCCCCATAGGATTACCAGATACAGTCTTCCCTCTTCTTGGGGTTAAACAATATGGAGACGTGAAAGGCATCATTCTCGGTGAACCCTTTCATAGACTGTCACCCTTAGACATTGTCAAAGAAACTCTAACTCCCTAGAGATGATCTTTTCTCCGTGAATGGCATCTCTTTAGTTTCTTCCAAATTCTCGTACTTTCCTAGCTTGATCTATTCTCTGTGAATAGCCTGTCTTGAATTTCGTGGGGTTTGGGGACCCACAGGCTTCCTAAAAGCATCCCCGCCTCCTCTTGGGCATTGTACAAGGACCCTACGGCTTCTTAGAAGTATTCACATCCTCCTCTTAGGCTTCGTATAAGGATTCTTCCTTCGGGAAGAGAGCCTCCTCTTGGGCTTCGTACAAATTGACCTTCGGCTTCTTAAAAGTTTTCAGCTTCCTCTTGGGCTTCGTACAAATTATCCCGACGACCTCCTAGAGGTATAGGAATAGGAAATTAGTCATCTTAATAAAACAGTCTTTCAAAGAGTCTAGATCTTTCTACCGTGAATGTACTACTACTATTTTTTTAAGCATAGTACAAAAGATAAAACTCTAGACTTGGAAATTCTAATCTCCTTGAGTCTCAAAGGCATTCTCAAGTAGGGAAAAACACCAGTAGACTCGGACAGTCTCCAATACCCTCTGGATTCCCCGTTTCCTTAAAGAACAGGAAATAACCCGGATCCTCTGATCAATCCCAAAGCATAGCCTTACCTTTAATCAGTCTCTTTATAAGAACTGATTTTCTCTTTTAACCAACCTACTGGACCTGTCACTTAACTGAAACAACAATCCTTTTAGCCTCTATCTCGGGCCTCGTACGAGATACAAAAAGACTCTCTTGTTGAGTCAATCTCCCTTTTAGCCTTTACCTCGGGCTTCGTACGAGATACAAAACACTCTCTTGTTGAGTATAAAAGACTCTCTTGTTGAGTCAACCTTTAGCCTCCGTCTTGGGCTTCATACAAGACACATCTAAAAGCACTCTCTTGTTGAGTCAACTCCTTTTAGCCTCCCTCTCGGGCTTCGTAAGAGACACAAAAGCATCCTCTTGTTGGGTCAATAGCCTCCTCTTAGGCTTTGTATAAGAAAAACCCCGGTTGAGTCAATCAACCTTTTAGCATCAAAATTGTGCCTCATTCATAGGATACAAACATCAACAACTCCTTTCATCTAATCGCTGTAAGCGGCAAGACTCTGAATTATTTACATCCATGCCACTGTCCCTCTTTTAGCATGAGAAATTCCTAAGGAAAGATAGCATTGCTCTACACTGAGTTAAAGTCTTCTCCTTCAGGTTAAAACTCCCTATAAAGGAAATTATGGCATTGCTAGGATTCACATATCCCGGTTAAAGTAATCCTCCTTTATAGTCAGTTACCCAACAGTTGTGACAAACAGACCCCCTTTAGAGACGACAAATTCTCTCTAAAGATGAAACCTTTTAGCTTCACATCTTGGGCTTTGAACAAGATATAAACTACCTTTTTAGCTTCACATCTTGGGCTTTGAACAAGATATAAACCACCTTTTCAGCTTCATGTCTTGGGCTTTGAACAAGACACCAAAACACCATTTCCTCCCATAGAATAGGAGGAACTACGATCGCTCTGATTTCCCTGTTCGGTAAATGGGAATACGTAGGCATAAGATTGAAAGAAAAATCTTAGCGAGCACACTAATCCAAAGCCCCAAATCCCGTACCTTCACATATCAATCGAAAAGCATCAGCCTTAACCTCCCACCAATCGCCCGGGCACTATTTTAACAAAATAACCTAAGAGAGACCCACAATCTTTGTAGCACCTGTGAACTAACAGTCATCTGTTCAAACTCTATTTGCAAGCAGGGTTAATTGGAGACATATATTTCCCTTCCTTCATCAGCTTCAATAGGATAAAAAATGAATCGAGTTGTAGTACCCCAAAGCGATAGTGCTTCGCAACCACGCAAAAATTCGCGCTACACTAGAGCATTGTACTGGTTTGATTGAATATTGGATTAAGACCTCGTTGAGAGAGGCAAAATCACCTTGGCGGGTGGACTAGATTAAATTAAGTATTCTCAAGTGAACTAGTATAAACATAACGTGTTCATCACTTGATTCTCAACAAAGGTCATTATTGTTAAAAGAAAGAGTTTTATAAAAGGAACTTATTATAAAAGAAACAATTTTATTTTGAAAAACCAATTCAAACCCCCCTTTCTTGTGTTAATCACACCTTCAGTTTGTGAGTTTGTTATATCATATGTGATTGCTTGTTTCACTAAACCCTCATTGAATTTTCATTCATTTAAATTGATGTTTGAGATAATAATCAGAAATATTAAATTATCTTGAAAAACAACTTATATGATCCAATGTTTTTCGAATTGCATGCATCTTGTAATTCATGATTTCCTCTTTAGCCCATAGAATTTAATTCAAAAACATCTATTCATCATCTTTACTTTGAAGAATTTGGGATTGAATCAAATTATATAGGTTAACGAGGAAATCATGAATTACAAGATGCATGCAATTTGAAAAACTTTGGACCGTTTATGTTGTTTTTTCAAAAATAATTTAATTTTTCTGATTATTATCTCAAAAATCTATTTGAATGGTTGTATATAGTTAATGAGGGGCATGGAAAAACAAGAAATCCCATATTTTATAATAAACTCTTACACATACCACCACAGTTTAAACATATAATTGTGGTAAAATATTAAAATGCAAGAATGGCTTTGCTGAGATTCGAACCCATAACCAATAAAATATTTCACAACAATTATCTTTTTTAACCATTGTTCTTAGTAGCGCGCTACCTAGCTTATAACTACGGTCACAAGACCAGTGTGGAAACCATCATACATACAATCATATGCTACCTAACAACGGACATACAACAGACATTATATGTATTTTTTGTAGTAGTGATGTGTTCAAAGTTTGGTTGTGTTGTTGTAATGGTTGGATGATAACATTATTGGAGAATGGGTATATTTTGTGTGAACTATTGTGTTGGGTAAAGAGAATTTGTTGTTGATGTTTTGTAGTTGATGTTTGTCTGAGGTGTTGGTTGCGTGTATTGGTTATGAGTATAATGAGTTGGTGGTATGTGTTTGTTGTTGAAATGATGGATTAAAAATATTGGGGTTATTGTTGGTAGACAGGGTTATACTCTTGGTTTTGTGATTAATTGTTTGAAATGTAATGATTTTGGGTGTTAGTGAAAGGTTATGTTATGGTTTAATAATTTTATTATGTTGGGGTATGGGTGTATGTTTGGTGTTGCCTTGGTTGGATGTTTTATGATAATGATTTTTTACGTGGGTCAAGTAACAATATAGGTTGAAATACAAAGCCAATTGAAATTGGTATATGCCATGTCATGTATCGAGGACTTAGTATACATTTGGTTAGCATGACATAGTCGACCATGACAAAGTTGTGGCGGTTCTCTCATTGATGACACTACCTTGTTAAAGTCATTTAAGTTGTTAAAAGCTCACTACTAGAAAATAGAACTTTCGTGACACCATATTACAACGGTCTTTTTGTTAACAGTGGTAATAACTCTTTTTCGAGTGCATTTTTTTTGCTATTTACTAAAGGACATTTGACTATGGTCATAGTTAACAATTGTGGAGAAATGTACCTGGAGTGTAAAGGTTCGTATCTCAAAAACAACAATTTTCTATTTTTTCCTTACAAAATGGGTGGGTCCTTGTATATCATCACAGTTCATATTATCAACCATGGTCTAAGGTGCTATCATTTAATCACGGTTCTTATTATCAACGTGGTGAAAGGTTTTACATATTTATATGTAGGAGAAATTATCTCTCGCTTCAGTACATAACAATCGTCTCTCTCAAAACAAAACCCTAACATTTCTCTCTCACTCATCTTTCTCATATATCCTAATCTCCATTAACGTTTCGATAACATTTCTTCACAAACATGCAAAATGGAAACCCCAAACTCATGCGCCAAACTTGTCTTCTTCGAAGGGTTACCTTTATTGCATTAAATCTTAGGAAATGGCTACGTTACAGGTACGTCTTCACAATAGTTTATGTTTCAAAATCTGTATATTAAGTTAACTTAATATGAGTGAATGAATAACCTAAGAAGTGAATTATGTTGTTTGTAGGATAGTATGATGTGTATAACTTAAGATGAGTGAACTTTCTGTTAGTTTTGACTTGTAGGTGTCGCTCCCGAGGATTTGCATCCATGGTGCAAATGCGAAAGTGGCGCGGTAAACAGAGTCGCCAGCAATGTGTATTTATCCCAAGAGAGGGAAAGGAAACACTGCATAAACCTGAGGGAAGAGGAAAGAACATGGTATCGCGACTAAGAGAAATGGGTAAGGGATTCGGTTACGCGAAGGGAAGGTGTTAGCACCCCACACGTCCATCGTACTCGATGGGATCCACGCTTGTTGTCTCGATCAAAGGGTGTCGTCATCTGGAGCTCCACTGCCACTGGAAACGAGAAGGGACGGGAACGGAGAAGGAACAAAGAAACGAAGAAGAAAAGAAAAAGAAGTGACTCGATAGGACATCGCTCGTCCTACGCCTACGTATTCCCTCGTACAATGGCAAAGTCAGAGTCAACGTAGTTCGGACACAAACTACGGGGGAGGTTGCTCGCCAAGACATTGTCGTCTTGTGCCTACGTATCCTCAATCGGACGAGAAAGAGGAAATCAGAGCAGTCGTAGTTCGACCTAACGAGGTCGATTAGTGTTTTTTATGAGCGACGTTAAATTCGCGTCCGGAAGTTAGGGTCGATGCCTGTTTGCGACGAGACGGAAGTAACGTGCCCTTTTCTGAAAAAGATTTGAAATTAACGATCCCGAAGGATGAAAATGGGTTGAGTTTGTTTTTGTGTTTTTTAGACAGAAGTGTATTGAAGTTAGTTCGTAACTTATATTGCACTAAATCTACCATGCGGGAACAAGTGAATCGCATGGTCGCCCCTAAATGGAACGCATGCTAAACACTCTAGAAGAGGAGGGGAGACCCCTCGTTCTTCACTTCCTACACTTAAGGCTCGAGCACAATATTTGTTATATTTATTAAGTGTCTTAGAAGTGTTATGAGATGAAAAGAGAAGACACAAAGAAGAAGGGTGACTCTAAGGGAATCACTATCCTAGTGTTGTCATGCAAAAGGGTGGTCCTATGGTTAGTGAAGTTTAGGTGAGAAACAACTACCTAAGTGATAACACGAATTTATATCATATTTTTACTTTGATTTATGTTAGTTCTTATTCCGTTTTTCGTCTAATATCCGATTTTCTCGAGATTATTTAAGTGTTTTTGTAGGTAATCATATTTCACAAGTCAAAGTATGCTAAATGTGGAAAAGAACCAAAACATGCAAGAAAGGAGCAGAAAAGAGAAGAAAATTTGAAGAAATCCATTTTTGCTGATATCACGATCGTCATGGGAGTGCCACGACCGTGGCAGCTCCAAAGTTCACCACGACCGTCACATGTCACCACGATCGTCATGCGCTTAAATTGCACGTTGGATGCAGAGACTCAACTACGAATTCTCAGATGAAACAGTTTCACACGATGCCATTACCTCCGAAGTTTTCTAGGTCCAACATGGGATAACCGTTAGCATGACTGTCTAATTTTTCTCCAACTTCCACATGATGCTGAGCCTATAAATAGAGACACTCACGAAGAACAAAGGGTGGCCATTTTTCTGTTTTCAAAGTATACCGTTGTGCTGCCAATTTATTTTCAGAAGCTTCATTCATTCTTTTTACATTGCATTTCCATTTCCTTGTTAACCATTACCGAACAAAAGTGACAGTTTCTCACACTGAGGGACTCTTACAGCTTAGCTTTAGATTTCTTTGTTTCATTGCCTTCAACCTTGCATTTTATTACTTTCAAGCAAGAACCTACCGATTTGTGGAGGGATTGTTGTTGCCATTATTATTGAATTCCAGGTTCCGTTATTTAATTCAAGTATTGTTTATTTATTTCTTAATTATGTCTGTGTTTTTTTATTTTCTTACTTTCGTGTTTAATTTCCTAATTATGTCGAGCTAAACCGATATTATCGGTGTATAATGAAGTAACTAAAATGAATTAATTTTCTCTAAGCTAAAATTAACAATCAATCCTTCTTCTGGCTTCGATTTCTTAATATAAAACCCAAACTTTTATTACGAGAGTAAAGAAGTAACATAGGTTAAATACTAGACCACAGAAGTGTGAGGCTTTACCCGGATAGCTGAGATCGGGCATTAGGTTTAAAAACAGCGGAAGCGCTTTAAAGTTAATTAGGTTTAATTAGTTTTCAAAAAGTATTTTTAACCTCATACGGGCTAGCGAGAGTAGACGTATTGACTTAGAAGTATAGTCCGAAGCAAGATCCATGGGAGTGTGAGTCGAGGGCTTTTAAACCGGTTTCTCCTACAAATGAATAGGGTGATAAATCTCTACAAGCTTAGGTTTAATTAATTCTACGTAGGTTACCGAATTATATACCGATAACTTATTCATAACTAGTATTCCTAAATTTTAATTTCCCTTTAATTTCCCGTCCGAACTAAAAACCCAAATTCTGATTAGCCTTAGATAAACATAGTAACGATAGATAACGGTGCGTTCGATTTCTAGTCTCTGTGGGATCGATAATCTTTTAAAACTACGCGATACGACTGTATACTTGCAGTAACCCTCATTCGACTCATAAAGTCGCGATCAAGTTTTTGGCGCCGTTGTCGGGGACTAATTAAGTCGACATCGTAATTCCTTTGTTACGTCGTATAGACTAAGGCAAAAACCCAAAATTCCCTTTCTGTTGATTGTATGCCAAGTACTCGCTCTTCTGGCGAAGACCTCGTACGACCAACAGACGAACCTGAACGTCTTCTTTCTGTAAAAAGACGTATCCAAGAATACTGCTTAACTCACGATATCCCTTTTCCTTTATCAGAACCTGAATCTCAATCAGATCCTGAACTCGAATCCGAATCAAATTCCGAATCAGAACCAGACATGGATGATCCACCGCAGAACTGACCTCTAAAGTATTATGCTGCCGCATCTCAACAAGAACCTCACAACAGCATTGTCGCTCCAGCTATCAACCGAAACGATTTCGAGTTGAAACCCTCGCTGTTATTTGCTGTACAACAAAATCAATTTTCTGGAAACCCAACAGAAGATCCGAACGAACATCTAACCAAGTTTGTGCAGTATGCAGACACAGTGAAAGCGAATGGTGTAACCGCAGACGCCATAAGACTACGTCTTTTCCCTTTCTCATTAAGAGATAGAGCTTGGGCTTGGTTGCAATCCTTGCCATCAAATTCTATTACTTCTTGGGAAGATTTGAAGAAGGTCTTTCAGGCAAGATATTTTCCGCCAAGCAAAACAGCTATGCTGAGATCCCAAATCAATAGCTTCAGACAAAAAGACAACGAGTCTTTATATGATGCATGGGAAAGATACAAAGATATGAGGAGGATATGCCTGCATCATGGTCTTGAGGATTGGTTAATTATCCACACATTTTACAATGGTCTCTTGTACAACACAAGATTGACAATAGATGCCGCCGCAGGTGGTACACTCATGGATAAACCCTATGATGAAGCCCAACAACTCATCGAGAGTATGGCTCAGAATCACTACCAATGGGGAGGTGAAAGAACTCAAGTGGAGAAATCCCAACCGAAAGGAGGAATGTACGAAGTATCTAGCCTAGATGCCGTCCGTGCTAAGGTAGACGCAATAGCTCAAAAGATAGACAACTTGACCATGACACCCACAGCCACCGTGGCTGCTGTAGCGCCAAACTGCGAATTATGTGGAACAGCTGGACACGCTGCCCCTGAATGCCAAGTTTTAGCAGGAGCCTCTACAGATCAAGTGAATTATGCTCAAGCAAACCCTTATGCAAATACCTACAATCCTGGTTGGAAGAATCACCCCAACTTCTCTTACAAAAACAACAATGCACTGTATGCACCTGGTCAAGCACCTGCTGCACCGCCAGGTTATCAAAAGGCTGCAACAGCTACTCCAAATGTTCCTAGGAAGTCTAACCTTGAACTGATGATAGAGAACTTCATAGCTACCCAGACTCAAACAAACAAAGAGTTCCTGAATCAAAACGTACACACTAGTGAACAGATTAAGCAGTTAACAAACAAAGTAGACGCTTTGGCCACTCACAACAAAATGCTTGAAACACAAATTTCCCAAGTGGCTCAACAACAAGCACCTACTGCTGCTCCTGCTGGAACATTTCCTGGACAGCCACAACCTAATCCTAAAGGGCATGCAAACGCTGTTATACTGAGAAGTGGAAAAGAATTAGATGGACCCATTGACCCAAGACTTCAAAATCCAGCCATGTACCAAAAGTCTACTAACGACCAAACAACTGAGAAAGAGAGTGAACCCAAGGAAAAGGAAGATAATAACCAAGAGGATGTAGACAAAGAAAAACCTTATGTGCCTCCACCACCTTATAAGCCACCTATTCCGTATCCTCAAAGATTGAAAAATTCTAAAACAGCAGGGCAATTTAAGAAATTTGTCGAACTTCTGAAACAATTAAACATCACAATACCTTTTACAGAAGCTATCACCCAGATGCCCTCATACGCTAAGTTCCTAAAAGAAATCCTATCCAATAAGAAAAAGATTGAGGAAAACGAAACAGTTACGCTTACTGCTGAGTGTAGCGCAATAATCCAAAACAAAATGCCTCCTAAGCTAAAAGACCCAGGTAGTTTCTCAATACCTTGTGTAATTGGGAAATTCGTCATAGAAAAAGCTCTATGCGACTTAGGAGCCAGTATTAGTGTTATGCCTTTATCCATTTGCAAGAAACTTGATATGGGAGAATTAAGACCAACTAAAATGTTTGTTCAATTAGCTGACCGCTCTGTTAAATACCCAGTTGGTATACTAGAGAATGTTCCAGTTCATATAGGACAATTCTATATCCCTACTGATTTCATAATCATGGATATTACAGAAGACTCTACTACTCCTATCATATTAGGAAGGCCATTCCTAGCTACTACTGGAGCAATTATAGATGTAAAGAGAGGCAGGCTAACTTTTGAAGTTGGTGAAGAGAAAGTTGAATTTATCTTGACACAATTCTTACAAGCTCCAGCCATAGACGACACATGTTATTTACTAGATGTCATATACGAGTGCGTAAGAGAAATTGAGATGGAACCGACCATATATTCAGATATCCTAAAAATTCCTATACCTCCGATTTTCGAAGATGATAACTGGCGTGAACCTTATCAAGATGATAGCCTAAGTGAATGCTTAGCACTTACACCAGATCATTTACCTTGCCCAAAGAACCCAGCTCTAGAACTGAAAACATTACCCAAAAATTTAAGGTATGAATTCCTAGACGAAGCTCTCGAACGACCTGTGATAGTCAATGCAGACTTAGGACAGACCGAAACAAAGAAATTATTAGATGTCTTAAGAAAATAGCCAACTGCGTTAGGCTATAACATCGCTGACCTTAAAGGAATAAGCCCTTCTATTTGTATTCACCGCATCATGCTGGAGGAAGACTGTAAATCCTCTAGGGAACATTAGAGAAGGATTAACCCGATCTTGAGCACTGTAGTCAAGGACGAAGTGAAAAAACTTTTAGAAGCAGGAATCATATACCTGATATCAGACAGTCAATGGGTTAGCCCAGTACATGTCATTCCAAAGAAGGGAGGTGTTACAGTTGTTAAGAACGAAAAAGGTGAATCTATAACAAAAAGGGTTGTAACCGGAAGTAGAATGAGCATCGACTATAGGAAGCTGAATAAAGCCACTCGTAAAGACCATTTCCCATTGCCTTTCATTGACCAAATGTTGGAAAGATTGGCTAAACACTCATACTTCTGCTATTTAGACGGTTACTTAGGATTCTTTCAAATTCCTATTCATCCTGACGACCAAGAAAAGACGACCTTCACATGCCCCTATGGTACATTTGCTTATCGGCGAATGCCGTTTGGACTATGTAATGCACCTGCCACATTCCAAAGATGCATGATGTCAATCTTTGCTGACTTTACAGATGACATTATGGAAGTGTTTATGGATGACTTCTCCGTATGTGGGCAGAGTTTCGAAGGATGTCTATCGAACCTAGAAATGGTATTGGAAAGATGCGTAAAAGTTAATCTTGTATTAAATTGGGAGAAATGCCATTTTATGGTAAATGAAGGAATTGTACTTGGACACGTTGTGTCCGATAGAGGAATTGAAGTTGATAAAGCCAAGATAGAAATTATAAAAGATCTTCAACCTCCGAAAACCGTACGAGAAATACGAAGTTTCTTAGGACACGCCGGTTTCTACCGACGATTCATAAAGGATTTCTCGAAAATCACTAAACCTCTTACCGGTCTATTAATGAAAGACGCTGAATTCATCTTTGATGAGAAATGCCTAAAAGCGTTTGAACAGCTGAAAACAGCTCTTATTACCGCACCTATCATGCAATCACCGGATTGGAGATTACCTTTCGAAATCATGTGTGATGCAAGTGATTATGTTGTAGGTGCAGTCTTAGGACAAAGGGGGGATAGAAAACTTCATGCCATTTACTACGCAAGTAGAACTTTAGACTCCGCCCAAATAAATTACGCTGCCACAGAAAAAGAACTTTTAGCCGTGATCTTTGCCCTTGACAAATTCCGTTCCTACCTAGTGGGAGCTAAGATCATCATTTATACAGATCATGCAGCTATCAGATATTTACTTAACAAGAAGGATGCAAAACCTAGACTGCTAAGGTGGATCCTACTTCTACAAGAATTCGATTTAGAGATCAAAGATAAGAAAGGAACCAAAAATGTAGTAGCAGACCACTTATCCATATTAGAAGGCATTAAACCAGAGCCAGTACCCAATAATGAGGATTTCCCTTATGAACGACTCATAGCCCAGCTGGAAAGTGATATGTCTACTCTACAGTTAAATGACCCAAAGATGGAAGAAGTCGTGGAAGAAATTAACATGCACGCAACCCTGCCATGGTATGCTGACATAGTCAACTACTTAGCAGCTGGAGTACTTCCACCAGACTTATCTTATCAACAAAAGAAAAAATTCTTTCATGATCTAAAACATTATTATTGGGATGAACCTTTGCTGTTTAAGAGAGGAGCCGACGGTATTTTCCGTCGCTGCGTCCCAGAAGAAGAAATAGAAAACGTCATCTCTCAATGTCATTCTGCTCCTTATGGAGGACATGCTAGTACCTCAAAGACATGCGCTAAGATCTTGCAATCCGGCCTATTCTGGCCTAACCTTTGGAAGGATGTCCACATCGCAATACTAAACTGCGACCGGTGCCAACGCACTGGTAACATATCAAGACGCGATGAGATGCCTCAAAAAGGTATATTAGAAGTAGAAGTATTTGATGTATGGGGGATTGACTTTATGGGACCCTTTCCATCATCCTTTGGAAATAAATATATACTCGTAGTCGTCGATTATGTTTCAAAATGGATTGAGGCAATAGCTTCTCCTACAAATGACGCACGAGTAGTCATAAAGCTCTTTAAAAACACAATCTTTCCCAGATTTGGTGTGCCGAGACTTGTCATAAGTGACGGTGGTTCTCATTTCATATCAAAAATATTTGACAAATTACTATCGAAATATGGAGTAAGACACCGCGTAGCAACACCATATCACCCACAAACAAGTGGACAGGTTGAGGTCCCGAACCGAGAAATAAAACAAATCCTAGAAAAGACCGTAGCCACCTCTAGGAAAGACTGGTCATCAAAACTCAACGAAGCTTTATGGGCATATAGGACGGCCTACAAAACACCAATCGGAACTACACCTTTCAAGCTTGTCTATGGTAAATCTTGCCATTTTCCAGTGGAATTAGAACATAAAGCCTATTGGGCAATTAAAACATTGAACTTAAGGTATGATTCCGCGGGTGAAAAACGTATCCTAGATCTGCATGAACTAGAAGAGTTAAGATTAGACGCTTACGAGAACGCTAAGATATATAAAGAAAGAACTAAAAGATGGCACGATAAGCGGTTATCTAGAAAAGAATTTAGTGTGGGGGACGTTGTACTCCTCTTTAACTCAAGATTAAAACTCTTTCCTGGGAAATTAAGGTCTAGATGGTCCGGTCCTTTTGAAATTATAAAAATTCTACAAAGTGGAGCGGTAGAAATAAAGGGGAGGAATAGTAATCCATTTTTAGTCAATGGACAACGTCTAAAACATTATCACAGCATTGAAAATAGAGATTATTTAAACTGCCTAAGACTTTTAGAGTTGCCCACCGAACCTCCTAACTAAGAATATAATTGAATTCGTCAGGCTTTCGACGTTAAAAACAACGCTTGATGGGAGGCAACCCATGATTTCCGTTTTCATGCTTTATATTTGTTATTTCTTTATGCTTTCTATGTTTTGTTTTTATTTTGCAAATTTTCAGTGTCTTTTATATCGTTTTAAATTTAATTTGGAAATATTGTGCTGATCTTAAAAACTGAAAAACTACAGGATTATAAAATCTTTCTACTCTCTCTGTTCTCCTCTTCTGCTTTCATTTTTTGCACAAAAGTACTAACTAATGGCAAACGAGGATAACATACCAGTAGACTTCAGAGATGGAACACAGTGGCGTCGCTATGAGGCTCTGTCTCTTAGACCTTTTACTTTGACAAAATTCGCCCACAGACCCACCATGACCGCGTTAGGTGTAGGTGAGAGCATAGACTTTCTATTTAGCCAGTTAGGTTGGGAGGGTTTTGCAAATAAGAAACATAAGTGTTACCGTAGGCTGACTTTAGAATTCCTGAGTTCTCTAAGTTATAACCCGCACTGTGGAAAAGGTTTAACCAGGGGAAGAGTTACATTTAGATTATTTGGATACAGCTGCCAGTTCACCATAAAGGAACTGTCGGATCTTTTGGGATTTCCTGAAGGACCCCATGTTTTCTCTGTGGTTCAAGAGGACTTAGAGTTAGTTGGAGAGCTGAGTGACTTTTGGGGTAGAATTTTAGGGAAACCTGATTTTGACATGGACCCTATGCTCTCAACCGAGATACATAACCCCGTTTTCCGATACTTTCATATGATCCTGGCCTATACCCTATTTGGTAAACCCGAAAATGATAACACTGTTTTGAGGGACGAGCTTTTTATTATGTTTTGTGCTTCTCAGTCTAGAGAGGTTAATGGACTTACTTTTATGCTGAATAACTTTTGCAAACTTATCAATAATGAAAACAGTCCAATTTTGATAGGTAGCCTGGTTACTAAGATAGCTAATGCTATGGGATTCAGAACCCGACTCTCTAAGATTAACCCCTTTGGAGATTTTAGACCCATGAATATTACCTTTTGCTTCAATAGGGCTATGATTAGGGACCAAGGTCCGAACCACTTCCAGCTTTTAATTAACAATGTTGTCGTACCACACTTTACACTTCCAAATCATGAACGCACAAGTGTGCATGACCAACATAACTGGCTATACAACCTTGATGAACCCGTGCCTGAACCAGAAGAAACCTTTCCTGAACCTGAGATTGACCCAAAAACACCCCCTCATTACCATGATCTAGACTACATGGATTTCCAAGAAAATATTGACATTCCTAAAGTTGATGCCACTGATTATGCTTCCAATCTGAATTCTATTTTAAAGACCATGGATGAATATCCTAAAGAAATCAATTCAGCGAAGGATGAGCTTAACACTGTGCGTCAAAATATTGTTGGACTTATGGACATGACTGTTGAACAGTTTGATCATCTAAATCAAGCCATCGCATCTTTGAAGAAACGCCTTGGCTAGATTTATGAAGCACATTATTTTCAAGAATTACTTTTTATGCATTTTACTTTGGAACAATTTACATTAATTCTGTTTTCATTTTTTTTTCTCATGTTGGGAGTAATTTGATTTCATACATTTTGGACACAGTGCTAGTAGTTTAACTAGCACTTATCTGGTTTTTAAATAAATAATTCCATTTGCTGCTGTTATTCAATTCATGTGATTTCAAATCCCATTCCTATTCTTTTCATTCTATATTAATTTGTGTTATACTGTTACTTATCTATGTGTATGAAATTACTGCTATTTCCATGTGCTTGTTATAACCTGCTATTGAATTAAAATGTTTGGAACCGTGTCTGTCATTAAACTAAATTACCACCCAGATTTTGTGGGTGTCACGATCGTGACAACCCCACCACGACCGTCACGCGGGTCTGAAACAAATTCTGCGTAAAAACAGAATTGTTTCATTCGTTCCCTCTTCTTCCTCCATTCAAACACCAGCCATCCACTACCTCCATTCAAATTCCAAACCGTCCCATTATCAATTAAACCACATTAATCATTGCAATAACCATTCAACTTCCCATTACACTATATAATCACATCATACGACCATTCTCTTCTCACAAACCCTCAAAATTCCATAACCCACTTTCTTCCCAAAACCCTCTCTAACACAACAATGGCACGTGAAGTTCCAGACTTATCTACACTAAACTTCCGAGATGGAGAGGCAGGAGAACGCCAAAGAGCTCGGTATATCGACTTCTACCGTCGTTCCGTTCTACCGACCCGGTATGTCGACATTGCATGCTTAGAAGAACTAGGATTACTTGAGGGAGTTCAATGGATGTTACAGAATGCCGGTCTTTGGCAGCTTTGCACTCAGAGCCGGCCCACTTACGAAGCCCTCACTCTAGAATTCCTCAGTTCCTTTACCTACATAACCCCTCCGGGCGAAACGAACCAATTATCCGGCGTCGCAAAGTTCCGAATGTTCGGGAAAGAGTACTCAATCGAACAAGATCGTCTTGCCGAGATGCTTGGCTTCAAACATGGCGAGAATGTCCATCGCCGAGTACCGCAGGACACTTTCTATCAAGCGGGGTTCGAACTTTGGAATCATTTAACCGGAACAACAGCTGACAGTTGGGATAGCCTTAACGCTACATTTATCCATAACCCAGCCGTCAGATACGTCCACCGCACACTTGGAAGCACCATCTTTGCACGAGATAGTAACCATAAGGTGAATTCTAAAGAGTTGTTTTTCCTTCATTGCATTTTTCATTCGGAGCTAATCAAACCCTTCTACTTTGGAGGGATTGTCACCTCTATTGCACTTAGTTTGAATTTGGAAAACGACCTTGCTAGATTACCCCCCCCCCCCCCCTTGCCTCCAGCCTTCCTTGATATATATTATTGCAGAAGCTCTCAGCTCATCAAGTTACGACGAGATGGGAAATATCATCCTATGGTCCGAGCCAAAACCGTAAGAAGTATCATCATGCCTTGCAGGAGTCGTATTGACCCTCAGAATATGGCCAATTGGCTTTTTGATCTTAATGCTCCTGAGCAAAATGCGCCTGCTCCAGATGATCAAGCACAGGGACCTGTTGATGAGATGGAGCATGAAATGGATACCGCCCATGAGAACCAACCACCGCCAGCTAATGATGCTCCTTCAACCTCCAGACGTCGTCGCCGCCCTGACCAAGACCCAGTTACTAACGATGAAATCTTAAGGGCTATATGGCAACAAACCCAGCAACAGAATGAAATGATGACACTTATGCGTCAAATCCAGCAAGGGCAAGTTGACCAAGGACAAAGACTTGATGGTGTCATCGAGGAGATGGGTGCATTGACAGTGCGAGTGCAGGGCTTACACGAGTACATCCACCATGTGGGCATTCCTGATCACGTCGCACAGCATGAACGAGGACGCTCTAGAGGCAGAGGACGTGGTCCACCTTGATTTTATTTTGCTTTTTGTATTTTTGTTTCCCTTTTTAGTTTTCCATTCCCCTTTATATCACAACATTGAGGACAATGTCTGATATAGTGTGGGAAAGTCAGATTTATTTCCGTAGATTTCCCTTTCTTGTACTTTCTTTTTCCTTATCAAAGTAATATATGAATATTTTCGTTCAGTTATCCGATTTCCTTACTTTATTCTGCCATAACGAAAATTTTTTTACGATTAATGCACGTTTGTGACGTACCAAGCTTTAAACTATGTTAGGAAGCGTGGGAATTGCTAACAAGATCGATACCGTCTTGACACCTTAGACCTCTTGCGTATGCGATATCAGTTTTGATACTTATTATACGATACCTTGAGTTCAGTCCCAAAGTAACCCTTAGTAGTTTATATTAGCAGTCAGCACCGTCTATATCACAAACCACGTGGGGAACCGATGAATATAAGTGTTTGATGCCCAAATCAAGAAAAAGAAAAAAAAAATCTTTCTTATCTATATGCCGAGAAAAAATAAATAGAATATGCAACAACTCTCACAGTTGTGAAAATGTGCAAGGAAAGAAAGAAAGAAAATCCGTTATTGATTGGTTCAGAGGTACCTGATTCTGAAATTGGTAGGGCGAACTACTGTTCGATCCCCCGCAATCTACGAATGGGATGTTTAAAGGGTTACCACATTTGTGTATCAGGCCCCGTGCGAGAAAATGGGATCAAAGTCACTAACCGGTTACTCCACTACGCGCGTGAATAAGGCAAAGGGCTTAATGTGATTGTGTTAGAATGAAACTAAGGGAAATGGGTACAAAAACATATGGTTGAACTATAATATAATGATCTGGACTGGATTGTACAAAAGAGAGGTCCATGACAAGCTTGTTGCTTTGTGTCGTTATTGTATCCTTAGTGTTTTGCACTACTACCCGTCTGACTAACAAGAAACTCTTTTTCAACACCATT
This sequence comes from Lathyrus tuberosus, assembly GCA_022829125.1. NCBI lineage: Eukaryota > Viridiplantae > Streptophyta > Magnoliopsida > Fabales > Fabaceae > Lathyrus > Lathyrus tuberosus. The sequence continues at coordinate 4,232,172 of JALAZF010000440.1, forward strand.
GGTATGCCAGGTATGTGCATTTGATAAAGTTTGTCCATTTTAATAGATCGATTGCTTGAGGACAAGCAAAGATTCAAGTGTGGGAGAGTTTGATTACACGAATTTATATCATATTTTTACTTCGATTTATGTTAGTTCTTATTCCGTTTTTCGTCTAATATCCGATTTTCTCGAGATTATTTAAGTGTTTTTGTAGGTAATCATATTTCACTAGTCAAAGTATGCTAAATGTGGAAAAGAACCAAAACATGCAAGAAAGGAGCAGAAAAGAGAAGAAAATTTGAAGAAATCCATTTTTGCTGATATCACGATCGTCATGGGAGTGCCACGACCGTGGCAGCTCCAAAGTTCACCACGACCGTCACATGTCACCACGATCGTCATGCGCTTAAATTGCACGTTGGATGCAGAGACTCAACTACGAATTCTCAGATAAACAGTTTCACACGATGCCATTACCTCCGAAGTTTTCTAGGTCCAACATGGGATAACCGTTAGCATGACTGGCTAATTTTTCTCCAACTTCCACATGATGCTGAGCCTATAAATAGAGACACTCACGAAGAACAAAGGGTGGCCATTTTTCTGTTTTCAAAGTATACCGTTGTGCTGCCAATTTATTTTCAGAAGCTTCAGTCATTCTTTTTACATTGCATTTCCATTTCCTTGTTAACCATTACCGAACAAAAGTGACAGTTTCTCACACTGAGGGACTCTTACAGCTTAGCTTTAGATTTCTTTGTTTCATTGCCTTCAACCTTGCATTTTATTACTTTCAAGCAAGAACCTACCGATTTGTGGAGGGATTGTTGTTGCCATTATTATTGAATTCCAGGTTCCGTTATTTAATTCAAGTATTGTTTATTTATTTCTTAATTATGTCTGTGTTTTTTTATTTTCTTACTTTCGCGTTTAATTTCCTAATTATGTCGAGCTAAACCGATATTATCGGTGTATAATGAAGTAACTAAAATGAATTAATTTTCTCTAAGCTAAAATCAACAATCAATCCTTCTTCTGGCTTCGATTTCTTAATATAAAACCCAAACTTTTATTACGAGAGTAAAGAAGTAACATAGGTTAAATACTAGACCACAAAAGTGTGAGGCTTTACCCGGATAGCTGAGATCGGGCATTAGGTTTAAAAACAGCGGAAGCGCTTTAAAGTTAATTAGGTTTAATTAGTTTTCAAAAGGTATTTTTAACCTCATACGGGCTAGCGAGAGCAGACGTATTGACTTAGAAGTATAGTCCGAAGCAAGATCCACGGGAGTGTGAGTCGAGGGCTTTTAAACCGGTTTCTCCTACAAATGAATAGGGTGATAAATCTCTACAGGCTTAGGTTTAATTAATTCTACGTAGGTTACCGAATTATATACCGATAACTTATTCATAACTAGTATTCCTAAATTTTAATTTCCCTTTAATTTCCCGTCCGAACTAAAAACCCAAATTCTGATTAGCCTTAGATAAACATAGTAACGATAGATAACGGTGCGTTCGATTTCTAGTCTCTGTGGGATCGATAATCTTTTAAAACTACGCGATACGACTGTATACTTGCAGTAACCCTCATTCGACTCATAAAGTCGCGATCACAAAGACCTAATGCTAATCCTACTCCAAGCTTAATCGAAAATTAAGTTGGACTAGGTAGCTCTAAGGGGAAAAAAAATCCAAGACTAAAACAAGTCTTGAGATCCAAGGGAAGAAAAGAGTGAAGGAGACGAAAGAGGAAAGGAAGCGAATGAATAAAAACAGCAGCTACCACAATGTCCCTGCACCAAAACAGCAATAAAAAGCAGCCTACAAGCAGCACAGCTTTTAACAGCATACAATTCAGCACAAGAAAGGGTGTAAAATGTCAGCGAGCAGCACATACAACAGCACACATACACTTAGACAGCTGTAGAAACAAGGCAACATGCAATACATTTGAATACGAATCAAGCATGGCAAAGCAAACACGCATCAAACATCATGCATTATGATTACAAACACATCATTTATCATGGCAAACAACACTTGGAGACAACATGAAATAATGCACCACATCATGAGAGGATGCACAACATCAAGCATATGAACAAAATTGAAAACAAACATGTATCTCATAAAATTAAATGCACGCAATCAAGTTCAAACAAACAACTCCAACAACATCAACAGCGAGTCACAATCAATATGCTTAAGAAGTGTGTGTTATGTGTTCATCGCATCAATTAATCAACAACGCAAATGTAAACATTTATCGACGAAAACCAAGACTCGCGTGTCGAAGAATCATATCCATGCCCAAGTGTGAGGTGTAACAGCTAAGGAATAATCCACAAATCAATGACATATTAATCCATGAAGTTTAGGCATGCATCGGATCTCAAACGACCAAGAAAATGCAAGAAAATATCACTCTGCAGCAGTGGTAATCGATTACTCACTTTGAGTAATCGGTTACTCAGTTGAAATTTGGCCAAAAACATGAAAATTAGGCAGAGTAATTGATTACTCTGTTAGGGTAATCGATTACCACTGAAACAGAGGCAGAAAATCAACTTTGAAAAGCACTTTTCAGCATCCAATCACTTATGCAAACATCCAAATGATCATGCAATCAATTAATCACGAAATTCACATCAAATACCAGTAATCAAACACCAATTTCATCAATCAAACAACAAGATCACAAATCAAATTAAGCAAATGGGTCAAATCACATCACAAACCAAGGATCTACATTGCATAAGTTGAAATTAAGTTAAATCAAACATAGATCTAAGGAAAACCAACCTACAAGGCTGAGATTTGCCTTGGTGATTGTTGAGCACGAAAATTGGTGAATCCAAGCAAGAAAACCAGAGATCTATACAATAATCTTCAAGATCCTAGCAAGAAACTTCAAGATCCAAGCAAGAACACTCAAAATAATTAAAAGCTGCTCCCAAAAGTGATTCCAAGATCCAAACCAGTAGCTATATCAGAATTGAACCAAAAATGATGATGTGATGGAGGTTTAGCTCAAGAATTCACAAATTCCAATGAAGAATTTGTGAATCTATGGATATGGAGCTTTGGTGAGGGGTTGAAGATGAAGATGAAAAGTGGAAAAAGTGAGAGAGAATTGAGAGAAATTCTGAAAAATTGGAGAGTGAAAATGATCTAGGTTCAAGAGGTTTGGAATGAATTGGTTTAAATAGAAGCTAAGTTAGGAATCCAAATGTGGTTTGGAGTGAGGTTAAGTGAGTGGAAATTGGGGTGAAATGTGAATTAGGAAATGAAATGAGGAATTAGAGTGGAAAAAATGATGGAGAGGATTTGAATTTTGGGTGGAAAATGATGAAAATATATCAGTTATAGATCCTTCCCACACATGCACAAGCCAAGCACATGACCACAAAATACTCCAAAATTCTGCAGTGCTGAAAATGCCACATTTTTGCAATTTCGCCCAGAGTAATCGGTTACTCACTTTGAGTAATCGATAACTCAGTTCAAAAATTCAAAAATTGGCGCCAAAAGGAGGGAAACTTGGATATTTGCCCGGTTCCGCCTGTTCTGGACCATGATAGACCTCTGAAACTTGCCAACTGATATTACCACTGGAATACACCCGAAATATGCTGAGAAATGTTTTTCGTACTCGGATTAAACTGCTGATACCAACTGCCTGGTGCTGAATAACTGATAAAAAATTGACTGTCGGGGTTTCTGATCATCCAACCACTTAATGAGCAAGATAAATGCTCAAAAAGACTTGGAAAGCTATCTGCTTGACTCTGAACACTGTTAACAATCGTACTGGATCTGATGACGCCTTGAGCTGCCAGAGAATACCTTGATCCCATGCTCAAAAGAAAAATGTAAAATGCAAGAATGATAATGCAGATGAAAGGAAGCATAAACCAGTTAGGTCAGAAACAAAAGGGAAAATTTTGAGGTGTTACAGCTGCCCCTATTCAAACTTCTTGGATCCGAGGGTATGGAAGCAACAGCTTTCAGATGATCGGGATACACGGAGATTGAATACCAAAATAACCTGAAAAATTTGCACCCTGTGGGGAGGATGAAAAAGCGTGAATTCGGGAACGGTCGAAGGCGAACTCGGAAAGGCAGACCAGCCGAAGCCGAACTAAACTGGGGGCATAAGGATAAACGAGGACGGCCAAAGGCGAACTCGAAAAGGTAGACCGGCCAAAGGCGGACCATGCTGGGGAGATACAAGGGTACTACGAGAACGGCCGAAGGCGGACTCGATAAGAAAAGACCAAGCCGAAGGTGGGCTTTCAAAGAAAGGCTATGCCAAAGGTAGACTTTCAAACGAAGGTTACGACACCATGCCGAAGGTGGGCTCGAAAAAGAAAGACCAAGCCGAAGGTAAGCTTTCAAAGAAAGACTAAGCCGAGGGTAGACTTTTGTCACACCCTAATTTTTTACCATTAAAATTCCACCATCTTGTGTGTATCATCCATGGATAGCTAACCATTTTACCATGTTCTGCTTGTTTGTTACTGTGTGTGAAATGCAGGGTTGCTGATTCAAAAGTCATGGAAGTTGTGTGTGTGCTCATTGTGATTCTGGTCCTTGCAAATTGTGTTAGATTCCTGTGGAGATAAAAAAAGAATATACTCTCATTCTTACGTTCCTCTGGTCAATGCAAATGGCATCTTGTCTCAAGACTTCGCAAAGATTCAAGGAGGATTATGGTTTATGTCCTGGTGGGCGTGGTTATTTGAAAATTGGTTGGAATTTCATGGTGCTTTGTATTACAAGTGGTATCCTCAATTTTAAAGGATTTCTCAAGGCATAGTTTGGATTTATTCGTGAAAGTAGATCATCATTTATTTCCACTTTGATCTTGAGGGAAAAGGTTTGGATTTTTTTTGTTAATTGATTGTGACCAATATGTTGAAGTGGCAAAACCCAGGATAAAAATATTGAATCGAGTTTTGGTAAGAAATAATTCACTTGAGTTCATTGTTCAAAGTTAAATAACAAGAAAGTTTTGCATCATATTTTAATCCTAAAATTTAAGAAATGCAAAATTTCGATTTAAGGTTTGAAGAAGTTTTTTTTCAAATTAATCCAAAGTTCAAGAGCCAAAGTGTTCAATAATCCCTTGCAATTAAGCTCCTTCAAAATTTCCAATTCATGTCATCAAAGAGTATCAAATCTTAAGTTTACAAGCTCAAATTAATTCCTAAATTTAAGATATTTCAAGATTCAAAGCCAAGTCCAAGGTTTTAAGCATTTGATTTTTAACTGGAATGTACAACTCAGGGCTTTCTACTCACAAGAAAGAGTTGTTAGCCATGTCCAACATGATTACGTTGTATGGCATTTCATATGGAGGGGAGCGCTGCAGTTTTTTTTATTACACTTGCCAATTTAGGACAGAAGTGTGGAGGAACCCATAATTGGTAATGCCTAGTCGTATGGTTGCTTCTTGCAGAAACACTGTCACTGTGCGGTCCAATAGAAGAGCAGTCCTGCTAGAGAAACAACAAAATAGTGCTTCAGTATAGAATCACAGGTTTCTAGACAGATTCAGACACAAATAGAAATGTATTCATGATGATACTTCCGTTGCTGACATAATGGAAACGTGACCAAGCATTCTTAGAAAGTTTTGAAATAAAGAAACAACCCAATCACACAACAAAATCAGAAGAGCATTAAAACTTGTTTCAAATGAAGAAAAAAGAAAGAATCCAATGTGTCCCAACATGTTTGAGATAATATGGAAACTCTTCATCAATTATTAATTGCACAATATCATGAAATCACAACCTGTGTTTATTTCCAAAACAATTCACAAATGTGTCAGGACATGTCGGCATGAATACGGAAACAGAATTGGTACCATAATAATGTGTTCACCAAGAGGAGAATAAGATCATATGTTTAAGGAAAGAATTTAAAGTAATCAAAGTGATACGGAACACATCCAAGACAAAAATCAGACGTATTTCACTTCTTTCCAAAGACAAATAACAAACATGTCGAACCGAAAATGGCAAGGCATTTCACAACTCATAGCATGTTTCCAAAACAAGAATTGACAGTATAATTTTGAAATCAAGGCGAGGCAATCTCACATTTAATTCACAAAGCATATAAATGGGACGTACAGGCAGAGAAGGGGGGGACGGTTCAAAAACTCACATCACATACTGTAGAACCGAAAGAAAAAGAGCAGAAAATCGGTGAGAAAAAATATTCAAAACTCACCTCACAAAGTTCCAAGATTCACTGGCACACCACACAACTCACCCGAAAATCTCAGGAAAAGATCAGAATTCACTTTGAAAGAAAAAAAACAATCAGAAAATACAGAAGCAGATATCATACCAGAAAAATTCCAGAGTTACATACCCACACCAAATTCAGACAGCGAAGAAAACCACCAATACATACACAACACGCTTCACGCACAAGCATTTGACAGAACAACACATTCACAAAAATACTCGTTCTGAAACTCGCACACGGTAGCGAAAAGGAGTACCAAACACGCTCGAAGATCTTCAGAGGTCCACAGTATCATTCACAGCACACGATTGAAAGAGGGAGATTCACAATCAATCATCAGAGGATAGAAATCATACCCGAAAATCGTCGTCATCGAATCATTGCGTCGAGCTTTTCAAAGTGGGTGTTGTCGTAAAACTATTGTCGACCGTGTGAATCCTCCATACACCATCGTCGCCGACGCCATACGGTAAAATCTTAACCTTTCCTTGCTTTATTCTACTTTGTTTTACCATGTTTGAAATGTTTGTTGATGCTCCTAATTGATGTTTATTGCCATGGATAGTTGGTGTGATGTTTTGTTTTGAAATTTATGCTGAGCATTGCTTTGAATTCTTCTTCAATCTGGTTTCAATTGGTTCTTCGTTGCGGTGATTGGTGTTTGTTTTTAGTCGTGAATATGCTCGAACGAAGGGAGTGTGAGTGAAAGGAAGGGTGGCTGAGCGAATGAGATAGATGAGAGGCTGAGGGTATGAAGAAAATGAGTGAGAGTTTGAGAGAAGCCTAAGAATTGGCCGTTAGAAATTAGGATCTAGGGTTATTTGAGGTGAATCATGCTTTTAGGAAAACCGGGCCGGGTTCAATCCAGCGCCCATGATGGGCCTCCCTTGGCAATGGGTTTTTTGACCCAATTCATGTTTTTTTAGTTAGTCTTAACTAAATTAGTTTTAATTAGAGAATTGATTAGTTAATTAGATTTATTTAGAATTTTATTTTATCTTAATCCTTACTTTTAAAAAAATTGTTAATATATTGTTTTTTTAGTTAATTTTAATTTAGGACTTAACTTCGCATTTAGTTTATTTGTTAAAAAAAATTGAAGAAAAATGTCAAAAAAATATTTACTTTTCTCTCTTGATATTTTGTTTATATTTTTTATATTTAAAAATCTAAAAAATATTTAGTTATCTTTTGATTAGTTAAAAAAGAAATTTTCTACTCTTATTTCGATCTTTGTTCTTCGCTCGTATATTCAAACCATTTTTTTAAAAATAAACTCTTGATTCACATCGAGCCATTTTTGCCCTTGTAAGTCGATTACTTTTTAAGCATCGCCATCAACCTTTAGGTCCTTCCCCTTAACAGATACCTTTAGCAAGCAAACAAATAAATAACATAAGTATTAACAAGAGGTTCCCGTAGAATACTGCGGACGTTTAGGATGCTCATACCTTCCCTAGACGTAACCAACCCCCGAACCTTAGATCTCTTAGGTTTTTTTCGTTCTTTAAACCTTTCCTTTGGATAAAATAAAGACTGGTGGTGAATTTCAAAAATTGTGATTCAAGTTAATCCAATAGCTTGGTATCCGATTCTCACCGCGACAGAAATGGCGACTTCACTGGGGAATTTTTTAGGGTTTCCCCTAACTTGTTTATATCTATCTTATTTATTTGCTTGTCTTCCTATATATCTTTATATCTGCATATATACCTATTATGCTTGGGTTTTCTGTGTGCAGGGTTACTATTTGTGTGGTGAGACAAAGTCCTACACCCGGACTAGAGTGAAATTAAGATAGGAAAACTGTGAGACTTCAATGATACTTTGAGGGAGTCGATTCCTGAAAAAGTAAATTGAGACTTCACCACTCAGTCTAGGCCCTCTCGAATAAAATATTTGTCCAACGAGTTCATTCGTGAAGATGATATGGTTTCGATCTAAAGGCCCTCGGGACTGGGGACCGTAGTTACCTTTAACCCAATTTGGCCTATTAGGATGTAGTGCGGGGACTATGCGGGAGTCTATTTCTGCAATAGTTGCTACGCGATACTACACTCAGACGAGATTCTCTTGAGAATATTATTGACTACCAAGTGATTTGGGAAATCGATAATATCCGAAAGATGGGTTGTAGACTCTGGGAACTTTGTAGAACCCGTTCGGCAGGTACATTTGAAACCATAGTACATACCTATTAGGATGGTTAGACCTTGGCTCCATGCTCGCGATCTTCAAACCTAGGCCCTTGGCTTGTTTACCTGTATATGTGTATATGTGTATGCCTGTGTTTATGCATCCATTCATGCATTCATGAATAACCATTCGGTTTCAAGAAACTCAATTGTTCTTTCCCTTGCAAAATCAATAAAAGTCATGGATTATAAAATGAAACTTTTTTTCCAAAATGTTTGCAACCTACTATTGAGTTCCTTGAAACCATTACATTGCATTGCATATCATTTGCATCTTTGCATGGTTCATTGCATACATCTGTTGTCCAGCACCTCATTCCCATATGTCTCTATCTTCCAGTGTTACCTGTGAGTTGTCAAGCTGATTCCTCGACACGATACCAGACTAGAGCTAACTACAGACGCATAATGGCAGAGCAAGAAGCACACAATGTTGAGATGCGAATGGAGATCGACGACCTTAAGTCAAGCATGGCAAAGCTCACTGAAATGCTCCAAGTCTTTATTACTAGAGGAGAGCAACCCCAAAGGACTGTCATCCAAGAAGTTACAACTGCTGATCCTCAACCTATTCAGGTGCCACCTTCAACTTGGCCAGAGTTTGGTTTGCCTCCCAACTACTCTCCACCTCTTGCATCTGCTGCTATGATTGGTCAGACTTCAAGACCAGTGTTTCAAGCTCCAGTTTTCTCTGAGCCTAGACCTGTGGTTCATGCTGTTGCCCAGACTACTCGACCTCCATTTGAGAACCCTCTTTATGAGTACAATGCTGACATTGCTCAGGGTGAAGACCATGAAGATTTTGTTGAACCCGCGATTGTCCGTGAACATTTTCAAACTATAGACAAGAGACTTAAAGCCGTAGAGGGTACTGATTTCTTCAACCTAGATGTAGAAAACATGGGTTTGGTTTCTGACCTTGTTATGCCTGCCAAATTCAAGACTATCGATTTTGTGAAGTACAAAGGCGATTCTTGTCCAAGAGCTCATTTAGTCATGTATACCCGAAAGATGACTGCTCATGCCAAGAATCAGAAGTTGCTTATCCATTGTTTTCAAGACAGTCTGAGTGGAGCTTCTCTCAAATGGTATATGAATCTTGAACAGAACAGCATTCACTGTTTCCTGGATCTTATTAATGCCTTCATGAAGCAATACAAGTACAACCTCGACATGGCTCCTGACCGCCGTCAGCTGCAAAACATGTCTCAGAAGGATAAAGAGTCTTTCAAGGAATATGCTCAGCGCTGGAGAGAGTTGGCTTCCCAAGTTGAACCTCCTTTGGCAGAGAAAGAATTAACTGGATTGTTTGTGGACACCTTGTCTCCATTCTACTGGGAGAAGATGATTGGTAGTGTTTCATCCAGTTTCACTGATTTGGTTACTATTGGTCAGAGACTCGAGGAAGGACTTAAGAATGGTAAAGTATCCAAAGCTGCTGAATCTTCTAATGGAGCGAAGAAATCCTATGGGAACTTCCAGAAGAAGAGAGAAGATCAGACCAATGCTGTTATGTTTGAAACCAGAAGGTCTCGTCCTCAACCCCAGTATGTTGATCACTCCGTTGTTGCTGCTATTACTCCTGTTGTTGCTGCTCCACGACCAGCTCAAGCTCCTCAACGTCCAGCTGTTGGACAGAATCAGTACCGTAATAGGAATAATTTTGATCCTATTCCAATGACATACACTGAACTTTATCCTGGGCTAGTTCAGAAAGGTTTGATTACCACAAGGCCTTTACCTCCTCCTCCAAATCCTCTTCCAGCCGATTATAGGGCCGATCTTCATTGTGAATACCATCAAGGTGGTGCAGGTCACGACTTGGAACATTGCTTTGCATTGAAGGCTAGAGTACAAGAGCTGATCAGAATTGGTATTCTCTCCTTTCGTGACACCAATCCAAATGTCAGGAACAATCGTTTGCCAGAGCACGCTAAGTGAAGCTTCATTCAACTTCAGCGAAAAACCAGTGTTTCAGACAGGACAACTCACTCTTGTTTCTGACTAGTCACTAGACTTTTGTTTCTTGTTGTTTGCATTTTCCTTATCTTGTACTAGCTGTTTGCTTTCAAATCATGTTTGTACTTTCATAATTAATAAAATGAGCATTGCGACTTTTGGATTCAATTCATTTGTGTTTGCTATTTACATCTTTACGCCTTCCTTTTCAAAAAGAAAACAAAAAAATAAACAAAAAAAACAAAAACAAAATTATTATCTCCTTTTTCCACTTTCTTTTTTATTATGTAAAGATTGGAGGGAGGATGATGAAAACGTAATACTCATAATTGTTGTCGGTATGCTTTCAAATCAAAACTTTGCTAAAGATGTAAGGCATTGTTTCAATTCCCAAACACTGGAGAAATAAGGAAGATAAACCCTCGTCAACCCCTTTGAGCCTTGAAGTAGGAGTTTCTTTTCTTTACAAATAAAATCCTGCAATCTTAACCTGGGGCAGGGTAGTTCTCAGTTAACTGGATTCTGCATTCAAATACAAGAGTTTCATGCAAGACATTTTTCAACAAAAAGGTTGCATTCTCAATTTTTCCTTTGCACGCAACAAGCAAGTGTCGAAGATGTCTTTCAAGTCAAAAGTCGGTGATGGTTAGCCGTAATCATTAAGCCAAGCAGTCACTTTATTTCAAAAAAAAAGATTAAAAAAATCAAAAAAGGAAAAAGCCCGCTAAGTCGAAACCTGTGAAGGAGACTTAGGCAGACAAAAACTGGGGCATCCCGCTGACTGTAAGATTCACGAGAAACAGTTCAGGCAAAAGTTAGGGATAATAAAAAGGAGAAATCTTTAAATCCTTACCATGAAATCCTCAATGAAAAAACAACCAAGAGTTATAAGGAAATAGTGACTGTCACCTCAAAAGTCCCTTAACTTCTGAACCATCATCACTATCATCAATGCAATCCCTAACCTATGGGAACCTGAGTGCAAAGCCTGAGTTAACTGAGTGTAGGACTGGAGATCATCACGAAGAGTGGGTGAGTACAAATAAACTTTGAGCCTTTATCCTTTGTTTCTTAGACCGTGAACCAGGCCACATTATAACCCTCAAAAGACCTAATTGAAGCAAGGTTATTTTGAAAGCATACTACAACGAGGTTGCGTAAACTGACTCCTAAAGATCTTTGCAGATCATTTTTTTGGCATCACGCCTTTTTGCTTTATCTTTCACTTTTAAACGTCTTGAACCACCGTGTTTTGACCAGTGACCCCATTGTTTTACCTCTTTCCAAAAATGATTTTGATTTCAAAAGTTGCATGAACTTTGCATTTACTATGTTTGTATGAACATCTTTTGTTTGCAATCTGGCTTCCGCTTAAGGAATTTTCAAACATTTGAGAAACTTGGTCAGTGATCCAATCAGGGGCAAGTTCCTTCCAGATCCTATTGAGAATCAGTTCAAGATTTGTTCAGTGCAAGTCCTTCTCAGAATTGGTTTATTTAGAAGATTTTTCAAGACTCGGACTGGGGCAAGCTTTCCAAACACAGTAAACCAATCATTTCCTACATCAATCCGGTTGAAGCAATTATCAGTTCATATACAATAGTCAACTAATCTGGGGCAGTTTACCTGAAGAATCCCCATGCAGCTTTCCATTCTTCCTACAAGGATTGTCAACTTAATACAGTTTACCAGTGTGGTAGATTTGTGCACAGTAGCATCTTTAGTCCCCAAAGCAGAATGGTAGTGATATCCGTGTTGAGGAATCAGTATTCCAGTTTTGTCTTCTCCACAAAAGAGTCGAGTCGTATCATCGACGTCTGCACTACATCTGCATTTACATTTACACTTGATCATATATCATGGCATAATTCATATACATATGCATAGCAAGAGTGTCATCCTCATTTGCATTCTCCATAGGTCGTGTCGTTATCCACGTCTTACCTTGTGGTCAAAGTCCAACTTACTTGGCACCTACCAAACAAATATTGTCGCGTCCATCCAATGCCTTCTTGGATTTCACCTTTTGTCTCATTTGCGTCTGATGCCTTCTCAGATTTTGAGTCGTACCTTTCATTCAAAGCTATTATTGGATGATTGGTCCATTTACATCCAATGCCTTCTTGGATCTCACCTTTTACCTCATAGTCATCTAAATCCATTATTAGATACTGTGATTATACCTTTCATTCAAAGCCATTATTGGATGACTGGTTTCTTTACCATCTGATGTTCTTCCGGATGTGTCCCTCTTTCTGATGTCCTTCCAGATCGATTCTTTGTTCACTTATCTAAAGCCATTATTAGATATCGTGAGTTTACCTTTCATTCAAAGCCATTATTGGATGTCTGGTTTCTTTACCATCTGATGTTTTTTCGGATGAGACCCTCTTTCTGATGTTCTTCTAGATCAAGTCTTCGTTCACATTCATCTAAAGCCATTATTAGATACTGTGATTATACCTTTCATTCAAAGCCATTATTGGATGACTGGTTTCTTTACCTTGTTCACTTTAATCTGAAGCCATTATCAGATATTGTGAGTGTACCTTTCGTTCAAAGCCATTATTGGATGACTGGTTTCTTTGCGTCTGATGCCTTCTCGGATTACATTATTTTGTCTCATTCTCATTTGTTGCCTTCTTAGATATTGTGAGTTTACCTTTCATCCAAAGCCATTATTGGATGTTTGGTGTTTTTTTCATCCAATGCCATTCTTGGATGATGTTTTCCAGATACTTTGCTTTGTTTCAATTCGTTTCTGACACAACTGTAACACCTTTTCTCCTGTGGTACCATTCCCCATAAGATCCCTGTCTTTGCATTCATCTCATATCATACCATATCATATCATGTCATATCATAAGCATTTTGTGGCATCTTAGGGCCAAAAATTGTGCATATTTGTATTTAAATCTCTCCTATCTCGTTGAGACGAAGATTTCAATCTCCATATCTCCAGATAGAAGAAACTTAAATAGGGGCATCTGTCACACCCTAATTTTTGACCATTAAGATTCCACCATCTTGTGTGCATCATCCATGCATAGCTAACCATTTTACCATGTTCTTCTTGTTTGTTACTGTGTGTGAAATGCAGGGTTGCTGATTCAAAAGTCATGGAAGCTGTGTGTGTGTGCTCATTGTGATTCTGGTCCTTGCAAATTGTGTTAGATTCCTGTGGAGATAAAAGAAGAATATACTCTCATTCTTACATTCCTCTGGTCAATGCAAATGGCATCTTGTCTCAAGACTTCGCAAAGATTCAAGGAGGATTATGGTTTATGTCCTGGTGGGCGTGGTTATTTGAAAATTGGTTGGAACTTCATGGTGTTTTGTATTACAAGTGGTATCCTCAATTTTAAAGGATTTCTCAAGGCATAGTTTGGATTTATTCGTGAAAGTAGATCATCATTTATTTCCACTTTGATCTTGAGGGAAAAGGTTTGGATTTTTTTTGTTAATTGATTGTGACCAATATGTTGAAGTGGCAAAACCCAGGATAAAAATATTGAATCGAGTTTTGGTAAGAAATAATTCACTTGAGTTCATTGTTCAAAGTTAAATAACAAGAAAGTTTTGCATCATATTTTAACCCTAAAATGTAAGAAATGCAAAATTTCGATTTAAGGTTTGAAGAAGTTTTTTTTCAAATCAATCCAAAGTTCAAGAGCCAAAGTGTTCAATAATTCCTTGCAATTTAAGCCCCTTCAAAATTTCTAATTCATGTCATCAAAGAGTATCAAATCTTAAGTTTACAAGCTAAAATTAATTCCTAAATTTAAGATATTTCAAGATTCAAAGCCAAGTCCAAGGTTTTAAGCAGTTGACCGTTAACTGGAATGTACAACTCAGGGCTTTCTACTCACAAGAAAGAGTTGTTAGTGTCGCTCCTGGGATTTTCATCCAAGCACAAACGCGAAAGTGGCACTGAAACAGAGTCGCCAGCAATGTGTATTTATCCCATGAGAGGGAAAGGAAACACCGCATAAACCTGAAGGGAAGGAAAAGCATGGTCTTGCGGCCATGAGAACTGGGTTTGGGAGTCGGTTACGCGCGAGGAAGGTATTAGCACCCCCACGCGTCCATCGTACCCGATGGAATCCACGCTTGCTTGTCTCAATCAAAGAGTGTAGGAAACTGGAAAAGGAACTGTTAGCTAGAGAACTGGAAAAAGAAAGGAGAGAGAAGGAGAAACAAATGTAGGGAAAATAAAAGAAGTGCTCGAATGGGCCCTACCCCACTGCCTACGTATCTCATCGGGAACATGAGAATCAGAGCGACGTAGTTCCCCTCACTAGGGATGGATTATTTGTGTTTTTTATGGAACGGCTGACGTTCTAGCTCAGGTGTTGCAGGCTCGCTGGTCCGAGTGCGTTACCATCTTGCAAGAGAACGAGGAGGAGCACGTTCATACGTTGAGAATGAGTGAGATGTGAAAGGAATTCCTGACGGAAAGACGTTATTGTTTGTTTGAAGTTTTTTAAGAAATTTTGTTATTTGTTTGCATATGATAGTGTATCTAAATCTTAATCATTGGAATGTATACATCCTCACATTCCAAGATGGAATGAGCAAGAAAATACACTAAGTATGAAGAAGACCCTCACACTTAGTTCCAATTATCAAGGTTCAAACACACTAGCATACTTGTGTTTATTAAGTGTTTTTGTTGATTATGAAATGAAGAAGTGTTTTTTATTGGTATTTTCAACAAGTATTGCATTTAAGTCCCTCATACAAGATCAAATGTTTAACACATTGACCCAAGATGGGCTATATGCTACACATTCTAAGATTATAAGAGAAGACCCCTTTATAATCTTTTCTTTATATGAAAGGCCTAAATGCAATAAATGCCTACCTTTATTAGATATTTTGAATTTTCTTTGAGATGAGGAGATGAAAGACTCAAGAAGGAGAGAAAGGTAAAAATCTATGTGAACTAAGACTCAATCCTAATTTATTAGTTAAGGGGAGTGATCCTAATGGTTTGTGAGGTTTCAAAACCTAAAGTCTAAAGAAAGAATGAATTAAACAATTCACTTCTAAAGTAGAAGATGAATTGTAACTCAAAAGGGAAAGTAATGAGTTAATCAAAGAAAGCACATAAGTGGTCAACAAAACACAAGATTGAATTGTAAAAGATGAAAGGAAAGAGACTTGAATGTGGATTCCTTATCCACACTCAATTTCAACTTACCAAAGCCCCTACATGGTTAGTAAACATGGAAACATGTATAAGAAGTAAAAAGAATTTAATACACATTAAAGTTCAAAAGAATAAGATGAAGAAACAAATCCTAATATCACAACCAGAATGTGAACCATATTGACATCAAGTGATTATCATCATACAAGTCCAAATGAATAAGCAACAATCATCATCCATAGCACTTAAACATGTTACAATAAGAAAGGATAGATGAAAGATGAAAAGCAATGAAAAGAATATGCATAAATGGAACATGTAATCCAATAATCAGAATTGAAACTAAATGGAAAATGGCCTATAAACATCTCAAAAGTATTCATGAATCAACACTCAAGACATCCAAGACATTCAAGAAGTGGTAGAAGAAGAAGTGAGGTGAAAGTTCAAAAGGAAAGTGCACATAATACATGTTAAGCATGCACAAAATTCAAGTTGAAATGAACATGTAAAGATGACCTATAATGTGTATCAAAGACCTATAATATCACATGAATAGCTCATAGAATATGCAAATGCTCATACAAATATGCACAAAAGAATTCATGTAAAACATGCACTAAAGTTAGAATGATATGACATGCATCATGCTTCAAATGTAATGCATCAGACAACAATCAAATGAACCTATGAAAATTATGCAAGCATATTATTTGAATGCCTAAGTCAGAAGTAAATCACACATCAAGATGGCATGTCAAAATTCAAAGCAAGAGGACTTCCAACAGAGCAATTAGGTCAAGTTGAAGCATCATGCAAATTGGTGCAAAGACAAGCATCAAAAGATATCATAAAATGACCTAAAAAAACAAAAAAAAACATCTAACATGCTTCAATGTATTAGTGAATCAATACAAAAAGAAGCAAGTAAAAAAAATTTGTAATGAGCAAGAACATAATTCCACAAATTCATGTATCACATTTGGAATGCATACAAATGAAAATTCAAATAAAATTATGAGACAGGGGTAAAAATGTAATAAAATCATGAAATAAAAATACCAAACATTTCCTAAATGTCTTGATAACACTCATGAATTTTTCTAGAATTTTATGATGCTTTTTTGTAATTTTAAAAATTAAAATGAAACGTGTATGTAAAGGAAAAATAAAATGAAATTGAAATGAGAAAGGAGGTGCATGCATAGCAAATTATCAGTTCAAAATTGTTTGGGCTTTGAAACACATGGTGTAAATAGAAATTTAGTCCAGTCCACTTACACGCAATCCACACCAACAACCATGCACTCTCAGTCAACATAAAAGTCAAGCAATGATCACCGTTGGATCAAGTCCAGTTAACACAATAGTCAAAGTAACCACATCTAATGCACACACGTGAAGGCACACACTCACTACCATGCACTGCACCACACATTGTTTAAGTGAGATCAGAAATAGAACACGTGAGGTGCACGCCTTTTTTAATGTGTTGGCAAGTTTTGTAGCGTTAGATTAAAAGATCCAATGGCTGTAATTCAAACTGGCACAAACCCTAACAATTAAAGCTACCGGCCGGAGAAGGACCTCCGGTCATCTTCTCCGGCCAACAACCACCACCTGCAAACTTTGGAATCCACAGAAATGCACGATTATTATACCAAAATGAAGCTGAGGTTATGGAGATCAAAGATACGCAATTATTTTTCACATAACAAGCATGTACACAAAGAACAGAGAAGAGGAAGATATGCCCTAAGTTTTGAAACTACGCCTCTAAGAGGCCTATCAACTAGCCGGAGTGAGTAGAGCTTCTAGCAAGCTTACATTAACAAAAACAAGCTAAACATGAAGTAAATCGTGCCAAGAGAGTTGAGATGTTAAAACCTGTAAATGATGAAAACTGGAGTGACAAAGAAAACCAGAGATTCTTGCTTCCTCTTTGAGCTCCACTTGGCCAAATAAAGGCTTTCAAATTCTGAAGAATGATGATGGATATGGATTTGCAGTGTGTTTACTTCAATAATCCAATGCTGCTTCAAGTTCAGTGATGATTGAAGATGAAGCTTGAAGGTGGAATTAGAGGAGAATGATGATGGATTCGTGCAACTCAGAGAGAAAATGGAGAGAAAAAGAGAGAGAGAGCTTGAAGTGTTTGAGAGGGAGAGTGAAAAAATGAAGCTGAAGTTGAAATGTGAGAGTGAAATTAAATTTATATGGGAGCTTAACCACGGTTAACATGAGTTGGTTAATTAAGTTGAGATGGTTTAGATGAGTCCATCCTAACTAACTGAGTCAAGTTAGTTAGGGGACAATTAGCAATAGCTGTGTTATGGTAATGGTGGTTCATGGTGAGTTATGGTGGAGATGAACTTGAAATGGCACGGCTGTTGTAGCAGAAGCTTGTTCAACAAGTTTGTTCTTTCCATTCTCATGTATGGCACGTGTTATGGCAAGTGTATGAGAAGTATGTTTGGTTTAATGTGGAAATGGTTGGATAGTGTGAGCAATGTACGTGCAAACTGATGTAGAGTTTCAACATTAACCATGAATTCTCATGCTTTGGTAGCAGCAATACACTTGATGCATCAGTGGGTGTTTGAAGATGAAATTCTCCATGCATTGTGGATGGTTTGATGAGGGTTTGGAGTCATTGGAAAGAAGGAACATGGTAGAACAACTTTGGTATCAGAAATGAATTGAAATGATGCCTCAAACATGCTTAAAAATGTCTATGAAATCAAGGATACAATGAAGATGTTCTACACATGGATTTGAAGCTTGAAACAAGGTCTTTTGTTGTGGCCGAGTGGAATTTTCATTTGATGTCTCAATTTTGAATGGCCTTGATTCAAAGTCTGGTGTACAATGGCCCAAAATTACTATTTTTGGAAACCCTACTTCTTCCAAAAATGGCAACTTTTCAAATCTTGATTTTTCATGATCCTTTTGGAATTTCTTGATCAAATTTTGTACATTGGTCACATATAACATGAATTTCATGAATTTGGCCTCAAAAAGTCAAGAGTTGTCTTTTTCCTCTGATTATTTGACTTAGCCCCAATTTTCCTGATTTTTTATCTTTCTTCCAATTGAACCACTTCTAAAACCAATTGAGAGCAATTTTCCACACTCATACACTTAAGAACATGTAGAATACCATGACATCAAGTTTTGTCCAAAAAATCAAAGATAACCTGATTTAATTGGAAACCCTAGTTTTGGCCCCTTCTGGTTAGGAGGAAATTGTACATCTTCCAAATCCACATTCCTCTGAGTATGTTGTGTATCCTCTTAAAGGAAGATAAGATATGCCACTTAAGGGTGATTTTGAACCAATGAACTATCTCTTTTGAGGGTTTTCCTTCATTTTTTTGGACCTCTTGCATAGTGAAGGGTGTAGTGCTTCAATCTCCTATTGAATCTCACTTTCTTGAGGTTTTGGATGATCAATTGAGATAGTACGAGACATGAAAGACCTCTTGGCTTGCCTTGAAACAACTTGTTTGACCTTTTGTGCCTTGAATGATTCCTTGATTGTCCACCTTTCACCTGATCACATGCCTTGATGGTAAGAGGGATGTTATGCTTCATTTTTCTATGTTAAAGATGCAATGCAATGCTAATGAGATGGATATGATATGATATATGATAATGCTATGCTATGATGACAAAAGAGAGAGAAAATTTTGGGGTATTATAGTTAGCCATGTCCAACATGATTACGTTGTATGGCATTTCATATGGAGGGGAGCGCTGCAGTTTTTTTTATTACACTTGCCAATTTAGGACAGAAGTGTGGAGGAACCCATAATTGGTAATGCCTAGTCGTATGGTTGCTTCTTGCAGAAACACTGTCACTGTGCGGTCCAATAGAAGAGCAGTCCTGCTAGAGAAACAACAAAATAGCGCTTTAGT
The DNA here is from genome assembly GCA_022829125.1 of Lathyrus tuberosus. NCBI lineage: Eukaryota > Viridiplantae > Streptophyta > Magnoliopsida > Fabales > Fabaceae > Lathyrus > Lathyrus tuberosus. The sequence continues at coordinate 4,251,642 of JALAZF010000440.1, forward strand.
ATAGAATCACAGGTTTCTAGACAGATTCAGACACAAATAGAAATGCATTCTTGATGATGCTTCCGTTGCTGACATAATGGAAATGTGACCAAGCATTCTTAGAAAGTTTTGAAATAAAGAAACAACCCAATCACACAACAAAATCAGAAGAGCATTAAAACTTGTTTCAAATGAAGAAAAAAGAAAGAATCCAGTGTGTCCCAACATGTTTGAGATAATATGGAAACTCTTCATCAATTGTTAATTGCACAATATCATGAAATCACAACCTGTGTTTATTTCCAAAACAATTCACAAATGTGTCAGGACATGTCGGCATGAATACGGAAACAGAATTGGTACCATAATAATGTGTTCACCAAGAGGAGAATAAGATCATATGTTTAAGGAAAGAATTTAAAGTAATCAAAGTGATATGGAACACATCCAAGACAAAAATCAGACGTATTTCACTTCTTTCCAAAGACAAGTACAAACATGTCGAACCGAAAACGGCAAGGCATTTCACAACTCATAGCATGTTTCCAAAACAAGAATTGACAGTATAATTTTGAAATCAAGGCGAGGCAATCTCACATTTAATTCACAAAGCATATAAATGGGACGTACAGGCAGAGAAGGGGGGACGGTTCAAAAACTCACATCACATACTGCAGAACCGAAAGAAAAAGAGCAGAAAATCGGTGAGAAAAAATATTCAAAACTCACTCACAAAGTTCCAAGATTCACTGGCACACCACACAACTCACCCGAAAATCTCAGGAAAAGATCAGAATTCACTTTGAAAGAAAAAAAACCATCAGAAAATACAGAAGCAGATATCATACCAGAAAAATTCCAGAGTTACATACCCACACCAAATTCAGACAGCGAAGAAAACCACCAATACATACACAGCACGCTTCACGCACAAGCGTTTTACAGAACAACACATTCACAAAAATACTCGTTCTAAAACTCACACACGGTAGCGGAAAGGAGTACCAAACACGCTCGAAGATCTTCAGAGGTCCACAGTATCATTCACAGCACACGATTGAAAGAGGGAGATTCACAATCAATCATCAGAGGATAGAAATCATACCCGAAAATCGTCGTCATCGAATCATTGCGTCGAGCTTTTCAAAGTGGGTGTTGTCGTAAAACTGCTGTCGACCGTGTGAATCCTCCATACACCATCGTCGCCGACGCCATACGGTAAAATCTTAACCTTTCCTTGCTTTATTCTACTTTGTTTTACCATGTTTGAAATGTTTGTTGATGCTCCTAATTGATGTTTATTGCCATGGATAGTTGGTGTGATGTTTTGTTTTGAAATTTATGCTAAGCATTGCTTTGAATTCTTCTTCAATCTGGTTTCAATTGATTCTTCGTTGCGGTGATTGGTGTTTGTTTTTAGTCATGAATATGCTCGAACGAAGGGAGTGTGAGTGAAAGGAGAGGATGGCTGAGCGAATGAGATAGATGAGAGGCTGAGGGTATGAAGAAAATGAGTGAGAGTTTGAGAGAAGCCTGAGAATTGGCCATTAGTAATTAGGATCTAGGGTTATTTAAGGTGAATCATGCTTTTAGGCAAACCGAGTCGGGTTCAATCCAGCGCCCATGATGGGCCTCCCTTGGCAATGGTTTTTTTGACCCAATTCATGTTTTTTTAGTTAGTCTTAACTAAATTAGTTTTAATTAGAGAATTGATTAGTTAATTAGATTTATTTAGAATTTTATTTTATCTTAATCCTTACTTTTAAAAAAATTGTTAATATATTGTTTTTTTAGTTAATTTTAATTTAGGACTTAACTTCGCATTTAGTTTATTTGTTAAAAAAAAATTGAAGAAAAATGTCAAAAAAATATTTACTTTTCTCTCTTGATATTTTGTTTATATTTTTTATATTTAAAAATCTAAAAAATATTTAGTTATCTTTTGATTAGTTAAAAAAGAAATTTTCTACTCTTATTTCGATCTTTGTTCTTCGCTCGTATATTCAAACCATTTTTTTTAAAATAAACTCTCGATTCACATCGAGCCATTTTTGCCCTTGTAAGTGGATTACTTTTTAAGCATCGCCATCAACCTTTAGGTCCTTCCCCTTAACAGATACCTTTAGCAAGCAAACAAATAAATAACATAAGTATTAACAAGAGGTTCCCGTAGAATACTACGGACGTTTAGGATGCTAATACCTTCCCTAGACGTAACCGACCCCCGAACCTTAGATCTCTTAGGTTTTTTTCATTCTTTAAACCTTTCCTTTGGATAAAATAAAGACCGGTGGTGAATTTTAAAAATTGTGATTCAAGTTAATCCAATAGCTTGGTATCTGATTCTCACCGCGACAACTTTCAACAAAGAACGGCCGAAGGCGAACTCAAAAAGAAAGACCAAGCATAAGGTGTGCTCGAAAATGAAAGACCAAGCCGAAGGTGGGCTTTCAAAGAAAGACTAAGCCGAAGGTAGGCTCTCAAACAAAGGATACGAGACCATGCCGAAGGTGGGCTAAAAAAGAAAGACCAAGCTGAAGGTGGGCTTTCAAAGAAAGGCTATGCCGAAGGTAGACTTTCAAACGAAGGTTGCGAGGCCATGCCGAATGTGGGCTCGAAAAAGAAAGACCAAGCCGAAGGTGAGCTTTCAAAGAAAGACTATACCGAAGGTAGACTTTCAAACAAGGGATACAAGAAAGACTAAAGCCGAAGGTAGACTCTCAAACGAAGGATGCAAGACCATGCCGAAGGTGGGCTCGAAAATGAAAGACCAAGACGAAGTTGGGCTTTCAAAGAAAGACTAAGCCGAAGGTAGGCTCTCAAACAAAGGATACGAGACCATGCTGAAGGTGGGCTAGAAAAAGAAAGACCAAGCCGAAGGTGGACTTTCAACAAAGAATACGAGACCATGCCGAAGGTGGACTTGAAAAAGAAAGACCAAGCCGAAGGTGGGCTCAAAAAGGAAAAGACCAAGCCGAAGGTGGGCTTTCAAACAAAGGATACGAGACCATGTCGAAGGTGGGCTCGAAAAGAAAAGACCAAGCCAAAGGTGGGCTTTCAAACAAAGGATACGAGACCATGCCGAAGGTGGGCTCGAAAAAGAAAGACCAAGCCGAGGGTGGACTTTCAACAAAGAATACGAGACCATGCCGAAGGTGGACTCGAAAAAGAAAGACCAAGCCGAAGGTGGGCTTTCAAACAAAGGATACGAGACCATGCCGAAGGTGGACTCGAAAAGGAAAGACCAATCCGAAGGTGGGCTTTCAAACAAAGGATATGAGACCATGCCGAAGGTGGGCTCGAAAAGGAAAGACCAAGCCGAAGGTGGGCTTTCAAAGAAAGACTAAGCCGAAGGTAGACTTTCAACAAGAACACGAGACCATGCCGAAGGTGGGCTCGAAAAAGGAAAGACCAGGTCGAAGGTGGGCTTTTAAACAAAGGTTATACCAAACAAGATAACTCTACTGGGGATAACAAGATAACAGTGGGTGCGAGGACGGCCAAAGGCGAACTCGAGAAAAGAGAAAGACCAAGCCGAAGGTGGGCTTTCAAAGAAAGACTAAGCCGAGGGTAGACTTTCGACAATTCCATAAAGATGACTCCGCGGGGGAAAAGAAAAATCTAAACAGACAACTCTACGGGGGAGTATCGGAAGAACCAACAAGAAGGACGAATCCACTGGTTGCAGTGTAGTGTAAAACAACATCTTCTGAATTTTGTTACTTTCTTCTGAGGAAAGAAACTGGTAAAGGATATCAAGCCTGGCTTATGCTTCGAATGCATATGTTTGAATTTTTCCGTAATGCTTCATACCAATGGAATGTTACACTCTTGGGAGGATGCCATGCAAAAATGCTTATGCAATGCAAAAGAGGCGTCTCAGCAAAATAAATGTTGAAGACCAAGGCAGCTCCACTGGGGATGACAAACTAAATTGTCCTCTGAAATAAAAGACCCTGCTGAGAAAGACTTCGCTCTGCTGGAGATGAAAACTCCGGGAGAAAATCCACTCTGTTGGAGATGAATAAAAAAATGAATCGTGAAGATGGAACCCAAAGAGAAACTCTCTTCACTGGGGATGACCAACGACTTCATCCTGGATCTGAAAGAATACCAATTACCATTGGACTTAAACCTGCTGGGGGTTTCAACTGCTGTTGAACAACCCACTGTAAAGATCACCACCAAACTCTGCTCGGGGAGACAAGTCGATGGTTCCAAACCTGTTTGGGGATATCACCGAACTCAACCTGCTGTTGGAAGGTGCTCTATCCTTTTTAACCTGCCAGGGAATATCAGTACTTTTACCCTGCTAGGGGAGTACCGGCCATGATTAGCAAACCTGCTTGAGGAGCGGTAGATGATGACATCAACTCTGTTGGAGGATAACATCAAGTTTACTCATCTGAGGGGATTAACTCATACCGTTGCTGGTGAGAAAAGCATTTCTTGACTGGCTGAGGAGAATGAGTGCTCAGACCCTGTGGGGAAATAACATCTTTTTCCAAAGAAGATATTCCATAAGTCTCCTGCTGAGGATGCAGAAGTATCAACTTCTGGCTGCTTGTTGAGAGTAATCAACCACAACTCTAGCTGGGGAAATAATTCTCTGTACCCTGCTGAGGAAAATAATTCTCGACACTCTGGTTGGGAAAAATAGCAACCTGCTGCTGTTGGATGAACTTTCCAACGTCGAGGAGAGTAGCTCTACTGGGGAGAATAGTCAACAAAACCTACCGAGGGATATCATTGAGCTTAACCTGCTGTTGGAGGAAAGAATCTACCCATGCTGGGATTAGAGCATGTCGTTGCTGACGGAACTACACTTCCTGGCCTCCTGAGGAAAGTGAGTATCAGGCTTTGTGGGGAAAATAAAGTCTTTTCAAAGACATCCAACACACCTCCTGCTAGAGATACAACCACACTCACCTCGGAGCAATCCACTTTAAACTGCTTGCTGGGGGAATGGGTTATGCTGAGGGTGATGAACTTTCAGTGCTGGGGGGCGGCTCCACTAGGGAAGAACAAACCTGTTGTCCTGCAAACACAATCAACAGGAAGTTCTATACGCAAAAAAGTCACCTTTATTACAACGACCGTTACCTAAGCAATTTCCACTGTTTTCTGATACGCTTCGCAAAGCTTAACATTTTCGCATGCAATGTTTTATCAAAATATCTAACGTTTTCACAAACAAAACAGCAAAAGTAAAAACACAAATGGAAAGCTTTTGAGTGAAATGAAGATTTTATTGAATGAAATTGGCCTGTGAATAGGCATTTACATAAGGAAGCAATTCCTGGAAAGAGGTAATTGCAAAAAAGAAATAAAAGAAAATACACATGTCGGCAATGTGGGGAACAGATATCCACCATGACTCAATTCAGCTATGACCCAGTATGCTTCACTTATCCGCAGATGCTCTGGCCTTCGAAAAGACTGACTGGACCGATTCCTTTCCTTAAAATTTCCACGTGTCAAAAGTGTTCACAGATCGAACGCAGATCGTAGCCTCTCGCTTTCAAATCCCTAACTTTTGCCTGGATCACCCTTTTCGGGTTTTCAATCCACCGGGATACCCATTTTTGCCAAAGTTGCCTTTTCAGGTTTTCCACTTTGCGGGTTTATTCTTTTTTCTTTTTATCCCTAACTTTTGCCCGAACCTTTTTCTTTTTATGGTTTGCCGGGATGCCCCTTTTTTGCCGGGACTTTCTTTTTATGTCCAGCGGGTCTCTTTTATGAAAAGTATTTTTTGACTACGTCTGCGTTCACAGGGAACGTAAAATCTTCGCCATCCATAGTTAAGAGTAATAAGGCTCCACCAGAGAAAACCTGTCTTACTACATATGGCCCTTCGTAGTTTGGAGTCCATTTGCCCCTGTGATCTGTTTGAGGAGGAAGGATCCTTTTCAAAACCAATTCACCAGTCTGAAAACACCGAGGACGCACTTTCTGATCAAAGGCTTTCTTCATCCTGCTCTGATACAACCGACCATGTGCAATGGCTGCCAATCTTTTCTCTTCAATATGGTTCAGCTGATTCAATCTGGAACGCACCCACTCAATTTCATCAAGCTTCACGTCTGCCAGAATTCTTAAAGAAGGAATCTCAACCTCTAATGGTAGAACTGCTTCCATACCATATACCAGTGAGAAAGGAGTTTCCCCAGTCGATGTGCGTACCGAAGTACGATAACCATGTAAAGCATAAGGCAGCATTTCATGCCAGTCTTTATAGGTCACTACCATTTTCTGCACAATCTTCTTGATGTTCTTATTCGCTGCTTCAACAGCCTCATTCATCTTCGGACGATAGGGAGAAGAATTGTGATGTTCAATCTTAAAGCTCTGACATAGCTCCTTCATCATCTTGTTATTCAAATTTGAACCATTATCAGTAATGATTCTCTCCGGGACTCCATACCGGCAGATGATGTCCTTCTTGATAAATCTGGCTACCACTTGTCTGGTGACATTAGCAAATGAGGTTGCTTCCACCCACTTCGTGAAGTAATTGATGGCAACCAAAATGAAATGATGCCCATTGGAAGCATTCGGCTCAATCTTTCCGATCATATCGATGCCCCACATGGCGAAGGGCCAAGGCGATGACAACACATTCAGAGGAGTCGGCGGTACATGCACCTTATCAGCATAAATCTGGCATTTATGAAATTTCCGGGCGTATTTGAAATAATCAGATTCCATGGTCATCCAATAATACCCCGTTCTCAACAGTTTTCTGGCCATAGCATGCCCATTGGCATGAGTACCGAAAGATCCTTCATGAACTTCCTCCATTAACAAGTTTGCCTCGTGTTCATCAACACAACGTAGCAAGACCATGTCAAAATTCCTTTTGTATAGCACATCGTCTTTATTCAGAAAGAAATTTCCCGCCAGCCTCCTCAGAGTCTTCTTGTCTTTGGTGGATGCACCTTCTGGATACTCTTGACTCTTCGGAAAAACCTTAATATCATGATACCAAGGTTTGCCATCTGATACACCTTCAATTGCAAACACAAAAGCCGGTCTATCCAGACGCATGATTTTGATCGAATGAGTTTCATTCCAATGATTCACCTGATACATCGAAGACAATGTTGCTAACGCATCGGCCATCTGATTCTCTAACCGGGGTATATGATGGAAATCCACTCTGTCAAAGAAAGGTAACAACCTCCTGGCATAGTTGTTATAAGGCACCAAGTTCGCTTGATGAGTTTCCCATTCTCCAGTGATCTGATTAACCACCAACGCGGAATCACCATAGACATCGAGGTTCTTGATTCTCAAATCAATCGCTTCTTCTAACCCCATAATGCATGCTTCATACTCCGCCTCGTTGTTGGTGCATATGAGTGCTAATCGGGCAGTGAAGGGTATATGAGAACCCTGTGGAGTCGTAATGACTGCCCCGATTCCGTTACAGTATGAATTAACAGCCCCATCAAAAACCAGCTTCCATTGGGACCCAATTTCTGGCCCTTCATCATGTAGAGGCTCTTCACAATCTTTCATCTTCAGATACATAATGTGCTCATCAGGAAATTTGAACTTCATCGGTTGATAATCCTCAATTGGTTGTTCAGCGAGATATTCTGACAAAACACTTCCCTTAATGGCCTTTTGGGAAACATATTGAATGTCGTATTCTGTCAGAACCATCTGCCACCGGGCTATTCTTCCAGAAAGCGCCTGCTTTTCAAACACATATTTGATCGGATCCATCTTCGAAATCAAGAGGGTTGTGTGGTTTAACATATACTGCCTCAAACGCTTAGCTGCCCAAGCGAGTACACAACATGTTTTCTCCAACATTGAGTACCTCGACTCACAATCAGTAAACTTCTTACTCAGGTAGTAGATGGCATGCTCTTTTCTACCTGACTCGTCGTGTTGACCGAGCACACACCCCATTGGGCTCTCAAGAACCGTAAGATACATAATCAATGGCCTTCCTGGCACTGGTGGCATAAGGACCGGAGGTTCCTACAAATATTCTTTTATTTTTTCGAACGCCTTTTGACAATTCTCGTTCCACCTGACCTCTTGATCTTTTCTTAGCAACTTGAATATCGGTTCACACGTGGCTGTCAGATGAGAGATGAATCTAGCAATGTAGTTCAACCTCCCTAAGAAACCACGAACCTCCCTTTCTATTCTTGGTTCAGGCATTTCTTGAATGGCTTTTACTTTAGCAGGGTCCACCTCGATACCTTTTTCGCTGACAATAAAACCCAGTAACTTTCCAGATCTCACCCCGAAGGTGCACTTGTTCGGATTCAACCTCAGTCTGAACTTTCTCAACCTCTCAAACAGTTTATGAAGATTCACTAGATGCTCTTCCTCCGTCTGTGACTTCGTAATCATGTCATCAACATAGACCTCGATCTCTTTGTGAATCATATCATGAAAGAGAGTCACCATAGCCCGCTGATATGTTGCCCCAGCATTTTTCAATCCAAAGGGCATCACTTTATAACAGAATGTTCCCCACGGTGTTATGAATATTGTTTTCTCCATGTCCTCTGGGGCCATCTTGATTTGGTTATACCCAGAGAAGCCATCCATGAAGGAAAACACAGAATACTGAGCGGTGTTGTCTACTTACACATCAATGTGAGGAAACGGGAAATCGTCTTTTGGGCTTGCTCTATTCATATCTCTATAATCAACGCACATCCTGACCTTTCCGTCCTTCTTAGGTACAGGTACAATATTAGCAACCCACGGAGGATAATTCGTTACAGCAAGAAACCCAACATCTAACTGTTTTTGAACCTCTTCTTTAATCTTGACGGCCATTTCCGGTTTCGTCCTTCTCAGCTTCTGCTTAACCGGAGCACATCCTTCTTTGAGTGGCAGCCGGTGTACCACGATGTCTGTGTCGAGCCCAGGCATGTCTTGGTAAGACCAGGCAAAGATATCCACATACTCTCGGAGCATTTCAATCAATCTTCCCTTGACAATGTCTTCCAAAGCAGCCCCAATCCGTACCTCTTTCTTTGCGTCCTCGGTTCCCAAGTTAACAACCTCGATTTCCTCCCGATGAGGCAGAATGATCTTTTCCTCCTGTTTTAAAAGCCTGTCTAATTCCTCTGGTAAGGCACAGTCTCCATCAGTCCCCTCTTCAGCCTGATATATGGGATTATCGAAGTCGTATCAGGCCATAGCTGAATCATGATGGGTGGAATCTGAACAGGAAAACCTGCATGATTGATGATATATGTTTATTATGGATGCATCAAACAAAAAACACATTGCCATTTTGCTGTGGTTTTAATGCAAAAACAAAAACAGAAAAACTGGGATCTAAACATTTGAATGTGAAAACGTCATTTATTAATGATAAAGTAAAGAATACAAAAACATTCAAGCCCCACAAACGAGAATCACTATGTCTTGGGCAGAACGTAGGATTAACAGAGATGACAAACAGAAGCAATTACTCTGGTCCGGTCACTTGAATGACTCTTTCCGACCACCAATTAAGAAGGCTTTGACCTGGGACACATGGGCGAATCCAACTATCCATATGACAATCACTATCCCCATCTTCCTCAATTGCATTGACTCTGTCAAAGAAAACACCGGCGCTGGTGAAACGGACTGGGCCATAGAACTTGGGAGGCTCTTCAGGACGCCTGGGTGGCTTATAACCCAGTCCATGAGTATCCTGCTTTTCCTGGACATCAATAATCTGACCCCACTTTCGTGAACCGCCGGCTTCAACCACGACCCGAGCATCTTTAAAGGAAAACATTGAAATCTCTGGCTGATGTACCACCGTAGGCTGAACCACTTCTGACTGGCTACCTTCCTTAAGAGGCTTCTCAGTGATCTTCACTGCTTCGAAACCCTGACATAGAGTTTCATGTATTTCACCATCTACCTCCACATACTTAAAAGTAGATAGCTGGCTTATCATAATATCCTCTTCTCCACAAACCGTCACCACATGCCTGTCTACCATATACTTTAACTTCTAATGCAATGTAGACGTCACAGCCCCAGCACTGTGAATCCATGGACGACCCAGCAAACAACTGTAGGCGGGTTGGATGTCCATGATATAGAAGGTAGCATCAAAAACTTCCGGCCCAACCTTAATTGGTAGCACAATCTCACCGAAAACATACCTCTTCAAGCCGTCGAAAGCGCGCACCACCAAATCACTAGGTGTGCATATCAACCCTCGGGTGTCCAGCTTCATCAAGGCTTTATTAGGCAGAACATTCAAAGAGGACCCAGTATCCACAGGCACATGAGACATCAACGAACCACGACATTCAACAGAAATATGCAAGGCATTGTTGTGGTTTCTCCCACCTGGAGTCAAGTCAACATCAGTAAAACCCAGACCATTGCCTGCATTGACATGGGCCACTACCCCCTCCAATTGATTAACAAAGATCTCTTGTGGTACATAAGCAGCATTCAGTACCTTCAGCAATGCATTTCGGTGTGCCTCAGAACACAATAACAGGGACAAGATGGAGATCTTGGACGGAGTCTGATGCAACTGATCAACGATCTTGTAGTCGCTCTTCCTGATTAATCTCATAAATTCTTCTACGTTCTCAAAGAAAGAATTATTAACCAGCCCTATCGTGGAGTCATTCACTACTGGTGCTTGCACAGAATTACCTACAACATGTTTCCCTTTGTCTTGTCCAGAACTACCAGCTTGATCATTAGAAGGGGTAAAGACCCTACCACTTCTCGTGATAGCCCCTGCCTCAATACTGCTTTCAACACAAGAGTTCAATACAGAAGTTCCCACTAGTTCTTGTTTCTGACCATTGATAAACACTTCGGCTCCGTAGTTCCAAGGAATGGCCTTGGTACTTTCATATGGTACGGGTCCGGGAGCTGTAATAATCACCGGTGCTGGTCTGACTGGCCCTGAAATAGTGATTGTCTTGAAAGGGATAGTAATGGTAGCAACTTCATTTTTCCTGTTAATAACCTCTTTCCGTTGGTCACATCGGTCAAACTGCAATTGACCTTCATCTATCAGCTTTTGAATTCCTGACTTCAACAAATCACACCAATTCACTTGCGACATACACTCTGAACAATTCTCATCACATCCGGGGGACTCCCCACCCCTCAATAACCTCTCCTTTACCACCATCAAAGGAGTCCTTAACTCATTAACGTCCGTAACCAAGCTCAAAGCTTCATTCTCCTCCAACACCGCATTAACCCTTGGCCCACCATGGTTTGGGATTGGGTTCTGGATGACATTTGGCCCATCACTTGAGAAGTTAATGGCCTTCGAATCCATTAAGTCTTGGACTACGTGCTTAAAAGCTTTGCAGTCTTCAATATAGTGTCCGAGTGCCCCAGAATGAAAGTCACGGTGGGCATTAGGATTATAACCCGGAGGTGGATTACCGATGAGAGGAGCTAGAGTCCTTTTCTGGATCAACTGCAACTGTAGAAAATGCTGAAACAACTGTGAATACGATAGAGGTGGAGTATCAAAATGTCGATTCTGCTTAGGCCTTGGCTAATACTGACGCGGAGCCTGATTTTGCTACTGCTGAGGTGGAAGCGCTGCAGGAATTGTCACTGAAGCTACCTGCTGGTTATAACTCTGATGCTGCTTTCCTTTACCTCAGTGAGACGACACAGAATTTGTTTCCTCCTTCTTCTTATAATTAGCGTAGGGTTTCTTCCCTTGACCTGAAGACGATCCATCACTACCTGCTACCTTCCCAGCTTTGATTCCACTTTCTAACATCTCCCTGACCATGATCAAATCAGCAAACTTGCCTGACGCGTAAGGTAACAGTTTCTCATAATAACGTCCCAGCAACGTATCCATAAACAAATTCAGCATTTCCTTTTCCAACATGGGCGGCTGCACCCTTGCCTCTAGTTCACGCTATCTCTGCGCATATTCTTTGAAGCTTTCATTATTCTTCTGAGACATATTCTGTAACTGGGTCCTGTTGGGAGCCATATCAATGTTATATTGGTAGTGCTTGATAAAGGCCTCGACCAACTCTCTCTAATTACGGACATGACATCTCTCTAATTGCATATACCACTCCAAGGATGCCCCAGATAGGCTGTCCTGGAAGAAATGCATCAGCAATTTCTCATCTTTTGAATATGCAACCATTTTTCGTGCATATGCCCTGACATGCGTCTTGGGACAAGTGGTACCATTGTATTTCGTAAAAGTGGGCGCCTGAAATTTATGCGGAATCACAACACCAGGAACCAGCCCCAAATCCTCCAGATCCATACCCACGGAATTTTGATTCACAACACCCCTTAGTTGCTCTTCAATCAATCTAAACCTCTGATCATTATCCACCTGAGGAGTAGCATCAACACCTTGCATAGAAAAAATGTCGTCCTATTGGTCATCATAACAACGGCCATGAACAGCACAAACACTATTTCCTCCTCCGACAACAGAAGGAATCACCACCTGCTCTCCTCCGCCCGGAGGTATCACAACACCAGGAATGGGGATCTCTGCACCCACAAGACCTCCCTGAGCACCGTTACCAGCAACGCCATTATGAACTCCACCATGAAGAACCCCGTCTTCATCCACCCTTGCCACTAAGGGTTGGACCAAAGTCCTCAATTGCTCTTGCCCTTGGGCAACCCCTTGCATCAGCTCCATGAATTGGTCTATACGGGCCTGCATGACAGCCATATCAGCTTGCATCTTCTCCATAATTCTCTTCTGATTTGATCTAGTAGAATACCGGTGAATCAGCTGGTTATCAATCCTGCCTGCAACCAAATAAAGGTTAGAAAAGCCCGAAGCGAACACCTGTTATGCAAAAATCATTATGACTATGCAAATGCAAATGAACATGTTTGAATATTTGCAGGGTGATCCACCCCTTGATTCCAGTTTAAAGACAAGATAAGATGACGCTGTTGCTCATATAAATCAGAGAAAATCACTGTCAGAGATTACAACCCAAAATAACAATAAGTCTGAAACAAGAGAAGCAAGGATCCCAGCCAACAATTCTGGTGGTGACCCGAGATACAAAGAAAAACAAACTAAAGAGTGTCACCCACTGCCTGATCTAGAGCCTTCACTCCTAGGCCTCTTCACCTCAGCTTGTATCTTCAGCTCTGCTATGGTTGCTATGGCTCCATTCAGTCGCTCCTCGACTGCGTGTCTCTGGAACGTCCCAGATAAGATCTCCTCGTCTTTCTTCTTGAGCTTCGTCTTTAAACTCTCGATCTGATCTAGGAGCTGATCTTCTTTCTGCTTGTTGGTTGTGATTGCAGTATCTCGATAAGCGTTGAACTTGTGAATTTTTGACCAAGCCTTGGCTAGGTCTTCCTTCTTAGATTTGAGAATCCTGCTAACACCTTTCAGAGCTTGTCCTACCTTTTGTCTGGCTATGACCTCTTCAGCTAGCTCAACTTCTTTCTTATCGAGCAATTCTGTTTTCACCTTGGCGACATGAACAGCTTCGCCTCGCTCATGTTTCAATTGGTAAATTTCTCTTTGCAGCTCACCGTTCTCCTCTCGAAGCTTCTCCTTTTCATCCCACAGTTTGTTATACTTCTCTATCTCAATTGTGGTCGAAGATTCAATCAGCAGGGGGTAATATGGTGGTTCTCTGTAGAACGGTAGAAGTACACTCTCTAGTCTCCTCTGAATCCATTCCTCGTATGCAGGGAAGGCTTTGTTGTTACACTTTCCAAAAGAAGTCTTTCCTTTCTTGTGGCGGTCTCCCCAAGTATTTGCAGCTTCCTTTAACACTTCCAGATTGACTTCTCCACTCACATATAGAGACTCTTGAACATCTTGGTCCTTTGGCGGCTCCTTCAAAGCATACCCAAATTGCCTAATAGCAAGAATAGGATTATAATTAATTCCCCCTTTTCTTCCTATTAAAGGTACGTTTGGGTAACCTCCGCAACCGATCAGGATCTCTTGGCCCAGCAAATCACGATTGATCCAAATCAAGTTGTCAGCCCTTAATCCCATCAATCTCCTTGACCAGTCCAATGTTTCTTTAGTGTCTTCGAATGCCCCAGAGTCAGGAAGGCGATCGGCAAACCATTTGTACAGAACTGGAGCACAAAAGTAAAAAGGTCCTCCTCTCCTCTTCTCATTCTTATAGTGCATCGAATAGTACAGATCCCCAAGCAAGGTAGGTACCAAATTCTTTGTGATGAATATCCGAATAGCGTGCACGTCTACGAAATCCTTCACATTAGGGAACAATGTCGTTCCATAAACACACATAGCCAGAATTGCATTGAACACCGACCAATACTTAGCCTTTGCACAAATAGCAGCCTACTCGATCAAAAACTTCTTGTGAAAGCCTTTATAACCTCCTTTACTCGCAAAATTCTTCTTCAGCAAAGACTGATCCAAGCGTAATGCAGCAGCAACCTTTTCCAGATCGGGAAACTCCTTAGAAGGATAGAAGGGAACTTCTTCTTTGACAGAAACATCTAAAATGAGAGCATACTCTTCCAATGTCGGAGCTAAAAGATAATCCACAGATAGAAAACACTATAGGTGAGGGTCATAAAACTATGCCAGAGTATGCAGAGCCCTGAACTCATAGTTGGTAACGTCTCGGGCGAAACTCAGAATCCTCCCATATTCTCCTCTAAAGTCTGCCAATACCCCGGGTTTTGCCATAGCCGAGATCTTGTGCACAGCATCTAAATGAAGCTCTGGGAACTTGTATAGGATGATATTCTTTCTTTCTTCAGTGCTAGTATTCATCATGGACAGTCTTCGGACAACCGGAATCAAAGTTAGGATGCAACCCTACAAATGAACAAACATGTTAGAATGCAAAATGATGATGAAAATGCAAACATGGGATTAAGGTATCCATGATGCTCAAAACTGCTGTTATTCTGCTGATTGAATAAAACCCCAAATATCAGAAAACCAGAAGTCCAGAATAAAAGCCCATTCAAACTGCCAGAAAATCAAGATAATAACAGTACACCGATGACAATTCCAGAAAACCGGGTAGGTTGAAGGTTTCGGTTACCTGCAGACCTGCAAACACCCATCCCCTCTCACATGTGGGTTCTAGAAAATGGGATCCTCAGTCTCGGATTCTCGATTTGAGAAGCAATAGTACATTCATCCCTCGGGGTACAATACTATCTCCAAACAAAGAGGTCGTCCACTGATTCCCCCAAAAATAAGGGCCATCCTATGGTAAGTTCTCAGCATTGGGTCCTTGGATCGACAAGTGTAATAGGTTTGCCATTTCTGGATTTCCATTATCATATGCCGGGAGGAGAGGCGTTGCTGAGTCCTCAGGAGACGGTCGCCAGAGTCGACAGTTTTCCAGGTTATATTCCATCGTCTGCCCCAAATGCGCGGGATAGAATATTACCAAGGAAACCTCGTCTGGATGTGGAGTTTTCATGTATACTAAGTCTGACCAAATGCCAAACAAGTCACACTAATTTCCACGCTAATCATAGGTGTATGCTCAAGCCTGGGTATTGGGCTTTTCTCTCATGAATCCAACCCACCCTACAAACAGAAAATCCAGCAGCAGAACAGTACAGCAATAAAAAAATGCAATGCAATATATGCGGTAAATACAGTAAAACAGTAATATATAATAATATACAACAAAATAAAGCACAACAGATAAACACCCAATGAAATAAACAAACAAGCGCTAGGATTGACTCGCAAAAGGGGATGGACCAGCAAGAGGTCAACCTATCCCCAGCAGAGTCGCCAGCTGTCGCTCCCGAGGATTTGCATCCATGGTGCAAACGTGAAAGTGGCGCGGTAAACAGAATCGCCAGCAATGCGTATTTATCCCAAGAGAGGGAAAAGAAACATTGTGTAAACCTGAGGGAAGAGGAAAGAACATGATCTCGCGACCAAGAGAAACGGGTAAGGGAGTCGGTTACGCGAAGGGAAGGTGTTAACACCCCACACGTCCATCGTACTCGATGGGACCCACGCTTGTTGTCTCGATCAAAGGGTGTCGTCATCTGGAGCTCCACTGCCACTGGAAACGAGAAGGGACGGGAACGGAGAAGGAACGAAGAAACGAAGAATAAAAGAAAAAGAAGTGACTTGATAGGACATCGCTCATCCTACGCCTACATATTCCCTCGTGCAATGGGAAAGTCAGAGTCAACGTATTTCGGACATGAACTAGGGGGGAGGTTGCTCGCCAAGACATCGCCGTCTTGTGACTACGTATCCTCAATCGGACGAGAAAGAGGAAATCAGTGCAGTCGTAGTTCGACCTAACGAGGTTGGTTAGTGTTTTTTATGAGCGACGTTAAATTCGCGTCCGGCAGTTAGGGTAGATGCCTGTTTGTGACGAGACGGAAGTAACATGCCTTTTTCTGAAAAGGATTTGAAATTAACGATCTCGAAGGATGAAAAAGGTTTGAGTTTGTTTTTGTGTTTTTTAGACAGAAGTGGATTGAAGTTAGTTCGTAACTTATATTTCACTAAAGTCTACCATGCGGGAACGAGTGAATCGCATGGTCGCCCCCAAATGGAACGTATGCTAAACACTCTAGAAGAGGAGGGGAGACCCCTCGTTCTTCACTTCCTACACTTAAGGCTCGAGCGCAATATTCGTTATATTTATTAAGTGTCTTAGAAGTGTTATGAGATGAAAAGAGAAGACACAAGGAAGAAGGGTTGACTCTAAGGGAATCACTATCCAAGTGTTGTCATGCAAAAGGGTGGTCCTATGGTTAGTGAAGTTTAGGCGAGAAACAACTACATAAGACCTAATGCTAATCCTACTCCAAGCTTAGTCGAAAATTAAGTTGGACTAGGTAGCTCTAAGGGGAAAAAAATCCAAGACTTAAACAAGTCTTGATATCCAAGGGAAGAAAAGAGTGAAGGAGACGAAAGAGGAAAGGAAGCGAATGAATAAAAACAGTAGCTACCACAACGTCCCTGCACCAAAATAGCGGTAAAAAGTAGCCCACAAGCAGCACAGCTTATAACAGCATGCAATTCAGCACAAGAAAGGGTGTAAAATGTCAGCCAGCAGCACATAAAACAGCACACATACACTTAGACAGCTGTAGAAACAAGGCAACATGCAATACATTTGAATACGAATCAAGCATGGCAAAGAAAACACGCATCAAACATCATGTATTATGATTACAAACACATCATTTATCATGGCAAACAACACTTGGAGACAACATGAAAGAATGCACCACATCATGAGAGGATGCACAACATCAAGCATATGAACAAAATTGAAAACAAACATGTATCTCATAAAATTAAATGCACACAATCAAGTTCAAACAAACAACTCCAACAACATCAACAACAAGTCACAATCAATATGCTTAAGAAGTGTGAGTTATGTGTTCATCGCATCAATTAATCAACAACGCAAACGTAAACATTTATCGACGAAAACCAAGACTCGCGTGTTGAAGAATCATATCCATGCCCAAGTGTGAGGTACAACAGCTCAGGAATAATCCACAAATCAATGACATATTAATCCATGAAGTTTAGGCATGCATCGGATCTCAAACAACAAGAAAATGCAAGAAAATATCACTCTGCAGCAGTGGTAATCGATTACTCACTTTGAGTAATGGGTTACTCAGTTGAAATTTAGCCAAAAGCGTGAAAATTAGGCAGAGTAATCGGTTACTCTGTTAGGGTAATCGATTACCACTGAAACAGAGGCAGAAAATCAACTTTGAAAAGCACTTTTCAGCATCCAATCACTTATGCAAACATCCAAATGATCATGCAATCAATTAATCATAAAATTCACATCAAATATCAGTAATCAAACACCAATTTCATCAATCAAACAACAAGATCACAAATCAAATTAAGCAAATGGGTCAAATCACATCACAAACCAAGGATCTACATTGCATAAGTTGAAATTAAGCTAAATCAAACATAGATCTAAGGAAAACCAACCTACAAGGCTGAGATTTGCCTTGGTGATTGTTGAGCACGAAAATTGGTGAATCCAAGCAAGAAAACTAGAGATCTATACAATAATCTTCAAGATCCTAGCAAGAAACTTCAAGATCCAAGCAAGAACACTCCAAATAATCAAAACCTGCTCCCAAAAGTGATTCCAAGATCCAAACAAGTAGCTATATCAGAATTGAACCAAGAATGATGATGTGATGGAGGTTTAGCTCAAGAATTCACAAATTCCAATGAAGAATTTGTGAATCTATGGATATGGAGCTTTGGTGAGGGGTTGAATATGAAGATGAAAAGTGGAAAAAGTGAGAGAGAATTGAGAGAAATTCTGAAAAATTGGAGAATGAAAATGATCTAGGTTCAAGAGGTTTGGAATGAATTGGTTTAAATAGAAGCTAGGTTAGGAATCCAAATGTGGTTTGGAGTGAGGTTAAGTGAGTGGAAATTGGGGTGAAATGTGAATTAGGAAATGAAATGAGGAATTAGAGTGGAAAAAATGATGAAGAGGATTTGAATTTTGGGTGGAAAATGATGAAAATAGATCAGTCCTAGATCCTTCCCACATATGCACAAGCCAAGCACATGACCACAAAATACTCCAAAATTCTGCAGTGCTGAAAATGCCACATTTTTGCAATTTCGCCCAGAGTAATCGGTTACTCACTTTGAGTAATTGATTACTCAGTTCAAAAATTCAAAAATTGGTGCCAAAAGGAGGGAAACTTGGATATTCGCCCGGTTCCGCCTGTTCTGGACCATGATAGACCTCTGAAACTTGCCAACTGATATTACCACTGGAATACACCCGAAATATGCTGAGAAATGTTTTTTGCACTCGGATTAAACTGCTGATACCAACTGCCTGGTGCTGAATAACTGATCAAAAATTGACTGTCGGGGTTTCTGATCATCCAACCACTTAATAAGCAAGATAAATGCTCAAAAAGACTTGGAAAGCTATCTGCTTGACTCTGAACACTGTTAACAATCGTACTGGATCTGATGACGCCGTGAGCTTCCAGAGAAAACCTTGATCCCATGCTCAAAAGAAAAATGCAAAATGTAGGAATGATAATGCAGATGAAAGGAAGCATAAACCAGTTAGGTCAGAAACAAAAGGGCAAATTTTGAGGTGTTACTGTGGTAGGGAACGTGAATGAACAAAATTAACGAGGATGAAGCAAAAGTGAGTTCTACAAACTTGTGTGAAAGACCTAGAATGAAATCCATTCAAATTTAATACAAGTTTGCAGCTCTCACTTTAGCTTCATCCTCTTTTCATTGTGGATGCCATTCTGGGACATGTACATTTCTGAAACATTTTATGAGTTAATATGTTGTTGTTGTTGTTAGTAATAAAAGTTGTGTGTTGTATGTAGTTTATGCTATGTTTTGGATGATTTTGTTATTGTTAATGAGAGTTGTCTGTTGTATCGTGTATGTTATTTAAGGTTTGTTGTTAATGAATGTTGTTGTTAAGGTTTATTTAGAAGATGAGTTTATTATATCTTATGTGGTTTGAGTATTTTCCAACACCTTACTGAATATATAACTTTTCGGATTGTATTAGAAAATTATAATATGATATATAAAGTTATATTAGAAAAAAAGTTATATCGTTCAATGCTAGACAAAAATTCTTCAACCCATTGTCTACATTTCGCTCTTTAACAGTTAGAACGTAGTTTAATGCTTCTATTTCTTGAACTGCCCCTTTCTCCACATCTAATTTTGTTTTCAAAGTAAATAATATTTTGTAAAATTAACTAGAGGTGAATGAAGGGGAGGTTGAAGAACTAGGACAACTAAACCAAGTTCTAACTGTTAAAGAGCAAAATGCGGATAAAGAGTTGAAGAATTCTTATCTAGCATTTAACGATGTAACTTGTTCTTCTAATATAGCTTAATTTATCATATTATAATATTCTACAACAGTTGTTTAGCACAACCGTTGTTGAATGTTATGCGTTAAGAATACCACAACGGTTGTTTAAAGAAACTGTTGTGATATGTAGCGCATTACCTAGTTTATAACTATGGTCACACGACCGTGGTGGAAATCATCATACATACAACCACCATACCTTGAAATAGTTGGTCAGACAAGGTGGTATCCCTTTTCCAACTGTTGTGAAATGAGTTTTACGTAGAAGTGGCACATTGGTCTAACATTTTAATTTTGTGTATATCTTCAAAGCACCTCGGTAGACCTGGGATATTCACATGCATGCCAAATATTAGTTTAACTTTATCACTATGGTGCATTTCCACAATACTGAGCCTGATAATTGGTATTAATGAAGTTCAAATGACTGCATCGTCACCAACCCTTAAGTAGGCATCTTGTATAGCAGATATGACATCTATATAAACTGATGCATAAAATGTACTTTTTAGTTTACTAAAAATTAATATTAAAAATATATTAAGAAATGATGAAAAAATCCATAAAATGGATGGAAAAATCTTCCTTTTGCACATGTGTACTGCATATGACACATTGCAAAAAAATTTATGCAGGAAATCAAAGAGAAATTTTTTGCAAAAAAATTGTGAACATGGGTAAGTATCTCTATTTGTCATTGCACCTATAATTTAAGGTTAAATTTATACATTGAAATTAACAATGTTTATAATGCAGGGCATGCTTTAAATCGGCCATCATTCAGACACTACCGCAAGGAAATAAGATTGTCGAATGAACAAGCTTTAAGGTAGATGGATAAAATTCCAGTGGAGAAATGAACAAGGGCATTTTACGAGTGTCGACAATGAGGTCACATGACAATAAACCTTGTTGAATCAATGAATTATGTTTTTAAATGCACTAGGAATATACCCATAACAACATTGATGAGAGTGACCTATTATAGGCTGTGAACACTATTTATTAATAGAGGTTCAAAATGGAATGCAACGTTTCAATAAGGCCAATTGTTCACACAAAAATTGCATAAAGGTGATGAAAGAGAAAATTGGCAAGTCAAACACACATCTGATGAGATTTGAGCACCAAATTAATATCTCAGCGTCAAGGAAACAATGGACCACAGTGAGGGAAAACCAATGGGATATTATTGTGTCGGTCTATATAAAGATTGGTGCGATTGCGGAAAGTTTCAATTCTCTCGTGTCTCTTACTCACGAGTCATTGCGGTATGTTCCAAAGTTTTTAATGACGTGGCATCCATGAATAGGATAATTTATTATTTATTATCATTTTTTAAACAATTAATTAACAATTAATCATTATATCATTTTTTATTAAATTTTTTAAATATTAAATAAATAAATTGAGAAAAGTAAATGTTGGGCCTTAGCCCAATTCATCACTCGTCATCCTAACATTCCAATTACAAGTTGATGTTAGTGAAACATGTATAAACATTTAAACAAAGTACAACTCAAACAATGTGGGACTTGGCTTACCACTTAAAGTTGCTGCACCAAATCCATAACTCTTATTCTTCTTCAACAACAAATTTTCTATAAACTCAACTTACCTCACCTTTCCATAAACTCAACTCACCTTATATCACTAAGAAAAACCTGAAGATAAAGCAATAGTTATACGTCTCTCTTTTCCCGTGGTTCTCTTTGTTGAAACATGATGTCTTGTTCAGCCATGTTTTGCAGTACATGCCTACTTAGCGCATGATACAAAAACACGTTCCAACTAAATAGATATTGTATAGTAGATATTTTTTCCCAACAAGAATAATAGACACCTTAAATTTATTAAACGATAGGCTTCGATCTAGAGGAGGTGAATAGATCATAAATTAAAAAATTGAACATTTAGTAAAAATGGTTTTCAAAAGTTTTATGACACAACGAAAATGACCTGAATCGAATAGTCTAACCAAACCTACTATCGAAAATCTCGGATATGCGTTAAGTTACACAATTGAATAATAATAAACACAAATTTTTCAACAACGATTAATGACAAACCAATTAAATGTTAAGCTACACGTAGAGCTTATTTCCAATGATCAAAAATTGGTTAAAAGCAATAGACACTGTTAAGTATTAACAAGTGTGAGTATTGTGGATAATAGTCCCACATTGGATAGGAATGTGATGGCTTGAGCATTTATAAGTGGGAGAACCCACACACCTATCACCTTAAGGTTTTGGGTGACTATGTGGTGTGTCTCTTACAAAGGTGTTGCTCTAGAAAAAGAAATCCCACAATGTTCAAAATCTCCCTAGTAGAAATCTTCCCCTAATAGTAGTATCAGAGCCTGGTTCGAGTAAAGAATCAGCTTACTTGTATCAAAAGTACTCCCCACAGGTGGTGGTTAGGAGGTGTCCCGTTGAAGGGTGTCAACGGCGGTACAAGGGTGTTGAGTAAGAAACACACAATAGAAAGTGCAGTTGCACAGTTGAAGATTACGCTTAAACTCACACTTGAGGGTGAGTGTTAAATATTAACAAGTGTGAGTATTGTGGATAATAGTCCCACATTGGATAGGAATGTGGTGACTTGAGCATTTATAAGTGGGAGAACCCACACACCTATCACCTTAAAGTTTTGGGTGACTATGTGGTGTGTCTCTCACAAAAGTGTTGTCCTAGAAATGTGGTGACTTGAGCATTTATAAGTGGGAGAACCCATACACCTATCACCTTAAGGTTTTGGGTGACCATGTGGTGTGTCTCTCATAAAGGTGTTGCTCTAGAAAAAGAAATCCCACAATGTTCAATGCTCTCTAGTAGAAATCTTCCCCTAACAGACACAATTTATCGAACACCTTGAGTGCAATCGATAACAAATATTCGATAATTTGCAAATACTATATATATATATATATATATATATATATATGTACACAACATTAGTTGATTTATTATGTAAGATTTTATTTTTTAATGTTTGGGCACTCAATAACCAAGTTATTATCTATATTAACCAATTTATTACATTCAATTAATCAATTTTATTTTACTAATTTTTAATGTCAAGACACATTAACCAAACTATGTATTCTCTTTGTCTCAAATTATAAGTCATTTTGTAAAAAAAAATTGTCCCAAATTATAAATCACCTTACATTCCCAATGCAATATTAATGATATTTTTTCCAATATACCCTCAAATATTTATTATTATTTATTCTTTCAACTCTTTTAATTTTTTCGGTGTAATTATGAGGGTTATTACTGTAAAGTCACATATAATTTATCTTTTTCACAAAGTAATAATTAAGTTTTTTAATTCGTGTGAAATGCTCAAAACGTCTTATAATTTAGGACGGAGGTAATATTGTATTAACCGGATTTTTACACATCATTAACCAAAATTATTTTGAAAATGAAAAAAAAAATTATAAATGTTATTACTCACCACCATATTCGTAAATAGTAAAATACGATGTAAGTGTAAAAATTTAGTATAAACATAGTATTTTTCTACAACTTTTAATTCCAGATCCAAAGATAAATATAATATTGAGACTTCTTCCCTTCTCTTTTATAAATAAATTTAGACTTTTAAATTTATTAATTAACTAATGTATTTAAAATTATTCAATAAATATAAAAGTCAACATTTTCTTTTAAAAAAATGAATTGAGTACTTCTTGTGGGCCAATAACTTCAAAATAAATAAGCTCGTGCATATGTACTAAAAATGCGGTGTAGCAATATTGGTCATAAAAATGTTCATGTGGGAATGTCTATAAATTTGTTAAATGATTAAGGAGTGGTCACAATTTAGTCTAACTGATTATTTTTAGAGCTGTCAAAACGGGTAGCCCGGCCCTAAACGGGCCAGCCCTGGCGGGCCTCGGGCTTTTCCGGGCCGGGCTCAAAAAGCTCATTTTGAATACGGACTCCTTTTTTACTACCCAGACCCAGCCCTGTCTGGGCTGCGGGCTACCCAGCCCTAAAACGGGCCCGGCCCTAAACGGGCTCATTTTAAAAAAAAAAATTAAAAAATTCATTTTTTAATAATATATAATGTAATAGAAATTAATATTCATTTTAATATATAATATTATAGAAATTAATACTCATTTTAATGATCTTAATGTAATATATTCATTTTAAAATACTGTAATGTAATATAATGTAATAGAAATTAATGTTCGGGTAGTCACTGAAGTGTGTGTGGACCGAACCAAAGATGCACTAACACATTGTATCCAAATGTTTCTTGGGCCAAATTTATTTTTTAGGTCCAATTATATATATTTATTAATTTATATTATGGGCCAAATAGTTAAATTAATTCTTTTAAAAAAAGTTGTCGGGCTGACGGGCTACCCATAGCCCATACGGGCCGGCCCATTTTTTTTTGGACTTTTTCGGGCCGGGCTAAAAAAGGCCCGAAATAATATGGGCTTCAAAAATAAGGCCCAAGCCCTAACTTTTTTCGGGCTCGGCGGGCCGGCCCATGGGCTTCGGCCCATTTTGACGGCTCTAATTATTTTAACCAAACTATTTTCCAAAACATGTTTAAGCTATTATTATATTATGCAACTAATTAAATATTTTCTTGTTGCATTTTATAGAAGAATACAACTGTACAAGAAATCTAGTGCAACTTGAAGTATTTATAAATTACAAGTATATTAATGTATCATTCATCTGAGGGAAAGCAAACCGTGCAGTAGCAGCATTGCAGTCTCTGAATGGCTGGCGACATATTGGGATGAGCTAGCTACTACCTAGCTGTTTTTCTATGACTAAGGTATTAAATTCATTTTAATGAACACTTTGCCAAACAGAATTCTCCCAAAAGGTCACATGGTATTCTCACCAAAAAACTTTTCCAATTTGGACTTAGAAATGTATTCAATCTTTGTGTAAATTATGCCACATAATAAACCAATTAAATATGATTCATTAGATTCCTCAATAAGTCCAAGAAAAGAAAAAAAAAACATTTGAGATGATAAAGAGTTTTATTATAGTAGTTTATGTTCAAATGGATTGATACATAATTAATTATTAAATATTATTAAACCCTAATTATAGATGAATTATTTGATTGAATTTTATCCTTGAAATGAATGGATTTTGATGTATTGGGAAAAACACTCAAGTCCCACATTGGTTAAAGATACAATCTACCAAGGGTTTATATAGAGTGGCACTCCGCACGTTACCAATTGATTTTGTAGGATTGAATTAGGTCAAACTCTAATTCTATCGTGATGGGTTATATCATTTAGTTAAGTTTAATGAGAATGTCTTTGTCCTCATCTGTTTACTTATTTAAGTGTTGTCTCATTAAACGATTAACATACTCTGAAAATCATTTATAAAAATGAAGGTAGTAATCATTTCAAACTCATTCTTATCGTCGACAACTTCTCTAAGTATACAAGAAACATTTTCTATAATATTTGATTATTCTTTATAATATGTTATAATTTGTATCTATCGAATTTAATTAAATTTTTGTCAATTATTCTTTGATATAATTATATTTTAGTGACTAAATATTTGTACACTGTTATTATATTTCTTATTTAATCCTTTTGATACTCTAATTTGAGATAAAAGAATTTCTCTCTAAAGACATGTAGTGTTTTAATTTAATGAAATCCAATAATTAATTTCAAATCTTATTTTTATTAAAATAAATTTTAATTTTCTTTGTATTATGTAAGTGATAAACATATTCTATCAGTATGACTTTGTTAGATATGTTTATTGTGTGATAGATAAAATAGTTGAATATTTGTTTAAATATTTTTCAAAACTCTTAATCTTAGTTCAACTATTATTCTCTATCAAGTAGGAGAATTTATAAGTCAATTTTATAAAATGAGAATCAAATAATATAAAATATAATATTATTTTATGGAGACTTATATTGAAGATATTATAGTCTTATGTTATTCATAAAAATTTATGACTATTTGTGTTATATCATTAATATTAATTAAATTAAAGTCTCATATTTTTATGTTGCGTATAACATAAAATGTTTCTCAAATGTGTGTGATTATATTTGTAGAATTCGATTTTTGAGTGATTCATTAAAATTTTGTATAAAAACCTATATCATATTAAAATTATAGGGATTTGATCTCAGTCAAATGATAATAAGTCTTTTATATGACCATCATACTCTTTCATATGAAATAGTCTAAATAATGATATATTCTAAGTTTAAATGCAGTTTTAGTTCCCCTGTTTTGATATTCTCAACTTTTTAGTCTCCTTTAAAAAAACCTATTTTTCCCCCTCTTTATCATATTTTTGTTTTGTGTTTTTTGTTTTGGTCGCCCATCACATAGCATTCAAACTTATGACATGGCAAGGTGAAATTAGCTCCACGATATTAAAATTTTTGCCACATCATTTCAATCATTTTGTAAAAATATTATTTATTATTATTAACATTTTACTTAATTATAATTTATATTTATTATTAATTATTAAATTAGAAAAAATTAAAATGTTGCCTTCTTCTTCCTACCATCGTCTTCCTCCCCTTCTTTCATAAACCCTAAAAAAATCCTCTGCCATTTTCATATCATTATCGCAGAAACCTTCGTACTTTTTTTAGCTTACTTATTCTTCTTTGATTGTTTGGCTTAAGGGTATGTTGGTTAGACTCATTTATTTTGAAGATGCACTTGTTCAAGATTTATCTCCGGTATATAAAATTGGAGAACTTAGATCTTCTAAGTCTGAATTAATTGATTGATTTGGAAGTGATACCAAATTCCATTGAATTTGGTAATCTGTGTAATCTAGTACATGGAAAGGCTTTGAATGTCTTTTTTATCACTCATTGTATTGAAAATTTAATAAAACTTAGTGTGTTGCTTCTAATACATGTTCTATAACTATTATCTTAGTTTAAAAGATTATTCTTTTTTACAATCGCATAACTTCATTTTCCAGTTATACGTGTTCATTATTTTATATCTAATACTCCATATATATTAATATCAATTAATTTATAGAGAACACAAAACATAAAAATTTCAACTCATATGATATTGTGATCAATCTGCAAATTTTGGGTCAAAATAACAAGTTTTTGTAGTTGACTTTGTTGAGTATAGCAAGTGTGAGTAGTATGGGTAATAGTCCCACATTTGATAGAAATGTGGAGACTTGAGCATTTATAAGTGGGAGAACCCATAGACATACCACCTTAAGGTTTTGGATGAATATGTGGTGTGTCTCTCACAAAGGTGTTGCTCGGAAGTCCCACAATGTTCAATGCTCCCTAGTTGAAAAAATACTCCCAAGAGACATTGAATATTGTGGGACTTCTTTCTTTGAGCAACACCTTTGTGAGAGACACACCACATATTCACCCAAAACCTTAAGGTGATATGTGTATGAGTTCTCCCACTTATAAATGCTCAAGTCTTCACATTTCTAACCAATGTGAGACTATTACCCATACTACTCACACTTGTTATACTTAACACTCCCCCTCAAGTGTGAGTATATCCACAATTCTTCCACAATGCTCCCCCTTAAGTGGAAGCTTCATCCACATATACTTGTATCATCGTTGACACTCTTCAACGGGACACTCAACCCACCGCCTGTGGGAAACTTTTGATACAAGTGAGTCGGTCCTTCACTCGAACCAAAGGCTCATGATACCACTTTTGTGGGAGATTTTTCACTAGGGAGCGTTGAACATTGTAAGACTTTCTTTCTAGAGCAACACCTTTGTGAGAGACACATCACATGCTCACCTAAAAGTAGTATCATGAGCCTTTGGTTCGAGTGAAGGACCGGCTCACTTGTATCAAAAGAATCCCCACAGGCGGTGGATTAAGTGTCTCGTTGAAGAGTGTCAACGACGGTATAAGTGTATGTGGATGAAGCTTCCGCTTAAGGGGAGCATTGTGGATAGACTCACACTTAAGGGGGAGTGTTAAGTATAACAAGTGTGAGTAGTGTAAGTTATGTGGTTTTTGGGTTGGCAACATTTTGGTAAAACATGTTGTCAGCAAGATGTTAAGCCAGCTGTTCTGCTATAAGAGTCAAACATCATGTTCAGCATGATGTTGTGACATGTGCCAGGACATGTTATACCAGAAAGTTAGGGCATAACTGTTTTGGTATTTTAAGTGTGTGTTTTGAGTGTGTTTTAATTCACATGTTATTGTTATCCAAGGGAGGATATTTTGGGAACTTCTATTGTGACAAATTTGATTGTATTTCTTAAAAAGGATCATTGGTCCTTTTTAGGAAACTATATGTTATTGTTCCTATTATTGTGTAGGATATTATGCAATTGATTTAAAGCTGATTCTTGGTGATTTGCGTTTTATTTTGAGAGCTCAAGCCCATGCAGCTGTGATGTTTATTTAAAGGGGTTTTCTAAACCTAACGAAAGCGTGGATTTGAAGAATTGGGATTAGCCGTGTATTGGTGGTTCTTTAGGGTTTAGTGTGTTTTCTTTGTATGTCACTCTTGTATCAGTTTTGATGCATTGAGTTGTCTGATTGTTAATTGTTAATTGTTCACTTATAAGCTTTTAAGCAAGAGTGTCTTGTTCTTAGTTAAAGCTTTTAAGCAAGAGTGTCTTGTTCTTAGTTAATGCTTTTAAGCAAGAGTATCTTATTCTTAGTTAAAGCTTTTAAGCAAAACTAAGTATTGTACTTGAAAGTGTTGGTACTTCTATTTTGGGTTGTTGTTGAATTGTCACTTGTTTGTGACTGATAGAATGTGAGAGAGGGATCTCATATCTAGAGGGTGTCTAGGTAGAAGTTGCACAAGATAGTGATTATGTGATAAGTTGTAAATAGGGGAGTTTAACTTTGAAATAATATTGTCATATAGTGAATTTCCTTCCTGGCTTGGTAGCCCCCAGATGTAGGTGACGTTGCACCGAACTGGGTTAACAACTACTGGTGTTATTTGTCTTTCTGTCATTTATTTTTCTGCATTTTTGTGAGTGTTCAAACTGTCTTGATCCCAGTGTTGGGACATCTGTCTCGACATCTGGTGTCTGTGTGCCAGAATTTCAATTAGCATCAGAGTAGGTCACCATGTTCTATTTTTTTGGGTGAGCTCCAGGGGTTTTTGTTTTTTTTTTTCTGGCACTATGGACAAGGAAGGTGGAGGGAATGTGAATAGACCACCTATCTTGGATGGAACCAACTATGACTATTGGAAAGCACACATGTTGGCTTTCTTAAAATCCATGGATAGCAAAACTTGGAAAGCTGTCATCAATGGCTGGGAACATTCTGTGGTTAAAGATAAAGATGGGAAGGAATCTTTGAAACCTGAAGAGGACTGGACCAAGGAAGAAGATGAGACTGCTCTTGGAAACTCCAAAGCCTTGAATGCTTTAGTCAATGTAGTTGACAAGAACATATTTAGGTTGATCAACACTTGTAATGTGGCTAAGGATGCTTGGGAATTTCTCAAGATAAATCATGAAGGCACATCTGAGGTAAAGACGTCTAGACTTCAGCTGATCACTACCAAATTTAAAAATCTAAAGATGAGGGAATATGAAAGTATTCATGACTTTCACATGAATATTCTTGAAACAACTAATGCCTTTAGTGCCTTAGGAGAATAGATATCAGAAGAAAAACTGATTAGGAAGATTCGTAGGTCTAACATGAAGGTTACAACCATTGAAGAAGCCCAAAACACCAACAGTATGAGAGTTGATGAGCTAGTGGGGTCACTTCAAACTTTTGAATTGACTATGAATGACAGAATTGAAAAGAAGAACAAAAGCATTGCTTTTGTAACCAATGTTGAAGATAAAGAGGGTCAAGCTAACCTGGATTCAGACGAGGGACTATCAAATACCATTCTTATACTTGGGAATCAATTCAATAGAATTCTGAAGAGAATGGACAGAAATGGAAGACCAGGTGTCAAGGACATCACATCTGACATCAGGAATAACTATGATTCTCAAAAGAATACCAGAACTAAAGAGAAATCAGATCAAAGTAAAGGGATTCAGTGTTATGAGTGTGAAGGTTTTGATCACATTAGGCCAGAATGTCCCAACTATCTCAAGAAACAGAAAAAGGGCTTGACTGTATCCTGGTCTGATGATGATGAGTCAGAAGATGAATCCAACACAAAAACTGTCAAACCTGTTACTGCTCTCTCGGGCAGATGGGCAGATGAAGTAGAATGTGATGAAAATGTCCTCTATGGAGATTTGGATGTGTCCTACAAGGAAACTTGTGACAAATGTGAAGAAAGACTTAAGACAGAGGCAAATTAGAGAAAGGTCATAGCTGGATCGGAAAATGAGAAGAAGGAACTCTTATGTACTATTTCTCAGCTTAAAAATGAGGTAACTCTCTTAAACTCCAAGCTTTATGACATGACAGATTCCTTGAGTAGGATGAAAAATATGGCTGAAATAATAAAAGATACTAGAGATGCAAAAGTTCATTATCAAACCTATAATAAACAATGAAGAGTGTCTGAAGAAAGGTTCTTTCCTTCTGAAAGGAAGAAGATGGTCATAATGTCTAACCACATGCTACAACATTCTGGAAGACATAATGATGCTCCAAATAATTACCAATCTTGTTGGAGATGTCATTACTGTGGAGAGTATTGTCATATAAAGCCTTTTTGTTATACATTGTATGGAAATAAAAAATCTTCAGCTCATACCAAGGTTAATCAAGTAAGAAAAAAGAGAAGATCTAAAGAGAAGGATGTGAACCTAATAGCTCACACTTCCTTGAGGACCTCAACTAGAGAAGACTGGTAGTTTGACAGTGGATGCTCTAGATATATGATAGGGGTTTAGAAGCTGTTGGTAGATATCAACCCTCATCCTACAGGTTCTGTCATATTTGGTGATGGGTTTGAAGGTGAAATCAAAGGAGTTGGAAAACAGGTGTGTGCTGGATCACCTAGTTTAGAAGATGTTCTCTTTGTGAAAGGACTAACTGTTAATCTCAACAGCATTAGTCAGTTGTGTGACCAAGGATCATTAGTTAATTTCTCAAAGACAGAATGCCTTGTCAAAAATGATAAAAATGTTGTTCTGATGAAAGGTATAAGGTCTAAAGATAACTTTTATCTGTGGGAACCTCAAATAACTTCTTACTCTTCCATATGTTCTGTAACAAATAAGGATGAAGTGAGGCTATGGCACCAGAAACTTGGACACCTTCATCTCAGCAGAATGAGGGAAATCATATCTGAAAGATCCATTAGAGGAATACCAGAACTCAAGGTCAAAGATGGGAAAGTCTATGGTGAGTGTAAGGTTAGGAAGCAATCCATGATGTCATCTCCAATGTTATAACATCAGACTACTTCTAAGGTAGTGGAACTTCTTCACATGGACTTAATGGGACCAATGCAGGTAGACAGCTTGGATGGAAAGAAATATGTCTATATAGTTATTGATGATTATTCAGGGTTTACATGGGTGGACTTTCTTAAAGAAAAATCTGACACTTTTGAAGTCTTTAAAGATATATCAAAATGTTCAAAAGGAGCAAAATAGTATGATTGTCAAGGTTTGAAGCTATCATGACAAGTAGTTTGAGAATGCAAAATTCTCTTAATTTTGTGCTTTTAAAAACATCAGTTATGAATTTTCTTCTTCCATCTCTTCTCAGCAAGATGGAACTATTGAGCAAAAGACAAGGGCTATACTAGAATCAGCTAGAGTCGTGCTTCATTCTAAGTGAATGCCATATCACTTTTGGGCTGAAGCTATGAATACTACATGTTATATTCATAATAAGGTCACCTTGAGGGCATGCTCTTCAGGTTACTCAAAATGAGCTATGGAAAGGAAAAAGACCTACAGTCAAATACTTTCATATTTTTGGAAGTAAATGCTATGTCTTGGTTAACAAAGATAAAAAGAGTGAAATGGATCCCATAAGTGATGAAGGAATATTTCTGGGTTACTCATCAAGCAGCGTAGCTTATAGAGTCTTTAACTTCAATTCTGGAATGACAGTGGAATCCCTCAATTTGGTAATTGATGATTCAATTACTGAACAAAGGATGGATTTTGAAGACAATGTTTAAACATCCTATGTGCAAACTGATAAGGCATAAAGAAGAGAAAGTTGTAATTTCACTAGCATTATATCAGATAACTCTCAAGCCACTTCAGATCTCTTTATTAAGGGTCATTCAGACCAATCTAAGGATCTCATTGCAAGACACTCTATTGAAAGAAACATCACTGTGTTTACAAAGGAAATATCAAACTCATGTCTTGTCTGCAAGCTTGAACCAAGGATGAGTCCTAGTGTTTAAGAAAAGAAGATCTTAAATTACATTATTAGAACAAGTCTGAATTCTAGGATCAATAAGAAGTAAGTATGTGCTTCTTGGTGTACTACTGAAGCTGAATATGGTGAAATCAGAGGAGGTTGCTTTCAATTAGTGTGGATGAAACAGATGTTGAAGAAACTTAATGACAAACCTGATGTCATGACATTACTTAGTGAAGATTTGAATATTATCAGAGATCTCATTCAACATGGCTGGAACAAGAATCTTGAGAGTCATAATCAACTAATCAGGAATCTTGCTGGAGGAAAGGTTGTTATTTTGGAGCATGTGGGCACGAAGGAACAGTTGACTGTTATGTGTGCTAAAGCCTCACATGCAAATCTATTCGAGGACATAAGGTGTGAAGTTGGAACTTGCACTATTAAGGAGTTATAGAAATTATAAATATGGAGGGATGCAACAAACAGTGCGTCTTCCCTTTATTTTATGATGCTTGATAAGCTTAAGCGAGTGACTATAGTTAAGGGATGGAGCAAAATATTTGTGCAAGGTAGAGGGGCTGACTTAAAAAAGACATGTTCTAAGGATGTGGCAAGGGAATTTAGTTTCAATTCTTCTAAATCATGTGACAGCTTCAAGGAGTGTAGAAGGATCTTTGACAGGGGAAATTTGTGGAAGATTACCTGAAGATGATTTAAATTTATGTTTCCATTAGAGCTGTTTGTTGCCATTGCTACTGTGTGCTTCCATTTATGTTTGTTTACATTTACTCTATTTTTGTCAATTTTTGGCTAAAAAGGGGGAGTAAAGTGTTAATGTGTTTACTGCAATGTCCTTTTCTGATGTTGGATCAGGTGTTATGACATCATATCATGTTGTAGTATGCTTTATGGTTGCTTGACGTATGCAACAATTGAGGGGGAGCATGAGTGTTTGTTATGCTTGTGGTTTAAAGAAGGATCTTCTAGATGCATGTGTCTCTGAGATAGTTCAGAATGTCCTTGGTGATAAGGAGTAATGGTGTGTCTTGTCTGGGATAATTCATTTTCTCTGTAGTGGGTTGTGGTTTTGAGGGGGAGTTCTGCTACTGGGTCCGTGCTGCTACTGGTTCTATAATGTCAGACTAGATGTCTTGACATTGTGTTTTTTTGTGATGTGTAAACTTGGAAAATTCATATTTGTTTCTTTTCTTGTGATTTAGGTTTTCCCTTGAGGGGGAGTATTGTCTATGTGTGGCAAAGGGAGTTATGAACATGTCTGGTCTATTGCTGCAAAGTTGTAGTTAGTACAAAGCTTACATGGTTTCAATTAGCTTGTGTTATTTGTGATTCCGGTGTGTATACTCTTGATTTGTTCTAAGGTTGTTTTAGCCAAAATTTGCCAAAGGGGGAGATTGTAAGTTCTGTGGTTTTTGGATTGGCAACATTTTGGTAAAACATGCTGTTAGCAAGATGTTAAGCCTCATGTTCTGCTATGAGAGTCATTCATTATGTTTAGCATGATGTTGTGACATGTGCCAGGACATGTTATACCATAAAGTTAGGGCATGACTGTTTTAGTATTTTAAGTGTGAGTTTTGAATGTGTTTTAATTCACATGTTATTGTTATCCAAGGGAGGATATTTTTAGAACTTCTATTATAATAGATTTGATTGTATTTCTTAAAAAGGATCGTTGAGCCATTTTAGGAAACTTTATGTTATTGTTCCTATTTTTGTGCAGGATATTATGCAATTGATTTAAAGTTGATTCCTAGTGATTTGCGTTTTATTTTGAGAGCACAAGCCCATGCAGCTTTGATGTTTATTTAAAGGGGTTTTCTAAACCTAAAGAAAGCGTGGATTTGAAGAATTAGGATTAGTCGTGTCATGCTGGTTCTTTAGGGTTTAGTGTGTTTTCTTTGTATGTCACTCTTGTATCAGTTTTTATGCATTAAGTTTGAAGGCTCTGCATATTTGAGCAAATTTTTCGTAAAACAAGATGTTGGCCAAGATGTTCCAACATGAAGAAGTCTGGTGGAAGAAAACTTGTCAGACGTGATGTCCTAACGTGTGTCTCGACATCTTGACCTGATATAGCAGGTTGTTGCTAATCTGGTCCAAGATTTAAGGAGCAATCAGAACATGGATCAAGAAAGAAATAAACAGAAGATTCGAAGCCCAAGGAAGCAGAAGATTATAAAAGAAGACTTAGACCTAGGACTGACTAACTAATCCTTTTGTAATACTTTTGTAAAGTAGAAAATAGGGTTTAAGGTTTTGAGAGTCGTAGGCTTTCTTGTGTTGTAAGTCTCCCTCTGTATCGGTTTGATACACTGTGGTAGACATAGATGCTTGTACAGATTCAGAAACCTGTAGGAAATGAATCGTGTATTGTTCTTGGATGAAGCTTTGAAGAAAATCCAAGTTTTTTTGTTAGTCGAGAGTGCTCGACTGAACTTTGTATTGAAATAGGTGTCTTTCAAGTAGGATGATACAGTTATTATGACTATAACTGTTAGTGATCACATGTTGTGATTTAGGGAATGAGATGGGCTTCTCTTATCAATTAGATGTGACTTATAATGGTAAAGTCTCCCTTGGGTAGTGATAGGTAAACCAGAGGTTGTTTACTGTAAACTAGAGGTTGTTTACATAAAACTATACTACTGATACTGGATTCTTCTTCCTGGCTTGGTAGCCCCCAGATGTAGGTGATTAGCACCGAACTGGGTCATCAAATTCTATGTTGTTTATCATTGTAGCATCGGTTTTTGTGACGCGACCACAACCACTTTTGGTGCTGCTTTGTGATTTCTGTATTTATCCTATGAAGCTTAAAAGGAAAGGGAAGATATCTCAAACTAACCCTGCATGCAAATGTTTTCTTTAACAAATGCGAAGAGATCGGGGATCGGGGGTTGGTTATACAAAGGGAAGCTGTTAACACCCAGAGTATCTATAGTAATTTATAGGAACCTTTATTTGCATATGTTTCTACTGTTGAATTACTTGATTGCTTAAATCCATTTACTGTGGAATAAGGAAAGTTTCTCCTTTGTGAAGGCTGAGGAAATCTTTTTGTTGTTTTTTAGTTTTATATTGTTTTTGGGAAGGTACTGGACCTAAGATTTTTGATTAGTGTGCTTGCTAAGATTTCACAATCTTATGCCAACGTATTCCCGTAAAAGACTTGGGGAAATCCGAGCATTCGTAGTTCCTCCTATTCTATGGGAGGAAATTTGTTTGGGGTCTTGTTCAAAGCCCAAGATTGAAGCTAAAAGGGTATTTTCTGTCTTGTTTAAGGCCCAAGATTGAAGCTAAAAGGTTATTTTATGTCTTGTTTAAAGCCCGAGATTGAAGCTAAAAGGTTGTTTTGTGTCTTGTTTAAAGCCCAAGATTGAAGCTAAAAGGTTAGCTAAGAGAGAATTTGTCATCTCTAAAGGGAGATATCTTAACTATTCATCACAAACATTGAGGAATTGATTATAAGGGAAGTTGCTTTAACTAGGATGTGTGGAATCTAGCAATGCCACATCTTCCTTTATAAGTCTTTGCATGCTAAGAGAGGTACATTGACGTGGATGTGTAGAATCCAGAGGCTTGCCACTTACATCACTTAGATGAAAGAGAAATTTTATCCATGATAAAAGAGGGACTCCAGCTTGGATTTTGAATCAACAAGTGTGCCACTTACATCAATTATTTGGAAAAAGTTTTTTTAATTGTCTGTTTTGAAATGTGATGTATAGAGGAAATATCCTCCTACAGAGAGGACTCGTGGTCTCATCTATGGGGATGATGGGTTTTGTGCCTTGATCAAAGCCCAAGGTTGAAGCTAAAACAAGAGTTGAAAACTGACTCAACTGGGGGGATCAATATATATGTCTTGTACAAAGCTCAAGTTTGAGGCTGGCTGGGAAAATCATTATATGAAGCCTAAGAGGAGGCTAACTCTTGCTGAGGATTTATTTAAATCTAGGAGAGGGTCTAAACTGTTTTTGAGGAACCCAAAGGGAAACTAACTCTTGTTGGGGATTGGATAAGAGTTGAATTATCAGATGCCATGAGGTTCTGATACTTTTGGGGTTTTGTTGATGGTAACCTGATCCTGGTTGGGGATTTTAAAGATGAAAGCCAAACCTTGTTGAGGATCAGAAGAGCCTTAGAGGGATAAGTTTGAATGCCTTAGAGGCTTTGACTCTCCTGGGGACTGGTGTACTGTTAAAGATGACTAGGATTTATCCTATGCTTTTAGGAAGCCTGAGGGTCCTTGTATGAAGCCCAAGAGGAGGCTAGGAATGCTTCTAGGAAGCCTGTGGGTCCTTGTATGAAGCCCAAGAGGAGGCTAAAGATTGAGACTTTCCAAGTCTATGAAGAGTTCAAGAAAGGTTTCACCGGGAAATAATCCTCTCTTTATTGAACTTTTTCAAGGTTGATCACATTGAACAAAGCCCAAGAGGAGGATATCTTCTAGGGAGATTCATTTTATGATGCCCAAGAGGAGGCAATAATGCTTGGATAAAGCCCAAGAGGAGGCTAACTGTATTCCTTTGTACAAGGGGAATTAGTCATTTGAACTAAGTTATACTTATTGAAAGGATCATATTGTTTGAACTAGTCTAAACTGAGGATGATTTAAATGCTAAGAGGAACTTAAAAAGATATGTACAAGTGTATATATAGACATATGAACAAGTATATAAACAAGTATTGAATTGAGAAAGGTGGTGGGTCTTATTCTCTGGTTAGAAGCCCAATGTATTGTGATTGATTAGATGCCTTCAAGATTGAATTAGTGTTTTGAAGAAATTGAAGAAAATTTTGACTTTGAAGATGACTTGATCTCAAGTAGGAGAGAAACAAAGGTGTTGGGTCTAACACTCTAGATAGAGGACCAGGTGATTATTTGTATCCCGTATAAAGCCCAGGATGAATGAGGCTAAAAGATTTTCTATTTATAGAAGGGTGTTGGGTCTTACACTCTATCAGAGGCCCAAGATTATTGTTTAAAAACAAAGTTATGTACAAAGGCATGAGACTTACACTCTTAACAGAGGCCCAAGATTATTGTTAAGACAGTGATCGCACCGTGATTTTGAAAAGCGCGACGGGACTTATGCTATAGCAGAGGCCCAGAGACTGGTTTATTTACAAAGAGGGTTGGGTCTTACACTCTAATAGATGCCCAAGATTATTGAAATGAAGTTTGAAAGATTGAATCCACACAAAACCCTAATTTCATATTTTTTAAGATATTTTTCAAAGAAAAATCAAATAAAATATGTATAATTTGTCAAATAAAATCATTAGTCATGTTATAAACAATGATTAAGGTTTTTGAAAAAAGAATTTTATCCCCATGAATATTTAAAATCATTTTGGTTTTAAAAATCAAGAAAAATAAATCATTTTAAAAACATTTAAAACAATTTAAAATAATATTTTTAAATATGATAAAAATATATTAAATAAAATATTTTTGTGATTTTTTTGGGTGAATAAAATATTTTAACATGTGAGTGATATTTGAGCAAAAAATAATTTTAAAATAATTAAAATTGATTAAAAAAAATAATTATTAAAAATAATATGGAAAATATAAAAAAAAAATAGTAAAAATGTGAAAAATTGGACAAAATGGCATGGGTGGGTATTGAACCCACGTCTTCTAACACAAACACACTTGAAAACACACGCTGCTACCACTGGGTTGTGATACATCCATGTATCAAACCCACCCCATAAATACATATGGGTGACTTAGTTTCTAGGCCTGGCCATGGCTGACCTGGTTTTGGGGTATTTGCAAAAAGGCCATAACTTCTTCATTTCTCCATGAAAATGGATGAATCAAAGATGGATTCTACCTAGAATTTCATGAGGAATCCAATGGTGGTCTTAGAATTTTCTAAAAATGCCTACATTTTAAAACTCGATAGTGGTTTCAAAATAGGTCAAGTTTTGCAAGTTCTATGCTACAACTCTATACAAGCAATAATAACATGGCAAATTAGTTCAAACACAACAAATATGATATGTATGACATGTTCATGATCAATGTACATAAAAGCAATACATATTTCACAAAGTTCAAGTTATTATGCACTTACCTCTTGAAGCTCCACTTGCTAACCTTCAAGATACTTGTGACAGAAGCAATCCAATGCCTTGGACACTCTTAATAGATCCCTTGGAAGCTTTTAGGATGATCAAAATCAAAAGGAAACCTCTAGAACAAAATCTACCTCTTTCTTGCAAAATTGGCAAAAGTAACCAAAATGGAAACTTCCTCAATTGGTGTTACAGTTGAGGAATACTTGTTGGAACATCTTAGGGATGATATTTGGAGAGTGTTTGAAGTGTTGTTTGGCTTTGAAAATGACTGAATCGAGACATGGCTTGAAAAATGCAGAAAAGTCAAAATTTGAGGTTTTGATGGTTGACTTTCTGATTTTGGTGTTTTGAGATGAAGATGAAGGTTTGAACACCTCCAATGGATGATTTGTGATGTGTTTGGATGGTTATTTGAGTGGTTTAGGCTCTGGTTTTGAGAATTTCAAGTTTTCCCTTGGAAACTTTGAAATTTGAAGTAAGAGAGGGAGAATGAGAAAACAAGGCTTTGGTATTGTTTTGGAATGATTTGAAATTTCAGAAATGACTCCTATTTATAGGAGAGCAAGTTTGTTTTTGGAGGAATAGTGAATGGATGAGGAGCATGCTATTGTCCAATGGATTTTGTCATGTAGCATGACTAGAATGCTAAGGTACCTCAAGTCTCTTCTAGTATAGCTATGTCTTGACTCCCATCAATTTTACAGGTTTGAAGTCCTCTAATTCTTGGATAGGTCTTGACTGGTTTGTGCTTGGTCCATGCCAACTCAATGTATCACATAAATGTAACTTGCCAAAACTTAAGTTCCATGGCTTGTCATCATGATTCTCACATGCTAAGAGATAAACCCTTGACTCTTTGGCTTTATGGTTCAGATTCCTCATCATTTATGTTAACATTAGACAGAAATCCAATGATGCAAGTGTCCAAAATTGGCTCAAGAAATCGTGAGATGCAAGTCATG
The DNA here is from genome assembly GCA_022829125.1 of Lathyrus tuberosus. NCBI lineage: Eukaryota > Viridiplantae > Streptophyta > Magnoliopsida > Fabales > Fabaceae > Lathyrus > Lathyrus tuberosus. The sequence goes on from JALAZF010000440.1 coordinate 4,290,818, forward strand.
TGCCAAATGTTGTCAAAAACAGTTTGTATCAAGGCTTGTTGTGAGGATCATAACTCCTTGCTCAAGTTAAATTAATGGAAATTCTTGTACTCTTTGGAAAGCTTGTAAATCATAATTCAACTTTGATGTTTACATTTGGTCTTGATTCTTCTTGGATCATAATGAAAAATGCCTCCAAAGATGGGTAAAACATGAGACAGATTCTTCCTAAAAAATTCTAAATGTTTAAGTCAAAATCTCATTAAACCCTAACTTTATGGCCTTATATCTCAAAATCCATGCCTTTTTTGGGGGTACCTCTGTTTGAAAATCTTGTGGTATGTAAGAAGAGCTATCACTTGAGCTTTGGATGGAAAAAATGGTTGTTTGGATCACAAGCTATGGCCTTACAAAGTTGGGTAAAAACCATTATTTTCCATAACTTAGTGAAATTTCAAGTTTCTCAAGGTTGCCCCTTTTGCAAATAACCTCATTTTTCTTGAGTTTTATTGATTGATCATGATCCAAATCATAAGTTAACATTGTTTTTGGCTTAAAGAGGCCATGTTTGTCAAAAAATTCCAAAAGTCAAACTTGGTTTTGATCACAGTTGACTTTTTGTATCATATGAAACTTGAACTTTGTGATCCTTTATGAAATCAAGTATTTGGGATAAATTGAACCTAATGGATGGATTCCAAAGGTGTTTTTGAGTTTCTTGAGTCATGTCCCAATGTTTGAGATCATGCTTTGCTCAAAAGTCAAAGGTATTGTTGACTTTTTCTCAAAAACCCTAGTTTATGGTCCAGATGAATTTGAATCCTTGTATTGTTTATGAATCAAGTTCTTTGAATCAATTCAATCTTGTGAATAAATCAATATGATATATTTGAGGTCCTTAAAGCATATCTTGAGGTCTTGGCTCCTGCCTTGCTCCAAAAGCCAACTTAGGGACTGAAATAGGTCAAAACCCTAATTCCTGATTTTTGATAGATGCATCCCCTGAGGCTATTTTGAACTTATGAATTGACTTATGAGGTTCTTTTGAGTTTCTTGAATCACATAATGAGGTATTGGCTCATGCCAGATGAAAATTTCTCTCTGGAGGTCTTGGTCGACCAAAACCTTAATTTGGTGACAGTGGTGAACTTGAGGCTTGATTAACTTGAAATGTTGCATTCTTGTGTTAGATTTTTAATGTGGGAGACCTCTTGATCCTTCATGGATGTTTGAGAGGTTTGAAAAGTTAAAGATCATGTCAATTCTTGATTGATCCCTTGCCTGAATGCTCTGAGAGGGCTCAAAAACCCTAATCCTTGGTTGAGGTAAATACTCAACAATCTTTGAAAGGATTAGTGAGCTATGAAAATACATCCATATTGTGGTGATGATTTGCACAATGATGTGAAGTCTTGTGGTCAAAATTTAGGGTATGACAGATGCCCCTATTTATTCTTCTTGGACCTGAAGGTGTGAATGACGAAGATATTCAGACGTTCATGGTAAAAGAGGATTAAATATCAGAATACCCAAAATTTTGATTGTGGTTGTGAATGGTAGCTATTTTTGCTTATCCATCTTATTTTACTAAGTAATGTCACATAGAAAAAGGTGTAACTTCCCCTCGATCCTGGTCTTCATCCACGAAACTGGTCTCAATTTCTTTTAAAATAAACCTCCCTCGATCCTGGTTTTTAGCCATGGAACTGGTATCAGTTTCTTTTGAAATAAACCTCCCCTCAATCCTGGTCTTCAGCCATGGAACTGGTCTCAGTTTCTTTTAAAATAAACCTCCCCTCGATCCTGGTCTTCAACCATGGAACTGGTCTCAATTTCTTTTGAAATAAACGTCCCCTCGATCCTTGTCTTCAGCCATGGAACTGGTCTTAGTTTCTTCTTGTCGAGTTTTTCTTTTAACAAGTAATGTTTATTTGTGAGGGTCTTCACCAAGCTTTTCTCTGAGGTTTATCGGGGAGATGCCATATGCTTCATCGCATTTATCTTTGAGACTTTTTCAGAGAGATGCTATAGGATGTAATTTAATTTTGAGGAGCTGATGACTTCCTTGAAAGTAGGACAAACTTCTCGAGGAGAGGCTGTTATTTGTCGACTTATCAGGAATTCAGGGGGAAAAGACATGCTTATTTGTTTTGCCAATTTGTAGAGTTTTCTTGGAGGATGTGATGTCCGTATTTCCAAGAGTCTTTTGTTGAGAAGCTTCCGCGGGGGATTTTCTTTCTAGAGAAACTATTTGGGTATTTAAAGGGGGTGTCTGCTTCTGGATTCTCAGGTTGAGGTTCTTGTTCTGGGTTGCGCCGTCATGTCTTTTGTCTGGGTTTGGGTAAGTACCATGTGGGTTTAGAACTGTGTTGGCTACTTTTTCCAATTTTCGGCTAAAAAAGGGGATAATAGGTGTTTATTCATCTTGGTTGTGTGTTGGTTCTTACAGCACACAACTGATATTCTTCTTGGTGAGGAATTCATTCTTGCAGTTGTTTTGCAAGGATGTTGGATAGGATGTTCGAACATCCTTGAGTCTTTCCCTTGTGCCTTGTGATCTGAGTTATGAAACATGTTGTGTCTTGTGACATGAGTTACATACTCTATAGACTCTGTGTTATGTATGATACATCTGTTCCTTCTTAAGCTCTAGATGGATCTTCTTATGGGTTATCTTATGCCCCTTAAGAGGAAGATTTATCCCTCCGTGGCAAGTATAGGTTTGAGGGGGTGTTGTACACTCTTCCTCATGTACACCAACAGACAACTAGGAATTTCAAGGGTAAGAAGGAGTCTCAGAAGTGTGCCAATCATAACCACCATTCTTTGGATGAGATTCAATGATGTTCAGACTTTATTTTTCTACCGAAGAGTTTTTAACCAAAAATTTGTCAAAAGGGGGAGATTGAAGGCTCTGCAGATTTGAGCAAATTTTTGGTAAAATAAGATGTTGGGCAAGATGTTCCAACATGAACAAGTCTGGTGGAAGAAGACTTGTCAGGCATGATGTCCTAACGTGTGTCTCGACATCTTGACCTGATATAGCAGGTTATTGCTAATCTGGTCCAAGATTTAAGGAGCAATCAGAACATGGATCAAGGAAGAAATAAACAGAAGATTTGAAACCCAAGGAAGCAGAAGATTATAAAAGAAGACTTAGACATAGGACTGACTAACTAATCCTTTTGTTATACTTTTGTAAAGTAGAAAATTGGGTTTAGGGTTTTGAGAGTCGTAGGCTTTCTTGTGTTGTAAGTCTCCCTCTGTACCAGTTTGATACATTGTGGTAGACATAAATGCTTGTACAGATTCAGAAACCTGTAGGTAATGAACCGTGTATTATTCTTGGATGAAGCTTTGAAGCAAATCTAAGTTGTGTTGTTAGTCAAGAGTGCTCGGCTGAACTTTGTATTAAAAAAGGTGTCTTTCAAGTAGGATGATACAATTATTGTGACTATAACTGTTAGTGATCACAGGTTGTGATTTAGGGAGTGAGATGGGTTTCTCTTATCAATTAGATGTGACTTCTAATGATAAAGTCTCCATTGGGTAGTGACAAGTAAACCAGAGGTTGTTTACTGTAAACCAGAGGTTTTTTACATAAAATTATACTACTGATAGTGGATTCTTCTTCCTGGCTTGGTGTAGCGCGATTTTTGTGGTCCTGAGTCACTATCGCTTAGGTACTACAGTTCGATTCATTTTTTATCCTATTGAGCTGATTAAGGAAGGGAAATAGACGTCTCTAATTAACCCTGCTTGCATACTGAGTTTGAACAGCGGTCTGTTAGGTTACAGATGCTATGTGGATGTGGGGCGCAATCTTCGGTTATTTTGTTAAGAACACAGTGTCTGGATTATTTGTGAGGTTTTTGGTAATGTTCTTAGATTTGATGCTTTTGGGTTGATTTGGTGGAGATACTGGATTCTGGGTTTTTTTATTAATATGCTCGCTAAGATTTTTCAATCTTATGCCTACGTATTCCTGTTTAACGAAACAGGGAAATCAGAGCAATCGTAGTTCCTCTTATTCTATTGGAGGAAAAGAGGTTGTTTTGCTGTCTTGTTCAAAGCCCAAGACGTGAAGCTAAAGGTGGTTTGTATCTTGTTTAAAGCCCAAGATGTGAAGCTAAAGGGTTTATTTGTATCTTGTTCAAAGCCCAAGACGTGAAGCTGAAGGGTGTGTGCTGAGAGAGAATTTGTCATCTCTAAAGAGGAGTTGTTGATGTTTGTATGCTGTGAGCAAGGCACAACTTTGATGCTAAAAGGTTGATTGACTCAACCGGGGTTTTCTTTATACAAAGTCTAAGAGGAGGCTAGTGACCCAACAAGAGGGTGTTTTATATGTCTTGTACGAAGCCCAAGATGGAGGCTAAAAAGGTTTGACTCAACAAGAAAGTCTTGAACAGGTGATTGACTCAACAAGAGAGTTTGGAGGTTGTTTGACTCAATGAGAAAGTCTTTTATACTCAACAAGAGAGTGTTTTCTATCTCGTACGAAGCCCGAGATGGAGGCTAGAAGTGGTTGACCCAACAAGAGAATCTTTTATACTCAACAAGAGAGTGTTTTTTATCTGTCTTATACGAAGTTTAAGACGGAGGCTAAAAAAAAAGGTTTGACTCAACGAGAGAGTCTTTTATACTCAACAAGAGAGTGTTTTTCTATCTCGTACAAAGCCCGAGATGGAGGATAAAGGGAGGTGACTCAACAAGAGAGTCTTTTATACTCAACAAGAGAGTGATTTGAATCTCGTACGAAGCACGAGATGGAGGCTAAAAGTTGTTGACTCAATAAGAGAGTCTTTTATACTCAACAAGAGAGTGTGAAAAGGTTAGCTCCGCTGGGGAGAATCATTGTACAAAGCCCAAGAGGAGGCTAAGTGTGCTGGTGACTGTCTCAGTTTTATGACAGGTCCAGTATGTTGGATAAAACTGAAAATCAATTTTTATAAAGATTAAAGGTAAGGTTGTGGTTTGGGATTGATCAGAGGATCAGGGTTATTTCCTGTTCTTTAAGGAAATGAAAAATCCAAAGGGGACTGAGACTGTCCAAGTCTACCGGTGTTTTGAAAAATCGATTCTGAGATAGTGAATGATCTTTGTATTAGGCACAAGAGAATACTGGTATGTTAAGGGATGAAGGTCAACCCATTAACAGGTCTGACACTTGGCTCAGAAAGACAACTCTAGCAAATTGATGACTAGGTTCTGTTCCTATACCTGTAGAGGTCTCTGGGTCCTTGTACTAAGCCCAAGAGAAGGCATGAGAGCTTTTAAGAAGCCGAAGGGTCCTTGTACAACACCCAAGAGGATGCGGGGATGCTTTTAAGAAGCCCGTGGGTCCCCAAACCCCGAGAAGTTTAAGACTTACCATTCACCGAGAATAGATCAAGCCAGGAAAGTCCGAGAATTTGGAAGAAACTCAAGAGATGCCATTCACGGAGAAAAGATCATCTCTGGGGAGTAGAGTTTCTTTGACAATTTATAAGAGTGACAATCTGAGAAAGGGTTCACTGAGAATGCTGTCTTTCACGTCTCCATATTGTTTAACCCCAAGAGGAGGGAAAACTGTGTCTGGTAATGCTATGGGGATCTAGTTTTGTTTGTATTTAACAGTGACCAACGGGGCTTTACCTAGTGCTAGACGTAGTTGCCGGGGAAAACTCTAAATAACTATACTAGTATTACATAGTTGATATTTGACAAGTATATAAAAGGATGTGAAAGAAGACTTACAGTGAGCAGCCCCACAATACAGTTATATATATGAAAGCGGATAAAGAAAGTGGGTAAACACTTACTCGGTTCTAGAGCTTCCATGTTGTTTTGTTAGTTGTTCAACAAAGAAAGCTTTGATAACAATATTATATTCTAAATCAAAGGAGAAAGTGATTTGAAAAGATTATTGGGGCTTACAACTCAACGAGACGCCCAAGGTTTTATCAGTGATTACACTGTTGTTTTGAAATTGTACAGGGACTTATACAAGTGACTGAGGCCCAAAAAGGTTTTCTGTACAAAGGGATAGGTCTTACACTCTCTCAAGAGGCCCAAAGGTGTTTAAAGAAAAGGAATAGGGCTTATAACACGAGGGTAGGCCCAAATGATTTGATTTTTGAACTGGCGATCGCGCCGAGGTTTCTTTTAACGCAGAGGGACTTATACAATATCTGAGGCCCAAAAATAGTGTTGGTTAAAAGGGGGTTGGGTCTTACACTCTATTAGAGGCCCAAAAGTGATTTTAAAAGAAAAGATGGGGCTTACAACTCAAGGAGAGGCCCAAGGGTTTTGTTTGAAAAATGACGATCGCGCCGAGATTTCTTTAACGTATTGGGACTTATACAATGCACTGAGGCCCAAAAAGGTTTTTATTTACAAGGGATGGTTCTTACACTCTCTCAAGAGGCCCAAAGTGTTTGAAAAAGATTTGATGAGGGTTGAATTGATCAAAACCCTAATTTGTTTTCAAAATATATTTTAATTGAATAAAAATTCAATTAAAATGATCAAAATTGTTAAACATGTGTGAAAAACAAATTGTGGTATTGGATTAATGTTTGAAAAATCATGTTTATACCCACAAAATGATTGGAAATCAATTAAGTTTGGAAAATCAAGGGAGAAAAAATATTTCAAATGTTAAAAACAAATAAAACATTAATTCTTTGCAAAAATATCAAATATATGAAATAAGTAATATTTTTGGGATTTTTTGGTAAAATAAAATATTTTAACATTTTTTTGAATTATTAAAAAAAGAATCAACTCAAAATCATTAAAACTCAGAGAGAAATTAATTTTTGAATCAATTAAATAAAATCACAAAATTCAAATATTTGAATTTTCAAAAAGGGCGCCAAGAACATGGCAAGAACACGCGCCACCCTCTGTTTCTGCAAATTTGCATTTTCTATCCAATCTCACTGAATACTTGATTATATCATGCAATCTACATATCAATTTGCTCGTTTTCACCTCACGATCATGTCTATGGTCTTTAATTTCATTTATTTTAAGCATGGTGTCATACCCCAAATTTTGACCACTAAGATTCCCATCATTGTGCAAATCATCATCACAATATGGATGAACCATCATACCTCATTAGTCTCCCCAAAGATGGGTGAGCATCCACTACAATCAAATTTAGCGTTTCCAGCCCTCTCAGAGCTTTTAGACAAAGGATCAATCAAGGAACGACATGATCTTTAACTTGTCTAGCCTCTCAAACATCCACAATGGACCAAGAGGACTCCCACATCAAGGATTAAGCACAAGGCTACAACCTTCTAAGTTGATCAAGCCTCAAAATCGATAATGTCACCAAATTAGGGTTTTGGTCGACCAGGGCCTCCAAATGGAAATTTTCCTCAGGGCATGAGCCAATGCTTCAAAGCATAACCTATTATGCTCCAAGGGATCTCATGAACCCAATCATCAAGTCAATTTAGCCTCAGAGGATGCATTCATCAAAAAATCAGGAATTAGGGTTTCTTGACCTAATTCACCCTAAGTTGACTTTTGGGACAAAACATGAGCCAAGACCTCAAGAGGGGATTTGAGGGTCTCAAATACATCACATTGATCCATTTTCAACAATGGATTAATCCAAGAAGATTGAGCAACAAGTTTCAATTTCATCAGAACCACAGTTAGGGTTTCGCGGAAAAAGTCAACTGTATCTTTGACTTTTGACCAGGACATGCTCCCAAACCCTGAGACATGATTAAATACACCCTATAACACCTATGAAATCAATCCATCAAGTTTGATTTAGGTCAAGGACTTGATTTCATAGAGGATCGCACAGTTTGGAATTCATCTGACAAAAAGTCAACTGTGCACAAAAGTCAAACTTTGACTTTTTGAGATTTTTCACAATTATGGTTCTTTGACCCCAAAATGATGTTAGTGTATGATTGGAATCATCATTCATCAAGAAAAATCAAGAAAAGTGGGATAACTTGTAAAAGGCCATTTTTCCCATCCAAAGCTGGATTTGTAGCTCTCATTACCCTCTACAAAAGCTTCAACTACCACTCATTCCAATTCCTCATGGATTTTGAGTTATGGAATGATCAAAATCACAAAAAGTGAAAATGTCACTTTTTTCCAACACTTAGTGAAATTTTCACTAAGTCAGAATCTGCCTTCACTTTTTTCCAAATGTAGGGGCATTTTTCACTTGGATCCAAAAAGTATCAAAACCAATTATGATCAAATAGTTATTGTATCATATGAGGGCTTTCCAAAATGGCCAAGAACTCCATCAAATTCCACTTGAGCCATGAGATATGACAATGGCAATATGCCTTACTGAAAACTGCCAAGTCTAGGCAGAATTTTGCACTTTTGCTCGATTTGGAAAAATCAGATAATTCTAAGCCTTGTCATCACTTTGGACACATCTGAGGATCAAATCTAAAGGGAACAAACACTTATCCAAGCCTCCAAAGTCTTTGGAACAAGAAGTAATATGCCAAACCTAGAAATCCCTAAAAGAGGGACAAGACTCCAATTTTGGATTGGAGCATTTAATGGATTTACCAAGGTGGCATGACTGACACATTTGCAACTGAATCCAGTCAAGAATGATCCAACAACTAGGGAACCACAGCTCTGTGCTCTAACCTCTAATCAATGGCTAGAGGAGACTTGGATTCCTATTGATCAACATTGGCCAAACCTCTGCTGCAGTTGCCATTCACTATTGATCCTAAATCAAACTTGCTCTACTATAAATAGAGCTCATTTGTGCTCAGTTTGAGTACACCAAAGCGATCAAACAGATGCTTTCCTCAAAATCACTTTCTTTAGGCAAAAATACCTTCTTTAGCAAGGTAACTCTGAGTTTTTGAGTTAGAGAGCATTTCCATCACAGCTCATGATCCAAACACATCCAATATGTCATATCTAAGCTGTCCAAACTCACACAAGTGACCTGTAATCCTTAAATCTCAAAGTCACCTCTCAAAACCTCAAAATAGGTTTTTTTGCATTTTTCAAGCCATGTCTTGATTCAGTCACTTTCCAAACCAGATAAAACCTCAAACACACTCTAAATATCATCCTTGAACTGTCCCAAATGGCTCCCAACATCTGGAACACCATTTGAGAGAGTTGCTATTTTGGCCATTTTAACCCCTTTTGCAAGAAAGGGCCAGTTTTTTCTTTGCAGGTTCCAGCTGATTCCAATCATCCTAAAAGCTTCTAAGGGATCATTTAAGAGTGTCCAAAGCATCAAACCATTTCTGGAACAAGAAACTTGGCAGATTGCACAAAAAACTCCAAAAGCTCAAAAAGAGGTAAGCATCATGACTTGAATTTTCCAAAATATGCATTGCTTTGAAGTCCACTAATCATGCATCTCTTCTACATGTTATCTGTGTTGTGTTTGCATCAATTTATCATGTAATTCATACCCGTACCAAGATGTAGCATAGAAAATGCAAAATATGGTCTATTTCAAAAGCACTATCGGATTTTGAGAAGGGATCATGATCTGAAAAAAATACCACCACCATTGGATTCCTAGTGAAATTCTAGGCCAGATACATATAAATTTTGTCCCCAACCATGGAGAAATGAGAGAGTTATGGACCTTTCCATTTCTTGTCAAAGCTTACCTTGCCTTGCCTTTGGCCAGGCCAAAAGTAAGGCAAGCCTTGTATATTTATGGTTGTGTTTCAATCAACGGATGTATCACCACCCCAGTGGTAAGGCGCGCGCCCTATACATAAGAGTTCTGGGGTTCGAATCCCCCTCGCCCCAGATCCTCTTTTTGCTATTTTTCCCACTTTTTGTTATTTTCCATATTATTTTTAATAGTTTGAAAAATTAATAACTCCCTCAATTTTAAATATTTTTGATTGGTTCTTTTTGCAAAAAATCACAAAAATGTTGAAATATTTTATTCCCCAAAAAAATTAGATTTATATTATTTATTTAATATAATTAGTATTTTTGTAAATAAATGTCTTTTATTTGTTTTTAAACCTTTTAAAAATAAATATCCATTTTGGAAAATCAAAACCAAGTAGGTTTTAATTCATCTTGTAATGAAAGCCTCATTTTTCAAACCTAAAACCAAAATCACAAGTTGTTTATTCAAACTTATTTGGAATTTTTATCATTTGTATTAATTTTCTTTGAATAATTATATTAAAAAATGATAAAATTAGGGTTTTATTGATTTTCACCCTAACAAACTTTTCCGAACACTCATGGGCCTCTAATAAAGTGTAAGACCTAATCCTTTGTAAATACAAACCTAATTTGGGCCTCAAATGTTGTATAAGTCTCGTTGTATTTCAAAAGTTCGACGCGATCATCGCCTGTTTAAAACAAACCATCTGGACCTCTCCTCGAGCTATAAGACCCATTCAAAACCATTTTTGGGCCTCTAATAGAATGTAAGACCCAATCCCTCTTTGAAACCAAAAACTTTTGGGCCTCAGTCATTGTATAAGACCCACGGTGTTTTCAAAACCTCGACGCGATCGTCGCCCTTTTCAAAATAAACCCTGGGCTTCTCCTTGAGCTATAAGACTCATCTTTGTTCACTTTCAATCATTTTGGGCCTCTTGAGAGAGTGTAAGACCCATCCCCTTGTACAGAAAACCTTTTTTGGGCCTCAGTCACTTGTATAAGTCCCTGTACAAAACGACAGTGCGATCACTGATAAAACCCTAGGCCTCTCCTTGAGCTATAAGCCCCAATTTTACTTTCAAAAAGCACTTTCTCCTTTGATTTTGTAACATACTGTTATTTTCAATTTCTTTGTTGAGCGACTAACAATATAGTATAGAAGCTCTACAACCGAGTAAGTGTTTACCCACTTTCATTTACCGCTTTCATATGTATATAACTGTATTGTGGGGCTGTTTCACTATAAGTCTTCTTTCATAAACTCATATCGACAGTGTAATACTAGTATAGATATTTAGAGTTTCCCCGGCAACTACGTCTAGAACTAGACAAAACCTCGTCTCCTTACCTCCGACGTTCTCCCGGATATTTCAACATAACCTAAACCATGAGAATTTTCTTTTACAACAATTTTAGATAACTAGATCTAAGAAATCTCCCCCGTGAACAATTCATATACAGAAGGCCAATGTTCCAAGTGAAACCCCTTCTGGAACTGTACATCAGCCTCCTCTTGGGCTTAGTGCAAGGACCCACAGGCTTCCTAAAAGCATCCCCGCCTCCTCTTGGGCGTTGTACAAGGACCCGTCGGCTTCTTAGAAGTTTTCACAGCCTCCTCTTAGGCTTCGTATAATGATTCTTCCTCCGGGAAGATAGTCTCCTCTTGGGCTTCGTACAAATTGTCCCTTCGGCTTCTTACAAGTTTTCTCTCGCCTTCTCTTAGGCTTCGTACAAATTGTCCCGACGACCTCTTAAAGGTATAGGAATATAAATTAGTCATCTTGATAGAACAGTCTTTCAAAGAGTCTAGATCGTCCTACGAAGAATGTACTGTCTCTTGATCTCTCTTAAGCATAGTATAAAAGATAAAACTCTAGACTTGGACAGTCTAATCTCCTTGAGTCTCGAAGACATTCTCAAGTTCCTTTCAAAAATAGGAAAAAACACCCGTAGACTTAGACATTCTCAATACCCTTCGGATTCCCCGTTTCCTTAAAGAACAGGAAATAATCCCAGTCCTCAGATCAAAAGAACTGATTTTCTCTTTTAACCAACATACTGGACCTGTCACTCAACTGAAACAGTAACCCAAGCCTCCTCTTGGGCTTTGTACAATGATTCTCCCCAGCAGAGTTAACCTTTACAGCCTTCATCTCGGGCTTTGTACGAGATACAAAACACTCTCTTATTGAGCATAAAAAACTCTCTTGTTGAGTCAAACATTTTTAGCCATCATCTCGAGCTTTGTACGAGATACAAAACACTCTCTTGTTGAGTATAAAAAGACTCTCTTGTTGAGTCAATCACCTTTAGCCTCCATCTCGGGCTTCGTACGGGATACAAAACACTCTCTTGTTGAGTATAAAAGACTATCTTGTTGAGTCAAACCTTTAGCCTCCGTCTTGGGCTTCGTACAAGACACATAAAAACACCCTCTTGTTGGGCCAATAGCCTCATCTTAGGCTTTGTATAAGGAAAACCCCGGTTGAGTCAATCAACCTTTTAGCATCAAATTTGTACCTTGTTCATAGCATACAAACAACAACAACTCCTTTTCCCCCGCCTAATTGCTGTAAGCGGCAAGCCTCTTGATTATTTACATCCACGCCACTGTCCCTCTTTTAGCATGAGAAATTCCTAAGGAAAGATGGCATTGCTCTAAACTGAGTTAAAGTCTTCTCCTTCAGGTTAAAAACTCCTATAAAGGAAATTATGGCATTGCTGGATTCACATATCCCAGTTAAAGTAATTCTCCTTTATAACCAGTCATGCAACAGTTATGACAGAAAGACCAAATACCCCTCTTTAGAGATGACAAATTCTCTCTAAAGTCAAAACCCTTTAGCTTCACATCTTGGGCTTCGAACAAGATACAAATAAACCATTCAGCTTCACATCTTGGGCTTTGAACAAGATATAAACCACCTTTAGCTTCATGTATTGGGCTTTGAACAAGACACCAAAACACCATTTCCTCCCATAGAATAGGAGGAACTACGATCGCTCTGATTTCCCTATCCCGGGAATACGTAGGCATAAGATTGAAAAAGAATCTTAGCGAGCACACTAATAAAAAAATCCCAAAGTCCCCTACCTCCAGCCAATCTAGCGCAGTATCCCAGCAAATTCCCCATGAACAATCCCGGTATTTCATTCTGAACAAAATAAGCAGAGAGAGGCCCACGAACTAAAACCGCATCTATAAACCAACAGTTTTGACTGTTTAACCTCAGTTTGCAAGCAAGGTTAGTTGGAGACATCTATTTCCCTTCCTTCATCAGCTTCAATAGGATAAAAAATGAATCGACCTGTAGTGCCTTAGAGCGACGGTGCATTAGAACCACGTCCAAAATCGCTCGCTACACATGGAATAAGAAATCAAAGAGAAACCTCAATAACCCTAAAATTTGCATGAAGGCTCAGAAATTCCATACACAATTCAAACAAAGCAATTAATTGAGGGAAAACACTCCGTGCATGATTATGAACATATGGCCAAATTATTGTGCAGCAAAAAATGCATAGATCACAGAGTTAGAAGAGCTCATGCTTACCTCTTGCAGCTGGTGATCGTGTTTTGTGTTAGAGGTGTTACAGCTAGGTTCCAATGATGTGGATAGCTTCCCTAGGTGCCAAGTGATGTGCCTGAGTGCTTGGAATGGTTTGAAACAAGCTGGAACTGAAGATGGTATCCCAACTGCAACTTGGTTAAAACCTTGAACAGTTGGTTGGTGATTTTGTGAAATCAATGTTCCAGATGTTATTTAAGTGTTTGGATCACTTCTATATGATATTTATGAAGTATGTGTGTGATTGGTTTGGTTGGAATTGCTCTCAAACTCAAAACCCGATAGTGACTTGCTTTGGAAGGCAATTTTGGAGTGAGAAGGAGATTTTGAGGAAAGCATTTGTTTGATGGCTTTGGTGTACTCAAACTGATCACAAATGAGATCTATTTATAGTGGAGCAAGTTTGTTTTGCAAGAAATAGAAAATGGCAACTGCTGCAGAGGTTTGGCCAATGTTGATCAATGAGAATCCAAGTCTCCTCTAGCCATTGATTAGAGGTTAGGGAACAGGCTGCTGGTTCCCTTGGTCTTGGATATGTCTTGACTGAATTCAGTTGGAAATGGCTCAGTCCATGCCACCTTGGTGCATCCATTAAATGCTTCAAAACAAAATTGGAGTCTTGTCCCTCTCTTAGGCACTTCTAGGTTTGGCATGCTACTTTTGGTTCCAAAGACTTGGGAGGCTTATGGATCAGTGTTTGTCCCTCCTTGGTCTCCCCCTGAGGTGGTCAGATGGATAAGTGTGTTTGTCATTTGCACAAATTTGGCAAATCAAGCAAAATGCACAAATCTGCCTTGCTTTGACAGTTTTCAGCAAGGCATATTACCATTGTCATATCTCATGGCTCAAGTGGAATTTGAGGGAGTTCTTAGCCATTTTGGAAAGCCCTCATATGATACAACAATTGTTTGATCATAGTTGGTTTTGGTACTTTTTGGATCCAAGTGAAAAATTCCCCTACATTTGGAAAAAAGTGAAGGCAGATTCTGACTTAGTGAAAATTTCACTAAGTGTTGGACAAAAGTGACATTTTCACTTTTTGTGATTTTGATCATTCCATAACTTAAAATCCATGAGGAATTGGAATGAGTTGTGTTTGAAGCTTTTGTAGAGTGCCATGAGAGCTACAAATCTAGCTTTGGATGGGGAAAAATGGCCTTGTGGTTTAGGAGTTATGATCCTCCAATGTTGGTACCCTAGCCACTTTGTTCCATAACTTAGAAAATTTCTAAGTTTTTTATGGTTACCCCTTTTACAAGTTATCCCACTTTTCTTGATTTTTCTTGATGAATGATGATTCCAATCACACATTAACATCATTTTAGGGTTAGGGAACCATAATTGATAAAAAAATCAAAAAGTCAAACTTTGACTTTTGGGCACAATTGGCTTTTTATCAGATGAATTCCAAACTGTGCGATCCTCTATGAAATCAAGTTCTTGACCTAAATCAAACTTGATGGATTGATTTCATAGGTGTTATAGGGTGTATTGAATCATGTCCCCAAGTTTGGGAGCATGCCTGGGTCAAAAGTCAAAGATACAGTTGACTTTTTCCCGCGAAACCCTAATTCATTATTGCAAATGGATCAATGTGATGTATTTGAGACCATCAAATCCTCTCTTGAGGTCTTGGCTCATGTTTTGTCCTAAAAGTCAACTTAGGGGTGAATTAGGTCAAGAAACCCTAATTCCTGATTTTTAGTAAATGCATCCCCTGAGGCTAAATTGACTGGATGATTGGGTCCATGAGGTCCCTTAGAGCATCTTAGGTTATGCTTTGAAGACTTGGCCCATGCCCAGAAGAAAGTTTCCATCTGGAGGCCCTGGTCGACCAAAACCCTAATTTGGTGACACTGGCGATCTTGAGGCTTAATCCACTCAGAATGCTGCAACCTTGTGCTTAATTCTTGTTGTGGGAGTCCTCTTGATCCATTGGGGATGTTTGAGAGGCTAGACAAGTTGAATATCATGTCATGCCTTGATTGACCCTTTGTCTAAGAGCTCTGAGAGGGCTTGAAACCCTAAATTTGATTGTAGTGAAGGCTCAACAATCTTTGAGGAGATTGATGAGGTATGATGGTACATCCATATTGTGATGATAATTTGTACAATGATGGGGAATCTTAGTGGTCAAAATTTGGGGTATGACAGATGCCCCTATTTAATCTTCTTGGACCCGAAGGTGTGAATGGCGAAGGTATTCGGGCATTCAGGGTGCAAGAGGATTAAATATCAGAATACCTGAAATTTTGATAGTGGGTAAGAATGGATATTCACGCATCCTTCTTCTTTTGCTAAGCAATGATGCTTAGAAAAGGTAAACTTCCCCTCGATCCTGGTTTTCTACCAAGGAACTGGTCTTAGTTTCTGATTTAAACTTCCCCTCGATCCGGGTTTCCTACCAAGGAACTGGTCTTAGTTTTTGATTTGAACTTCCCCTCGATCCTGGTTTTCGACCAAGGAACTGGTCTTAGTTTCTGATTTGAACTTCCCCTCGATCCTGGTTTCCTACCAAGGAACTGGTCTCAGTTTCTAAAATAAACTTCCCCTCAATCCTGATTTCCTACCAAGGAACTGGTCTCGGTTTTCGATATAAACTTCCCCTCGATCCTGGTTTCCTACCAAGGAACTGGTATTAGTTTCTAAAATAAACTTCCCCTCGATCCTGGTTTCCTACCAAGGAACTGGTCTCAGTTTCTTTTGTCAATAAACTTCTTGACAAGGGACGCTATGCGTAGCGATTTTCCTCGAACTTCTCGCCGAATTTTCCTGGGGAGATGCCATTTGATGGATATATGATCTGATGTCAAAGTTGTTGGGGAGCCCAGCCGTCTGAGTTATAGAGGTGTACAAACTTCTCTATTGGAGACGCCATTTATCGGTTCTACTGGGGAAAGCAGGTCTCTTGAGGGACTGTTGTCGCTTGGGGATATTACATCATACTTTTCTCGGGATCTTCTCGGAGAAATGCCATATGATGTGATCCGATTTTGAGATACTGATGACCTTATCGTCAGCGGATTTTTCAGAGAAAAGCTGCTGTATTGTCGAATCTCTGATTAAGAGGCTTTCTCTGGGGATTTTCCTTAATCCGGGAAAGCGATGATATCATCTTCAATAACGAAGAGTGATGTTTGTCGAAGGTCTTTTTGTCTTTCAGAGGTTCAAGTTATCAAAGTGGTCAAGGGCCAGCTTTAATCCAGAAATAAACTGGAGACGAGGTTGCTCAGACGCAACATCTCTTGACAGGGAAAGAACTGACAATTCGACTGAGAGGACTTTTATCAATAGGGAACAAGAACAACTAGAATGATAGTGATGCAATATGAATATGAATGTAAATCAAATATGCCTGATGTATGTATGTTTATGCTGACAAAACTGACTCGACATACAGACTGATGGATGAACACGACTGGATACTCGGCCACAGTGGGAGATGAAAAGTATCACTGGTTCACGATAGCAATTCTGCCTTGCTTAGGAGAGATAGTCCCTGTGGGGGACAACCGTTGGTCAGGCTTAGGAGGTAAGAACTCTGCCGGGGGTGTGTCAGATGAAACACATCCTCTGACACAGTTGATCCTTCATCCAGGCGCATTAGTTCAGAAGGAGTACTTTGATTTTGCACTTTGAAGTTCGATTACTTCTGTCGAAGCGATCGACGTTCTTTCGATGTTCAACAGTCAAAAGAAATTGCCATCTTTTTTTTAGAAGCAGAAAAAGTTTTAACAAGTAATTTCATTTTTGTTTTATTTCAAGAATCGTTAATCATATTAAAATGTCGTCCTATAAAGCTAAAACAAATAAGAATTGCAAACAAAAGCACAAGGGCTCAAATTTTATTGATAGGATGGAAATCAGCTAAGCGCGTGATTCCATGGAGTATTTACAAAGTTTAGAAAATGGTAATTTAAGAGAAATGGCTACATTGAAACATGACGACCGTTATCCTTCTACCAACTTTGAATTCTAGACATCCTGAGCTTCCGTCGAAGATGACCTTGACTGGAGTTTTCCTGATGGACGACATGACTGACGCTGGGGGATGTGCCCCTGTTGAACATAGTTACTTGCCATTATCCCTAACTTTTTCCTGGATTGTACTTTGAGATTTCTAATCCACCGGGATGATTTTTTATTATGTCTCTAATTTTTTCCTGGACCGCCCTTTCGGGTTTTCAATCCACCGAGACATTTTTTTTTAGTTTAGGTGAAGTATTTCTTGACTACATCAACATTTTTGGGGTAGGCAAATTCTTCTTTGTCCATGGTTACGAGTCTCAAGGCACCGCCTGAGAAAGCTTTCTTAACCACATAGGGGCCGTCATAATTCGGAGTCCATTTGCCCCGAGATTCAGTGAGAAATGATTGTATCTTCTTGGGCACAAGGTCTCTTTTCCTGAAGACGCGAGGTCGGACCTTTTTGTCGAAGGCCTTCTTCATTCTTTGTTGATACAACTGACCGTGGCATAAAGCCGTTATTCGTTTTTCTTCGATCAGATTTAGTTCATCGTGTCGACTTTGACACCACTCAGCTTCTGTTAGCTTAGCTTCCATCAATACCCGGATTGATGGGATCTCTACTTCTATGGGGAGCACTGCTTCCATGCCATATACTAGAGAGAAAGGGGTTGCCCTTGTTGAAGTCCAGACAGATGTGCGATAATCGTGAAGCGCAAAGGGTAGCATCTCATGCCAATCTTTGTAGGTTACAACCATCTTTTGAACATTCTTCTTGATGTTCTTGTTAGCCGCTTCTACCGCCCCGTTCATCTTAGGTCGGTAGGGAGATGAGTTATGGTGTTTGGTTTTGAACTCAACGCACAACTCCTTCATCATCTTGTTGTTCAAGTTAGATTCATTATCCGTAATGATCTGGCTAGGAACACCATAACGGCAGATGATATTCTTTTTGATAAATCGGACCACCACTTGTCGGGTTACATTGGCGTATGACGCTGCTTCGACCTACTTGGTGAAGTAATCAATGGCTACCAGGATGAACTGATGTCCATTCGAAGCCTTAGGTTCGATCATGTCGATCATGTCGATTTCCCATATAGAAAAAGGCCACGGGGAAGCGAGAACTTTGAGATGCATTGGCGGTACATGGATTTTGTCTGAGTATATCTGACACTTATGACACTTCCTCATGTACTTGTAGCAGTCGAATTCCTTTGTCAACCAGTAGTACCCTGCACTCAGAATTTTTCTCGCCATTGTGTGTCCGTTGGCATGAGTGCCAAAGGATCCTTCGTGGATTTCTTTTATCAGCATGTCTGCTTCTGGTCTATCTACACATCGGAGCAAGACCATGTCAAAATTTCTCTTATAGAGTGTATCCCTGCTCAGAAAAAAAAACTGCCTGCTAGCCTTCTGAGGGTTTTTCTGTCTTTTCTTAGTGCCCCAGGTGGGTACTTTTGTTTCTGAAGGAAGCATTTAATATCGTGATACCAAGGTTTGTCGTCTATGACTGCTTCAATCGTGAAGATATAAGCGGGCCATTCAAGGCGCATTATGTTAATCTTAGGTAAGTCGTTCCGTTGACCTACACTAATCATGGAAGAGAGAGTGGCTAATGCATCAGCCATATGATTCTCTTCACGAGGGATATGATGAAACTCGATTATGTTGAAGAATGGTAGCAACCTTCTCGCGTAATCTTTGTAAGGAATCAATCCGGATTGATATGTGTTCCAATATCCTTTGATCTGATTGATGACCAGAGCTGAGTCGCCATATACATCCAAGTTCTTGATTCTTAAGTCGATCGCTTCCTCGAGATCCATGATACAAGCTTCGTATTCGGCCTCGTTATTTGTGCACTTGAATGTAAGTAGGGAAGTGAAAGGAATGTGGGTACCCTGAGGGGTAACAATTATTGCCCCAATTCCGTTTCTGTAATGATTGACAGCTCCGTCAAAGATTAGTCCCATTGGGAACCTGGTTCTGGCCCTTCACTGGGTAGTGGTTCATCGCAATCTTTCATTATCAAATACATGACATCTTCGTCTGGGAAGTCAAACCCGACTGATTCTTGATCGTCAATCGGTTGAAGAGCCAAATGATCAGCTAAAATACTTCCTTTGACGGCTTTCTGAGCATGGTACTCTATGTCGTATTCTGATAACAACAACTGCCAACGGGCGATCCTTCCCGTGAGAGCAGGCTTTTCTAAGACGTACTTGATTGGATCCATTTCAGAGATTAACCAAGTAGTGTAACGAATCATATACTGGCGAAGACGTTTGGCTTCCCAAGCCAGAGCACATCAAGTTTTCTCAAGCATAGTGTACCGAGTCTCGCAGTCGGTGATTTCTTGCTTAAATAGTAGATGGCAGACTCTTTCCTTTATGTTTCATCTTGTTGGCCAAGTACACAACCCATTGAGTCTTCCAAGACTGTTAGGTAGATGATCAATGGTCTTCCTTCGACTGAAGGTGATAGAATCGGCGGATTCAACAGGTATTCCTTGATACTGTCGAAGACGGTTTGGCAATCTTCTATCCAAACGCAATCCTGATTCTTTTTTAGTAATTTGAAAATTGGCGCACATGTCGCGGCCATGAGGAATATAAATCTGGAAATGTAGTTCAAACGTCCCAGGAATCCTCTGACATGTTTTTCAGTCTTTGGAGAAGGCATTTCTTGAATGGCCTTGACCTTGTCAGGATCAACCTCAATTCCTTTCTGGTTGACGATGAACCCTAAGAGTTTCCCTGAACGGACACCGAAGGTGCACTTGTTGGGATTCAAGCGAAGTTTATGCTTTCTCAATCGCTCAAATAGTTTTGACAGGTGGTTCACATGCTCCTCTTCTGTTTTAGATTTTGCAATCAAATCATCGACATATACCTCGATTTCCTTGTGTATCATGTCATGAAACAGAGTAGTCATGGCCCTTTGATAGGTTGCCCCGGCGTTCTTCAAACTGAAAGGCATTACCTTGTAACAAAAAGTACCCCATGGGGTGATGAAGGAAGTTTTCTCCATGTCTTTCAGCGCTATTTTGATCTGATTATAGCCCAAGAATCCTTCCATGAAGGAGAAGACTTTGAACTTTGTTGTACTGTTAACCAGCATGTCAATGTGTGGTAAAGGAAAGTCGTCCTTTGGACTAGCCTTATGTAGATCTCTGTAATCCACACACATTCTGACCTTTCCGTCCTTTTTTGGAACTGGTACTATGTTGGCTAACCATTGAGGATATTCTGACGTGGCGAGGAAACCCGCGTCAATCTGTTTCTGTACTTCCTCCTTGATTTTAATGGCCATGTCCGGGTGAGTCCTTCTCAACCTTTGTTATACGGGTGGACATTCTGATTTCAACGGTAGATGATGTTCCACGATGCTGGTATCCAACCCTGGCATGTCCTGATAGGACCAAGAGAATACATCGGGAAACTCTTTGAGAAGCTTTGTCAAACTCTCTTTGGCAGTTGGACTGAGCAGTGCCCCAATCTTGATCTCTTTTCTTTCTTCTCTTAAACCCAAGTTCACCGTTTCCAACGGCTCTTTGTGAGGTTCAATGGACCTTTCCTCTTGTCTGAGTAATCGGGATATCTCTTCTGGAATTTCGTCGTCATCTTCTTCTTCAGCCTCAAATACCGTGAACTCAAAGATGGGAGAAGGCATCGGATCGTATGTTTCAATGGGGTTAAAAACAAGCAATCTACATGACGTGATGATTTGTGTTTAGAAGAGATAGAGGGAATGCAAGAGTGTGTGCAGTGTATATTTTTTTACTACTTGTTTTTATTATTTGGATTGTTTTTTAGGATTACCATTTTCTAAGAAAAGCGAAAAGAGAAAACAACAATTAATGTGGAGATTACAGAACGACGTTTATTTTATTTATGAACTTGTCGATTTTTGAAACTACAGCCCTATAAAACAAAACTCTGTCGCTTTGGGCAAAGCGAAGAGGGATATTTATAGAAAGTGAGCCCTATCAAAACATCTGTTTCACCTGGGTAGGGTGAAAGGTTAAAGTAAAGACGGCAATTACTTTGACTTATGAACGATCTTCGGAACATCAACAGCAACCCATTGGTGGCGAACTTCTCGGTGAATCACAAAGTCTGGCACCTTCTTTCTTGGCTTGTCCTCAGAATTGACGCTGATTTCTGGTAGAGTAGGATCATTGGAATCTATCTCCCAGGTAGAGTTGTCGTAGGAGGATTCTTCTGTTATATTTTGCATAACATTTGTGCTCTCAAGTAAATCTCCCCATCCAGTAGGCTGGATGTCTTCGAGCCTGATACGAGAGCTCTCAGGAGCGGTGTACTTGACCAAGAAGTCGAACTTGCCACTCGGTTGTCCTAAGGTGTCCCACACTTCTGTGGAACTAGAGGAGTCATCTCTTTCGATGACGTTGACCTCAGGAAAAGCATAGTTGATGGATTCTAGTCCTGCAAGATTTGCGAATTCATTGTCGTGCTGGATATTTTCTGAATACCCTGAGTGTTGATCCCATGACATGGTGGGGACGCAGGTATTTTCTCAATGACGCTCAGCTGATTTTCTTGCCCCAAGTCTCCTGGGTATGGTTGCCAGATAAGCAGGCCATCCATTGGGCCATAATAGTCATGGTCAAAGTTGTATTTCATCGGAGTATCCTCCTCTAATGAATTTGGCGGAGCACGGCATCCTTCTGGATCACAACCTCCGTATATCATTTCGACATCTGACCTTGGTATAAATCTCAGACTCTGTGCGGGATAGCAAAATGGCGTAGGCACCTCTTCCTGAGACATATAACTGTCCTTATTCAGATAGGATTCCCATTCTTCCTCTGTATCGGAGGAATCTTCCTCGTTGATACTGTGTACTTCTTGGGACACTGGGTGAAAGAAACCTCCACTGTGGAAGAAGTTCTGAATAGGATGAAGACTTTCATCGTTAGAAGCAGTCCGGGTATAGGTTGCAGAAAAACCAAGACCCTTCTTTGTTTTATTATCAGCAGGAATGACAAGTTGTCCCCATCCTTTCGTATTGTTACTTTCAATTATCTCAAGAGCATCTTTGTACGAGGAAATAGAAGTTCCCTTCTCTGATTGATTCTCATTGCTCACTAAAAGTGCTTGGAACTGAGTTCCAACAACCTCCTCGGGTTCTATATAAGTAGATAATGACAGGTTACTCACGATCAAGGCTTGTTCTCCACAGACCGTGACAAGTTGATCGTTCTTGACGAACTTCAGTTTCTGGTGCAGGGTCGAAGCGACTGCCCCAGCCTGGTGTATCCAAGGTCTTCCTAATAAACAGTTGTATGTTGCCCGGACGTCCATGCCCTGGAAAGTGATTAGGAAAGTGTGAGGACCGATAGTTATGGGAAGGTCAACTTTGCCGATAACCGCTTTCCGAGATCCGTCAAAGGCTTTGACATAACCTCACTACCCCTCATCGGGGATCCTTTGAATGATAGTCGCATTAAAGTGGACTTCGGCATAACGTTGATGGCTGATCCTGTGTCTACCAGTACGCTGGCTAAAGCATTGTCCTGGCAGTTGACTGTATTATTGAGCGCCATGTTGTGACTTTTGCCCTCCTCTGGCAATTCCTCATCACTAAATCCCAAGTTATTGCAGGAAGTGATGTTAGAGATGATGCTATCGAATTGTCGTATTGACACATCCTGTTCCACAAAGGCCTGCTCTAAGACTTTCTGTAGAGCCTCTCTGTGGGCTTCGGAACTGAGTAAAAGTGATAGCACAGAGATCTTTGAAGGAGTTCGCAACAGTTGATCAACAATGTTATATTCACTCCTTTGGATGAGCTTCAGCATCTCATCATCGTTCTTTGAAAGGTCGGGATTACTGGATTGACCGACTGGTGGATTAGGAACTTCTGTTTGAGGTTCCTTTTCTCTGCTGGGTTCTCCAACTCCTCTGTTGAAGATTCTACTGCTCCGTGTTACTCAACTGATGTATGCAATATTCACGACGGAGGGTAATGGAATTTCCTTCCCATTCCCAATTATTGTTGCACCGTATTTGTAAGGGATAGCCTTAGCTGATTCATACGGTAATGGTCCTGGTAGATAGATAACTACATGAGCTTTCTGATTTTTCTGACTGTCGTAAGTAACTTCAATCATTTCCTGGCTAGGAACTTTTGACTCGTCAAATAGAGGGATGATGGCGCAATCATCCTTGGTCCTTTCATGATCAAAGATCACAACAACATCCTTAATCTGATCAGCAAAATAGTCTGGCGTCCAGTTGATAGACCCCGAAACTGAATATTGTTGGATTTCTTTACGGTCCAACTGACTCTGAAGGGCTGCTCGCACGAGGTAACATCCTTGATTATTTTCTGAGAATACTCTACAACGCTCGTAATTGTGTGGTGGCACCTGGCCACGTCCCCTTTGAATGCAGTGTAACCTCACTAGATCTATTTCCGTAGATCGGACATCCTGACTTTGATGCCAAGTAGGGTTCCCATTAAGCACACTGATTTGTTGCGTGTCTTCATCCATATAGATCGGAAGCCACTAGTGGTTTAACAAGTATTGTAAAGTTCTTTGAACGAGAGCGCACCCTTGGTTACTCTCACAACATCCTTTACATCTCAGATACTCGTGAAAAGTGAGAAAACCAAGTTGGACTTGCCTGGCGTGAAACTCCACCAAGCTGGTATTCATCAGACGAACATCGAAAATTTGGATTATGTTGATCTGATAGGGATTCCTATCATGGTAGTCCTGGATCCACCCAAGATCCATCTGACGCTGGAGGGCCTCCCGTATGAAAGAGCATCCCTGTTTGTTTACCGAGCAAGTCAGACAGGAATTGTAATCGTGTCGCGGCAGATTATGGTACTGGCTTTGCCTTGAGTGCATCGCCACCAAGTTGACATTCATTGCACGGATGTCGTGGTTATGAATGATGTTGGAATTTGTGTAGGTCATGTTGACTCCACGAACTCGATGCTCTTGGATCCATCCGAGATCCAACTGTTCCTGTAGAGCTGATTGCACCACAGAACATCCTTGATTGTTTTTAGAGCAGATATCACGCTGGTGATAATTATGAGGTGGCACATGGCCATACCCGCTCTGTCTACAATGCATCTTGACCAAATTGGCCCTTAATAAGAGTACATCGTGAATTTGATAACTGTTATTGGATTCTCCCTCTATCAAATTGACCGTAGCTTTCTCATGTTGAGGCAGCGGGTTTGTGAGAACATTCAGATTCGTATCTTTGAAAGATAAGACCCCTTTCCTAACAAGCTTTTGCACATCGGAATTGGAACTGAGACAGTTTTCTATGTTATGCCCTGGTCCTCCTTGATGGTAAGGACAAGTCTGATCCGTTTTGAACCAAAAAGGAAGATTTTCCGGTATTGTAAGAGGAGACTTGGCTTGGACGTGTCCCTTGACCAGTAGTAATGGAAACAGTTATGCGTACAACATGGGTATAGGGTCAAACCCCGGAGGTCGCGTTGCACGGTTGTTGTTGTACGAAGGACGAGTCTGCTGAAGAGACTGTTGTGTCCTTTGCTGAAGTTGTTGTTGATTAGGTTGGCTTTGAGCAACCTGAGGTTGATATGTAGGAACAGGCGCGGGATTGATAGTAGGAGTTACAGCTGCTACTGGTTGATATTGTCGCCTTTGCTTTCCGAGAGAGATATTCCCAATGTCCTGCTCTTTTTCTTAGGGAGAGCACTACCGTATCGTTTTGTACTGCTTGATGATACAGCGTCTTTTACTAAACGTCCTTCTTGGACGGCTTCCTCAAGACGAACTCCCATGCCCACCATCTCGGTGAAGTCACTGGGCGCACTGGCGACCATTCTGTCGTAGTAGAATGAGCTCAAGGTCTTTAAAAAGATCTTTGTCATCTCTTTTTCCTCAAGAGGTGGAGAAATCTGAGAGGCAATTTCACGCCATCTCTGAGCGTACTCCTTAAAGGTTTCCTTGTCCTTTTGTGACATTGATCTGAGTTGATCTCTGTCTGGTGCCATGTCTAAATTATACTTATATTGTTGAATGAAGGCGGCGCGAAGATCTCTGAACGTGCCGATCGTAGCGTGGTTTAATCCCATGTACCATTTTAATGCGACACCGGTTAAACTATCCTGAAAGTAGTGAATTAGTAGCTCCTGGTTCGTTGTCTGAGCTGACATTCGTCGAGCGTACATCACCAAGTGGCTTTGAGGGCAAGAATAACCCTTGTACTTTTCAAAATCGGGTACTTGGAACTTGTGCGAAACTTTCACATTAGGGACCAAACAAAGGTCCGTGGCGTCCTTTCCAACTAAATCCTGACTGCGAAGGGCTTGCAGCTCTTTCTGCATCTCCAGGAATTGTTCCTGGAACTCATTCATTCTGTCGAACATACTTTCGTTTCCACCAGAAGGTATCTGTGGAGTCTGTCCTTCCGGGACAGTGTGTACCACGGGCGGTGGTATAGTCATTATGGTCGAGACTCTCGGTGTCTCCCGAAGTTTGTAACCTTCAGGAGTTGTTGTCATGCCCCTAGCATCTTCGCTTTCCCAAAGTTTGTAACCATCAGGCCCAGCGGCTCCTGCTGCGGTTCCCTGATCCTCAGCGATCGGCGGAACATATCCTTCCGGGATATAGTAAATAGGCATGGCCCAGGGACGATCTTTTGGCATTTTGTACCTAGGATCATACTTCTCCACTATGGGCGTTGATGTGATCTCTGAGATCACAGTCCTTTGTTGTTGCATTTGAGCTTCTGCTAGAGCTTGCATGTTGTTATGAAGCTTTCTCAGATCCTCTTTCAGAGTGTCGATCTTTTCCCTCAACTCTCTATTCTCTTCCTCGAGATCATTCATCTTTTTCCGATGATTGGCCCGAGTATTGTACGAATGAGACACCTTGACTCTAGAATCGAGACACAAACGTGAGATTCGTAGGTAAGAATAATGCGTTTATGATGAATGATATGCAATGATTATATTAATTATATGTTTTTGTTTATTCAAAGTAAACTTTGACAATTAGATTGCAAATATCAAACAGTGGGGAAGATCCCGTTTTATTGAATTCAAAGATTGCGGAAACGTAAATACAGTAAATTACAAAGTGTTGTAAAAGGAAATCTAAACTATGGATCCTGAGTCCTCTCTGAGGAGAGCTCAGGTGTTGGTTCTGGTGCTTTCCTTTTCTTTGATCGAGGCTCTTCAGCCGTTGTCGGGCTGTCATTCCTTTTCCAAGTGAAAGGAGCGAGTAAACTCCTTTGCTCATCCTGATTTTATATAGCATGTTGCTCTAAAATTTCAATCAGTGCATCCTTTTCTTTTAATAGCTGCTGTATTTTCTTGCACTCCACATTGAGAATACGGTACTTGTTCCTCCAAGACCTCTTCTCCTGCTGAACTTTGTTGAGAGTAACCTAAAGTTTTTCCGTGTCTGACATGAAACAAAGGATAGAGTCCCTTAATGGAAGAACTTCCTGGCGAGGGTAAGGCATCCTCAGCTTGAGAGCTCTAGTTTGTACCCAGTGGGGATAAGGCTCCACCGAGACACAGTCTGGTTTTCCTAGAGACTCTCTTCCTTTCCTGTGAACGTGTTTCCAAGCGTGCACTATTTCTGTCTTTAGTGCCCTGTCATTTTCTCCTTCCTTGAAGAAAAGACCTTTCAGATGAGCATTACGTGGGACATGCCTCATTGGGTATCCATATTGACGACGAACTAAAACTGAATGATAATTGATTCCTCCCTTAGTTCCTATAAGGGGTACATTTAGGAAATTTCCACAATGGTCAATGATCCTGATCCCGTCGTAAATTCGATTGTACCAATCGATGTCAGAGTTGGTAAGAGACTTGATTCTCTGCGACCAACGTAAAGTATTCTTCTGATCCCAAAATGCAGCAGACTTGGGTAAGTGGGAAGTGTACCACATGTAAAGCAGGGGTACTCAGCACGTGATCATTCCTTCGCTGTATAAATTCCTTAAGTGTACCGAATGATACATGTCGGAGAGTAAGGTCGGTATGGGGTTTCCAATCAGAAGAATCTTAATGGCGTTTGACATCTACGAAGTTATCAATGTTGGGAAACAAAAATAACCCGTAGGTGAGCAAAACAAAGATGCTCTCAAAAGCGGCCACGTTCCCTATACTAGCAAAGTACATGGCTTTCTTTATCAAGAATTGGGCTGGAAAACCTTGGATGCCACCCTTAGTTGTCATGTGAGTCCTGACTTCTGACTCGTCCAAATAAATTGCTCTTGCAATGGTTTGATCGTTTGGAATTTCTTCCAGTCCAGAAAAGAGAGCTTGATCAGTGATATGCATATCAATCAAGTGAGAATACTCCTCCAGTGTTGGTGCTAGCTGATAATCCAGGAATGTGAAACAGTGATAGACTAGATCGTAGAACTGGATTAGTGTGGACAGGATTCCTTCGATTACATGGACCCTTAACAAGGACAACAGTCCTCCATACTTGGCTCTGAAAGCCTCATGGTTGGTGATCATTCTCGCCAGACCTCTTAAATCTTCTAACTTTGGAACCTTGAAGGTGTACTTATAAGTTTTCCTTCAACCGAAATCCATTAGCGCAATCTCCTTTCTCTGACATTGGCAATTATTGTCTTGGTTTACTTTGAAAAAGAGAGACTAAAAGAGAAGTTTTTCTTTGTTTTAATGTTTTTTAGATGAATGTATGAATGCAACACACAAAAACATAGAAAAAATATGGGGTCAAAGGGTCGGTGTCATGAAGTTAAGGCTCTACACCCCCCAAAGGTTTATACTGGTGATTTTTTGTACCTGTCCGCAAAATCATTGATCCCTCTTGGGATAACAACAGCAAGCGGATCGCCAACGAGCTGATGCATCTTAGAGTGATCTCAGATGAGGGTAGTATCGCGTGATAACTATTTACGATAGCTTCCACACTACAAAATGGTTTCAGTCTGTTAAAAATCTCAGCTTCTCAGATAACCAAGTCGACCACACTACTTTCAACAACCGGAGTAGTATAGGCAATGTATCTGCAAAGGGAGTCTCCACTGAGTTTTATGGTCGATCGGGGACTCTTAACTGGGATTCACTCCCCACAAGATTACCCGCATTTCCATCACCTATCTTAGGTGTATACTTAATCTTTCCACATGCGGCATCACACGCATTCCCATTAGCAGAAAAATAAACACAGATATCAATTAGGAAAAGCAGTATATATATTTGTCTTAATCCTCCTAGACCTCTAGTCTTATGATCCTATACAGACAATGACTCCCCAGCAGAGTTGTCATTTCTGTGTCATTTTGGTGAACTCAAGGTTTTCACCGAAAATTGTAAGAAAGAGAAGACGGGCCCCACGGTGGGCGCCATTTATTCTGTAGCGCAATTTTTGTGGTCCTGAGTCACTATCGCTTGGGTACTACAGTTTGATTCATTTTTTATCCTATTGAGCTGATTAAGGAAGGGAAATAGATGTCTCCAATTAACCCTTCTTGCATACTGAGTTTGAACAGCGGTCTGTTAGGGTACAGATGCTATGTGGATGTGGGGCCCAATCTTTAGTTATTTTGTTAAGAACACAGTGTCTGGATTATTTGTGAGCTTTTTGGTAATGTGTTTAGATTTGATGCATTTAGGTTGATTCGGTGGAGATACTGGATTCTGGGTTTTTTTATTAGTATGCTCGCTAAGATTTTTCAATCTTATGCCTACGTATTCCCGTTTAACGAAACAGGGAAATCAGAGCGATCGTAGTTCCTCGTATTCTATGGGAGGAAAAGAGGTTGTTTTGGTGTCTTGTTCAAAGCCCAAGACGTGAAGCTAAAGGTGGTTTGTATCTTGTTCAAAGCCCAAGATGTGAAGCTAAAGGGTTTATTTGTATCTTCTTCAAAGCCCAAGATGTGAAGCTGAAGGGTGTGTGCTGAGAGAGAATTTGTCATCTCTAAAGAGGAGTTGTTGATGTTTGTATGTTGTGAGCAAGGTACAACTTTGATGCTAAAAGGTTGATTGACTCAACCGGGGTTTTCTTTATACAAAGCCTAAGAGGAGGCTAGTGACCCAACAAGAGGGTGTTTTTATATGTCTTGTACGAAGCCTAAGACGGAGGCTAAAAAGGTTTGACTCAACAAGAGAGTCTTGAACAGGTGATTGACTCAACAAGAGAGTCTGGAGGTTGTTTGACTCAATGAGAGATTCTTTTATACTCAACAAGAGAGTGTTTTCTATCTCGTACGAAGCCCGAGATGGAGGCTAGAAGTGGTTGACTCAACAAGAGAATCTTTTATACTCAACAAGAGAGTAATTTTTATCTGTCTTGTACGAAGCCTAAGACGGAGGCTAAAAAAAGGTTTGACTCAACGAGAGAGTCTTTTATACTCAACAAGAGAGTGTTTTTCTATCTCGTACAAAGCCCGAGATGGAGGCTAAAGGGAGGTGACTCAACAAGAGAGTCTTTTATACTCAACAAGAGAGTGATTTGTATCTCGTACGAAGCCCGAGATGGAGGCTAAAAGTTGTTGACTCAACAAGAGAGTCTTTTATACTCAACAAGAGAGTGTGAAAAGGTTAGCTCCGCTGGGGAGAATCATTGTCCAAAGCCCAAGAGGAGGCTAAGTGTGCTGGTGACTGTCTCAGTTTAGTGACAGGTCCAGTATGTTGGATAAAAGATAAAATCAGTTTTTATAAAGATTAAAGGTAAGGTTGTGCTTTGGGATTGATCAGAGGATCAGGGTTATTTCCTGTTCTTTAAGGAAATGAAAAATCCAAAGGGGACTGAGACTATCCAAGTCTACCGGTGTTCTGAGAAGTTGATTATGAGATAGTGAATGATCTTTGTATGATGCCCAAGAGAATGCTGGTATGTTAAGGGATGAATGTCAACCCATTAACAGGTCTGACACTTGACTCAGAAAGACAGCTCTAGCAAATTTATGACTAGGTTATGTTCCTATACCTGTAGAGGTCTCTGGGTCCTTGTTATAAGCCCAAGAGAAAGCACGAGAGCTTTTAAGAAGCCGAAGTTTCCTTGTTTAACGCCCAAGAGGAGGCGGGGATGCTTTTAAGAAGCCCGTGGGTCCCCAAACCTAGAGAAGTTTAAGACATGCCATTCACCGAGAATAGATCAAGCCAGGAAAGTCTGAGAATTTGGAAGAAACTCAAGAGATGCCATTCACGGAGAAAAGATTATCTCTGGGGTGTAGAGTTTCTTTGACAATTTTTAAGAGTGACGGTCTGAGAAAGGGTTCACTATGAATATTATACTAGTCTTACACAGTTGATATTTGACAAGTATATAAAAGGATGTGAAAGAAGACTTACAGTGAGCAGCCCCCACAATACAGTTATATATATATATATATATATATATGAAAGCGGATAAAGAAAGCGGGTAAACACTTACTCGGTTGTAGAGCTTCCATGGTGTTTTGTTAGTTGTTCAAAAAAAAAAGCTTTGATAACAATATTATATTCTAAATCAAAGGAGAAAGTCCTTTGAAAATATTGTTAGGGCTTACAGCTCAAGGAGAGGCCCAAGATTTTATCAGTGATTGCACTGTTGTTTTGAAATTGTACAGGGACTTATACAAGTGACTGAGGCCCAAAAAGGTTTTCTATACCAAGGGATGGGTCTTAAACTCTCTCAAGAGGCCCAAGGTGTTTAAAGAAAAGGAATGGGGCTTATAACACGAGGGTAGGCCCAAATGATTTGATTTTTGAACTGGCGATCGCGCCGATGTTTCTTTTAACGCGGAGGGACTTATACAATATCTGAGGCCCAAAAATAGTGTTGGTTAAAAGGGGGTTGGGTCTTACACTCTATTAGTGGCCCAAAAGTTATTTTAAAAGAAAATATGGGGCTTACAACTCAAGGAGAGGCCCAAGGGTTTTGTTTGAAAAATGACGATCGCGCCGAGATTTCTTTAACGTATTGGGACTTATACAATGCACTGAGGCCCAAAAAGGTTTTTATTTACAAGGGATGGGTCTTACACTCTCTCAAGAGGCCCAAAGTGTTTGAAAAAGATTTGATGAGGGTTGAATTGACCAAAACCCTAATTTGTTTTCAAAATATATTTTAATTGAATAAAAATTCAATTAAAATGATCAAAATTGTTAAACATGTGTGAAAAACAAATTGTGGTATTGGATTAATGTTTGAAAAATCATGTTTATACCCACAAAATGATTGGAAATCAATTAAGTTTGGAAAATCAAGGGAGAAAAAATATTTCAAATGTTAAAAACAAATAAAACATTAATTCTTTGCAAAAATATCAAATATATGAAATAATTAATATTTTGGGATTTTTTTGGTAAAATAAAATATTTTAACATTTTTGTGAATTATTAAAAAAAGAATCAACTCAAAATCATTAAAACTCAGAGAGAAATTAATTTTTGAATCAATTAAATAAAATCACAAAATTTAAATATTTGAATTTTCAAAAAGGGCGCCAAGAACATGGCAAGAACACGCGCCACCCTCTGTTTCTGCAGATTTTCATTTTCTATCCAATCTCACTGAATACTTGATTATATTATGCAATCTACATATCAATCTGCTCGTTTTCACCTCACGATCATGTCTATGGTCTTTAATTTCATTTATTTTTAAGCATGGAATAAGAAATCAAAGAGAAACCTCAAGAACCCTAAAATTTGCATGAAGGCTCAGAAATTCCATACACGATTCAAACAAAGCAATTGATTAAGGGAAAACACTCCATGCTTGATTATGAACATATGGCCAAAATATTGTGCAGCAAAAAATGCATGGATCATAGAGTTAGAAGAGCTCATGCTTACCTCTTCCAGCTGGTGGTCGTGTTTTGTGTTAGAGGTGTTACAGCTAGGTTCCAATGATGTGGATAGCTTCCCTAGGTGCCAAGTGATGTGCCTGAGTGCTTGGAATGGTTTGAAATAAGCTGGAACTGAATATGGTATCCCAACTGCAACTTGGTTAAAACCTTGAGCAGTTGGCTGGTGATTTTGTGAAATCAGTGTTCCAGATGTTGTTTAAGTGTTTGGATCACTTCTATATGATGTTTATGAAGTGTGTGTGTGTGATTGGTTTGGTTGGAATTGCTCTCAAACTCTAAACCCGATAGTGACTTGCTTTGGAAGGCAATTTTGGAGTGAGAAGGAGATTTTGAGGAAAGCATATGTTTGATGGCTTTGGTGTACTCAAACTGATCACAAATGAGCTCTATTTATAGTGGAGCAAGTTTGTTTTGCAAGCAATAGTGAATGGAAACTGCTGCAGAGGTTTGGCCAATGTTGATCAATGAGAATCCAAGTCTCCTCTAGCCATTGACTAGAGGTTAGGGCACAGGCCGCTGGTTCCCTTGGTCTTGGATATGTCTTGACTGAATTCAGTTGGAAATGGCTCAGTCCATGCCACCTTGGTGCATCCATTAAATGCTCCAAAACAAAATTGGAGTCTTGTCCCTCTTTTAGGCACTTCTAGGTTTGGCATGCTACTTTTGGTTCCAAAGACTTGGGAGGCTTATGGATCAGTGTTTGTCCCTCCTTGGTCTCCCCCTGAGGTGTTCAGATGGATAAGTGTGTTTGTCATTTGCACAAATTTGGTAAATCGAGCAAAATGCACAAATCTGCCTTGCTTTGACCGTTTTCAGCAAGGCATATTTCCATTGTCATATCTCATGGCTCAAGTGGAATTTGATGGAGTTCTTGGCCATTTTGGAAAACCCTCATATGATACAACAATTTTTTGATCATAGTTGGTTTTGATACTTTTTGGATCCAAGTGAAAAATGCCCCTACATTTGGAATAAAGTGAAGGCAGATTCTGACTTAGTGAAAATTTCACTAAGTGTTGGAAAAAAGTGACATTTTCACTTTTTGTGATTTTGATCATTCCATTACTTAAAATCCATGAGGAATTGGAATGAGTTGTGTTTGAAGCTTTTGTAGAGTTCCATGGGAGCTACAAATCCAGCTTTGGATGGGGAAAAATGGTCTTGTGGTTTGGGAGTTATGATCCTCCAAAGTTGATACCCTAGCCACTTTGTTCCATAACTTAGAAAATTTCTAAGTTTTTTATAGTTACCCCTTTTACAAGTTATCCCACTTTTCTTATTTTTCTTGATGAATGATGATTCCAATCACACATTAACATCATTTTAGGGTTAGGGAACCACAATTGATCAAAAAATCAAAAAGTCAAACTTTGACTTTTGGGCACAGTTGACTTTTTATCAGATGAATTCCAAACTGTGCGATCCTCTATGAAATTAAGTTCTTGACCTAAATAAAACTTGATAGATTGATTTAATAGGAGTTATAGGGTATATTGAATCATGTCCCAAAGTTTGGAAACATGCCTAGGTCAAAAGTCAAAGATACAGTTGACTTTTTCCCACGAAACCCTAATTGTGGTTCTGATGAGCTTGAAACTTGTTGATCAAGCTTCTTGGGTTAATACATTGTTGCAAATGGATCAATGTGATGTATTTGAGACCCTCAAATCCTCTCTTGAGGTCTTGGCTCATGTTTTGTCCCAAAAGTCAACTTAGGGGTGAATTAGGTCAAGAAACCCTAATTCCTGATTTTTAGTAAATGCATCCCCTGAGGCTAAATTGACTGGATGCTTGGGTCCATAAGGTCCCTTAGAGCATCTTAGGTTATGCTTTGAAGCATTGGCCCATGCCCAGAGGAAAGTTTCCATCTGGAGGCCCTGGTCGACCAAAACCCTAATTTGGTGACACTGGCGATCTTGAGGCTTAATCCACTCAGAATACTTCAACCTTGTGCTTGATTCTTGCTGTGGGAGTCCTATTGATCCATTGGGGATGTTTGAGAGGCTAGAAAAGTTGAAGATCATGTCATTCCTTGATTGATCCTTTGTCTAAGAGCTCTGAGAGGGCTTGAAACCCTAAATTTGATTATAGTGAAGGCTCAACAATCTTTGAGGAGATTGATGAGGTATGATGGTACATCCATATTGTGATGATAATTTACACAATGATGGGGAATCTTAGTGGTCAAAATTTGGGGTATGACACTTGGTAGGCCCCAGATCTAGGTGATTTGAACCGAACTGGGTCATCATATTCTGTGTTGTTTATCATTATACAATTTACAGTTCAGTTTTGATTAACATGTTGTAATAGATGTCAAAACATCTGTCTTACTGTTGTTGCTGATATTCTGAATATTAGCTTCTTTATTCTGTCATTGTTTTAAATTTATGCAGAGAACAATGTCATGACATGTGTTAGGACATATGTTATCTGCTATGCCAGAATTTCAGAGTTGACTGATTGTTAATTGTTAATTGTTCACTCATAAGCTTTTAAGCAAGAGTGTATTGTTCTTAGTTAAAGCTTTTAAGAAAAACTAAGTATTGTACTTGGAAGTGTTGGTACTTCTATTTTGGGTTGTTGTTGAATTGTCACTGGTTTGTGACTGATAAGAAGTAAGAGGGGGATCTCATATCTAGAGGGTGTCTAGGTAGAAGTTTCACAAGGTAGTGATTAGGTGATAAGTTGTAAACTGGGGAGTTTAGCTTTAAACTAATATTGTCATAGTGAATTTCCTTCCTGGCTTGGCAGCCCCCAGATGTAGGTGACGTTGCACCGAACTGGGTTAACAACTATTGGTGTTATTTATCTTTTTGTCATTTATTTTTTTGCATATTTGTGAGTGTTCAAACTGTCTTGATCCCACTGTTGTGACATTTGTCTCGACATATGGTATTTGCATACCAAAAATTCAAGTAGTATGGGTAATAGACCTCCATTGGTTAGAAATGTGAATACTTGAGCATTTATAAGTGGGAGAATCCATACACCTATCACCTTAAGGTTTTGAGTGAATATGTGGTGTGTCTCTCACAAAGATGTTGCTCAAAAAAAGGACTATCACACTACTCACACCTTGTATACCCACTTCACATTAATTGCCTTCTTGTCTCGAGGCAATTCTACAAGTGACCAAGTGTTGTTGAATCCCAAAGGAGAAGTAACGCAACACAAGGCAAGACTTGTTGCGAAAGGATTTCTTCAGAAAGAAGGAATCGACTTCGACGAAGTTTTTGCACCTGTTGCTAGGATCGAAACAACCAGGTTGGTTGTTGGTCTAGCAAACATGAACAATTGAAACATATGTCAGATGGATGTGAAATGTGGATTTCTAAATGGTCCCTTAGATAAAGAAGTTTATGTCGCACGAAACAAGGCGAAGAAAGCAAGGTATATAGGCTGCATAAAGCCCTGTATGGACTTAAACAAGCTCCAAGAGCTTGGAATAAGAAGATAGATAGATTTCTAAGGAAGAAAGAATTTGTGAAGTTTAAAACTGAGCATGGAGTATATGTAAGGAGAAGCAATAGTGAATTGCTTATACTATGTCTCTATGTCGACGACTTGTTGATAACAGGAAGTTGCAAGAAGGAGATCGAAGACTTCAAACATGCCCTAAGTGAGGAGTTTAAAATGCCATACATGGGAAATCTCTCATACTTCCTTGGTATCAAATTCTACAAGAGAAGTAGAGGTTTGATGATGCATCAAAGAAGATATGCAGGAAAAATACTCAAGAGATTTGAGATGCAAGATTGCAACACAACTTCGACTCCAGCTGAGCATAGAATGCAAATGTCGAAAGAATCAAATGAAGATGATGTCGATCTAATGTAGTATATAAGACTCATTGGATTGCTTCGATACCATTGTCACACAAGGCCAGATCTAGCGTACAGTGTGGGTATGGTAAGTAGATTCATGCAGAAGCCAAAGGTATCAAACCTAGCAGCGACGAAGAGGCTACTAAGGTATCTGAAAGGAACTCTCAACTACAGAATTTTATTTCCTGGAATTGATAAAGGAAAGGAATGCAAGCTAGTGGGATACACCGACTCAAGTTGGTGTAGTGATGTTGAGGATATAAAGTTCACAGCGGGCAATGTGTTTATGCTAGGTGGTACACCAGTTGCCTGGAATTCGAGAAATGAGCCAGTAATGGCATTTCTGTCGTTTGAAGTAGAGTACATAGGTGCTTCTCTATGTACATGTTAAGTAAAATGGATGGTGAACCTAGTCGAAGAGATTATAGGGGAGAGTCAAGGAGCAATTACCATGAAGATCGACAACATGTCAGCTATCAACCTGGCGAAGAATCTGATAGCACATGGACGAAGCAAGCACATCAAAATGAGGTTCCACTATCTTCGTGAGCAGTTAGCAGGAGGGAAGATGAACTTGGAACACTGTAGAACTGAGAATCAGATTGCAGATATGATGACAAAGGGAGAGTAGGTCGAAGTCTTCAAGAAGCTAAGGTCTATAATGAATATAGATAGCTTAGACACAATGAATTAGGTGGTGTGTTGAGAATGTAATTCCTTGTGTCGAAGTAGGTGTAGCTCGATAGAAACAATGATATGTTGAAATTATCCTTGTGTTTGTGTGTCGAGTTGTGTTAGATGTCGAAGTGTCGAAGCAAGTTGCTTGACACAAGATTTTGACTTAGACTAAAAATAGAAATTTTGGGCTTTTGTAATTTCAGAAGTTGGTTTAGGGAGCAAGCTAACCTAAAATTAAAAATAGAGGGAGTAACCCCTATTCTTTTAATAGCTTGAATTCACAGAATTATGTAGTTTCAAAGTGAATAAAGATTTCCACAGTTTGTGGGCAGAGAGTTACTCTGCAGAAATCGCTATCTTCTTCTATATTTTGTCAAACCCTAATTTTCTTTCTTCTACAATTTTTCTTTCTTTTCATTGTTATTGTGTATCAATAATAATCTTTTTCATCAAGAATGATAGAAATTCTCCATAAGTTGTGGTGGATTTCCAACATCTGGGTTTTAGGTGAATATGTGGTGTGTCTCTCACAAAGGTGTTGCTCTAGAAAAAGGAAGTCCCACAAAGTAACAATGCTCCCTAGTAAAAAAAATCTCCCCCAATAAATGGTATCATGAGCCTTTGGTTCGAGTGAAGGACCAGCTCACTTGTATCGAAAGTATCCTCACAGGCGGTGGGTTGAGTGTCCCGTTGAAGAGTATCAACGGCGGTACAAGTGTATATGGATGAAAAGAGCTTCTGCTTAAGGGGGAGCATTGTGGATAGACTCACACTTGAGGGGGAGTGTTGAGTATAGCAAGTGTGAGTAGTATGAGTAATAGTCCCACATTGGATAGGAATATGGAGACTTGAGCATTTATAAGTGGGAGAATCCATACACCTATCACCTTAAGGTTTTGGGTGAATATGTGGTGTGTCTCTCACAAAGGTGTTGCTCGAAAGTCCCACAATATTCAATGCTCTCTATTTGAAAAAATACTCGCTACATACTTTTCATTTTTTTTTCTTTTTTTTCTGGATTTTTGTTACAAAAAAAAATTGAGTTTTTAGAGTTGATATTTGTTCAATTTTTTCTGGGTTGTTGTTGCTGCAAAATAACAAGTATTTGCAATTTAGAGTTTTTTTATGGGTTGTTGAAGCTTATAGTAGATATGGTTATAGCTTAGAGGTTTATAATTCTTGGGAAAAAATTGATTTACTAATTTGAAAAAAATGAAAAATGTAAACAAATTTGGTAGAGTTTGGAGTTTGGGGGCTTTTTTTTTTTGGGTAATTGAATTTTCTGGGTTTAGATGAAGGCATGTATTGAAGGGGATAAAGATGAATGAGAAATGAAGAAGATTAGAATAAAAACTAATTATTTATTCTTTCAAAAAAAGTATACAACTTTAAAAGCATGATAATTTAATTTAAGTTTTTTCTGAGTTACATTTAATGATGTGACAAAAAATTTTAATAGGTGGAATCAATTTCAACTTGCCATGTCACAATTATGACTACCATGTGAAAGGGGTGGCCACCAAAAAACACAAAATATGATAAATCGGGCCAAATAGCTGGGCTTTTTTAAAGAGGGACTAAAATGTTAGAAAAATCAAAATAGGGGGACTAAAACTACATTTAAGCATATGTTCTATTTACGTGCAAAATGTGTGATTGAGTTTGTAAAACTCTAATGATGATATATTATACAACCATTTCTTTATATATATTTGCACTAAAAATAAAAATTAGTATCCCATTGTATAATCAGAGTATTTAATACTAGTGGGCTCTGGTAAATTTTTATCCTATTTATTCATGATGGATCAATGGGAGTGAATGTCTACACAATCATATAATTTGAAGAAAAAAATTAGATTATTATTCTCATAGTGTCATATACTCTTGCGCGCATTGTAAATATGACATAATATAAAAAGAATTCAAAATATACAATAACTCTAAGAGGTCTTATTCTATTATATTGAGATATCTATTATTCTCTTAATATCAAGAAACAAATGTTTAGGTCGATAGTGAAAAGATAAAATAATTCTTTAGCATACAATAATATTGTGTTATTATATCTTCAACATCCACACTCTTGAGGTCATAAATACGAAAGTACAATTATAATATCAATACTCCTATCAGGTATGATATTTTGTTATGAGAGTACTTTTGATTAAATGTAATTACTCTCTTAATAAGGTATGCCTATATGTAATTACTATTCTTAGACCTATGTGGATATTCTATGACATACTAAAATTTAAAAACTCATTAGCATAATCACTACCCAAAAACTTATACACTTGTGTAAGTCTTATAATATTTTGGGTTAGTGGAAGTTTATCAATAGCATATTCATACGCTTGAGCCATTCTTTATAACATATTTCTCCTAAGTTAAATACGTTACTCTAAAATCATCATTTTTTATATAAAATGTGAGTCTCTAACATGTATGATTTGTTTTCCCCATCGGATACAATTTTTGCAACGTAAAGCTTAGTTATCTTTTGATTGGTTAGTGTTTTGACCATTATTGATATTCTAATATTAAAAAGGGTTAAATAAGTTATAAGTCCCTATAAATAACGCGATTTTGAATTTTGGTCCCTCTAAAATTTTTCGTTAATAATTAGTCCCCATAAAATTTTCCGTCTCAATTAAGAGTCCCTAATGTTAAATTTGGGCAACGGAGGCACACGTGGCTGCCATGGTGGATTTAAAAATTATTTTTTTCTGATTCCATGTGCTTCCATAAATACCTTCAGAATGGTTTTGACCTAATTGCATTTAACTATTCACCATTCTTCTTCTTGTTGCTTGTTATCTTCAAGTGTCATCCCTCTTTCATCACCTTGGTAAAAAAAATCATCTTTCTTGCTCGTTCGTGTTGGTCCTTCACTTTGGTATAAAATGTCGTCTTCCTTGAGCCCAATGTCGTGTGCATCTGTGAAATCACGAATTGGGGAATATTGTGGGTGTAAGGTTCGTATGGCCTCCTATCATTGCAAAAGTGGACCAAACAAGGGAAGGTTATTCTGGAGATGTCCTTATTGGAGGAATGCTGATACTTGTAATCTTTTTATTTGGGATGATGATGTTGCTAAAAAATTTGGATATGTTGATGAAGTTGGAACGAACTCGGATTTGGAAATTGTTAGCTATATGAAGTCACTTCATGAAGAAATTAAGAAGAAGAACAAGATCTTGAAGAGCAAGTTGAAAATAGAGACATTTTATGGAAGATTGAAGATGTGGTGTCTTGTTTTTTCATTTGTGTGCAATGTTTATTTTCTCATGAAATGTAGATGTTGATGTCCTTTGTTGTTGTTTATGTTCTTTGGTTAATGGAATGTAAGAAATTAGTGATGTAATGTAGTTTGTGCTTAGAAATGAAAATGGTAATCTTGATATTGTTGATGTAATCCGTTTGGTTTAATGAAATGTTATTGATGTAATCTACTTTGATCCAATGTTGTTGTTGTTGTTTAACCATTTTTAGTGTAATTTTGTCGTTGTTGATGTACTGTGATCATTATGAACAAGAGTTGATGTAATGTGATAAAAAATGTAACGAATTATTGTTTTGGTACATTGTTTAGTGTAATGTAATTTGAATGACACAAAATGGATGGCCAGAATACAAACTGCATACAAACTTCATTCCAAGTTTCACACTTAATACAAACACAGTGTATTTGAACATGTCATACTTAATACAACAAAAGGGATGACTCAAAAAGGTCATATGCAAGCCATATGACAAAAGACAACAGTTTACAACCATTCTTACTACATTAGTGCATTACAAAAAAAGTTTCACAACAGACCAGTTTCACACAACATAATCTCCAAATAAAACACCAAAAGTTTCACAGCACACAATTTTTCACTGAGTCAAGCTCCTTTCTATGTCTTCCCAGCTCTTCTTCCCAGGCAGACTGACATCACTTGTGGCATCTCCAACAATAAGTACTGGATCTTTTGGATCTCTCCCTGGACCCACAATGTTACGAGTCTTAAGAGTCCTTAGCCGGTTACTTTGTCTTTTTTCTGTTGCAATATCTTTCTTGGACTTCTTTTTTGGACTTAACATAGCTTTCACCTGGACAACACCACTAGTTGGTTTACTAATAGAATCAGTGTTTGGTGTACTAACACTAAGTGGTTCTATTTCTAGGATTTCATCATTTTCCAACAGGGAAGCCAATTCATCCGGATCAATACCACAGTACATCCTCATTGCCTCAGAAGAACTCACAGAATTTTGAGTAGGATTCATATCATTCTGCACATTATCAGTAGGTGGTTGTAAAGGAACCTCTTGCTGCATACTATCAGCAGGTTGTGGTTGAACCTCTGGCTGCACACTATCAGTAGGTTGTGGTTGAACCTCTGGTTGCACACTATCAGTAGGTTGTGGCACATTATCACTTGTGTTTGCCTTTTTCTTTGCCTTTGTTGTTCCTTTTGGCCTACCCTGTAAAAAATGAAATGGCACATTATCACAAGTTTAGGATATTGCAAGTAACATACATTTCTTTGCCTACAAGTTTAACATACCAGTTTATGAAAGACAAGTAAGAACTTACCCTCTTTTTTGGTCCTGT
The DNA here is from genome assembly GCA_022829125.1 of Lathyrus tuberosus. Classification (NCBI taxonomy): domain Eukaryota; kingdom Viridiplantae; phylum Streptophyta; class Magnoliopsida; order Fabales; family Fabaceae; genus Lathyrus; species Lathyrus tuberosus. Next base: position 4,331,898 of record JALAZF010000440.1, read on the forward strand.
CACAACACTTGGAGTTTGGCTTGCTTGTGTTGGTGCTTCAACATCTCTTGGCAATTCACCATCAACAACCATTAGTTGTTTGTTTTTCTTGCATGTCCTCTTATTGTGTCCATATTCAAAACAAACCTTGCATCTATGGCTTGTGTTTGACCTTTGCCATCGTGTTTGGGATGCCTCATCAGGGTCTCTCCTATGGAGTTTCTTTGGTCTTCCAGGACCCCTCTTGAAACTTGGTGGCAGGATTTCTGGATCTATTATCCTTGGCCATTTATTTTGCCCATTAATAGGACTGATGATTTGATTGTAACATGCCAAATAGGTATCCTTATGATAACATTTGTTCACATACTTGATTGGATCATCTACCTTCCTATGTATGGTTGCAACTGCATGTCTACAAGGGATCCCTACCAAATCCCAAAAATTACAAGAACAAAAGTGTTTTGCCAAGTCCACAACAAAAGAATCTGTGAACATGACATGAGTGACTTAAAATTTCAACAATCCAGCATATGTAGGCAACCAGTTTGCACTCTTTTCTATCTCCCTATCTAACCTTCTTAGTGGTTTGGACATAACTTCTCCTTTGTAGTTTTCTACCTT